>OY660871.1:0-600000 GCA_962446985.1 Xyrichtys novacula
GTAAAGGCTTCCTGAAGGTAATACCCTTGTATTAGGTTATGGGGCTAGGGTAAGGTTTAAGGTTTTTTGGCGTTAGGGTTAAAATCACTGTCCAAAACCTTTTTAGGAACATGTTTCAGGACTTTTTGGAGTTAGTTAGACCAAAAAAAAACAAAAAATAATAATAAAATTTTTTTGGGGGTGGTAGGGCTTCCTTTAGGTTATAACCGGGTATTAGGTTACAGGGCTAGGTAAAGGTTAAAGGTTTTTGGCGTTAGGGTTAAAGTCACTGTCCAAAACCTTTGTAGGAACTCTTTTCCAACCTTTCGGAGTTAGTTAGACCAAAAAAAAAAAACGAAAATCTTTTTTAGGAACTTGTTTCAGACCTTTTGGAGTTGGTTACACCAAAAAAAAATGTAAAATGAAAAAAAAATATTTGGGGTGTTCAGGCTTCCTGAAGGTAATACCCGGGTAATAGGTTTTGGGGCTAGGGTAAGGTTTAAGGTTTTTGGCGTTAGGGTTAAAATCACTGTCCAAAACCTTTGTAGGAACTCTTTTCAAACCTTTTGGAGTTAGTTAGACCAAAAAAAAGAAAAAAGAAAAAAAAAATATTTGGGGATTTCGCGCTTCCTGAAGGTAATACCCGGGTATTAGGTTATGGGGCTAGGGTATGGTTTAAGGTTTTTGGTGTTAGTGTTAAAATCACTGTCCAAAACCTATGTAGGAACTCGTTTCCAACCTTTTGGAGTTAGACCAAAAAAAAATGAAAAATGAAAAAAATATATTTGGGTTGTTTGTGCTTCCTGACGGTAATTCCCGGGTATTAGGTTATGGGGCTAGGGTAAGGTTTAAGGTTTTTGGCGTGAGGGTTAAAATCACTGTCCAAAACCTTTGTAGGAACTCTTGTCCAACCTTTTGGAGTTAGTTAGACCAAAAAAAAAGATAAAAGAAAAAAAAAATATTTGGGGATTTCGCGCTTCCTGAAGGTAATACCTGGGTATTAGGTTATGGGGCTATAATAAGGTTTAAGGTTTTTGGTGTTAGGGTTAAAATCACTGTCCAAAACCTTTGTAGGAACTCTTTTCCAACCTTTTGGAGTTAGTTAGACAAGAAAAAAAGGAAAAATGAAAAAAATATATATGTGGTTTTCGGGCTTCCTGAAGGTAATACCCGGGTATTAGGTTTTGGGGCTAGGGTAAGGTTGAAGGTTTTTGGCGTTACGGTTAAAATCACTGTCCAAAAACTTTTTAGGAACATGTTTCAGACCTTTTGGAGTTAGTTTGACTAAAAAATAACGAAAAATGAAAAAAAAATATTTGGGGTGTTCAGGCTTCCTGAAGGTAATACCTGGTTTAGGTTATGGGGCTAGGGTAAGGTTTAAGGTTTTTTGGCATTAGGGTTAAAATACCTGTCCAAAACCTTTTTAAGAACTTGTTTCAGACCTTTTGGAGTTGGTTACACCAAAAAAAAATGTAAAATGAAAAAAAAATATTTGGGGTGTTCAGGCTTCCTGAAGGTAATACCCGGGTATTAGGTTTTGGGGCTAGGGTAAGGTTTAAGGTTTTTGGCGTTAGGGTTAAAATCACTGTCCAAAACCTTTGTAGGAACTCTTTTTCAACCTTTTGGATTTAGTTAGACCACAAAAAAAAGAAAAATGAAAAAAAAATATTTTGGGTGTTCAGGCTTCCTCAAAGTAATACCCGGGTATTAGGTTATGGGGCTATGGTAAGTATTAGGGTTTTTGGCATTAGGGTTAAAATCACTGTCCAAAACCTTTGTAAGAACTCTTTTCCAACCTTTTGGAGTTAGTTAGACCAAAAAAAAATGAAAACTGAAAAAAAAAAAAAATTTGGGGTTTTCGGGCTTCCTGAATGTAATACCCGGGTATTAGATTTTAAAGCCAGGGTAAGGTTTAAGTTTTTTGGCGTTAGGGTTAAAATCACTGTCCAAAACCTTTGTAGGAACTCTTTTCCAACCTTTTGGAGTTGGTTACACCAACAAAAATGTAAAATGAAAAAAAAATATTTGGGGTGTTCGAGCTTCCTGAAGGTAATACCCGGGTATTAGGTTATGGGGCTATGGTAAGGTTTTATTGTTTGGCGTTAGGTTTAAAATCAAAAAAACAAACAAACAAACAAAAAAAAAATCTCAAACCAAAAGTTCAAACAAGACACAAACTCAAGATCAAAAAACACCACAAACTCAAGTTCAACCAACACCCAAATCTCAAGTTTAACAATTGCCACAACCTCTAGTTCAAAAACAACACAAACTCAAGTTCAAACACGACACAAACTCAGGTGCAAAAACACCACAAACTCAAGTTCAACAATTGCCATCAACTAAAGTTCAGAGAAAAATACAGACTCAAGTTCAACAATTGCCACAAACTCAAGTTCAACAAACACCACAATCTTAAGTTCAACAAATTCCAAAATTTCAAGTTCAACAAATGACCTAAACTCACATTTAACAATTGCCAAAAACTTAAAAGTTAAAAAAGTGCCACAAACTGAAGTTCAAAAACACCACAAACTGAAGTGTGTGAGGACATGCAAACCACCAGACTGCACCTGTCTCAGCAATGGGCTGAAGTGCACAAACCTGTGCAAATTACAAACTTGTGCCAACCAGTACAGTGAGGAAGAGCCCCTTGCACACCGGCAGATTCAGATGTAGAAGAAGATACAGATACTGATGTCGATTACTGATGTTGATTAATAAGTGATGACCAAAGGGAGCTATGTTAGCAGACCCACTGTGACTCAGTGACAGAATTATGTGCTAAGCCAAAACTTGACAGTCATATTTGCCGTCACTGTTCCTTATGGAAAGAATAGGACTTTGAATAGGAATTGGAGTTTTTCTCAGATGATTGTATAGAGTGTATACATCAGTAGATCTTATTTTGTTGCTAATGTCTTCTTGCCCTGCACCAGCCAGGATGATTGTATATTGAGTGCCTACATTTAAAATATGTCAGTGTCATATTAAAGTTGTGTTATTATAATGCTATTAGTCTGCATTTATTTTATTTCTACTTCTAAGTCAAAAAATATCCTTAATTTAGACCTTGATTTAGACCTGACAATTAGCTAATTGAAGCTTATATATACACACCTGTATTAGATAAATTACTTGAAATACTACTTAGGGGGTTAATACAAGTCTCTATGGCTAGCCAATAGTTCAAACACACCTAAATGAGAGGTTAAAATGAAAGAAAGCTCATTTTGAAGGAAGGCGATTTTTCGTTTTTGAACAGCTGCACTCTATTACTTCAATGAGTAATAACTACAATAAAGCTACCAGTTACCAAGGTCTATCAAATAAAAACTTATTGTAGGGATGTATAAAAAAATCACAACTAGAATTTGCCCACCTAGGTGGTACCGATATGTGAAATTTTGGTTCTTGGCTCAAGGACTAAAACTCAAGTTCAACAAACACAACAAGTCAAGTTCAAGCAACACCCGATCCTCAAGTTCAACAATTTCCACAAACTTAAGTTAAAAAACACCAGAACCTCTAGTTCAAAAACATGATAAACTCAAGTTCAAATATGCCACAAACTCAAGTTCAATGAACACCACAAACTCAAGTTCAACCACCACCCGATTCTCAAGTTTAACAATTGCCACAACCTCAAGGTTAAAAAAAACACAAACTCAAGTTCAAACACTTCACAAACTCAAGTTCAAAAACACCACACAAACTCAAGTTCAACAAACACCACAAACTCAAGTTAAACAAACACAACAAGTCAAGTTCAAGCAACACCCGATCCTCAAGTTCAACAATTTCCACAAACTTAAGTTAGAAAACACCAGAACCTCAAGTTCAAAAAACATAATAAACTCAAGTTCAAATATGCCACAAACTCAAGTTCAATGAACACCACAAACTCAAGTTCAACGAACGCCACAAACAAAAGTTCAACAATTGCCACCAACTAAAGTTCACTAAAAACCATAGACTCAAGTTCAACAATTGCCAAAAAATCAAGCCAAACAAACTCAAGTTCATAAGTTGCCACAAACTTCAAACACGACACAAACTCAAGTTCAAAAACACCACAAACCCAAGTTCAAAAACGACACAAACTCAAGTTCAACAAACAAAACTAACTATTTAGAGTAATTTTGAGGTGTTTGAGAGGTTTTTTGTAGACTTACCCTAGTGGTCCTAAGTTGTTGTTGATGTGAGGGGTTTCTTTTCCAGTAGTCTAAAATCTGTTGGAGGGGGGAAAAGGTTCCAGCTGTCCATCCGCGGTGGCAGCGGTGTGTCTGAAGTCCGGGGTCCTCGGCGGGGGAAAGAAGATCAGCGCTCCGCGGGAAGGTTTGCTGGGACTCGGTGCTGTCGGCGGGTCGAAGCTCGGTGGTGGGCGGCTTGGAGTGATGGAGGTGCGGCGTCTTCCTCGATGGTGGTCCGTCTTCTTGGTCCAGAGGTCAGTGCTTTGTCTCAATAACTGGAACAGGAATTGCTCTTTAGTGCACGGCACTTAAATGTGCTTTTCACACGGGAAGACATCCCCAGAGTTGGGCTCGAGTCATGGTTTGTGCTGTTCCTCTCAGACATGGTTGTGTTCTCTTCACGATGTTTGTATTCCAGAATGGATGTCTCTTGGTTGTATTTTAAACCTTCAAGTTGTTTTAAGTTAATTTTAATGTAGTTTATTGTTTTAAATTGAGTTTTGCTACATTCAATTTGTATGCAATCGCAAGGGATTGTGGGTATTTTAGTTCTGAGGGATGAGAGCCTAAGGATTCAATCTTCCTGTTACAGCAAAGGATTGTGGGTAAAACCGTGAGGGAGTGAGGTACTTCCTTTCTGGCATGAGAGCCTTGGGAATCAATCTCCCTGTTGCAGCAAAGGATTGTGGGTAAAACCGTGAGTGAGGGAGGTACATTTTTCCTGGCATGAGAACCTCAGGATTCAGTCCTTCCTAAGAAAAAAGAGGGGAGGGGGGAAGAAAAACAAAAGCACAGGAACCCTAAATTAAAATAAAATAATATAAAATAATGAAAAAATAAAAGAAGAACAAAAGTGGATTGAAAAGGGAAAGGGGAAGAAAAAAGGAAAAAAAGAAATATCAAGAGCAAATAGCAAAAATCAGAAGTGAGCTTAAAAACAGAGAACAGTTCCCTAAAAGAAAGACTGATCAAATCTGATCAATGTCCTAAGGGAAAATCTGTACGTGTGTGTGTGTGTTCTTTTTTGCTAACTTAGTCTGGTGTCACTGATGGTCAGTTATTGATAAGTATTTATTATTTAAATTTTTGATGAAGTTGTTTGTAGTGGGGTTAGCTGGCTAATTTTAGAGTGTTAAAAAAGATGTTAGAGGGGGAGGATTTAGGGGGCACGGCGGTTCCCCTTCAGGTCTCTCTTAATCCTCCATATAGGTGACCCAACAGGGGTTACCCCCCGGCCGGGGTAGGCCGAGGCTGAAGATCACCTATTTGTCCTCTGTGAAGGTGAAAATAAAGGGGCAGGGGAGGGAATAAGAAAGGGGGGGTGTTAGAGAGAGGGGGAGAGATGAGGGAGAGAGATGAGGGAGAGAGAGAGAGAGGGAGAGAGAGAGAGAAAGAGAGAGAGGTGTGTGTGTGTGTGTGTGTGTGTGTGTGTGTGTGTGTGTGTGTGTGTGTGTGAGAGAGAGAGAGAGAGAGAGAGAGAAGGGAAGAGGGAGAGGGGGGTTTAAGGGAGAGGTGGAGATGGTGGAAAATAAAGATTGGTGAGGGGGATGTTGACATATCACATGTTCCCAGTCAAGTCTCCAAGCTCAATCTGTGTGTAAAAATTATGTGTTGGTAGGAAGTTTAATGACTCCACTCATTTGGTATGCCATGCTGTCTATCTTTTAGACTATGTGTTTGTAAATTATGTATATATTATATTACAGGGCTAGGGTAAGGTTAAAGGTTTTTGGCGTTAGGGTTAAAATCACTGTCCAAAACCTTTGTAGGAACTCTTTTCCAACCTTTTGGAGTAAGCTAGACCAAAAAAAAAAAATGAAAAATGAAAAAAAAAATGTTTGGGGTGTGAAGGCTTCCTTAAGTTAATACCCGGGTATAAGGTTCGGGAATAGGGTAAGGTTGAAGGTTTTTGGCGTTAGGGTTAAAATCACTGTCCAAAACCTTTATAGGAACATGTTTCAGACCTTTTGGAGTTGGTTACACCAAAAAAAATGTAAAAAGAAAAAAAAATAATTGGGGTGTTCGGGCTTCCTGAAGGTAATACCCAGGTATTAGGTTATGGGGCTATGGTAAGGTTTAAGGTTTTTGGCGTTAGGGTTAAAATCACTGTCCAAAACCTTTGTAGGAACTCTTTCCCAACCTTTTGGAGTTAGTTAGACCAAAAAAAAAAATGAAAAATGAAAAAAAAATATTTGGGGTGTTCAGGCTTCCTAAAAGTAATACCCGGGTATTAGGTTATGGGGCTATGGTAAGGTTTAAGGTTTTTGGCGTTAGGTTTAAAATCACTGTCCAAAACCTTTGTAGGAACTCTTTCCAACCTTTTGGAGTTAGTTAGACCAAAAAAAAATGAAAAATGAAAAGAAAAATATTTGGGGTTTCGGGCTTCCTGAATGTAATACCCGGGTATTAGATTTTAAGGCTAGGGTAAGGTTTAAGGTTTTTGGCATTAGGGTTAAAATTACTGTCCAAAACCTTTGTAGGAACTCTTTTCCAACCTTTTGGAGTTGGTTAGACCAAAAAAAAGAAAAATGAAAAAAAAATATTTGGGGTGTTCAGGCTTCCTAAAAGTAATACCTGGGTATTAGGTTATGGGGCTATGGTAAGGTTTAAGGTTTTTGGCGTTAGGTTTAAAATCACTGTCCAAAACCTTTGTAGGAACTCTTTTCCAACCTTGTGGAGTTGGTTACACCAAAAGAATGAAAAATGAAAAAAAAATATTTGGGGTTTTCGGGCTTCCTGAATGTAATACCCGGGTATTAGATTTTAAGGCTAGGGTAAGGTTTAAGGTTTTTGGCGTTAGGATTAAAATCACTGTCCAAAACCTTTGTAGGAACTCTTTTCCAACCTTTTGGAGTTAGTTAGACCAAAAAAAATGAAAAAAGAAAAAAAAATTATTGGGGGTTTTCGGGCTCCCTGAAAGTAATACCCGGGTATTAGGTTTTGGGACTAGGGAAAAGTTTAAGGTTTTTGGCGTTAGGGTTAAAATCACGGTCCAAAACCTTTGTAGGAACTCTTTTCCAACCTTTTGGAGTTAGTTAGACCGAAAAAGAATGAAAAATGAAAAAAAAAATATTTGGGGTTTCCGGGCTTCCTTAATGTAATACACGGGTATTAGATTTTAAGGCCAGGGTAAGGTTTAAGTTTCTTGGCATTAGGGTTAAAATCACTGTCCAAAACCTTTGTAGGAACTCTTTTCCAACCTTTTGGAGTTAGTTAGACCAAAAAAAAAAGAAAAATAAAAAAAAAATATTTGGGGTGTTCAGGCTTCCTAAAAGTAATACCTGGGTATTAGGTTATGGGGCTATGCTAAGGTTTAAGGTTTTTGGCGTTTGGGTTAAAATCACTGTCCAAAACCTTTGTAGGAACTCTTTTCCAACCTTTTGGAGTTGGTTAGACCAAAAAAAAAAGAAAAATGAAAAAAAAAATATTTGGGGTGTTCAGGCTTCCTAAAAGTAATACCCCGGTATTAGGTTTTGGGGCTATGGTAAGGTTTAAGTTTTTTGGCGTTAGGGTTAAAATCACTGTCCAAAACCGTTGTAGGAACTCTTTTCCAACCTTTGTGAGTTGGTTAGACCAAAAAAAAAAAGAAAATTGAAAAAATATATATTTGGGGTGTTCAGGCTTCCTGAAGGTAATACCCGGGAATAAGGTTATGGGGCTATGGTAAGTTTAAAGGTTTTTGGCGTTAGAGTTAAAATCACTGTCCAAAACCTTTGTAGGAACTCTTTTCCAACCTTTTGGAGTTGGTTACACCAACAAAAATGTAAAATGAAGAAAAAAATATTTGGGGTGTTCGGGGTTCCTGAAGGTAATACCCGGATATTAGATTTTAAGGCTAGGGTAAGGTTTAAGATTTTTGGCGTTAGGGTTAAAATCACTGTCCAAAACCTTTGTAGGAACTCTTTTCCAACCTTTGTGAGTTAGTTAGACCAAAAAAAATGAAAAAAGAAAAAAAAATTATTGGGGGTTTTCGGGCTCCCTAAAAGTAATACCCGGGTATTAGGTTTTGGGACTAGGGAAAGGTTTAAGTTTTTTGGCGTTAGGGTTAAAATCACTGTCCAAAACCTTTGTAGGAACTCTTTTCCAACCTTTTGGAGTTAGTTAGACCAAAAAAATAAGAAAAATGAAAAAAAAATATTTGGGGTGTTCAGGCTTCCTAAAAGTAATACCCGGGTATTAGGTTATGGGGCTATGGTAAGGTTTAAGTTTTTTGGCGTTAGGTTTAAAATCACTGTCCAAAACCTTTGTAGGAACTCTTTTCCAACCTTTTGGAGTTAGACCAAAAAAAGAATGAAAAATGAAAAAGAAAATATTTGGGGTTTTCGGGCTTCCTTAATGTAATACCCGGGTATTAGATTTTAAGGCCAGGGTAAGGTTTAAGTTTTTTGGCATTAGGGTTAAAATACTGTCTAAAACTTTTGTAGGAACTCTTTTCCAACCTTTTGGAGTTGGTTAGACCAAAAAAAAAAGAAAAATGAAAAAAAAAATATTTGGGGTGTTCAGGCTTCCTAAAAGTAATACCCGGGTATTAGGTTATGGGGCTATGGTAAGGTTTAAGGCTTTTGGCATTAGGGTTAAAATCACTGTCCAAAACCTTTGAAGGAACTCTTTTCCAACCTTTTGGAGTTAGTTAGACCAAAAAAAATGAAAAATAAAAAAAAAATATTTGGGGTGTTTAGGCTTCCTGAATGTAATACCAGGGTATTAGATTTTAAGGCTATGGTAAGGTTTAAGGCTTTTGGCATTAGGGTTAAAATCACTGTCCAAAACCTTTGAAGGAACTCTTTTCCAACCTTTTGGAGTTAGTTAGACCAAAAAAAATGAAAAAAGAAAAAAAAATTATTGGGGGTTTTCGGGCTCCCTAAAAGTAATACCCGGGTATTAGGTTTTGGGACTAGGGAAAGGTTTAAGTTTTTTGGCGTTAGGGTTAAAATCACTGTCCAAAACCTTTGTAGGAACTCTTTTCCAACCTTTTGGAGTTAGTTAGACCAAAAAAATAAGAAAAATGAAAAAAAAAATATTTGGGGTGTTCAGGCTTCCTAAAAGTAATACCCGGGTATTAGGTTATGGGGCTATGGTAAGGTTTAACGTTTTGGCGTTAGGTTTAAAATCACTGTCCAAAACCTTTGTAGGAACTCTTTTCCAACCTTTTGGAGTTAGACCAAAAAAAGAATGAAAAATGAAAAAAAAAATATTTGGGGTGTTTAGGCTTCCTGAATGTAATACCAGGGTATTAGATTTTAAGGCTATGGTAAGGTTTAAGGCTTTTGGCATTAGGGTTAAAATCACTGTCCAAAACCTTTGTAGGAACTCTTTTCCAACCTTTTGGAGTTAGTTAGACCAAAAAAAAAAGAAAAATAAAAAAAATATATTTGGGGTGTTCAGGCTTCCTAAAAGTAATACCCGGGTATTAGGTTTTGGGGCTAGGGTAAGGTTTAAGGTTTTTGGCATAAGGGTTAAAATCACTGTCCAAAACCTTTTTTTTGGAGTTAGTTAGACCAAAAAAAAAAGAAAAATGAAAAAACAATATTTGGGGTGTTCAGGCTTCCTAAAAGTAATACCCGGGTATTAGGTTTTGGGGCTAGGGTAAGGTTTAAGGTTTTTGGCATAAGGGTTAAAATCACTGTCCAAAACCTTTGTAGGAACTCTTTTCCAACCTTTTGGAGTTAGTTAGACCAAAAAAAAATGAAAAATGAAAAAAAAAATATTTGGGGTTTTCGGGCTTCCTGAAGGTAATACCCGGGTATTAGTTTTGGGGCTAGGGTAAGGTTTAAGTTTTTTGGCGTTAGGGTTAAAATCACTGTCCAAAACCTTTGTAGGAACTCTTTTCCAACCTTTTGGAGTTAGTTAGACCAAAAAAAAATGAAAAATGAAAAAAAAATATTTGGGGTGTTCAGGCTTCCTGAAAGTAATACCCGGGTATTAGGTTTTGGGGCTATGGTAAGGTTTAAGTTTTTGGCGTTAGGGTTAAAATCACTGTCCAAAACCTTTGTAGGAACTCTTTTCCAACCTTTTGGAGTTAGACCAAAAAAATATGAAAAATGAAAAAAAAATATTTGGGGTGTTCGGGCTTCCTAAAAGTAATACCCGGGTATTAGGTTATGGGGCTATGGTAAGGTTTAAGGTTTTTGGCATTAGGGTTAAAATCACTGTCCAAAACCTTTGTAGGAACTCTTTAACAACCTTTTGGATTTAGTTAGACCAAAAAAAAATGGAAAATTAAAAAAAATATATTTGGGGTGTTCAGGCTTCCTAAAAGTAATACCCGGGTATTAGGTTATGGGGCTATGGTAAGGTTTAAGGTTTTTGGCGTTAGGGTTAAAATCACTGTCCAAAACCTTTGTAGGAACTCTTTTCCAACCTTTTGGAGTTAGTTAGACCAAAAAAAAATGAAAAATGAAAAAAAAATATTTGGGGTTTCGGGCTTCCTGAAAGTAATACCCGGGTATTAGATTTGGGCTAGGGTAAGGTTTAAGGTTTTTGGCGTTAGGGTTAAAATCACTGTCCAAAACCTTTGTAGGAACTCTTTTCCAACCTTTTGGAGTTAGTTAGACCAAAAAATATGAAAAAAGAAAAAAAATATTATTGGGGGTTTTCGGGCTCCCTGAAAGTAATACCCGGGTATTAAGTTTTGGGGCTATGGTAAGGTTTAAGTTTTTTGGCGTTAGGGTTAAAATCACTATCCAAAACCTTTGTAGGAACTCTTTTCCAACCTTTTGGAGTAAGTTAGACCAAAAAATATGAAAAAAGAAAAAAATATTATTGGGGGTTTTCGGGCTCCCTGAAAGTAATACCCGGGTATTAGGTTTTGGGGCTATGGTAAGGTTTAAGTTTTTTGGCGTTAGGGTTAAAATCACTGTCCAAAACCTTTGTAGGAACTCTTTTCCAACCTTTTGGAGTTAGTTAGACCAAAAAAAAAAGAAAAATGAAAAAACAATATTTGGGGTTTTCGGGGTTCCGGAATGTAATACCCGGGTATTAGATTTTAAGGCTAGGGTAAGGTTTAAGTTTTTTGGCATTAGGGTTAAAATCACTGTCCAAAACCTTTGTAGGAACTCTTTTCCAACCTTTTGGAGTTGGTTACACCAACAAAAATGTAAAATGAAGAAAAAAATATTTGGGGTGTTCAGGCTTCCTGAAGGTAATACCCGGGTATTAGATTTTAAGGCTAGGGTAAGGTTTAAGGTTTTTGGCGTTAGGGTTAAAATCACTGTCCAAAACCTTTGTAGGAACTCTTTTCCAACCTTTTGGAGTTAGTTAGACCAAAAAATATGAAAAAAGAAAAAAATATTATTGGGGGTTTTCGGGCTCCCTGAAGGTAATACCCAGGTATTAGGTTTTGGGACTGGGGAAAGGTTTAAGGTTTTTGGCGTTAGGGTTAAAATCACTGTCCAAAACCTTTGTAGGAACACTTTCCAACCTTTTGGAGTTAGATAGACCAAAAAAAGAATGAAAAATGAAAAAAAATATATTTGGGGTTTCCGGGCTTCCTGAATGTAATACCCGGGTATTAGGTCATGGGACTATGGTAAGGTTTAAGGTTTTTGGCGTTTGGGTTAAATCACTGTCCAAAACCTTTGTAGGAACTCTTTTCCAACCTTTTGGAGTTAGACCAAAAAAAGAATGAAAAATGAAAAAAATAATATTTGGGGTTTTCGGGCTTCCTTAATGTAATACCCGGGTATTAGATTTTAAGGCCAGGGTAAGGTTTAAGTTTTTTGGCATTAGGGTTAAAATCACTGTCTAAAACCTTTGTAGGAACTCTTTTCCAACCTTTTGGATTTGGTTAGACCAAAAAAAAAAGAAAAATGAAAGAAAAATATTTGGGGTGTTCAGGCTTCCTAAAAGTAATACCCGGGTATTAGGTTTTGGGGCTAGGGTAAGGTTTAAGGTTTTTGGCATAAGGGTTAAAATCACTGTCCAAAACCTTTTGGAGTTAGTTAGACCAAAAAAAAAGAAAAATGAAAAAACAATATTTGGGGAGTTCAGGCTTCCTAAAAGTAATACCCGGGTATTAGGTTTTGTGGCAAGGGTAAGGTTTAAGGTTTTTGGCATAAGGGTTAAAATCCCTGTCCAAAACCTTTGTAGGAACTCTTTTCCAACCTTTTGGAGTTGGTTAGACTAAAAAAAAATGAAAAATGAAAAAAAAATATTTGGGGTTTTCGGGCTTCCTGAAGGTAATACCCGGGTATTAGGTTTTGGGGCTATGGTAAGGTTTAAGTTTTTTGGCGTTAGGGTTAAAATCACTGTCCAAAACCTTTGTAGGAACTCTTTTCCAACCTTTTGGAGTTAGTTAGACCAAAAAATATGAAAAAAGAAAAAAATATTATTGGGGGTTTTCAGGCTCCCTGAAAGTAATACCCGGGTATTAGGTTTTGGGGCTATGGTAAGGTTTAAGTTTTTTGGCGTTAGGGTTAAAATCACTGTCCAAAACCTTTGTAGGAACTCTTTTCCAACCTTTTGGAGTTAGACCAAAAAAAAAAAGAAAAATGAAAAAAAAATATTTGGGGTGTTCAGGCTTCCTAAAAGTAATACCCGGGTATTAGGTTATGGGGCTATGGTAAGGTTTAACGTTTTGGCGTTAGGTTTAAAATCACTGTCCAAAACCTTTGTAGGAACTCTTTAACAACCTTTTGGATTTAGTTAGACCAAAAAAAAATGAAAAATTAAAAAAAATATATTTGGGGTGTTCAGGCTTCCTAAAAGTAATACCCGGGTATTAGGTTATGGGGCTATGGTAAGGTTTAAGGTTTTTGGCGTTAGGGTTAAAATCACTTTCCAAAACCTTTGTAGGAACTCTTTTTCAACCTTTTGGAATTAGATAGACCAAAAAAAAAATGAAAAATGAAAAAAAAAATATTTGGGGTTTACGGGCTTCCTGAATGTAATACCCGGGTATTAGATTTTAAGGCCAGGGAAAGGTTTAAGTTTTTTGGCGTTAGGGTTAAAATCACTGTCCAAAACCTTTGTAGGAACTCTTTTCCAACCTTTTGGAGTTAGTTAGACCAAAAAATATGAAAAAAGAAAAAAATATTATTGGGGGTTTTCGGGCTCCCTGAAAGTAATACCCGGGTATTAAGTTTTGGGGCTATGGTAAGGTTTAAGTTTTTTGGCATTAGGTTTAAAATCACTGTCCAAAAACTTTGTAGGAACTCTTTTCCAACCTTTTGGAGTTACTTAGACCAAAAAAAAATGAAAAATGAAAAAAAAATGTTTGGGGTTTTCGGGCTTCCTGAATGTAATAACCGGGTATTAGATTTTAAGGCTAGGGTAAGGTTTAAGTTTTATGGCGTTAGGGTTAAAATCACTGTCCAAAACCTTTGTAGGAACTCTTTCCCAACCTTTTGGAGTTAGTTAGACCAAAAAAAAAAAAGAAAAATGAAAAAAAAATATTTGGGGTGTTCGGGCTTCCTGAAGGTAATACCCGGGTATTAGATTTTAAGGCCAGGGTAAGGTTTAAGTTTCTTGGCATTAGGGTTAAAATCACTGTCCAAAACCTTTGTAGGAACTCTTTTCCAAACTTTTGGAGTTAGTTAGACCAAAAAAAAAAGAAAAATGAAAAAAAAAATATTTGGGGTGTTCAGGCTTCCTAAAAGTAATACCTGGGTATTAGGTTATGGGGCTATGCTAAGGTTTAAGGTTTTTGGTGTTTGGGTTAAAATCACTGTCCAAAACCTTTGTAGGAACTCTTTTCCAACCTTTTGGAGTTGGTTACACCAACAAAAATGTAAAATGAAAAAAAAAATATTTGGGGTGTTCGGGCTTTCTGAAGGTAATACCTGGGTATTAGGTTATGGGGCTATGGTAAGGTTTAAGGTTTTTGGCATTAGGTTTAAAATCACTGTCCAAAACCTTTGTAGGAACTCTTTTCCTACCTTTTGGAGTTAGTTAGACCAAAAAAAATGAAAAATGAAAAAAAACATTTGGGGTGTTCAGGCTTCCTAAAAGTAATACCCGGGTATTAGGTTATGGGGCTATGGTAAGGTTTAACGTTTTGGCGTTAGGTTTAAAATCACTGTCCAAAACCTTTGTAGGAACTCTTTCCAACCTTTTGGACTTAGTTAGACCAAAAAAAAATGAAAAATGAAAAAAGAATATTTGGGGTTTCCGGGCTTCCTAAAAGTAATACCCGGGTATTAGGTTATGGGGCTAGGGTAAGGTTTAAAGTTTTTGGCGTTAGGTTTAAAATCACTATCCAAAGCCCTTGTAGGAACTCTTTTCCAACCTTTTGGAGTTGGTTACACCAACAAAAATTTAAAATGAAGAAAAAAAATATTTTGGGTTTTCTGGCTTCCTGAATGGAATACCCGGGTATTAAGTTTTGGGGCTAGGGAAAGGTTTAAGGTTTTTGGCGTTAGGGTTAAAATCACTGTCCAAAAACTTTGTAGGAACTCTTTTCCACCTTTTGGAGTTGGTTACACCAACAAAAATGTAAAATTAAAAAAAAATATTTGGGGTGTTCGGGCTTCCTGAAGGTAATACCCAGGTATTAGGTTTTGGGGCTAGGGTAAGGTTTAAGGTTTTTGGCATTAGGGTTAAAATCACTGTCCAAAACCTTTGTAGGAACTCTTTTCCAACCTTTTGGAGTTAGTTAGACAAAAAAAAAAAAAGAAAAAAGAAAAAAAAAATATTTGGGGTTTTCGGGCTTCCTGAAGGTAATACCCGGGTATTAGGTTATGGGGCTATGGTAAGGTTTAAGGTTTTTGGCGTTAGGTTTAAAATCACTGTCTAAAACCTTTGTAGGAACTCTTTTCCAACCTTTTGAGTTAGTTAGACCAAAAAAAAAAGAAAAAAAAAAAAATTGGGGTGTTCGGGCTTCCTGAAGGTAATACCCGGGTGTTAGGTTAGTTCAACAAAGTTCAACAACACCACAAACTCAAGTTCAAACATGACACGAACTCAAGTTCAAACACGACACAAACTCAATCTCAAAAACACCATGAACTCAAGTTCAAACACAACACAAACTAAAGTTCAACAAACACAAAAATTCAAGTTCAAACATAACACAAACTAAAGTTCAACAAACACACAAACTCAAAATTTACAATTGCCAAAACCTCAAGTTTAACAAATACCACACCCTCAAGTTCAACAAACACACAAACTCAAGATCAAACATGACACAAAATCAATTTCAACCAACACCCAAATCTCAAGTTTAACAATTGCCACAACCTCAAGTTCAACAAATTCCACAAACTCAAATTCAAACACAACACAATCTCAAGTTCATCCAACACCAAAATCTCAAGTTTAACAATTGCCACAACCTCAAGTTCAACAAACACACAAACTCAAGTTCAACAAATGCCACAAATTCAAATTCAAACACGAAAAAAAACACGAAAGTTCAAAAACACCAAAAACTCAATTTCAAACACAACACAAACTCAAGTTTAACAAACACACTAACTCAAGTTCAACAGACAACTGATTCTAAAGTTTAACAATTTCCACAACCTCAAGTTCAAAAACAACAGACTCAAGTTCAAAAAACACCACAAATTCAAGTTCAAACGCAACAAAAACCCAAGTTCAACAATTGTTTAACAATTGCTACAACCTCAAGTCCAAACAATTCCACACCCTCAAGTTCAAAAACACCACAAAGGCAAGTTCAAAAACGACACAAACTCAAGTTCAACAAATGCCCAAAACTCAAATTCAAACACGAAACAAACTCAAGTTAAAAAACACCACAAACTCAAGTTCAAAAACACCACAAACGCAAGTTCAAAAACGACACAAACTCAAGTTTAACAAATGCCAAAAACTCATATTCAAACACCAAACAAACTCAAGTTAAAAAACACCACAAACTCAAGTTCAAACACAACACAAACTCAAGTTCAACAAACACACAAACTCAAGTTTAACAATTGCCACAACCTCAAGTTCAAACAATTCCCCACCCTCAAGATCAAAATCACCACAAACTCAAGTTCAAACACGACACAAACTCAAGTTCAACAAATGCCAAAAACTCAAATTCAAACACGAAACAAACTCAAGTTAAAAAATACCACAAACTCAAGTTCAAACACAACACAAAGTCATGTTCAACAAACACACAAAGTCAAGTTCAAACACATCACAAACTAAAGTTCAACAAACACACAAACTCAAGTTCAAAAAATGCCAAAAACTCATATTCAAACACCAAACAAACTCAAGTTCAAAAAATGCCAAAAACTCATATTCAAACACGAAACAAACTCAAGTTAAAAAACACCACAAACTAGAGTTCAAACACAACACTCAATCAAGTTAAACAAACACACATCTCAAGTTCAAAAACACCACAAACTCAAGTTCAAACACGACACAAACTCAAGTTCAAAAAATGCCAAAAACTCATATTCAAACACCAAACAAACTCAAGTTAAAAAACACCACAAACTCAAGTTCAAACACAACACATACTAAAGTTCAACAAACACACAATCTCAAGTTCAACCAAAAACACCTGACTCTCAAGTTTAACAATTCGCTTCAACCTCAAGTTCAAAAACAACAGAAACTCAAGTTCAAAAAAACACAAACTCAAGTTAACCAAACACGCAAATTCAAGTTCAAAAACACCACAAACTCAAGTTCAACAAACACCACAAACTCAAGTTCAAACACAACACAAACTCAAGTTCAACAAACACACAAATTCAAGTTCAAAAACACCACAAACTCAATTGTAAACACGACACAAACTCAAGTTCAACAAACTCAAGTTCAAACACAACACAGAGTTCAAATAACACACAAAGTCAAGTTCAACAAACCAACAAAGTCAAGTTCAAAAACACCACAAACTCAAGATGAAATGCACAACAAACTCAAGTTCAAACATGACAAAACTCAAGTTCAACCCAGCCACAAACTCAAGTTCAAACGCGAAACAAACTCAAGTTCAAAAACACCACAAACTCAAGTTCAAACACAAAAAAACTCAAGTTCAACAAACACACAGACTCAAGTTAAAACACATCACAAACTCAAGTTAAAAAAACACTACAAACTCAAGTTCAAAAACGGAACAAACTCAAGTTCCAAAACACCACAACCTCAAGTTCAAAGAAACAAACAAACTCAAGTTCAACCAACGCGACAAACTCAAGTTTAACATATGCAACCAATTAAAGTTCACTAAAAACCACAGATTCAAGATTAATAATTGCCACAACCTCAAGTTCAACAAAAACACAAACTCAAGTTTAACCAGCACCCAAATCTCAAGTTTAATTGCCACAACCTCAAGTTCAACAATTAAACAAACTCAAGTTTAAACACACCACAAACTCAAGTTCAAACATGAAACAAACTCAAGTTAAAAAAAACACACACAAACTCAAGTTCAACAAACAACACAAACTCAAGTACAAACATGACACAAATTCAAGTTCAAACACACCACAAACTCAAGTTCAACCAAGACCCAAATCTCAAGTTTAACAAATTCCACACCCTCAAGTTCAAAAACACAACACCCTCAAGTTCAAAAACAACACATACTCAAGTTCAAAAACACCACAAACTCAAGTTCAAAAACACAAGAAACTCAAGTTCAAACACGACAAACTCAAGTTCAAACATGACACAAACTCAAGGTCAACAATCAAACAAACTCAAGTTCAACAAAAACACAAAATCAAGTTCAAAAACACTACAAACTCAAGTTCAAACACAACACAAACTGAAGTTCAACAAACACACAAACTTAAGTTCAAAAACACCACAAACTCAAGTTGAAACATGACACAAACTCAAATTCAACAAACACAAAAACTCAAATTCAACCAACTCCTAATTCTCAAGTTAAATAATTTCCACAACCTTAAGTTCAAAAACGACACAAACTCAGGTTCAAAAACAACACAAACTCAAGTTCAAAAACACCAAAAACTAAAGTTCAACCAATACCCATTTCTCAAGTTTAACAATTTCCACAACCTCAAGTTAAAAAAAACACAGACTCAAGCAAAAAGACACCACAAACTCAAGTTCAAACATGAAACATACTCGTCAAAAAAACACAAAAACAAATTCAACAAACACCACAAACTCAAGTTCAAACAGAACACATACTTAAGTTCAACAAACACACAATCTCAAGTTCAATCAAAAACACCTGACTCTCAAGTTTAACAATTGCCACAACCTCAAGTTCAAAAACAACACAAACTCAAGTTCAAAAAAACACAAACTCAAGTTCGCCAAACACGCAAATTCAAGTTCAAAAACACCACAAACTCAAGTTCAACAAACACCACAAACTTAAGTTCAAACACAACACAAACTCAAGTTCAACAAACACACAAATTCAAGTTCAAAAACACCACAAACTCAATTGTAAACACGACACAATATCAAGTTCAACAAACTCAAGTTCAAACACAACACAAACTAGAGTTCAAATAACACACAGTCAAGTTCAACAAACACACAAAGTCAAGTTCAAAAACACCACACCCTCAAGTTCAAAAACACCACAAACTCAAGATCAAATACACAACAAACTCAAGTTCAAACATGACAAAACTCAAGTTCAAACACGACAAACTCAAGTTCAAACACGACACAAACTCAAGGTCAACAATCAAACAAACTCAAGTTCAACAAAAACAAAAAATCAAGTTCAAAAATGCCACAAACTCAAGTTCAAACACAACAAAAACTGAAGTTCAACAAACACACAAACTAAAGTTCAAAAACACCACAAACTCAAGTTGAAACATGACACAAACTCAAATTCAACAAACACACAAACTCAAGTTCAACCACTACCCAATTCTCAAGTTTAACAAATTCCACACCCTCAAGTTCAAAAACTCCAAAAACTCAAGTTCAAAAACAAGACAAACACAAGTTCAAAAACGACACATACTCAAGTTCAACAAATTCCAAAATTTCAAGTTCAAACACTAAAACAAAATCAAGTTCGAAAACAACACAAACTCATGTTCAAATACAACACAAACTCAAGTTCAACAAACAAACAAACTCAAGTTCAAAAACACCAAAAACTCAAGTTGAGAAACAACACAAAATCAATTTCAACAAACACACAAACTCAAATTCAACCAACAGCTGATTCTCAAGTTTAACAAATTCAACAACCTCTTGTTCAAAAACAACAGAAACTCAAGTTCAACAAACAACATGAACTCAAGTTCAAACACGACACAAACTCAAGTTCAACCAACACCCAAATCTCAAGTTTAACAATTGGCACAACCTCAAGTTCAACAAACACCAAAAACTCAAGTTCAAACACACAACAAACTCAAGTTCAAAAAACGCCACAAACTCAATTTCAACAATTGCCACAAACTCAAGTTCAAACACACCACAAACTCAAGTTCAAATACGACACAAACTTAAGTTCAACCAACACCCAAATATCAAGTTTAACAATTGCCACAACCTCAAGTTCAACAAACACACAGTCAATTTCAACAAATGCCACAAACTCAAGTTAAAACATGAAACATACTTAAGTCAAAAAAACCCACAAAATCAAATTCAACAAACACACAAACTCAAGTTCAAAAACGAAACAAACTCAAGTTCAACAAACACACAAACTCAAGTTCAACCACTACCCAATACTTAAGTTAAAAAAAAACCACAAACTCAAGTTCAAACACGACACAAACTATAGTTCAATCAACAACCAAATCTTAAGTTTAACAATTGCCACAACCTTAAGTTCAACAACCACACAAACTCAAGTTCAACAAATGCCACAAACACAAGTTCAAAACATGAAACAACCTCTTGTTCAAAAACAACACAAACTCAAGTTTAACAAACAACATGAACTCAAGTTCAAACACGACACAAACTCAAGTTCAACCAACACCCAAATCTCAAGTTTAACAATTGGCACAACCTCAAGTTCAACAAACACCAAAAACTCAAGTTCAAACACACAACAAACTCAAGTTCAAAAAACACCACAAACTCAAGTTCAAATATGACACAAACTTAAGTTCAACCAACACCCAAATATCAAGTTTAACAATTGCCACAACCTCAAGTTCAACAAACACACAGTCAATTTCAACAAATGCCACAAACTCAAGTTAAAACATGAAACATACTCAAGTCAAAAAAACCCACAAAATCAAATTCAACAAACACACAAACTCAAGTTCAAAAACGAAACAAACTCAAGTTCAACAAACACACAAACTCAAGTTCAACCACTACCCAATACTTAAGTTAAAAAAAAACCACAAACTCAAGTTCAAACACGACACAAACTATAGTTCAATCAACAACCAAATCTTAAGTTTAACAATTGCCACAACCTTAAGTTCAACAACCACACAAACTCAAGTTCAACAAATGCCACAAACACAAGTTCAAAACATGAAACAAACTCATGTTCAAAAACAACACAAACTTAAGTTCAACTTAAACACAAACTCAAGTTAAACAATTGCCACAACCTCAAGTTCAACAAATTCCTCACCCTTAAATTAAAAAAAACCACAAACTCAAGTTCAAAATCACCACAAACTCAAGTTCAAACATGACACAAACTCAAGTTCAACAAAAACCACAAACTCAAATTCAAACACGAAACTCAAGTTCAGAAACACCACCAACTCAAGTTCAACAAATTTCACAAACTCAAGTTCAACAAACACACAAAATTAAGTTAAAAAACACCAAAAACTCAAGTTCAAAAACACCACAAACGCAAGTTCAACAAACACCTCAAACTCAAGTTCACCAACCACACAAACTCAAGTTCAACAAACACCAAAAACTCAAGTTCAAACATGAAACAAACTCATGTTCAAAAACATCACAAACTTACGTTCAACAAACACAAAAACTCAAGTTCAAACATGACACAAACTCAAGTTTTACAATTGCCACAACCTCAAGTTCAACAAATTCCTCACCCTTAAATTAAAAAAAACCACAAACTCAAGTTCAAAATCACCACAAACTCAAGTTCAAACATGACACAAACTCAAGTTCAACAAAAACCACAAACTCAAGTTCAAACACAAAACTCAAGTTCAGAAACACCACCAACTCAAGTTCAACAAATTTCACAAACTCAAGTTCAATAAACAAACAAAATCAAGTTCAAAAACACCACAAACTCAAGTGCAAACACGACACAAACTCAAGTTCAATAAACACCACAAACTCAAGTTCAAACACGAAAATCAAGTTCAAAAACACCACCAACTCAAGTTCAAAATGACCACAAACTCAAGTTCAACAAACACACAAAATCAAGTTCAAAAACACCACAAACTCAAGTTCAAACAGGACACAAACTCAAGTTCAACAAACACCACAAACTCAAGTTCAAACATGAAACAAACTCATGTTCAAAAACATCACAAACTTACGTTCAACGAACACAAAAACTCAAGTTCAAACACGACACAAACTCAAGTTCAACAAAAACAGAAACTCAAGTTTAACAATTGCCACAACCTCAAGTTCAACAAATTCCACACCCTCAACTTCAAAAAACCACAAACAAGAAGTTCAAAAACACCACAAACTCAAGTTCAAACACGACACAAACTAAAGTTCAACAAAAACCACAAACTCAAGTTCAAACGCGAAACTCAAGTTCAGAAACACCACCAACTCAAGTTCAACAAATTTCACAAACTCAAGTTCAAAAACACCACAAACTCAAGTGCAAACACGACACAAACTCAAGTTCAACCATCACCCAAATCTCAAATTTAACAATTGCCAAAAACTTAAGTTAAAAAAACACACAAACTCAAGTTCAAAAACACCACAAACTCAAGTTAAAAAAACACACAAACTCAAGTTTAACAATTGCCCCACCTTAAGTTCGAAAAACACAAACTCAAGTTCAAAGACACCACAAACTCAAGTTCAAACATGACACAAACTAAAGTTCAACAAAAACCACAAACTCAAGTTCAAACACGACACAAACTATAGTTCAATCAACAACCAAATCTAAAGTTTAACAATTGCCACAACCTTAAGTTCAACAACCACACAAACTCAAGTTCAACAAATGCCACAAACACAAGTTCAAAACATGAAACAAACTCATGTTCAAAAACAACACAAACTTAAGTTCAACTTAAACACAAACTCAAGTTAAACAATTGCCACAACCTCAAGGTCAACAAATTCCTCACCCTTAAATTAAAAAAAACCACAAACTCAAGTTCAAAATCACCACAAACTCAAGTTCAAACATGACACAAACTCAAGTTCAACAAAAACCACAAACTCAAGTTCAAACACAAAACTCAAGTTCAGAAACACCACCAACTCAAGTTCAACAAATTTCACAAACTCAAGTTCAACAAACACACAAAATTAAGTTAAAAAACACCACAAACTCAAGTGCAAAAACGACACAAACTCAAGTTCAAAATCACCACAAACTCAAGTTCAAACATGACACAAACTCAAGTTCAACAAAAACCACAAACTCAAGTTCAAACACAAAACTCAAGTTCAGAAACACCACCAACTCAAGTTCAACAAATTTCACAAACTCAAGTTCAACAAACACACAAAATTAAGTTAAAAAACACCACAAACTCAAGTGCAAAAACGACACAAACTCAAGTTCAACAAACACCTCAAACTCAAGTTCACCAACCACACAAACTCAAGTTCAACAAACACCAAAAACTCAAGTTCAAACACGACACAAACTCAAGTTTTACAATTGCCACAACCTCAAGTTCAACAAATTCCTCACCCTTAAATTAAAAAAAACCACAAACTCAAGTTCAAAATCACCACAAACTCAAGTTCAAACATGACACAAACTCAAGTTCAACAAAAACCACAAACTCAAGTTCAAACACAAAACTCAAGTTCAGAAACACCACCAACTCAAGTTCAACAAATTTCACAAACTCAAGTTCAATAAACAAACAAAATCAAGTTCAAAAACACCACAAACTCAAATGCAAACACGACACAAACTCAAGTTCAATAAACACCACAAACTCAAGTTCAAAACACGAAAATCAAGTTCAAAAACACCACCAACTCAAGTTCAAAATGACCACAAACTCAAGTTCAACAAACACACAAAATCAAGTTCAAAAACACCACAAACTCAAGTTCAAACATGACAGAAACTCTAGTTCAACAAAAACTAAAAACTCAAGTTCAAACAAAACACAAACTCAAGTTCAAAATGACCACAAACTCAAGTTCAACAAAAACCACAAACTCAAGTTCAAACGCGAAACTCAAGTTCAAAAACACCACCAACTCAAGTTCAACAAATTTCACAAACTCAAGTTCAAAAACAGCACAAACCCAAGTGCAAACACGACACAAACTCAAATTCAACCATCACCCAAATCTCAAATTTAACAATTGCCACAAACTTAAGTTAAAAAACACACAAACTCAAGTTATAAAAACACACAAACTCAAGTTTAACAATTGCCCCACCTTAAGTTCGAAAAACACAAACTCAAGTTCAAAAACACCACAAACTCAAGTTAAAAAAACACACAAACTCAAGTTTAACAATTGCCCCACCTTAAGTTCGAAAAACACAAACTAAAGTTCAAAGACACCACAAACTCAAGTTCAAAGACACCACAAATTAAAGTTAAAAAAACACACAGACTCAAGTTCAAAAACATTAAAAACTCAAGTTCAAACACGACACGAACTCAAGTTCAACAAACACACTTACTCAAGTTCAACCAATACCCAAATCTCAAGTTTAAAAAATTTCAAAACCTCAAGTTCAAAAAACACACAAACTCAAGTTCAAACACACGACAAACTCAAGTTTGAACACGACACAAACTCAAGTTCAAAAAACAAAAAACTCAAGTTCAAACAATACTCAATTCTCAAGTTAAACAATTTCCACAACCTCAAGTTCAAAAATATCATAAACTCAAGTTCAAAAACACCACAAACTCAAGCTCAAAAACAACACAAACTCAAGTTCAAACACAACACAAACTAAAGTTCAACAAACACACAAACTCAAGTTCAAACACACAACAAACTCAAGTTTGAACACGACACAAACTCAAGTTCAAAAACAAAAAAACTCAAGTTCAAACAATACTCAATTCTCAAGTTAAACAATTTCCACAACCTCAAGTTCAAAAATATCATAAACTCAAGTTCAAAAACACCACAAACTCAAGCTCAAAAACAACACAAACTCAAGTTCAAAAACACCACAAACTCAAGTTCAAACACGACACGAACTCAAGTTCAACAAACACAATAACTCAAGTTTAACCAATTCCCAAATCTCAAGTTTAAAAATTGCAACAACCTTAAGTTAAAAAAAACACACAAACTCAAGTTCAACCAACACACAAACTCAAATTAAAAAACATCACAAACTCAAGTTAAAACACGACACAAACTCAAGTTCAACAAAATCACAAACTCAAGTTCAACCAATACCAAATTCTCAAGTTTAACAATTTCAACAACTTAAGTTCAAAAACACCACAAACTCAAGTTCAATCACGAAACAAACTTAAGTTAAAAAACACCACAAACTCAAGTTCAAAATCACCACAAACTCAAGTTCAAACATGACACAAACTCAAGTTCAAGAAACACACAAACTCAAGTTCAACCAACACCTGATTCTAAGGTTTAACAATTTCCACAACTTCAAGTTCAAAAACAACAGAAACTCAAGTTCAAAAAACACACAAACTCAAGTTCACCAAATACCCGAATTCAAGTTCACCAAATACCACAAACTCAATTCAAAAACAACACAAACTCAAGTTCAAAAACACAAAAAACTCAAGTTCACCAAACACGCAACTCAAGTTCAAAAACGACACAAACTCAAGTTCAAAAAACACACAAACTCAAGTTCACCAAAGACCCAAATTCAAGTTCAAAAACACCACAAACTCAATTCAAAAACAACACAAACTCAAGTTAAAAACACAAAAACTCAAGTTCAACCAATACCCAATTCCAAGTTTACAATTTCCACAACCTCAAGTTAAAAAACACCAGAAACTCAAGTTCAAAAACACAAAAAACTAAAGTACAACACAACACAAAGTCAAGTTCAACAAATGCCACAAAGTCAAGTTCAACAAATGCCACAAAGTCAAGTTCAAAAACGAAACAAAGTCAAGTTAAAAAACACCACAAACTCAAGTTAAAAAAAAAACAAACTCAAGTTCAACAAACACACAAACTCAAGTTCAAAAACACACAAACACAAGTTCAAAAACACCAAAAACTCAAGTTCAAAGACAATACAAACTCAAGTTCACCAAACACGCAACTCAAGTTCAACCAAAACCTGATTCTCAAGTTTAACCTTTTCCAAAACCTCAAGTTCAAAAACAACAGAAACTCAAGTTCAATAATCACACAATCTCAAGTTCACCAAACACGAAACAAACTCAAGTTCAAAATACACACAAACTCAGGTTCAAACACAACACAAACTCAAGTTCAACAAACACACAAACTATAGTTCAAAAACGACACAAACTCAAGTTCAAACACGACACAAACTCAAGTTCAAAAAAACACAAACTCAAGTTCAACCAACACCTGATTCTCAAGTTTAACAATTTCCACAACTTCAAGTTCAAAAACAACAAAAACTCAAGTTCAAAGACAATACAAACTCAAGTTCACCAAACACGCAACTCAAGTTCAACCAACACCTGATTCTCAAGTTTTACCATTTCCACAACCTCAAGTTCAAAAACAACAGAAACTCAAGTTCAATAATCACACAATCTCAAGTTCACCAAACACGAAACAAACTCAAGGTCAAAATACACACAAACTCAAGTTCAAACACAACACAAACTCAAGTTCAACAAACACACAAACTATAGTTCAAAAACGACACAAACTCAAGTTCAAACACGACACAAACTCAAGTTCAACAAACACACAAACTCAAGTTCAACCAACACCTGATTCTCAAGTTTAACAATTTCCACAACTTAAAGTTCAAAAACATCAAAAACTCAAGTTCAAAGACAATACAAACTCAAGTTCACCAAACACGCAACTCAAGTTCAACCAACACCTGATTCTCAAGTTTTACCATTTCCACAACCTCAAGTTCAAAAACAACAGAAACTCAAGTTCAAAAAACACACAAACTCAAGTTCAACCAACACCTGATTCTCAAGTTTAAAAATTTTCCCAAACTCAAGTTCAACAAATGCCACAAACTCAAGTTCAAACACGAAACAAACTCAAGTTCAAAAACACCACAAACTCAAGTTCAAACACGACACAAACTCTGGTCTACCAAAAACCACAAACTCAAGTTCAACCAACACCTGATTCTCAAGTTTAAAAATTTCCACAAACTCAAGTTCAACAAACAACACGAACTCAAATTCAAAAAACACACAAACTCAAGTTCAACCAACATCCAAATCTCAAGCTTGAAAATTGCCACAACCTCAAGTTCAACAAACACACAAACTTAAGTTCAAACACACCACAAACTCATGGTCAAACACACTACAAACTCAAGTTCAAACATGACACAAACTCAAGTTCAACAAACACCACAAACTCAAGTTCAACAAACGCCACAAACTCAAGTTCAAACATGAAACAAACACAAGTTCAAAAACACCACAAACTCACGTTCAAACACAACACAAATTAAAGTTAAAAAAACACACAGACTCAAGTTCAAAAACACTAAAAACTCAAGTTCAAACACGACACGAACTCAAGTTCAACAAACACACTAACTCAAGTTCAACCAATACCCAAATCTCAAGTTTAAAAAATTTCAAAACCTCAAGTTAAAAAAAACAGACAAACTCAAGTTAAACAAACAACATTAACTAAAGTTCAAACACGACACAAACTAAAGTTCAACGACCACCCAAATCTCAAGTTTAACAATTGCCACAACCTCAAGTTCAAAAAACACACAAACTCAAGTTCAAACACACGACAAACTCAAGTTTAAACACGACACAAACTCAAGTTCAAAAACAAAAAAACTCAAGTTCAAACAATACTCAATTCTCAAGTTAAACAATTTCCACAACCTCAAGTTCAAAAATATCATAAACTCAAGTTCAAAAACACCACACACTCAAGCTCAAAAACAACACAAACTCAAGTTCAAACACAACACAAACTCAAGTTCAAACACGACACGAACTCAAGTTCAACAAACACAATAACTCAAGTTTAACAAATTCCCAAATCTCAAGTTTAAAAATTGCAACAACCTTAAGTTCAACAAAACACACAAACTCAAGTTCAAACACACCACAAACTCAAGTTCAAAAACACCACAAACTCAAGTTCAAACATGACAAGAACTCAAGTTCAAACACGAAACAAACTTAAGTTCAAAAACACCACAAACTCAAGGTCAAACACAACACAAACTCAAGTTCAACCAACACACAAACTCAAATTCAAAAACATCACAAACTCAAGTTAAAACACGACACAAACTCAAGTTCAACAAAATCACAAACTTTAGTTCAACCAATACCCAATTCTCAAGTTTAACAATTTAAACAACCTCAAGTTCAAAAACACCACAAACTCAAGTTAAAACACGACACAAACTCAAGTTCAACAAAATCACAAACTTTAGTTCAACCAATACCCAATTCTCAAGTTTAACAATTTAAACAACCTCAAGTTAAAAAACACCACAAACTCAAGTTCAAAATCACCATAAACTCAAGTTCAAACACGACACAAACTCAAGTTCAAGAAACACACAATCTCAAGTTCAACCAACACCTGATTCTAAGGTTTAACAATTTCCACAACTTCAAGTTAAAAAAAAACAGAAACTCAAGTTCAAAAACACACAAACTCAAGTTCACCAAATACCCAAATTCAAGTTCAAAAACACCACAAACTCAATTCAAAAACAACACAAACTCAAGTTCAAAAACACAAAAAACTCAAGTTCAACCAATACCCAATTCTCAAGTTTAGCAATTTCCACAACCTCAAGTTAAAAAAAAACAGAAACTCAAGTTCAAAAACACCAAAAACTAATGTACAAACACAACACAAAGTCAAGTTCAACAAATGCCACAAAGTCAAGTTCAAAAACGAAACAAAGTCAAGTTAAAAAACACCACAAACTCAAGTTAAAAAAAAACACAAACTCAAGTTCAACAAACACACAAACTCAAGTTCAAAAACACACAAACACAAGTTCAAAAACACCAAAAACTCAAGTTCAAAGACAATACAAACTCAAGTTCACCAAACACGCAACTCAAGTTCAACCAAAACCTGATTCTCAAGTTTAACCTTTTCCAAAACCTCAAGTTCAAAAACAACAGAAACTCAAGTTCAATAATCACACAATCTCAAGTTCACCAAACACGAAACAAACTCAAGTTCAAAATACACACAAACTCAAGTTCAAACACAACACAAACTCAAGTTCAACAAACACACAAACTATAGTTCAAAAACACACAAACTCAAGTTCAAACACGACACAAACTCAAGTTCAACACACACAAACTCAAGTTCAACCAACACCCAATTCTCAAGTTTAACAATTTCCACAACCTCAAGTTCAAAAACAACAAAAACTCAAGTTCAAAGACAATACAAACTCAATTCAACAAACACAAACTCAAGTTCAACCAAACCTGATTCTCAAGTTTTACCATTTCCACAACTCAAGTTCAAAAACAACAGAAACTCAAGTTCAAAAAACACACAAACTCAAGTTCAACCAACACCTGATTCTCAAGTTTAAAAATTTTCACAAACTCAAGTTCAACAAATGCCACAAACTCAAGTCCAAACACGAAACAAACTCAAGTTCAAAAACACCACAAACTCAAGTTCAAACACGACACAAACTCAAGTCTACCAAAAACCACAAACTCAAGTTCAACCAACACCTGATTCTCAAGTTTAAAAATTTCCACAAACTCAAGTTCAACAAACAACACGAACTCAAATTCAAAAAACACACAAACTCAAGTTCAACCAACATCCAAATCTCAAGCTTGAAAATTGCCACAACCTCAAGTTCAACAAACACACAAACTTAAGTTCAAACACACCACAAACTCATGGTCAAACACACTACAAACTCAAGTTCAAACATGACACAAACTCAAGTTCAACAAACACCACAAACTCAAGTTCAACAAACGCCACAAACTCAAGTTCAAACATGAAACAAACACAAGTTCAAAAACACCACAAACTCAAGTTCAAACACAACACAAAAAGTTAAACAACAACTCAATTAAAACACAAAACTCAAGTTCAAACACGACACAACTCGTTACAAAACACAAATCAAGTTCAACCAAACCATCTCAAGTTTAAAACAACACAATAAGTTAAAAACACAAACTCAAGTTCAAAACACAAAACCAAGTTCAAAAACCAACTCAAGTTCAACAAAACACAAACAAGTTCAAAAACCAAACTCAAAACTCTCAAGTTAAAAAACAACAAACTCAAGTTAACAAACAACATTAACTAAAGTTCAAACACGACACAAACTAAAGTTCAACGATCACCCAAATCTCAAGTTTAACAATTGCCACAACCTCAAGTTCAAAAAACACACAAACTCAAGTTCAAACACACGACAAACTCAAGTTTAAACACGACACAAACTCAAGTTCAAAAACAAAAAAACTCAAGTTCAAACAATACTCAATTCTCAAGTTAAACAATTTCCACAACCTCAAGTTCAAAAATATCATAAACTCAAGTTCAAAAACACCACACACTCAAGCTCAAAAACAACACAAACTCAAGTTCAAACACAACACAAACTCAAGTTCAACAAACACACAAACTCAAGTTCAAAAACACCACAAACTCAAGTTCAAACGACACGAACTCAAGTTCAACAAACACAATAACTCAAGTTTAACAAATTCCCAAATCTCAAGTTTAAAAATTGCAACAACCTTAAGTTCAACAAAACACACAAACTCAAGTTCAAACACACCACAAACTCAAGTTCAAAAACACCACAAACTCAAGTTCAAACATGACAAGAACTCAAGTTCAAACACGAAACAAACTTAAGTTCAAAAACACCACAAACCCAAGGTCAAACACAACACAAACTCAAGTTCAACCAACACACAAACTCAAATTCAAAAACATCACAAACTCAAGTTAAAACACGACACAAACTCAAGTTCAACAAAATCACAAACTCAAGTTCAACCAATACCCAATTCTCAAGTTTAACAATTTCAACAACCTCAAGTTCAAAAACACCACAAACTCAAGTTCAAACACGACACGAACTCAAGTTCAAACACAAAACAAACTCAAGTTAAAAAACACCACAAACTCAAGTTCAAAATCACCACAAACTCAAGTTCAAACACGACACAAACTCAAGTTCAAGAAACACACAATCTCAAGTTCAACCAACACCTGATTCTAAGGTTTAACAATTTCCACAACTTCAAGTTAAAAAAAACAGAAACTCAAGTTCAAAAAACACACAAACTCAAGTTCACCAAATACCCAAATTCAAGTTCAAAAACACCACAAACTCAATTCAAAAACAACACAAACTCAAGTTCAAAAACACCAAAAACTAAAGTACAAACACAACACAAAGTCAAGTTCAACAAATGCCACAAACTCAAGTTCAAAAACGAAACAAAGTCAAGTTCAAAAACACCACAAACTCAAGTTAAAAAAAAACACAAACTCAAGTTCAACAAACACACAAACTCAAGTTCAAAAACACACAAACACAAGTTCAAAAACACCAAAAACTCAGGTTCAAATACAATACAAACTCAAGTTCACCAAACACGCAACTCAAGTTCAACCAAAACCTGATTCTCAAATTTAACCTTTTCCACAACCTCAAGTTCAAAAACAACAGAAACTCAAGTTCAATAATCACACAATCTCAAGTTCACCAAACACGACACAAACTCAAGTTCAAACACGAGACAAACTCAAGTTCAAACACAACACAAACTCAAGTTCAACAAACACACAAACTCAAGATCAAAAACGACAAAAACTCCAGTTCAAACACGGCACAAACTCAAGTTCAACAAACACGCAACTCAAGTTCAACCAACACCTGATTCTCAAGTTTAACCATTTCCACAACCTCAAGTTCAAAAACAACAGAAACTCAAGTTCAAAAAACACATAAACTCAAGTTCAACCAACACCTGATTCTCAAGTTTAAAAATTTTCACAAACTCAAGTTCAACAAATGCCACAAACTCAAGTTCAAACACGAAACAAACTCAAGTTCAAAAACACCACAAACTCAAGTTCAAACACGACACAAACTCAGGTCTACCAAAAACCACAAACTCAAGTTAAACCAACACCTGATTCTCAAGTTTAAAAATTTCCACAAACTCAAGTTCAACAAACAACACGAACTCAAATTCAAAAAACACACAAACTCAAGTTCAACCAACATCCAAATCTCAAGCTTGAAAATTGCCACAACCTCAAGTTCAACAAACACACAAACTTAAGTTCAAACACACCACAAACTCATGGTCAAACACACTACAAACTCAAGTTCAAACATGACACAAACTCAAGTTCAACAAACACCACAAACTCAAGTTCAACAAACGCCACAAACTCAAGTTCAAACATGAAACAAACACAAGTTCAAAAACACTAAAAACTCAAGTTCAAACACAACACGAACTCAAGTTCAACAAACACACTAACTCAAGTTCAACCAATACCCAAATCTCAAGTTTAAAAAATGTCAAAACCTCAAGTTAAAAAAACAGACAAACTCAAGTTAAACAAACAACATTAACTAAAGTTCAAACACGACACAAACTAAAGTTCAACGATCACCCAAATCTCAAGTTTAACAATTGCCACAACCTCAAGTTCAAAAAACACACAAACTCAAGTTCAAACACACGACAAACTCAAGTTTAAACACGACACAAACTCAAGCTCAAAAACAAAAAAACTCAAGTTCAAACAATACTCAATTCTCAAGTTAAACAATTTCCACAACCTCAAGTTCAAAAATATCATAAACTCAAGTTCAAAAACACCACACACTCAAGCTCAAAAACACCACAAACTCAAGTTCAAACACGACACGAACTCAAGTTCAACAAACACAATAACTCAAGTTTAACAAATTCCCAAATCTCAAGTTTAAAAATTGCAACAACCTTAAGTTCAACAAAACACACAAACTCAAGTTCAAACACACCACAAACACAAGTTCAAAAACACCACAAACTCAAGTTCAAACATGACAAGAACTCAAGTTCAAACACGAAACAAACTTAAGTTCAAAAACACCACAAACTCAAGGTCAAACACAACACAAACTCAAGTCCAACAAACACACAAACTCAAGTTCAAAAACACACAAACACAAGTTCAAAAACACCACAAACTCAAGTTCAAACATGACAAGAACTCAAGTTCAAACACGAAACAAACTTAAGTTCAAAAACACCACAAACTCAAGGTCAAACACAACACAAACTCAAGTTCAACCAACACACAAACTATAGTTCAAAAACGACACAAACTCAAGTTAAAACACGACCCAAACTCAAGTTCAACAAAATCACAAACTCAAGTTCAACCAGTACCCAATTCTCAAGTTTAACAATTTCAACAACCTCAAGTTCAAAAACACCACAAACTCAAGTTCAAACACGACACGAACTCAAGTTCAAACACAAAACAAACTTAAGTTAAAAAACACCACAAACTCAAGTTCAAAATCACCATAAACTCAAGTTCAAACACGACACAAACTCAAGTTCAAGAAACACACAATCTCAAGTTCAACCAACACCTGATTCTAAGGTTTAACAATTTCCACAACTTCAAGTTAAAAAAAAACAGAAACTCAAGTTCAAAAAACACACAAACTCAAGTTCACCAAATACCCAAATTCAAGTTCAAAAACACCACAAACTCAATTCAAAAACAACACAAACTCAAGTTCAAAAACACAAAAAACTCAAGTTCAACCAATACCCAATTCTCAAGTTTAGCAATTTCCACAACCTCAAGTTAAAAAAAACCAGAAACTCAAGTTCAAAAACACCAAAAACTAAAGTACAAACACAACACAAAGTCAAGTTCAACAAATGCCACAAAGTCAAGTTCAAAAACGAAACAAAGTCAAGTTAAAAAACACCACAAACTCAAGTTAAAAAAAAACACAAACTCAAGTTCAACAAACACACAAACTCAAGTTCAAAAACACACAAACACAAGTTCAAAAACACCAAAAACTCAAGTTCAAAGACAATACAAACTCAAGTTCACCAAACACGCAACTCAAGTTCAACCAAAACCTGATTCTCAAGTTTAACCTTTTCCAAAACCTCAAGTTCAAAAACAACAGAAACTCAAGTTCAATAATCACACAATCTCAAGTTCACCAAACACGAAACAAACTCAAGTTCAAAATACACACAAACTCAAGTTCAAACACAACACAAACTCAAGTTCAACAAACACACAAACTATAGTTCAAAAACGACACAAACTCAAGTTCAAACACGACACAAACTCAAGTTCAACAAACACACAAACTCAAGTTCAACCAACACCTGATTCTCAAGTTTAACAATTTCCACAACCTCAAGTTCAAAAACAACAAAAACTCAAGTTCAAAGACAATACAAACTCAAATTCACCAAACACGCAACTCAAGTTCAACCAACACCTGATTCTCAAGTTTTACCATTTCCACAACCTCAAGTTCAAAAACAACAGAAACTCAAGTTCAAAAAACACACAAACTCAAGTTCAACCAACACCTGATTCTCAAGTTTAAAAATTTTCACAAACTCAAGTTCAACAAATGCCACAAACTCAAGTTCAAACACGAAACAAACTCAAGTTCAAAAACACCACAAACTCAAGTTCAAACACGACACAAACTCAAGTTCAAGAAACACACAATCTCAAGTTCAACCAACACCTGATTCTAAGGTTTAACAATTTCCACAACTTCAAGTTAAAAAAAAACAGAAACTCAAGTTCAAAAAACACACAAACTCAAGTTCACCAAATACCCAAATTCAAGTTCAAAAACACCACAAACTCAATTCAAAAACAACACAAACTCAAGTTCAAAAACACAAAAAACTCAAGTTCAACCAATACCCAATTCTCAAGTTTAGCAATTTCCACAACCTCAAGTTAAAAAAAACCAGAAACTCAAGTTCAAAAACACCAAAAACTAAAGTACAAACACAACACAAAGTCAAGTTCAACAAATGCCACAAAGTCAAGTTCAAAAACGAAACAAAGTCAAGTTAAAAAACACCACAAACTCAAGTTAAAAAAAAACACAAACTCAAGTTCAACAAACACACAAACTCAAGTTCAAAAACACACAAACACAAGTTCAAAAACACCAAAAACTCAAGTTCAAAGACAATACAAACTCAAGTTCACCAAACACGCAACTCAAGTTCAACCAAAACCTGATTCTCAAGTTTAACCTTTTCCAAAACCTCAAGTTCAAAAACAACAGAAACTCAAGTTCAATAATCACACAATCTCAAGTTCACCAAACACGAAACAAACTCAAGTTCAAAATACACACAAACTCAAGTTCAAACACAACACAAACTCAAGTTCAACAAACACACAAACTATAGTTCAAAAACGACACAAACTCAAGTTCAAACACGACACAAACTCAAGTTCAACAAACACACAAACTCAAGTTCAACCAACACCTGATTCTCAAGTTTAACAATTTCCACAACCTCAAGTTCAAAAACAACAAAAACTCAAGTTCAAAGACAATACAAACTCAAATTCACCAAACACGCAACTCAAGTTCAACCAACACCTGATTCTCAAGTTTTACCATTTCCACAACCTCAAGTTCAAAAACAACAGAAACTCAAGTTCAAAAAACACACAAACTCAAGTTCAACCAACACCTGATTCTCAAGTTTAAAAATTTTCACAAACTCAAGTTCAACAAATGCCACAAACTCAAGTTCAAACACGAAACAAACTCAAGTTCAAAAACACCACAAACTCAAGTTCAAACACGACACAAACTCTGGTCTACCAAAAACCACAAACTCAAGTTCAACCAACACCTGATTCTCAAGTTTAAAAATTTTCACAAACTCAAGTTCAACAAACAACACGAACTCAAATTCAAAAAACACACAAACTCAAGTTCAACCAACATCCAAATCTCAAGCTTGAAAATTGCCACAACCTCAAGTTCAACAAACACACAAACTTAAGTTCAAACACACCACAAACTCATGGTCAAACACACTACAAACTCAAGTTCAAACATGACACAAACTCAAGTTCAACAAACACCACAAACTCAAGTTCAACAAACGCCACAAACTCAAGTTCAAACATGAAACAAACACAAGTTCAAAAACACCACAAACTCACGTTCAAACACAACACAAATTAAAGTTAAAAAAACACACAGACTCAAGTTCAAAAACACTAAAAACTCAAGTTCAAACACGACACGAACTCAAGTTCAACAAACACACTAACTCAAGTTCAACCAATACCCAAATCTCAAGTTTAAAAAATTTCAAAACCTCAAGTTAAAAAAACAGACAAACTCAAGTTAAACAAACAACATTAACTAAAGTTCAAACACGACACAAACTAAAGTTCAACGATCACCCAAATCTCAAGCTTAACAATTGCCACAACCTCAAGTTCAAAAAACACACAAACTCAAGTTCAAACACACGACAAACTCAAGTTTAAACACGACACAAACTCAAGTTCAAAAACAAAAAAACTCAAGTTCAAACAATACTCAATTCTCAGGTTAAACAATTTCCACAACCTCAAGTTCAAAAATATCATAAACTCAAGTTCAAAAACACCACACACTCAAGCTCAAAAACAACACAAACTCAAGTTCAAACACAACACAAACTCAAGTTCAACAAACACACAAACTCAAGTTCAAAAACACCACAAACTCAAGTTCAAACACGACACGATCTCAAGTTCAACAAACACAATAACTCAAGTTTAACAAATTCCCAAATCTCAAGTTTAAAAATTGCAACAACCTTAAGTTCAACAAAACACACAAACTCAAGTTCAAACACACCACAAACTCAAGTTCAAAAACACCACAAACTCAAGTTCAAACATGACAAGAACTCAAGTTCAAACACGAAACAAACTTAAGTTCAAAAACACCACAAACTCAAGGTCAAACACAACACAAACTCAAGTTCAACCAACACACAAACTCAAATTCAAAAACATCACAAACTCAAGTTAAAACACGACACAAACTCAAGTTCAACAAAATCACAAACTCAAGTTCAACCAATACCCAATTCTAAAGTTTAACAATTTCAACAACCTCAAGTTCAAAAACACCACAAACTCAAGTTCAAACACGACACAAACTCAAGTTCAAACACAAAACCAACTTAAGTTAAAAAACACCACAAACTCAAGTTCAAAATCACCATAAACTCAAGTTCAAACACGACACAAACTCAAGTTCAAGAAACACACAATCTCAAGTTCAACCAACACCTGATTCTAAGGTTTAACAATTTCCACAACTTCAAGTTAAAAAAAAACAGAAACTCAAGTTCAAAAAACAAAAACTCAAGTTCACCAAATACCCAAATTCAAGTTCAAAAACACCACAAACTCAATTAAAAAACAACACAAACTCAAGTTCAAAAACACAAAAAACTCAAGTTCAACCAATACCCAATTCTCAAGTTTAGCAATTTCCACAACCTCAAGTTAAAAAAAAACAGAAACTCAAGTTCAAAAACACCAAAAACTAAAGTACAAACACAACACAAAGTCAAGTTCAACAAATGCCACAAACTCAAGTTCAAAAACGAAACAAGGTCAAGTTCAAAAACACCACAAACTCAAGTTAAAAAAAAACACAAACTCAAGTTCAACAAACACACAAACTCAAGTTCAAAAACACACAAACACAAGTTCAAAAACACCAAAAACTCAAGTTCAAAGACAATACAAACTCAAGTTCACCAAACACGCAACTCAAGTTCAACCAAAACCTGATTCTCAAATTTAACCTTTTCCACAACCTCAAGTTCAAAAACAACAGAAACTCAAGTTCAATAATCACACAATCTCAAGTTCACCAAACACGACACAAACTCAAGTTCAAACACGAGACAAACTCAAGTTCAAACACAACACAAACTCAAGTTCAACAAACACACAAACTCAAGATCAAAAACGACACAAACTCCAGTTCAAACACGGCACAAACTCAAGTTCAACAAACACGCAACTCAAGTTCAACCAACACCTGATTCTCAAGTTTAACCATTTCCACAACCTCAAGTTCAAAAACAACAGAAACTCAAGTTCAAACACGAGACAAACTCAAGTTCAACAAACACACATACTCAAGTTCAAACACGACACAAACTCAAGTTCAACAAACACACAAACTCAAGTTTAACAATTCCCACAACCTCAAGTTCAAAAAATTACACACCCTCAAGTTCAAAAACACCACAAACTCAAGTTCAAACACGCCACAAACTCAAGTTTAAATATGAAAAAAAACTCAAGTTCAAAAATACCACAAATTCAAGTTCAAACACAACACAAACTCAAGTTCAAAAAACATACAAACTCAAGTTCAAAAAACACAGAAAGTCAAGTTCAAAAACTCCACAAACTCAAGTTAAAAAACACACAAACTCAAGTACAACCAACACACAAATCTCAAGTTTTACAATTGCCACAACCTCAAGTTCAACAAACACACGAACTCAAGTTCAAATACACCACAAACTCAAGTTCAAACACGACACAAACTCAAGTTCAACCAACACCTGATTCTCAAGTTTATAAATTTTCACAACCTCAATTTCAAAAAACACACAAACTCAAGTTCAACAAACAACACGAACTCAAGTTCAAACACGACACAAACTCAAGTTGAACCAACACTCAAATCTCAAATTTAACAAATGCCACAACCTAAAATTCATCAAACAAATCAACTCAAGTATAAACACACAACAAACTCAAGTTCAAACATGACACAAACTCAAGTTCAAAAACTCAAGTACAGCCAATACCCAATTCTCAAGTTTGACAATTTCCACAACCTCAAGTTCAAAAGCAACACAGACTCAAGTTCAAAAACACCACAAACTCAAGTTCAAACACGACACATGCTCAAGTTCAACAAACCCCACAAACTCAAATTCAACAACTGCCACCAAGTAAAGTTCACTAAAAACAATAAACTCAAGTTCAACAATTGACAGAAAACTTAAGTTCAAAAAACACACAAACTCTAGTTCAAAAACACCACAAACTCAAGTTCAAACATGACAAAGTCAAGTTCAACCAACACTCAAATCTCAAATTAAAATATATCCAAAACCGCAAGTTCAAAAACAACAGAAACTCAAGTTCAAACACGCCACAAACTCAAGTTCAACAAATGTAAAAGTTTTAAGTTCAACCAAAACCCAAATCTCAAGTTTAACAATTTCCACAACCTCAAGTTCAAAAACAACCGAAACTCAAGTTCAAACACGAGACAAACTCAAGTTCAACAAACACACAATCCTCAAGTTCAAAAACACCACAAACTCAAGTTCTTAACAACACAAACTCAAGTTCAAAAAACACACAAGCTCAAGTTCAAAAACACCCCAAACTGAAGTTCAAACATGAAACAAAGTCAAGTTCAACCAAATCCCAAATCTCAAGTTCAACAATTTCCACAACCTCAAGTTCAAAAACAACAGAAACTCAAGTTAAAACACACCACAAACTCAAGTTCAACAAAGACACAAACTCAAGTTCAAAAACACCACAAACCCAAGTTCAACCAACACCCAAATCTCAAGTTTAACAATTGCCACAAACCTAAGTTCAAAAACACCACAAACTCAAGTTCAAACATGACAAAAACTCAAGTTCAAAAAACACACAAACTCAAGTTCAACAAACAACAAGAACTCAAGATCAAACACGACACAAACTCAAGTTCAACCAACACCCAAATCTCAAGTTTAACAATTGCCACAACCTCAAGTTCAAAAACAACAGAAACTCAAGTTCAAACACACAAACTCAAGTTCAAACATGACACAAACTCAAGTTCAAAAACTCAAGTTCAGCCAATACCCAATTCTCAAGTTTAACAATTTCCACAACCTCAAGTTCAAAAGCAACACAGACTCAAGTTCAAAAACACCACAAACTCAAGTTCAAACACGAAACAAACTCAAGTTCAACAAACCCCTCAAACTCAAGTTCAATCACGACACATGCTCAAGTTCAACAAACCCCACAAACTCAAGTTCAACAGATGTAAAAGTTTTAAGTTCAACCAAAACCCAAATCTCAAGTTTAACAATTTCAACAACCTCAAGTTCAAAAACAACAGAAACTCAAGTTCAAACACGCCACAAACTCAAGTTCAACAAACACACAATCCTCAAGTTCAACAATTGCCACAACCTAAAGTTCAAAAACACCCCCAACTCAAGTTCAAACAAGACACAAACTCAATTACAACAAACGCCACAAACTCAAGTACAACAAACGCTACAAACTAAAGTTCAGTGAAAAATACAGACTCAAGTTCAACAATTGCCACAAACTCAAGTTCAACAAATGACCTAAACTCACATTTAACAATTGCCAAAAACTCAAGTTCAACAAACTCAAGTTCAAAAATTGCCACAAACTCAAGTTCAAAAACACACAAACTCAAGTTAAAAAAATGCTGAAACTGAATTCAACGAACACCACAAACTCAAGATCAACAAATTCCAAAGTTTGAAGTTCAACCAACACCCAAATATCAAGTTTAACAATTGCCACAACCTCAAGTTCAACAAACACACAAACTCAATTTCAAAAACACCACAAACTCAAGTTCTTAACAACACAAACTCAAGTTCAAAAAACACACAAGTTCAAGTTCAAAAACACCCCAAACTCAAGTTCAAACATGAAACAAAGTCAAGTTCAACCAAATCCCAAATCTCAAGTTCAACAATTTCCACAACTTCAAGTTCAAAAACAACAGAAACTCAAGTTAAAACACGCCACAAACTCAAGTTCAACAAAGACACAAACTCAAGTTCAAAAACACCACAAACCCAAGTTCAACCAACACCCAAATCTCAAGTTTAACAATTGCCACAAAACTAAGGTAAAAAACCACACAAACTTAAGTTCAAAAACACCACAAACTCAAGTTCAAACATGACACAAACTCAAGTTCAACCAACACCCAAATCTCAAGTTCAACAATTGCCACAACCTCAAGTTCAAAAACAACAGAAACTCAAGTTAAAACACGCCACAAACTCAAGTTCAACAAAGACACAAACTCATGTTCAAAAACACCACAAACCCAAGTTCAACCAACACCCAAATCTCAAGTTTAACAATTGCCACAAAACTAAGTTAAAAAACCACACATACTCAAGTTCAAAAACACCACAAACTCAAGTTCAAACATGACACAAACTCAAGTTCAACCAACACCCAAATCTCAAGTTCAACAATTGCCACAACCTCAAGTTCAAAAACAACAGAAACTCAAGTTAAAACACGCCACAAACTCAAGTTCAACAAAGACACAAACTCATGTTCAAAAACACCACAAACCCAAGTTCAACCAACACCCAAATCTCAAGTTTAACAATTGCCACAAAACTAAGTTAAAAAACCACACATACTCAAGTTCAAAAACACCACAAACTCAAGTTCAAACATGACACAAACTCAAGTTCAACCATGTAGCGATTTCAAATTCAAAATAAATGTCGAGAATTAATCAAATTAAATAATGACATTTATGCACTCGTTGAAGGGGCACCACCCACCTTTCTGGTGGGAAAAGGATGAAACAAAGTTCAATTGAGTAATTAAACGTTGGATCAGTCTTAAACAGATTTAAATCAGTCTCTCATCTGAGGCCGGAATTCTTCATTCAGGGACTACTTTCTGAAAGACCACTAAGACGACAACTTAAAATTAAATGGACAATTTATTAACAAGCTATATGATAACAAAACGTCAATAAATGATGAGCAAATAATGAGCAAATCAAAGCACATCTAATGAATAAACGAAGGAATGGTTTAAATTAAACCTAAGACTGGAGGTTAATAATATTGAGTGAATAAAGGGGAAATTTAACCTACGTTAACGGAGTTACGAGGGTAAATTGAAAGGAATTTGGAGAACTAAACTCTAACTTATGAGAGTAAGCTACTGAACGGTTGACGGCATCACCCAATTCTCATCACAGCAGTTTCGAGGATTTAGCCTACTTTGGACGTCAGTTCTCAGCGGCACCCTTGGAATGGATCAGCTGAAGTTCTGTGGCTACCGGACCGGATACTGAAGGTTCGGCGGGGAGTTCTTCCGCCGTGTCTGGATCTCAGCTTCAGGACCGTGTCAGCGCCGTTAGATACTTCAGATCTCTGGGCCTCTCGGAACCAGGTGGCAAAGCAGCTTGGCAGATGATGCTGGTCGGCGTTCAGGAGTAGCTTGGTTGCAGATTAATTCGCGCCAATAACTTAAGAAAATAATTTCGTTGGCCAGCCGATATTATCTTCAGGAGTCACTTTAGCGAACAAAAATAAAAAGACTTAGACTGAGGTTCTCTTATGCGCGCAGCTTGTTACTGAGGCTTTAAAGGGACTTGGGAATGTTTCACCCAAGTTTAGAAGAAAAATCTGAGCTTAAGGCAATTAATAAAACGCGGGGAAAATTGCGAACAATAGACGAAGAGAAAAACGAAGAAGAAACGAAACAAGAGAGAACTAAACACAGACGAGACAAAAACGGAAGAGAAAAACTGAAGAAAGAGCAAAGACTCCCGGGCTCTTTTTAAACCATCCCGTGTGGGCGTGAGCCAAGAGGAAAGTTACAGCCAATGCTGTAACCCGATGCAGCACATCGACTGGCAGCGAATTTAACTCAACTTGATATTAAAAGCGAGCTAGATCTGATTTACTCACTCACTATGATTAAACTGTTTGTAACATCACATACGATCACATTTCACTTCATTGTTTCTTATGAGCAGACGCATTAAAGCATGACATTGAAACAGTAAACTTTGATCAGCCGTCTTCTTGACACTAACAGAGGATTAACGACTTTTAAAAGTTAGAGAGGGACAGAAAACAAATTATCTATTTGAACAGAAACACCATCCAGCATAAGAAACACATACGTGATAATATTTGACAACACTATAACCTTTGTCAATCAAGCTTCCTAGATGATTAATATATATTTGTGTGAGGTAGACAAAACATAGTATGGATACATTCAGAAACTCTTAACTTGAGTCTAAACGAGTTTCACGTTACTACTTCTAAACTACTAGCCTATCTTGGGAATACCATTTACTAAGCTACGAAGTGTATAACAAAAGGAAAGAAATACACGTGATTAGATTCCTGCCATTTGGCTCTGATCAAACCATATTCAGGCATCACCACTAGGAGGAGCTCTTGATCCATGGAAAACCTGGAATAAATTTGTGAAGTTAACAGTTTGGCTTGTGGATATGCTACAAAATTGGGAAAAAGACCATTTCATTAAGAATGTGGTGTGCAGACAGAAAATTCTGGTGACATGTCCATTAAACATGAAGTTAAACAATTTTCAGGCATCCTCTTCCTTCTGCTCAGTAAAGAAAGCCATGGAGATTTTATGGCAGGTATCTGGTTTTTCAGACTTGGCGCCAAATGCTTTGTTTTCCTTTTAGGTCAATGGTTAATCCTGAAGTGTCAATTCTGATCTTTCCCAGCCAGGGAGAAAGGCTCCGTGTTTATGGGTCTGTGTGGTTGATAAGCAACTTGTCCTTTTGGGAAGCATTAAAGATTCACTATCACCTCCCCAATGGCTTGGGTCGTAAATGGGAACTTGGTGTGCAAACCGTTACTCCCCCATTTCCTGTCCAAACCAGGGGAGCCTGCATTCCTTTGAGGGGTGAATTCAAGGTGGATAGCAGAAAGCAGTTGTCTCATTACAACCAACACCCAAATCTCAAGTTTAACAATTGCCACAACCTCAAGTTCAAAAACAACAGAAACTCAAGTTCAAACACGAGACAAACTGAAGTTCAACAAACACACAAACTCAAGTTCAATCAATACCCAATTCTCAAGTTTAACAATTTCCACAACCTCAAGTTCAACAAACTCAAGTTCAAAAATTGCAAAAAAATCAAGTTCAAATACGACACAAACTCAAGTTCAACCAACACCCAAATCTCAAGTTTAACATTTGCCAAAACCTCAAGTTCAAAAACAACACAAACTCAAGTTCAAACACGCCTAAAACTCAAGTTCAACAAACACACAAACTCAAGTTCAAAAACACCACAAATTCAAGTTCAAACATGTCACAAACTCAAGTTCAACAAACACAGAAACTCAAGTCAACCAATACCCAAATATGAAGCTTAGCGTTAAGGGGTGTTCAGACCAAACGCTACTTCGGTGACGTCGGCAATGGCTCCCAATGCAAAGTCTATGGACAGCCGCGACCTGACGCGACTTGGCGACCGCTGGCTACCTGCGTCGCGTTGCCGAGGTCGCAGGACGCCAAGTCTCATCGCTCCCAAAGTTCAAATATTTGAACTGGGCTGCGGGATGTATATATGAGGGAGAAAAGGAGGGAGATGGAAGGTAGGAGAAGCAGGTCAGCAGCGACCAGCCGTGTCCTGCGACCGCAGCTTTGGACCCGGTGTGAACACACCAGAGCACCACGCGACGCGACCTGGTCGCGGCTGCAATTACACCTAATCCGCGGAGCCAAATCCTTGCAGGTACTGACATTAGTCTTGCTGTGCTCAGACTACAATGATAGACGCATTGTGGATTGCGGAGATGAGCCTGTGATGCTTAAATATCGTGATGCCCGGCTGTTTAAATCTCCGACCTTGGCTGAATTCATAGCTTTCAGCGTATTTGTAGATGTCATATGTAAATTGTTTTCAGCACGCAGAACTGAACTGGACACATATCTCGCCATTATTTCTGATTCAGCCATGACATAGGGAGGATCATTATTCTAGGAACATTACAAATCATTTTCAGCAAAGCTGCTAAGTACATTCAAAGATTCAGCCAAAGACTTGATCAGTCCGTAGTCGACCTGGCTCTAATCAGTTAACAATTCACCGAGCATCAAGCTTTTTCCTGCTTAATCTGCGGGTCTTTCTCTCACCTGGAGGTGAAAGTAAGCCATTACGCAGCAGTACGCCATTTCGGGAAGTCATAATCAGCTGTTTAAAGTTTTCACCCCTGTCATGTATCTAGGCTTAGTCTGTTGCTGCACATCAGTCTGCACTCTGCGTTATAACCGAAGTAATCCAATAGGACCATGCCGCTTGAGAGTGAGTGGTATTTGCTTACAAATAAACTCCAAATGGGAGCACCAGTGTGCACTTTTGATTGGACGCTGGTTGCCTAGGTGCAGGGGCCCGCCTTCCGCCTTTTGCGGAAGGAGGGAACTTTTAAAGAGTTAGCTGCTTCAATCTTAATGCAGAAATAAGACAAAATGCAGAGGAAAATAATAATAATAATAATAATAATAATAATAATAATAATAATAATAATAATAATTTTATGTTTAAGAGAGAGATACAGCAGATGATGATACTGTGGCATCGGAGTCAGCAACTCGCTTAACTTGGGTGTGCTCCTCTTGTACAAAGTCTACGGGTACAGTACCTGGAGGAACCTTATCCTACCTTGTCCACCCCTGCCCACACCTCTAATCGGTGCCCTAAAACTGTGGCTACAGGCCAACCACCCAAGCCTCTCTAAGCCTACTACTCGGAGAAGCCAAGTTACTCCAGGGACGGGCATCTGAAATCAGCATGCCCATGACGCACCCACCTGGTAAAACGGGAAAGAACAAAGCTGTCTACTCTGTCAAATGTCCTTGAGCCGGGGAAGGCACTGGCAAAGCATCCCAACGGCTGTTCGTGAAGCCATTCATTCAGACTGTGTTAGTCTGAGTGCAGCCTTGCAATCCTTAGTGCTCTCTGTGGACAGCTACTTGAGAGCTGGTTAAGCAAAATCAGCATTAAAGTTTATACGATTCTGCATGGTCTCACTTTACCTCTTTTGTACCACCTTCTCTGTAGCCCCAACGCCCTAAATATATCCATTGTATGTGCTTTAATAGTCCACAGTTTTGAATCTCGCACTTTTTTTTTTTCTAATATTTCCAAAACTAACTCTGTCTTTGTTCTTTATCCTCCATGTCCCGCTGCCTGAGAGGCCGGCCACTGGCCAGCCAGCAAGAGTCTCTCTTTGCCACTGAAGAAGGGAAACCTATATCCAGATTGCAGCTTTCTGCTCACCTCTGCCTGCTCTGCCAATCCTGTTGGCTCCTACCTGAGTACAACTCTACGCATTCACCACGCATAGGCACAGCTACAACTGCATCTTCCATCGTCCCCGTCTCGACGCTCAAGGCTACGGGTCAATGGTCCCGATCAGCCTTTGAATGATACCTCAGGCCCAAGGCTAATATTATTATTATTATTAGAATATTCCTATGCTCGATTAGCTACAAAAAAAAAAAAATTGCTGCTGCTCCTTAATTCTTTCCCATATCTATTGCATTACGCATATTCCCAACTATAAATTTGTGTATGGATTAAATTAATCCTGATCCATGATCATGTTGTGAGGGTAACCAATACTATGCAAGCTTTGTAGGTGGGTAGGTTGCTTCATAGTTTCTCGCTGCTGGCTGCCCTCCCTCCCCCGTAGGTGCCTTCATGTAGCTCATGAAAGCTGGGGAGGGTTGCCAGTATGGCTGCTGCTTTTTCTGCCTTGGCTTTTCATATATGCACATGAAAGGGAGGGGAGGGCATTCCCTCTCATTGCCTTGGGATTCTATGCAAGCGCATGAGAGAGCAGGGAACTCTCAGAACAGAGCCATACCGACAATGTTAAAACATTTTTTGCTAGTAATAAATAATTGATTCTAACTAAAGTAGTCCTGACTGAAATTAAGCATGACTGTAGTTCAGGCAGGACACAAGGTACAGTCAAGCTAAAGGTTAAAGCCAGCTGATCTTAAGCTAGCCCTCAGTCAGATGACAGCTTAGCTGATCGCCCTCCACACATCCTTCAGATCGCTACACGGCTCATTCCTTTCACATAGGTGCAGCTACAACCGCAGCTATGACGGCTCCTGTGTCGACCCTCAAAGCCATGGGCCAATAGTCGTCAGCTGCGTACAAACGCTATCTGCGCCCCGAGGCTCGGGACATTCTCGAAGCCCAAAAACTATGAGTACCCATAACTTTGGCACATAGATGCTAATTAAATGTAATATATAAACAACCTGCAGATAAATATCCATGCTTGGGCAACGGGTCTCTCTAACCCGTCTTTCTTTCAGCAGCGCTCACCTCCCCTGCTAGCTCCTAGACTGCACGGCATGGTTGTTTTGGGGGGGTTCTGTTCATTGCTGCTCTACCCCTGCCTCCTCCGCCTTCATGATGGCACGTGGAGGGCGGGAAGATGCTCTTCCTGCCGCTGGCCTTTCACCCCTGCCAACGTGGAGAACGGGGGCCCTGAACAGAACCTCGCGTGCGCTCCCTGCTATCGCCTTTCATGATGGCTCGTGAAAGGCAGGAAGGGGCTCTTCCTGCCTTGGGCTTCCACACAAGCGCGTGGAAGGGCAGGGACCCGGAACAGAATCATGCCGCCAAATCTAACTTGCACAATAAAGCTAAAAATTTGGACAAAGTGTACCTGACTGAAATGAAGCATAGCGTTAGTTCTGTCAGGACACAACGTCAAGCGCTGATCCACAGCCAATGGCTAGTAGCCACCTCAACCAGATGATAATCAGCTGATTCACACCTAGATCCTATTGGTTCTTTGCCTATAGAGTGCCTTATTTAAAACTGCACTAGCCCAGCCTCTTCCTCTGCTCTGACAGCAAACCAGCAACACACTGCCACACCAGCTCCACCCTCGTGCCAGCTAATTGCTCCGCTGTCCTTAAAGCGCTCCTGTTCCAGGGGGGGTTTGTTCATTGCTGCTCTACCCCCGCCACCTCCGCCTTCATGATGGCTCAAGGAGGGCGAGTTTAACAATTTTCACAACCTCAAGTTCAAAAAGAACACAAACTCAAGTTCAAACACGCCACGAACTCAAGTTCAACAAACAAACAAACTCAAACTCAAGTTCAAAAACACCACAAACTCAAGTTCAACCAACACCCAATTCTCAAGTTCAACAATTTCCACCAACTCAAGTTCAAAAACACCACCAACTCAAGATCAAAAACACCACAAAGTCAAGTTCAAACAAGACACAAACTGAAGTTAAATGAACACCACATACATAAGTTCAACAAATGTCAAAGTTTTAAGTTCAACCAACACCCAAATCTAAAGTTTAACAATTGCTGAAGCCTCAAGTAAGAAAAACAACAAAAATTCAGGTTAAAACACGCCACAAAGTCAAGCTCAACACCGCCACAAACTCAAGTTAAAAAGCACCACAAACCAAAGTTCAATCACGACACAAACTCAAGTTCAACCAAATCCCAAATCTCAAGTTTGACAATTGCCACAACCTCAAGTTCAAAAACAACAGAAACTCAAGTCAAAACACGCCACAAACTCAAGTTAAACAAACACACAAACTCAAGTTCAAAAACACCACAAACTCAAGTTCAACCAACACCCAAATCTCAAGTTTAACAATTGCCACAAACTTAACTTCAAAAAACACACAAAAATTCAAACTAAAGTTCAGGGAAAAATACAGACTCAAGTTCAACAATTGCCACAAACTCAAGTTCAACAAACACCACAATCTTAAGTTCAAAAAATGCCAAAATTTCAAATTCAAAAACACCACAAACTCAAGTTAAATGAACACCACAAAGTCAAGTTCAACAAATGTCAAAGTTCAACCAACACCCAAATCTAAAGATTAACAATTGCCAAAACCTCAAGTTAAAAAACAACACAAACTCAAGTTCAAACACGCGACAAACTCAAGTTTAACAATTGCCACCAAATAAAGTTCACTAAAAACCAAAGACTCAAGTTCAAAACTCAAGTTCAAAAATTGCAACAAACTCAAGTTCAAACACAACACTCAAGTTCAAACATGACACAAACTCAAGTTCAAACACGACACAAACTCAAGTTCAAACAACACCCAAATATCAAGTTTAACATTTGCCAAAACCTCAAGTTCAAAAACACCACAAACTCAAGTTCTAAACGACAAAAACTCAAGTTCAACAAACACACAAACTCAAGTTCAACAATTGCCACCAACTAATGTTCAGAGAAAAATACAGACTCAATGTTAACAATTGCCACAAACTCAAGTTCAACAAAGACCACAAGCTTAAGTTCAAAAAATGCCAAAATTTCAAATTCAACAAATAACCTATATTAACATTAAAGAATTGCCAAAAACTCAAGTTCAACGAACTCAGGTTCAAAAAACACACAAATTCAAGTTCAAAAACACCACAAACTCAAGTTCAAAAATGCCGAAACTTAATTTCAACCAACACACAAATCTCAAGTTTAACAAATTGCCACAACCTCATGTTCAAAAACAACAGAAACTCAAATTCAAAAACACCACCAACTCAAGTTCAAAAACACCACAAAGTCAAGTTCAAACAAGACACAAACTGAAGTTCAATGAACACCACATACATAAGTTCAACAAATGTCAAAGTTTTAAGTTCAACCAACACCCAAATCTAAAGTTTAACAATTGCTGAAGCCTCAAGTAAGAAAAACAACAAAAATTCAGGTTAAAACACGCCACAAAGTCAAGCTCAACACCGCCACAAACTCAAGTTAAAAAGCACCACAAACCAAAGTTCAAACACGACACAAACTCAAGTTCAACCAAATCCCAAATCTCAAGTTTGACAATTGCCACAACCTCAAGTTCAAAAACAACAGAAACTCAAGTCAAAACACGCCACAAACTCAAGTTAAACAAACACACAAACTCAAGTTCAAAAACACCACAAACTCAAGTTCAACCAACACCCAAATCTCAAGTTTAACAATTGCCACAAACTTAACTTCAAAAAACACACAAAAATTCAAACTAAAGTTCAGGGAAAAATACAGACTCAAGTTCAACAATTGCCACAAACTCAAGTTCAACAAACACCACAATCTTAAGTTCAAAAAATGCCAAAATTTCAAATTCAACAAATGACCTAAACTCACATTTAACAATTGCCAAAAACTCAAGTTCAACAAACTCAAGTTCAAAAATTGCAACAACCTCAAGTTCAAAAAACACACAAATTCAAGTTCAAAAACACCACAAACTCAAGTTAAAAAAAATCACAAAAATTCAAGTTCAAAAACACCACAAACTCAAGTTAAATGAACACCACAAAGTCAAGTTCAACAAATGTCAAAGTTTTAAGTTCAACCAACGCCCAAATCTAAAGATTAACAATTGCCAAAACCTCAAGTTAAAAAACAACACAAACTCAAGTTCAAAAATTGCAACAAACTCAAGTTCAAACACAACACTCAAGTTCAAACATGACACAAACTCAAGTTCAAACACGACACAAACTCAAGTTCAAACAACACCCAAATATCAAGTTTAACATTTGCCAAAACCTCAAGTTCAAAAACACCACAAACTCAAGTTCAACCAACACCTAAGTCACAAGTTTAACAATTGCCACAAACTTCAGTTCAAAAAACACAAAAGCTCAAGATCAAAAACACCACAAACTCAAGTTCAAACACGATTCACAAACTCAGGTACAGCCAATACCCAATTCTCAAGTTTGACAATTTCCACAACCTCAAGTTCAAAACCAACAGAAACTCAAGTTCAAACACGCCACAAACTCAAGTACAACAAACACCACAAACTCAAGTTCACTAAAAACCAAAGACTCAAGTTCAACAATTGCCAAAAAATCAAGCGAAACAAACTCAAGTTCATAAGTTGTCACAAACTTGAAACACGACACAAACTCAAGTTCAAAAACAAAACTAACTATTTAGAGTAATTTTGAGGTGTTTGAGAGGTTTTTTGTAGACTTACCCTAGTGGTCCTATGTTGTTGTTGATGTGAGGCGTTTCTTTTCCAGTAGTCTAAAATCTGTTCAACAATTGCCACCAAGTAAAGTTCAGAGAAAAATACAGACTCAAGGTTAACAATTGCGGCAAACTCAAGTTCATCAAACACCACAAGCCTAAGTTCAAAAAATGACCAAATTTCAAATTCAACAAATGACCTATATTCACATTAAACAATTGCCAAAAACTCAAATTCAACAAACTCAAGTTAAAAAAGTGCCACAAAATGAAGTTCAAAAACACCACAAACTCAAATTCAAAAAACACACAAACTCAAGTTCAAAAACACCACAAACTCAATTTCAAACACGATACAAACTCAAGTTCAACAAACACCACAAACTCAAGTTCAACAAATGTCACAGTTTCAAGTTCAACCAACACCCGATTCTCAGGTTTAACAATTTCCACAACCTCAAGTTCAAAAAACAACACAAACTCAAGTTCAAACACGCCACAAACTCAAGTTCAACAAACGCCACAAACTCAACTTCAAAAACACCACACAAACTGAAGTTCTAAAACGACACAAACTCAAGTTCAACAAACACAACAAGTCAAGTTCAAGCAACACCCGATTCTCAAGTTTAACAATTTCCACAACCTCAAGTTCAAAAAACACACAAACTCAAGTTCAAAAACACCAGAACCTCAAGTTCAAAAAACATAATAAACTGAAGTTCAAATATTCCACAAACTCAAGTTCAATGAACACCACAAACTCAAGTTCAACCAACACCTGATTCTCAAGTTTAACAATTGCCACAACCTCAAGTTAAAAAAAACACAAACTCAAGTTCAAACACTTCACAAACTCAAGTTCAACAAACGCCACAAACTCAAGTTCAACAAACGCCACAAACTCAAGTTCAACAAACGCCACAAACTCAAGTTCACTAAAAACCAAAGACTCAAGTTCAACAATTGCCAAAAAATCAAGCGAAACAAACTCAAGTTCATAAGTTGTCACAAACTTCAAACACGACACAAACTCAAGTTCAAAAACAAAACTAACTATTTAGAGTAATTTTGAGGTGTTTGAGAGGTTTTTTGTAGACTTACCCTAGTGGTCCTATGTTGTTGTTGATGTGAGGCGTTTCTTTTCCAGTAGTCTAAAATCTGTTGGAGGGGGGAAAAGGTTCCAGCTGTCCAGCCGCGGCGGCAGCGGTGTGTCTGAAGTCCGGGGTCCTCGGCGGGGGAAAGAAGATAGGCGCTCCGCGGCAAGGTTTGCTGGGACTCGGTGCCGTCGGCGGGTCGAAGCTTGGTGGTGGGCGGCTTGGAGTGATGGAGGCGCGGCGTCTTCCTCGAGGCGGTGGTCGGTCTTCTTGGTCCAGCGGTCAGTGCTTTGTCTCAATTACAGCAACAGGAATTGCTCTTTAGTGCACAGCACTTATATGTGCTTTTGACAGGAGAAGCATCCCCAGAGTTGGGCTCGAGTCATGGTTTGTGCTGTTCCTCTCAGACATGGTTGTGTTCTCTTCTCGATGTTTGTATTCCAGAATGGATGTCTCTTGGTTGTATTTTAAACTTTCAAGTTGTTTTAAGTTAATTTTAATGTAGTTTATTTGTTTTAAATTTAGTTTTGCTACATTAAATTTGTATGCAATCGTAAGGGATTGTGGGTATTTTAGTTCTGAGGGATGAGAGCCTAAGGAATCAATCTTCCTGTTACAGCAAAGGATTGTGGGTAAAACCGTGAGTGAGTGAGGTACTTCCTTTCTGCCATGAGAGCCTTGGGAATCAATCTCCCTGTCCAGCAAAGGATTGTGGGTAAAACCGTGAGTGAGGGAGGTACATTTTTCCTGGCATGAGAACCTCAGGAGTCAGTCCTTCCTAAGAAAAAAGAGGGGAGGGGGGAAGACAAACAAAAGCACAGGAACCCTAAAATGAAATAAAATAAAATAAAATAAAATAATATAAAACAATGAAAAAAAATAAAAAATAAAAGAAGAACAAAAGTGGATTGCAAAAGGGAAAGGAGAAGAAAAAAGGAAAAAAAGAAGTGTCAAGAGCAAATAGCAAAAAACAGAAGTGAGCTTAAAAACAGAGAACAGTTCCCTAAAAGACAGACAGAAATGTAAATTTGATCAATGTCCTAAGGGAAAATCTGCACGTGTATGTGTGTTCTTTTTTACTAGCTTAGTCTGGTGTCACTGATGGTCAGTTATCAATAAGTATTTATTATTTAAATTTTTGATGAAGTTGTTTGTAGTGGGGTTAGCTGGCTAATTTTAGAGTGTTAAAAAAGATGTTAGAGGGGGAGGATTTAGGTGGCACGGCGGTTCCCCTTCAGGTCTCTCTTAATCCTCAATATAGGTGACCCAACAGGGGTTACCCCCCGGCCGGTGTAGGCCGAGGCTGAAGATCACCTATTTGTCCTCTGTGAAGGTGAAAATAAATGGGCAGGGGAGGGAATAAGAAAGAGGGGGGGTGTTAGAGAGAGGGGGAGAGATGAGGGAGAGAGATGAGGGAGAGAGAGAGAGAGAGAGAGAGAGAGAGAGAGGGAAGAGGGAGAGGGGGGTTTAAGGGAGAGGTGGAGATGGTGGAAAATAAAGATTGGTGAGGGGGATTTGGTGGCGGATGAAACATCCCATAGCTCCCCAGCTCTCACCATCCATGTGAGGAGAGTGAGCAAGGGACATAGTCACCCGACCCGACTAGGTCTAGGCTCTGCTCTCCTCACGGTCCTCACAAGATACAAAGAGATATGTAAACGTGGAAGTGAGAGTTCTCTAGGCAGAGTTTTGGGTTTGGTTTGAGCTGAGTTGGTCAGTTGATTATTGATTACTATTTTAAGTTCTAAAAGTGGATTGAGTCAAAAAGTCACAGAGGATTGTGGTGGGAGCAGGTGGTCCATCTGGCACCATTCTGCTCATGCAGGGATTCGAGTGATAGAAAGAGAATAGATCTTGCAACCGTGACTCGCCATTGAGATTCTCCTCACCTGCTGGTTTTCATCCTCTGATAGGAGAGAGAGGTACAGATCAGGAGAGAGGGAGAAAAGGAGGGAGGCAGGGTGGGGTCAGGAGTTAATTTGTCTTGAAAAGTATTTATCTTTTCGTCATTGCTGTTAGGGTTTAGATGTTTTTTGTTTAGTTTTCTGAGGAATGTAGTGTTAGTATAGGTTCCAAGGTGGAGGATTCTTTGGAATTCACTCTCACCCTTGAAACTGGAAGAGGAGCATGTTTCAGACCTTTTGGAGTTGGTTACACCAAAAAAAATGTAAAATGAAAAAAAAATTTTTTTGGGTGTTCGGGCTTCCTGAAGGTAATACTAGGTTTCTGGGCTTGGGTAAGGTTTAAGGTTTTGGGCGTTAGGGTTAAAATCACTGTCCAAAACCTTTGTAGGAACTCTTTTCCAACCTTTTGGAGTTAGTTAGACAAAAAAAAAAAGATGAATGAAAAAAAAATATTTGGGGTGTTCGGGCTTCCTGAAGGTAATACCCAGGTATTAGGTTTTGGGGCTAGGGTTAGGTTTAAGGTTTTTGGCGTTAGGTTTAAAATAACTGTCCAATATTTTTTAAGGAACATGTTTCAGACCTTTGGGAGTTAGTTAGACAAAAAAAAAGAAAAAGAAAAAAAAATATTTGGGGTGTTCGGGTTTCCTGAAGGTAATACCCGGGTATTAGGTTATGGGGCTAGGGTAAGGTTTAAGGTTTTTGGCGTTAGAGTTAAAATCAGTGTCCAAAACCTTTTTAGGAACATGTTTAAGACCTTTTGGAGTTGGTTACACCAAAAAAAATGTAAAATGAAAAAAAAAAATATTTGGGGTGTTCGGGCTTCCTGAAGATAATACCCGGGTATTAGGTTATGGTGCTAGGGTAAGGTTTAAGGTTTTTGGCGTGAGGGTTAAAATCACTGTCCAAAACCTTTGTAGGACCTCTTTTCCAACCTTTTGATGTAAGTTAGACAAAAAAAAACGAATTTTGAAAATCAAATATTTGGGGTTTTTGGGCTTCCTGAAGGTAATACCCGGGTATTAGGTTATGGGGCTTTGGAAAGGTTTAAGGTTTTTGGCGTTAGGGTTAAAATCACTGTCCAATATTTTTTAAGGAACATGTTTCAGACCTTTTGGAGTTAGTTAGACCAAAAAAAAAGAAAAGAAAAAAAAATATTTGGGGTTTTCGGGCTTCCTGAAGGTATTAGGTTTTGGGGCTAGGGTAAGGTTTAAGGTTTTTGGCGTTAGGGTTAAAATCACTGTCCAAAACCTTTTAAGGAACAAGATTCAGACCTTTTGGAGTTGGTTACACCAAAAAAAAATGTAAAATGAAAAAAAAAAATTTGGGGTGTTCGGGCTTCCTGAAGGTAATACCCGGGTATTAGGTTATGGGGCTAGGGTAAGGTTTAAGGTTTTTGGCGTAAGGGTTAAAATCACTGTCCAAAACCTTTTTAGGAACATGTTTCAGACCTTTTGGAGTTGGTTACACCAAAAAAAATTGTAAAATGAAAAAAAAATTTTGGGGGGTGTTCGGGCTTCCTGAAGGTAATACTAGGTTTCTGGGCTAGGGTAATGTTTAAGGTTTTTGGCGTTAGGGTTAAAATCAATGTCCAAAACCTTTGTAGGAACTCTTTTCCAACCTTTGAGAGCAAGTTAGACCAAAAAAAAAAGAAAAATAAAAAATATATATTTGGGGTGTTCGGGCTTCCTGAAGGTAATACCCGGGTATTGGGTTTTGGGGCTAGGGTTAGGTTTAAGGTTTTTGGTGTTAGGATTAAAATCAATGTCCAAAACCTTTGTAGGAACTCTTTTCCAACCTTTGAGAGCAAGTTAGACCAAAAAAAAAAGAAAAAGAAAAAATATATATTTGGGGTGTTCGGGCTTCCTGAAGGTAATACCCGGGTATTAGGTTTTGGGGCTAGGGTTAGGTTTAAGGTTTTTGGCGGTAGGGTTAAAATAACTGTCCAATATTTTTTAAGGAACATGTTTCAGACCTTTGGGAGTTAGTTAGACAAAAAAAAAAAGAAAAAGAAAAAAAAAATATTTGGGGTGTTCGGGTTTCCTGAAGGTAATACCCGGGTATTAGGTTATGGGGCTAGGGTAAGGTTTAAGGTTTTTGGCGTTAGAGTTAAAATCAGTGTCCAAAACCTTTTTAGGAACATGTTTAAGACCTTTTGGAGTTGGTTACACCCAAAAAAATGTAAAATGAAAAAAAAAAAAAAAATTGGGTTTTTTGGGCTTCCTGAAGGTAATACCCGTATATTAGGTTATGGTGCTAGGGTAAGGTTTAAGGTTTTTGGCCTGAGGGTTAAAATCACTGTCCAAAACCTTTGTAGGACCTCTTTTCCAACCTTTTGGTGTAAGTTAGACCAAAAAAAAACGAAAATTGACAAACAAATATTTGGGGTTTTTGGGCTTCCTGAAGGTAATACCCGGGTATTAGGTTATGGGGCTTTGGAAAGGTTTAAGGTTTTTGGCGTGAGGGTTAAAATCACTGTCCAAAACCTTTGTAGGAAGTCTTTTCCAACCTTTTGGAGTTAGTTAGACCAATAAAAAAATGAAAAATGAAAAAAAAAAATTTGGGGTGTTCGGGCTTCCTGAAGGTAATACCCGGGTATTAGGTTTTGGGGCTAGGATTAGGTTTAAGGTTTTTGGTGTTAGGGTTAAAATCACTGTCCAATATTTTTTAAGGAACATGTTTCAGACCTTTTGGAGTTAGTTAGACCAAAAAAAAAGAAAAGAAAAAAAAATATTTGGGGTTTTCGGGCTTCCTGAAGGTATTAGGTTTTGGGGCTAGGGTAAGGTTTAAGGTTTTTGGCGTTAGGGTTAAAATCACTGTCCAAAACCTTTTAAGGAACAAGATTCAGACCTTTTGGAGTTGGTTACACCAAAAAAAATGTAAAATGAAAAAAAAAATATTTGGGGTGTTCGGGCTTCCTGAAGGTAATACCCTTCAGGTTTAAGTATTAGGTTTTGGGGCTAGGGTAAGGTTTAAGGTTTTTGGCGTAAGGGTTAAAATCACTGTCCAAAACCTTTGTAGGAACTCTTTTCCAACCTTTTGGAGTTAGTTAGACCAAAAAAAAGGAAAAAAGAAAAAAATATATTTGGGGTGTTCGGGCTTCCTGAAGGAAATACCCAGGTATTAGGTTATGGGGCTAGGGTAAGGTTTAAGGTTTTTGGCGTTAGGGTTGAAATCACTGTCCAAAACCTTTTAAGGAACACGTTTCAGACCTTTTGGAGTTGGTTACACCAAAAAAAAATGTAAAATGAAAAAAAATATATTTGGGGTCTTCGGGCTTCCTGAAGGAAATACCCAGGTATTAGGTTATGGGGCTATAGTAAGGTTAAAGGTTTTTGGCGTTAGGGTTAAAATCACTGTCCAAAACCTTTGTAGGAACTATTTTCCAACCTTTTGGAGTTAGTTAGACCAAAAAAAAAACGAAAAATGAAAAAAAATATTTGGGGTTTTTGGGCTTCCTGAAGGTAATACCCGGGTATTAGGTTTTGGGGCTAGGGTAAGGTTTAAGGTTTTTGGCGTTAGAGTTAAAATCAGTGTCCAAAACCTTTTTAGGAACATGTTTAAGACCTTTTGGAGTTGGTTACACCAAAAAAAAGGAAAAAAGAAAAAAAAATATTTGGGGTGTTCAAGTTTCCTGAAGGTAATACCCGGGTTTTAGGTTTTGGGGCTAGGGTAAGGTTTAAGGTTTTTGGTGGTAGGGTTAAAATCACTGTCCAAAACCTTTGTAGGAACTCTTTTCCAACCTTTTGGAGTTAGTTAGACCAAAAAAAAGGAAAAAAAAAAAAAAATATATTTGGGGTGTTCGGGATTCCTGAAGGAAATACCCAGGTATTAGGTTATGGGGCTAGGGTAAGGTTTAAGGTTTTTGGCGTTAGGGTTGAAATCACTGTCCAAAACCTTTTAAGGAACACGTTTCAGACCTTTTGGAGTTAGTTAGACAAAAAAAAAGAAGATAAATGAAAAAAAAATATTTGGGGTCTTCGGGCTTGCTGAAGGTAATACCCGGGTATTAGGTTATGGGGCTAGGGTAAGGTTTAAGGTTTTTGGCGTTAGGGTTGAAATCACTGTCCAAAACCTTTTAAGGAACACGTTTCAGACCTTTTGGAGTTGGTTACACCAAAAAAAATGTAAAATGAAAAAAAATATATTTGGGGTCTTCGGGCTTCCTGAAGGAAATACCCAGGTATTAGGTTATGGGGCTATAGTAAGGTTAAAGGTTTTTGGCGTTAGGGTTAAAATCACTGTCCAAAACCTTTGTAGGAACTATTTTCCAACCTTTTGGAGTTAGTTAGACCAAAAAAAAACGAAAAATGAAAAAAAATATTTGGGGTTTTTGGGCTTCCTGAAGGTAATACCCGGGTATTAGGTTTTGGGGCTAGGGTAAGGTTTAAGGTTTTTGGCGTTAGAGTTAAAATCAGTGTCCAAAACCTTTTTAGGAACACGTTTCAGACCTTTTGGAGTTGGTTACACCAAAAAAAAGGAAAAAAGAAAAAAAAATATTTGGGGTGTTCAAGTTTCCTGAAGGTAATACCCGGGTTTTAGGTTTTGGGGCTAGGGTAAGGTTTAAGGTTTTTGGTGGTAGGGTTAAAATCACTGTCCAAAACCTTTGTAGGAACTCTTTTCCAACCTTTTGGAGTTAGTTAGACCAAAAAAAAGGAAAAAAGAAAAAAATATATTTGGGGTGTTCGGGATTCCTGAAGGAAATTCCCAGGTATTAGGTTATGGGGCTAGGGTAAGGTTTAAGGTTTTTGGCGTTAGGGTTGAAATCACTGTCCAAAACCTTTTAAGGAACACGTTTCAGACCTTTTGGAGTTAGTTAGACAAAAAAAAAGAAGATAAATGAAAAAAAAATATTTGGGGTCTTCGGGCTTCCTGAAGGTAATACCCGGGTATTAGGTTATGGGGCTAGGGTAAGGTTTAAGGTTTTTGGCGTAAGGGTTAAAATCACTGTCCAAAACCTTTTTAGGAACATGTTTCAGACCTTTTGGAGTTGGTTACACCAAAAAAAATGTAAAATGAAAAAAAAAATATTTGGGGTGTTCGGGCTTCCTGAAGGTAATACCCTTCAGGTTTAAGTATTAGGTTATGCGGCTAGGATTAGGTTTAAGTTTTTTGGCGTAAGGGTTAAAATCACTGTCCAAAACCTTTTAAGGAACAAGATTCAGACCTTTTGGAGTTGGTTACACCAAAAAAAATGTAAAATGAAAAAAAAATATTTGGGGTGTTCAAGTTTCCTGAAGGTAATACCCGGGTATTAGGTTTTGGGGCTAGGGTAAGGTTTAAGGTTTTTGGTGGTAGGGTTAAAATCACTGTCCAAAACCTTTGTAGGAACTCTTTTCCAACCTTTTGGAGTTAGTTAGACCAAAAAAAAGGAAAAAAGAAAAAAATATATTTGGGGTGTTCGGGCTTCCTGAAGGAAATACCCAGGTATTAGGTTATGGGGCTAGGGTAAGGTTTAAGGTTTTTGGCGTTAGGGTTGAAATCACTGTCCAAAACCTTTTAAGGAACACGTTTCAGACCTTTTGGAGTTGGTTACACCAAAAAAAAATGTAAAATGAAAAAAAATATATTTGGGGTCTTCGGGCTTCCTGAAGGAAATACCCAGGTATTAGGTTATGGGGCTATAGTAAGGTTAAAGGTTTTTGGCGTTAGGGTTAAAATCACTGTCCAAAACCTTTGTAGGAACTATTTTCCAACCTTTTGGAGTTAGTTAGACCAAAAAAAAAACGAAAAATGAAAAAAAATATTTGGGGTTTTTGGGCTTCCTGAAGGTAATACCCGGGTATTAGGTTTTGGGGCTAGGGTAAGGTTTAAGGTTTTTGGCGTTAGAGTTAAAATCAGTGTCCAAAACCTTTTTAGGAACATGTTTAAGACCTTTTGGAGTTGGTTACACCAAAAAAAAGGAAAAAAGAAAAAAAAATATTTGGGGTTTTCAAGTTTCCTGAAGGTAATACCCGGGTTTTAGGTTTTGGGGCTAGGGTAAGGTTTAAGGTTTTTGGTGGTAGGGTTAAAATCACTGTCCAAAACCTTTGTAGGAACTCTTTTCCAACCTTTTGGAGTTAGTTAGACCAAAAAAAAGGAAAAAAGAAAAAAATATATTTGGGGTGTTCGGGATTCCTGAAGGAAATACCCAGGTATTAGGTTATGGGGCTAGGGTAAGGTTTAAGGTTTTTGGCGTTAGGGTTGAAATCACTGTCCAAAACCTTTTAAGGAACACGTTTCAGACCTTTTGGAGTTAGTTAGACAAAAAAAAAGAAGATAAATGAAAAAAAAATATTTGGGGTCTTCGGGCTTGCTGAAGGTAATACCCGGGTATTAGGTTATGGGGCTAGGGTAAGGTTTAAGGTTTTTGGCGTTAGGGTTGAAATCACTGTCCAAAACCTTTTAAGGAACACGTTTCAGACCTTTTGGAGTTGGTTACACCAAAAAAAAATGTAAAATGAAAAAAAATATATTTGGGGTCTTCGGGCTTCCTGAAGGAAATACCCAGGTATTAGGTTATGGGGCTATAGTAAGGTTAAAGGTTTTTGGCGTTAGGGTTAAAATCACTGTCCAAAACCTTTGTAGGAACTATTTTCCAACCTTTTGGAGTTAGTTAGACCAAAAAAAAAACGAAAAATGAAAAAAAATATTTGGGGTTTTTGGGCTTCCTGAAGGTAATACCCGGGTATTAGGTTTTGGGGCTAGGGTAAGGTTTAAGGTTTTTGGCGTTAGAGTTAAAATCAGTGTCCAAAACCTTTTTAGGAACACGTTTCAGACCTTTTGGAGTTGGTTACACCAAAAAAAAGGAAAAAAGAAAAAAAAATATTTGGGGTGTTCAAGTTTCCTGAAGGTAATACCCGGGTTTTAGGTTTTGGGGCTAGGGTAAGGTTTAAGGTTTTTGGTGGTAGGGTTAAAATCACTGTCCAAAACCTTTGTAGGAACTCTTTTCCAACCTTTTGGAGTTAGTTAGACCAAAAAAAAGGAAAAAAGAAAAAAATATATTTGGGGTGTTCGGGATTCCTGAAGGAAATTCCCAGGTATTAGGTTATGGGGCTAGGGTAAGGTTTAAGGTTTTTGGCGTTAGGGTTGAAATCACTGTCCAAAACCTTTTAAGGAACACGTTTCAGACCTTTTGGAGTTAGTTAGACAAAAAAAAAGAAGATAAATGAAAAAAAAATATTTGGGGTCTTCGGGCTTCCTGAAGGTAATACCCGGGTATTAGGTTATGGGGCTAGGGTAAGGTTTGAGGTTTTTGGCGTTAGGGTTAAAATCACTGTCCAAAACCTTTTTAGGAACATGTTTCAGACCTTTTGGAGTTGGTTACACCAAAAAAAATGTAAAATGAAAAAAAAAATATTTGGGGTTTTCGGGCTTCCTGAAGGTAATACCCGGGTATTAGGTTATGGGGCTAGGGTAAGGTTTAAGGTTTTTGGCGTAAGGGTTAAAATCACTGTCCAAAACCTTTTAAGGAACATGTTTCAGACCTTTTGGAGTTGGTTACACCAAAAAAAATGTAAAATGAAAAAAAAATATTTGGGGTGTTCAAGTTTCCTGAAGGTAATACCCGGGTTTTAGGTTTTGGGGCTAGGGTAAGGTTTAAGGTTTTTGGTGGTAGGGTTAAAATCACTGTCCAAAACCTTTGTAGGAACTCTTTTCCAACCTTTTGGAGTTAGTTAGACCAAAAAAAAGGAAAAAAGAAAAAAATATATTTGGGGTGTTCGGGCTTCCTGAAGGTAATACCCGGGTATTAGGTTTTGGGGCTAGGGTAAGGTTTAAGGTTTTTGGCGTTAGGGTTAAAATCACTGTCCAAAACCTTTTTAGGAACATGTTTCAGACCTTTTGGAGTTGGTTACACCAAAAAAAAGAAAAAATGAAAAAAAAATATTTGGGGTTTCAAGCTTCCTGAAGGTAATACCCGGGTATTAGGTTTTGGGGCTAGGGTAAGGTTTAAGGTTTTTGGCGTTAGGGTTAAAATCACTGTCCAAAACCTTTGTAGGAACTCTTTTCCAACCTTTTGGAGTTAGTTAGACCAAAAAAAAGGAAAAAAGAAAAAAATATATTTGGGGTGTTCGGGCTTCCTGAAGGTAATACCCAGGTATTAGGTTATGGGGCTAGGGTAAGGTTTAAGGTTTTTGGCGTTAGGGTTAAAATCACTGTCCAAAACCTTTTTAGGAACATGTTTCAGACCTTTTGGAGTTAGTTAGACCAAAAAAAAGAAGAAAATGAAAAAAAAATATTTGGGGTGTTCGGGCTTCCTGAAGGTAATACCCGGGTATTAGGTTATGGGGCTAGGGTAAGGTTTAAGGTTTTTGGCGTTAGGGTTAAAATCACTGTCCAAAACCTTTTAGGAACTCGTTTCAGACCTTTTGGAGTTAGTTAGACCAAAAAAAAATGTAAAAAGAAAAAAAAATATTTGGGGTGTTCGGGCTTCCTGAAGGAAATACCCAGGTATTAGGTTATGGGGCTAGGGTAAGGTTTAAGGTTTTTGGCGTTAGGGTTAAAATCACTGTCCAAAACCTTTGTAGGAACTATTTTCCAACCTTTTGGAGTTAGTTAGACCAAAAAAAAAAGAAAATGAAAAAAAAATATTTGGGGTTTTGGGCTTCCTGAAGGTAATACCCGGGTATTAGGTTTGGGGCTAGGGTAAGGTTTAAGGTTTTTGGCGTTAGGGTTAAAATCACTGTCCAAAACCTTTTTAGGAACATGTTTCAGACCTTTTGGAGTTGGTTACACCAAAAAAAAATGTAAAAAAAAAAAAAATATTTGGGGTGTTCGGGCTTCCTGAAGGTAATACCCGGGTATTAGGTTATGGGGCTAGGGTAAGGTTTAAGGTTTTTGGCGTAGGGTTAAAATCACTGTCCAAAACCTTTGTAGGAACTCTTTTCCAACCTTTTGGAGTTAGTTAGACCAAAAAAAAGAAAAAGAAAAAAAATATTTGGGGTGTTCGGGCTTCCTGAAGGTAATACCCCAGGTATTAGGTTATGGGGCTAGGGTAAGGTTTAAGGTTTTTGGCGTTAGGGTTGAAATCACTGTCCAAAACCTTTTAAGGAACACGTTTCAGACCTTTTGGAGTTAGTTAGACAAAAAAAAAGAAGATAAATGAAAAAAAAATATTTGGGGTCTTCGGGCTTCCTGAAGGTAATACCCGGGTATTAGGTTATGGGGCTAGGGTAAGGTTTAAGGTTTTTGGCGTTAGGGTTAAAATCACTGTCCAAAACCTTTTTAGGAACATGTTTCAGACCTTTTGGAGTTGGTTACACCAAAAAAAATGTAAAATGAAAAAAAATATTTGGGGTGTTCGGGCTTCCTGAAGGTAATACCCGGGTATTAGGTTTTGGGGCTAGGGTAAGGTTTAAGGTTTTTGGTGTTAGGGTTAAAATCAATGTCCAAAACCTTTGTAGGAACTCTTTTCCAACCTTTTGGAGTTAGTTAGACAAAAAAAAAGATAAATGAAAAAAAAATATTTGGGGTGTTCGGGCTTCCTGAAGGTAATACCCAGGTATTAGGTTATGGGGCTAGGGTAAGGTTTAAGGTTTTTGGCGTAAGGGTTAAAATCACTGTCCAAAACCTTTTTAGGAACATGTTTCAGACCTTTTGGAGTTGGTTACACCAAAAAAAAATGTAAAATGAAAAAAAATTTTTTTGGGTGTTTGGGCTTCCTGAAGGTAATACTAGGTTAATGGGCTAGGGTAATGTTTAAGGTTTTTGGCGTTAGGGTTAAAATCACTGTCCAAAACCTTTTTAAGGAACATGTTTCAGACCTTTGGGAGTTAGTTAGAAAAAAAAAAAGAAAAAGAAAAAAAAAATATTTGGGGTGTTCGGGTTTCCTGAAGGTAATACCCAGGTATTAGGTTATGGGGCTAGGGTAAGGTTTAAGGTTTTTGGCGTAAGGGTTAAAATCACTGTCCAAAACCTTTTAGGAACATGTTTCAGACCTTTTGGAGTTGGTTACACCAAAAAAAATGTAAAATGAAAAAAAATTTTTTTTGGGTGTTCGGGCTTCCTGAAGGTAATACTAGGTTTCTGGGCTAGGGTAATGTTTAAGGTTTTTGGCGTTAGGGTTAAAATCAGTGTCCAAAACCTTTGTAGGAACTCTTTTCCAACCTTTGAGAGCAAGTTAGACCAAAACAAAAATAAAAATAAAAATATATATTTGGGGTGTTCGGGCTTCCTGAAGGTAATACCCGGGTATTAGGTTATGGGGCTAGGGTAAGGTTTAAGGTTTTTGGCGTTAGGGTTAAAATCAGTGTCCAAAACCTTTTTAGGAACATGTTTCAGACCTTTTGGAGTTAGTTAGACCAAAAAAAAAAAAAAAAGAAAAAAATATATTTGGGGTCTTCGGGCTTCCTGAAGGAAATACCCAGGTATTAGGTTATGGGGCTAGGGTAAGGTTTAAGGTTTTTGGCGTTACGGTTAAAATCACTGTCCAAAACCTTTTTAGGAACATGTTTCAGACCTTTTGGAGTTGGTTACACCAAAAAAAAATGTAAAATGAAAAAAAAAATATTTGGGGTGTTCGGGCTTCCTGAAGGAAATACCCAGGTATTAGGTTATGGGGCTATAGTAAGGTTAAAGGTTTTTGGCGTTAGGGTTAAAATCACTGTCCAAAACCTTTGTAGGAACTATTTTCCAACCTTTTGGAGTTAGTTAGACCAAAAAAAAAAAGGAAAAAAGAAAAAAAAATATTTGGGGTTTTCAAGTTTCCTGAAGGTATTACCCGGGTATTAGGTTATGGGGCTAGGGTAAGGTTTAAGGTTTTTGGCGTTAGAGTTAAAATCAGTGTCCAAAACCTTTTTAGGAACATGTTTAAGACCTTTTGGAGTTGGTTACACCAAAAAAAATGTAAAATGAAAAAAAATTTTTTTTGGGTGTTCGGGCTTCCTGAAGGTAATACTAGGTTTCTGGGCTAGGGTAATGTTTAAGGTTTTTGGCGTTAGGGTTAAAATCAATGTCCAAAACCTTTGTAGGAACTCTTTTCCAACCTTTGAGAGCAAGTTAGACAAAAAAAAAAGATAAATGAAAAAAAAATATTTGGGGTGTTCGGGCTTCCTGAAGGTAATACCCGGGTATTAGGTTATGGGGCTAGGGTAAGGTTTAAGGTTTTTGGCGTAAGGGTTAAAATCACTGTCCAAAACCTTTTTAGGAACATGTTTCAGACCTTTTGGAGTTGGTTACACCAAAAAAAATGTAAAATGAAAAAAAATTTTTTTTGGGTGTTCGGGCTTCCTGAAGGTAATACTTTGTATTACCTTTGTAGGAAGTCTTTTCCAACCTTTTGGAGTTAGTCTTTTGTAGGAAGTCTTTTCCAACCTTTTGGAGTTAGTTAGACAAAAAAAAAAGATAATTGAAAAAAAAATATTTGGGGTGTTCGGGCTTCCTGAATGTAATACCCGGATATTAGGTTATGGGGCTAGGGTAAGGTTTAAGGTTTTTGGCGTAAGGGTTAAAATCACTGTCCAAAACCTTTTTAGGAACATGTTTCAGACCTTTTGGAGTTAGTTACACCAAAAAAAATGTAAAATGAAAAAAAAATTTTTTTGGGTGTTCGGGCTTCCTGAAGGTAATATTAGGTTTCTGGGCTAGGGTAATGTTTAAGGTTTTTGGCGTTAGGGTTAAAATCAATGTCCAAAACCTTTGTAGGAACTCTTTTCCAACCTTTGAGAGCAAGTTAGACCAAAAAAAAAATAAAAATAAAAAATATAGGCGGACAGTTTTGAGAAGGTATTTATGATTCCAAGCAAGCATGGCACAGATCTTCTGGGTTCGGAAACCAGTAATAAAATATCGTCCGCATATAACATCAACTTGTGGACCTTCCCGCCTATGGTGACCCCTGGGAAATCATTTGCTTTACGTATGGCTGCTGCTAGTGGCTCAATAGCTAAACAAAAAAGCAAAGGAGAGAGGGGTGACCCCTGTCTAGTTCCTCTGCCCAACATAAAGTAGTCTGATATGAGCCCATTAGTCTGAACTGCTGCTTCTGGATGTTTATATAACATACGAATCCATTTTATAAATGTAATACCAAATCCAAATTCTTCTAAGATTTTAAATAGAAACCCCCATTCTACCATGTCGAACGCTTTTTCGGCGTCCAACGAGATTGCAGCAACTGGGGACTGGGTGTCAGCCAGCGACCACATGACATCAATGAGGCGTCTTTTATCGGAGGAGCTACGACCACGAATGAATCCTACCTGATCACTATGGATCAATGATGTAATTATGCTGTCTAAACGGTTTGCTAAAATTTTAGAAATTATCTTAACATCGATTTGCATTAATGATATCGGACGATAGTTCTTACATTCCTTCCAATCTTTACCTTTCTTAGGAATTAGACTAATGAGGGCCTGTCTCAAAGTGGGTGGCAACACCCCTCTCCCCAGCGCCTCCCTATATACCTCCAGTAAAGGTGAAGCTAGTTCCGAGGCAAAGCACTTAAAGAATTCCCCCGTGAAGCCATCCGGCCCCGGTGCCTTGCCTGTTGGCAATGCCTTAATTACCCCTTTAATTTCCTCAATAGTAATATCTGAATCAAGAAAATCCCTCTGTTCATCCGTCAGTTTTGGGAGTCCTAACTGTTCTATAAAGCTATGAATTTCTTCTTCATCAGAGGTACAGTTTGAACTATATAAATTACTATAAAATTCCTTAAAAGCCTGATTAATGTCTACCGTTGCAGTAAGCAGGTCTCCAGACTGCAATCTAATAGCAGGAATAGTGGAAGCCAACTCCCTCTGTTTTATATAACTGGCAAGTAGCTTTCCTGCTTTATCTCCTGACTCGAAATAGGTTTGTCTTGCCCTGAATGAGTTAAATTCAATCTTATGGGTTATTAAGTTATTGTATTGATATTTTAGTTTTGTCAATTTTTTCATGCCATTTTGTGTTAATTGTTGCTTCAGCTCTGTTTCAACCTGTTTTATTTTATTTTCTAATTCTAGCAGCTCCCGTGTTTTATTTTTCTTATTGTATGATGTGTGTTGGATTATACGTCCTCTAACCACTGCCTTTAGGGCCTCCCATGCCACGCCAGCTGATGATACAGACTACCAGTTGATCTCTAAATAACTTTTAAGTTCGGTCCTCAACCATTCTGTATTTGCTGGGTCCTGTAAAAGTGACGAGTTTAGACGCCATCTATAAGACCTTCTTCTCTCATCTTGCGGTAACAAGTCCAAACTGACAGTAGCATGATCAGAGATCAAAATAGACCCTATTTCACATCTCACTGCACAGGGACTGAGCTCTTTGGATATTAGGAAAAAATCTATTCGGCTATAAATCTTATGTACTGATGAGTAAAAAGTATAATCCCTCCCTGACGGGTTCATGAGCCTCCAGATATCTATCAATCCTAAAGATTTGCAAATTGTTTGTAGTGTCAAAGCGGCTTTTGGCATTTTACGCAACATTGCCCCACTGTGATCAAGCACTGGGTCCATTAACAGATTAAAGTCTCCTCCAAGAACAACGGGCTGAGCCCCCAGTATTTGTAACTTCCCTTCAAGATCAGAGAAAAAAGATTGATCGTCCAGATTAGGAGCATATATATTGGCCAAAATTAGTTTCTGCGACTGTATTTCAGCCAGTACTATAATCATCCTACCTGTATTATCTCTTATTTGCTTCTGACACTTAAATTGTAGATGTTTACTTACTAAAATTATAACCCCTTTACTCTTGCTGGAGCCTACACTGTAAAAAACATGTCCAACCCATCCTACACAGAGCTTCTCAGATTCTTCTTTTGACATGTGAGTTTCTTGAAGAAACACCACATCATATTTTTTGGCCTTAAGGATGGCCATCACCTTTTTTCTCTTGACGGGATTCCCCAAACCATTAACATTCCAAGTGGAGAGACGCATTAAATTTAATTGTGAAGACATGTCTGCCTAATCATCGATAACACATGGCCGTTTATCAAAAGCAATATCCTTACAGTGGTGGTGACTGTACCCCGCCCCCTCCCCCAAGAAAAGAAAATAATAATAATAATAAATAACACAAATTTAGTGCAATTAAACCTGAACTTTGCACATTCTAACCCCCTCAAAAGTCCCTCTAACCGAGGTCTGACGGTCCGTGTCAGGTCCGCGGGGCTCCACTTGTCATGATCCCTCACTCACCGCTACCGCACAGGAAAATAAGGCAACACCAGTGTCCTCAGCAGACGTTTGGGCGCGCAGGATACCAATATGAACACCTCCATCCATCAATACTCACTGCAAAGCATCTATGAAGGCCATGGCTTTCCGTGGGCACTCAAAAGCTTTCTCACCGCTGCCGGTCTCAATTCTCAGCTTAGCTGGGAACAGCATCCTGAAACCAACCCCTCGGTCGTGCAGTTTTTTCTTGCAATCTTTGAATTTCTCACGCTTCATCTGGGTGGCCCTGGAGTAATCGGGGAAAAGCATGACAGTAGTATTCCCCCAGGTCAGCTTGCCTTTGTTCCTCGCTGCTCTCATCACCGCATCCCGGTCCGACGATCTCAAAAACCGGGCCAGTATTGGTCTGGGCCGGTCGCCTGGCGCTGGTCTCTGGCTCGGGACCCGGTGGGCCCGTTCAATCTCCCGTCTCCCCTTGATGTTTAGCAGACTCGGCAACAGCTCCTCCAGAAATCTCACCACATCTCCTGCCTCCTTACCCTCCGGAAAGCAGACGAAACGAACGTTGTTACGCCTTGAGCGATTCTCCATGTCCTCTAATTTGTCCCATATCTGTGCGATATCAGCCTTGTTAGCTGGCGGGTTAGCTTGCCAGCCCTGCTCAGTCACTTCCAAGTACTCCACTCGTTTCTCTACGTCGTCCATTCTTGTAATAAGGGATGATAGTTTAGCTTCCACCGACGCTGTGGTGCAACGTATTTCTGCGAGCCCCCCGAGATCTTCAGAAATCTTTGTAAGCATTGAGTAGATGTTGCTAATATCTTGAGCTAAGTCGTTAGCTTGCTGCTGCTCGGGCGCTTTAGCTCCATCTTGCATCATGGCGTCGGCCCCCTGAGACCGTAGTAGTCTTTTTATGTCTCCACAGCCTGAAGTCTTAGAAAGTTTCGACATTTTTAGCACCCCCTTCAACTAAAAGTACTTAGTCTGAGTGATAATATATCTGGTGTTGATATTAAACAGGATAAAGATAGCAATGAAGTGCGGAGCTCCCTACTCCGTGGCTTCCTCTCGCATCACGTCGCGTGACTCCCATCATGGGGCTAGGTTAAGGTTTAAGGTTTTTGGCGTGGAGTTAAAATCACTGTCCAAAACCTTTGTAGGAAGTCTTTTCCAACCTTTTGGAGTTAGTTGGACCACTAAAAAAAAGAAAAATGAAAAAAAAAAATTTGGGGTGTTCGGGCTTCCTGAAGGTAATACCCGGGTATTAGGTTTTGGGGCTAGGATTAGGTTTAAGGTTTTTGGCGTTAGGGTTAAAATCACTGTCCAATATTTTTTGAGGAACATGTTTCAGACCTTTTGGAGTTAGTCAGACCAAAAAAAAAGAAAAAAGAAAAAAAAATATTTGGGGTTTTCGGGCTTCCTGAAGGTATTAGGTTTTGGGGCTAGGGTAAGGTTTAAGGTTTTTGGTGTTAGAGTTAAAATCACTGTCCAAAACCTTTTAAGAAACAAGATTCAGACCTTTTGGAGTTGGTTACACCAAAAAAAAATGTAAAATGAAAAAAAAAATATATACAGGTTGTTTGGGCTTCCTGAAGGTAATACCCTTCAGGTTTAAGTATTAGGTTATGGGCTTGGATTAGGTTTAAGGTTTTTGGCGTTAGGGTTAAAATCACTGTCCAATATTTTTTAAGGAACATGTTTCAGACCTTTTACAGCTAGTTTGACCAAAAAAAAAAAAGAAAAAGAAAAAATATATATTTGGGTTGTTCGGGCTTCCTGAAGGTAATACCCGGGTATTAGGTTATGGGGCTAGGGTTAGGTTTAAGGTTTTTGGCGTTAGGGTTAAAATTACTGTCCAATATTTTTTAAGGAACATGTTTCAGACCTTTGGGAGTTAGTTAGACAAAAAAAAAATAAAAATAAAAATAAAAATATATATTTGGGGTGTTCGGGTCTCCTGAAGGTAATACCCGGGTATTAGGTTATGGGGCTAGGGTAAGGTTTAAGGTTTTTGGTGTTAGAGTTAAAATCAGTGTCCAAAACCTTTTTAGGAACATGTTTAAGACCTTTTGGAGTTGGTTACACCAAAAAAAATGTAAAATGAAAAAAAAAATATTTGGGGTGTTCGGGCTTCCAGAAGGTAATACCCGGGTATTAGGTTTTGGGGCTAGGGTAAGGTTTAAGGTTTTTGGTGTTAGGGTTAAAATCACTGTCCAAAACCTTTGTAGGAACTCTTTTCCAACCTTTTGGAGTTAGTTAGACCAAAAAAAAGAAAAAAGAAAAAAATATATTTGGGGTCTTCGGGCCTTCTGAAGGAAATACCCAGGTATTAGGTTATGGGGCTAGGGTAAGGTTTAAGGTTTTTGGCGTAAGGGTTAAAATCACTGTCCAAAACCTTTTTAGGAACTTGTTTCAGACCTTTTGGAGTTGGTTACACCAAAAAAAATGTAAAATGAAAAAAAAATATTTGGGGTGTTCAAGCTTCCTGAAGGTAATACCCGGGTATTAGGTTATGGGGCTATAGTAAGGTTTAAGGTTTTTGGCGTTAGGGTTAAAATCACTGTCCAAAACCTTTGTAGGAAGTCTTTTCCAACCTTTTGGAGTTAGTAAGACCAAAAAAAAAACGAAAAATGAAAAAAAATATTTGGGGTTTTCGGGCTTCCTGAAGGTAATACCCGGGTATTAGGTTTTGGGGCTAGGGTTAGGTTTAAGGTTTTTGGCGTTAGGGTTAAAATCACTGTCCAATATTTTTTAAGGAACATGTTTCAGACATTTGGGAGTTAGTTAGACAAAAAAAAAAAGAAAAAGAGAAAAAAAAAATTGGGTTGTTCGGGCTTCCTGAAGGTAATTCCCGGGTATTAGGTTATAGGGCTAGGGTAAGGTTTAAGGTTTTTGGCGTTAGAGTTAAAATCAGTGTCCAAAACCTTTTAAGGAACATGTTTAAGACCTGTTGGAGTTGGTTACACCAAAAAAAAAATGTAAAATGAAAAAAAAAAAATTGGGGTGTTAGGGCTTCCTTTAGGTAATACCCAGGTATTGGGTTATGGGGCTAGGGTAGGGTTTAAGGTTTAAGGGGTTAGGGTTAAAATCACTGTCCAAGACCTTATTAGGAACATGTTTCAGACCTTTTGGAGTTAGTTAGACAAAAAAAAACGAAAAATGAAAAAAAAATCTTTGGGGTGTTCGGGCTTCCTTTAGGTAATACCTGGGTATTGGGTTACGGGGCTAGGGTAGGGTTTAAGGTTTTTGGAGTTACGGTTAAAATCACTGTCCAATATTTTTTCAGGAACATGTTTCAGACCTTTTGGAGTTAGTTAGACCAAAAAAAAACTGAAAAATGCCAAAAAAATGTTTTTGGGGGTGTTAGGCTTCTTTTAGGTAATACCTGGGTATTGGGTTACGGGGGGAAGGTGAAGGTTTAAGGATTTTTGCGCAAGGGTTAAAATCACTGTCCAAAACCTTTTTATGAACTTTTTTCCAACCTTTTGGAGTTAGATAGACCAAAAAAAAAACTGAAAAATGTCAAAAACATTTTTTTTTAGGTGTTTGGGCTTCCTTAAGGAAATACGCAGGTATTGGGTGACGGGGCGAGGGTAAGGTTTAAGGTTTATGGTGTTAGGGTTAAAATCACTGTCCAAAACCTTTTCAGGATACTTTTTTCCAACCTTTTGGGGTTAGTTAGACAAAAAAAAAAAACGAAAAAAAAAAAAAAAAAATTCTTGGGTTGTTAGGGCTTCCTTTTGGTAACACCCGGGTATTGGGTTACGGGGCTAGGGTTAGGTTGAAGGTTTTTGGGGTTAGGGTTAAACTCACTGTCCAAAACCTTTTTAGGAAAATTTTTCAGACCTTATGGAGTGAGTAAGACCGAAAAAAACGTAAAATGAAAAAAAAATGTTTGGGGTTTAAAGGCTTCCTTAAGGTAATACTCAGGTATTAGGTTATGGGGCTAGGGTAAGTGTAGTGGCTAAGCCCCAGCTTGAAGCCACTGAGGGGCTGCAGGACAGGCTAAACTTAACAACGCGCTGAGTACACTTACTGGCACGTCCAATTAATTCAAGTCCACTCCTTGTTCGCTTAATGTGATCTTTTATTTCTCACATTTTGTAGAAATATCAAGTCAACACCACAGCAAAGCATCTTGAACGGAGATAGCGGTACCAAAAGCATATCTTCTAGCGGTTGAAAAACTGTGCGCTCTTCCGTCCGGCAACACCTGCCCAGTGACCCAAAGTTCCCACCTTTATGACAAAAAGAAAACACACCCACCACCCGCTGGCATAAATTGGTATTGCAGTGAGACAAAAATGGCTCCTACACACCGGCCCCTAATTGTAATGGATACCAGACATACAATTTTTTCAAATATAAACCAGGGAGCCATAATCAAAAATAATACAATGACCATATTTACAGCACAAATTATTTCATGTATGATATTCATGTGAATCTTTGACCCTTTGACCTTCTATTCTGTACCTTCACAAAGCCAGCAAAGCTTTGTCACAGGACGTTCAATGATGCTTGACTTTGTCTGTAAACGTACTGAACGCACCAGGCCTTTTTTATCCTGAAAAACCTCCAAGACTCTTCCTAATGGCCAGGAGCCTCTTGGGGCAGTAGCATCCATTATAACCACAATATCTCCAGGCTTTAAATTCCTCCTTTCCTGGTTCCACTTTTGCCTTTCCTGCAGTAGAGGTAGATATTCCCGTATCCAGCGTTTCCAGAAAAGGTCAGCTATATACTGAACCTGTCTCCATCTTCGCTTTACATACAGATCATGTGGTTCAAATAATCCAGGTGGTAAAGATGGTCTTCCCTTCATGAGTAGAATATGGTTGGGGGTAAGTGGTTCCAGATCGTTTGGATCATCGGAGAGCTTGGTGATGGGACGATCGTTTAAAATGGCTTCAGCTTCACACATCACTGTTTGAAGTCCATCATTATCCAGTCTTTGTTGTTGACAATACTGAATGATAGCGAGTTCAGCCTCCAAAAGTTCCTGAACTGTCAAAGCTTGTTTCTTAGGCTTGTCTGATCTTATTTTGCTGGTATTGGGAGCCTCCGTCTCCTTCCTCCTGCAACATTTTTCCAGCAGAATGCCTTTCAGCCTAAGAAACCAGGCAACAGATACTTTAAGCTTCATCCAGTCTGAAAAGTAGGCTATTAGCCGACCAGTGGCTTCAGGTGAACCTTCCACATGGATGACATTCACCGTGGCTTCCTTCTTGACCTCTGTGTCAGTTGCTGATATAGCAATCTCTACCAGCTTTGCAGGCCAGTTACCTTCTGGTTCATACAGAAACTTTGGACCCTGAATCCACCTGTTGTCCTGTATGAAATTTTCAACTCTCACTCCTCTGGATGCAATATCTGCAGGACCTTGCAACCTTTGTTTTACCACAGAGAAGTTGTTGGGCAGAGACACATCCTCCTTCTTAAAGGGTAACTTCAAGTTGTAATGACCCTCTCTGGCTGTAGTAGAACTTTCCACAATCTCCATGAACCTCTTGTCCTCCCTCGAGAGCCCCTTTTCCTCTGTAGCTCTCTCGTTAAAGTCATGGTTGTACTGCTCCTTTAGCATAACTTCCAACCTGCTCACAGAAATCCTGTTCACAACCACTGAAGGGACCTCATCTTCCAAGCTGCTTCCATTTCCTTGTAAAGGGCCATTAATTATCCATCCCAATGCTGTTCTTATAGCATACGGGCCTTCCCCTTGGCTATTTATGACCTCCCAAGGCTCCAATAGCTTGGGAGTGTTGCTTCCAATCAACAGATCCACGTTAGCCTTTATGTTGGGAATTTTTATCTTTGACAAGTAGGACCACTTTGCCAGATCTTCTTCAGTCACAATGTTGTCTGTGCTTACAGGCATTTTCTTTTGGGTGAGGGTTTCAGGAAGGTTGTAGAAAAGGTTAGTCTCCAAACCAGCTATTTCTAAGCCAGATACTGAATAAGTAGGGACCACCCTTTCCTGTCCCATAGTTTGTAGGAGAAAGTTAGTTCGTCTGCCAGCAAGATTGAGCCTCTGCATAAGCTGTTCTGAACAAAAGGTGGCTGTACTTCCAGGATCCAAGAATGCATAAGTATTGATGATACGGTCTCCTTTGATGGATTTAACCCGGACTGGGAGGATGGAAAGAAGACAGCGATCATCTCCGGCCCCTGTATGACCACACGTTTCATGAGATGATGTGATGTTACATGCGACCGGCTCCTTGGAGTACTTTGTGTGTGTCTTATCGTTGTCATTTTGTTCAATATGAAGCACACTGGGGTGGCCTCGACTACAAACCCTGCAAGTCAAGCGCTTATCACAGTTTTGACTAATGTGCCCAGCACATAAACAGCCGAAACAAAGCTCCTTTTCCTTTAGAAAGCTTATTTTGTCTCTGTGTTTCTTCTTTTCAAACTGCTGACATGCTTCCAATAAGTGGCTTCCAGAACAGTACACACAAGTTAACTTATGCACAAATCCATGCACCGGTGAATCCACCCTTAACCTTCTGGAGTTCTCCTCTGATTGTGCTGGTGTAATGGTGGTGGCGAAGCTGTTTCCTCTCAACTTACTCACTGGCTGTGACCTCATCCTGGGGTTGACCTTGGAAATAGATAATCCAGAAGGAACATCTCGAATGTCACCAAATAGAGGGTCAGATATTATTCTGACATGTTTTTCAATGAATGCAACCAGATCCCTGAAAACAGCTCTATGGTCAGATGCCTCTAATATTTCGTATGCCACAGTCCTCCATCGTTCTCTCACCTTAAATGGTAGCTTGGACATGACTGCTCTCATGGTACTTGGACTGTCTAACTCCCTCATGTACTGCAGTCTCTCCATGACATTGCAACATGAACGCAGAAAAAGAGAGTAACTTTGCATTGCGTTCACATCTTCGGCTTTTATTGCAGGCCAAGCCAGAACACTTTCAATGTATGCAGTAGCGATCTTATACTCATTGCCAAAATGTTCTTGAAGCAGCTGTTTTGCTTGAGTAAAGCCGTACTCTGGAGCCATATGCTGGCAGCTCCGAACCAGTTCCCTTGGCTGCCCTCTGGTGAACTGCTCGAGGTAGTACAAGCAATCTCCTCTGCTGACCTTATCCTCCACTCCTTGCTCAAAGGCTCGCTTGAAGGAAATGTACTGAAGAGGATCCCCATCAAATATTGGAATGTCACGTGCTGGCAGTGACATTAAGCGTTGCTGATGTACAAGAGCTGCTGTTATTTCATTCTGCCTTTCCATTATGGCACAGATGTTTCCAAATTGCCTCTCATCCGTTGACTGAGCGCTTAAAAGTGTAGGTTCCATAGGCTGTGAGGATACGTCCTGTCGCACTGTGCATGGCTGCCTAGCCTCCTCTGCTATCGTAGCAGTTGGTGGAAGATCATGTGCTGGCAGTGACCAATCCTTTGCCTCCTGTTTGCTCTGAGTTGCTGGTTTGTATGTTTTTGCCATTGGGTTGAGCCTTTTAGAAGCTGTTGCCTTTTTGTGCTTGTCCAGGTAGGAATTCATTGCATTTGATGTTGCTGTAGAACCACTCCGAGACTCAGAAGCTTGTAGCACTGCTAGTTTAGCAGTAGATGCAGCTAGCTTTGCTTCCAACTCCAGCTGTTGCTTTTTCCTTTTAAGCTGTTGCTCTTGTTCCTCCAAAGCATGCATTTTCTGTAAAGCTGCAGCATGAGCAAGCAACTCTGCTCTTTCGGCCTCAGCTTTAATTCTTGCCGCAGAAGTAGTGCTTGACTTTCCACTGCGTGAGCTTTTTCTGCTTGAAAGCTTGCTTGGTACATTTGAAACACTGTCCTCTGGATTCACATCATCGTTATCATCCTCATCACCATCATCATCATCATCATCACCCTTTAATGTCTGTTCAGCAACTGAGACCCACATTTTCACATGAGGAATAAATTCATCATTGGGTATCATTTTTGCTTTGAACCATATGCTGTGCTTTTCTTTTTCATCATCAGGCAAAATATCAATTAAACACCCATGAACACCTTTGGCTTCATCACACAATTTGATCAAATCATCAAGAGCACGCTGAACCTTTACATTGTCGTTGCTTTGCATAAACCCTTTAATTTTTTCTCTTAAGCCACCTGCCTTATTTAGCTTAGCTTTCCTTGTAGCTTGCAACTTATCAAACTTTTCAGCCAAGGCTTTAGCAGTCAGAGTTACAACGCGTTTTGGCTTGTCCTTTTGCGCATTAATGTCAATGTTCATGTTCATTTCGGCTGATTGCGGAACAGCCTCTGCGGGATTTTTCACAGTTTCACCAACATCCATATTGTTTTAACCATACGCGCAACATCGATCACGCTCGTTGTTCGCCCCCTTTGACCACCAATGCATTGGATTTACGTACTGAACAATTGTGCACTTAACATGAATGGCCATTCATAAATTTGTAGCGCTACTACTCACGGTGGACGCCTTGATGATCCCGGTGAATGACTCCTTTGTCGGCAGCGTTTGAAGATTGGCTCCCGGTGTTCTTTCTCCCGGTGTCCTCTCTCCCGGCGGCGTTCTCTCTCCCGGTGTCGTCCTCTCTCCCAGCGGCGTTCTCTCTCCCGGTGTCATCCTCTCTCCCGGCGTCGCATGCGATAGGCAAGCTCCCTCAGGTACGTTCAAGTCAGCTTTCCCGGATCCCATCAGCTAGAAACTGTAGTGTTGTCCGCGACATCCAACGCCGCCTGACTGTGAAGCTCTTCCCACTGACTTCAGCAGTTTTTCAACTTTGTGTAGTGGCTAAGCCCCAGCTTGAAGCCACTGAGGGGCTGCAGGACAGGCTAAACTTAACAACGCGCTGAGTACACTTACTGGCACGTCCAATTAATTCAAGTCCACTCCTTGTTCGCTTAATGTGATCTTTTATTTCTCACATTTTGTAGAAATATCAAGTCAACACCACAGCAAAGCATCTTGAACGGAGATAGCGGTACCAAAAGCATATCTTCTAGCGGTTGAAAAACTGTGCGCTCTTCCGTCCGGCAACACCTGCCCAGTGACCCAAAGTTCCCACCTTTATGACAAAAAGAAAACACACCCACCACCCGCTGGCATAAATTGGTATTGCAGTGAGACAAAAATGGCTCCAACAGTAAGGTTTAAGGTTTTTGAGGTTATGGTTAAAATCACTGTCCAAAACCTTTTAAGGAACATGTTTCAGACCTTTTGGAGTTAGTTAGACCAAAAAAAGAATGTAAAATGAAAAAAAAAATGTTTGGGGTGTTAAGGCTTCCTTAAGGTATTAGGTTATGGGGCTAGGGTAAGGTTTAAGGTTTATGGTGTTAGGGTTAAAATCACTGTCCAAAACCTTTTCAGGATACTTTTTTCCAACCTTTTGGGGTTAGTTAGACCAAAAAAAAAAAACGAAAATTAAAAAAAAAAAATTCTTGGGTTGTTAGGGCTTCCTTTTGGTAACACCCGGGTATTGGGTTACGGGGCTAGGGTTAGGTTGAAGGTTTTTGGGGTTAGGGTTAAACTCACTGTCCAAAACCTTTTTAGGAAAATGTTTCAGACCTTATGGAGTGAGTTAGACCGAAAAAAACGTAAAATGAAAAAAAAATGTTTGGGGTTTAAAGGCTTCCTTAAGGTAATACCCAGGTATTAGGTTACAGGGCTAGGGTAAGGTTTAAGGTTTTTGAGGTTATGGTTAAAATCACTGTCCAAAACCTTTTAAGGAACATGTTTCAGACCTTTTGGAGTTAGTTAGACCAAAAAAAGAATGTAAAATGAAAAAAAAAATGTTTGGGGTGTTAAGGCTTCCTTAAGGTAATACCCGGGTATTAGGTTACGGGGCTAGGGTTAGGTTGAAGGTTTTTGGGGTTAGGGTTAAACTCACTGTCCAAAACCTTTTAAGGAAAATGTTTCAGACCTTATGGAGTTAGTTAGACCAAAAAAATGTAAAATGAAAAAAAAAAGTTTTTTGGGGTGTTAGGCTTCTTTTAGGTAATACCTGGGTATTGGGTTACGGGGGGAAGGTGAAGGTTTAAGGATTTTTGCGCAAGGGTTAAAATCAATGTCCAAAACCTTTTTAGGAACTTTTTTCCAACCTTTTGGAGTTAGATAGACGAAAAAAAAAAACTGAAAAATGTCAAAAAAAAAAATTTGAGGTGTTTGGGCTTCCTTTAGGAAATACGCAGGTATTGGGTGACGGGGCTAGGGTAAGGTTTAAGGTTTATGGTGTTAGGGTTAAAATCACTGTCCAAAACCTTTTCAGGATACTTTTTTCCAACCTTTTGGGGTTAGTTAGACCAAAAAAAAACGAAAATTAAAAAAAAGAAATTCTTGGGTTGTTAGGGCTTCCTTTTGGTAACACCTGGGTATTGGGTTACGGGGCTAGGGTTAGGTTGAAGGTTTTTGGGGTTAGGGTTAAACACACTGTCCAAAACCTTTTTAGGAAAATGTTTCAGACCTTATGGAGTGAGTTAGACCGAAAAAAACGTAAAATGAAAGAAAAATGTTTGGGGTTTAAAGGCTTCCTTAAGGTAATACCCAGGTATTAGGTTACAGGGCTAGGGTAAGGTTTAAGGTTTTTGAGGTTATGGTTAAAATCACTGTCCAAAACCTTTTAAGGAAAATGTTTCAGACCTTTTGGAGTTAGTTAGACCAAAAAAAGAATGTAAAATGAAAAAAAAAAATGTTTGGGGTGTTAAGGCTTCCTTAAGGTAATACCCGGGTATAAGGTTATGGGGCTAGGGTCAGGTTTAAGGTTTTTGGGGTTAGGGAGAAAATCACTGTCCAAGACCTTATTAGGAACATTTTTCAGACCTTTTGGAGTTAGTTAGACCAAAAAAATGTAAAATGAAAAAAAAAAAAATGTTTGGGGTGTTAGGCTTCTTTTAGGTAATACCTGGGTATTGGGTTACGGGGGGAAGGTGAAGGTTTAAGGATTTTTGCGCAAGGGTTAAAATCACTGTCCAAAACCGTTTTAGGAACTTTTTTCCAACCTTTTGGAGTTAGATAGACCAAAAAAAAACTGAAAAATGTCAAAAAAATTTTTTTGAGGTGTTTGGGCTTCCTTAAGGAAATACGCAGGTATTGGGTGACAGGGCTAGGGTAAGGTTTAAGGTTTATGGTTTTAGGGTTAAAATCACTGTCCAAAACCTTTTCAGGATAGTTTTTTCCAACCTTTTGGGGTTAGTTAGACCAAAAAAAAAAACGGAAAAAAAAAAAAAAATTCTTGGGTTGTTAGGGCTTCCTTTTGGTAACACCCGGGTATTGGGTTACGGGGCTAGGGTTAGGTTGAAGGTTTTTGGGGTTAGGGTTAAACTCACTGTCCAAAACCTTTTTAGGAAAATGTTTCAGACCTTATGGAGTGAGTTAGACAGAAAAAAACAAAAAATGAAAAAAAAATGTTTGGGTTGTGTGGGCTTCCTTTAGGTAATACCCGTGTATTGGGATACAGGGCTAGGGTAAGGTTTAGGGTTTTTGGGGTTAGGATTAAAATCACTGTCCAATATTTTTCAGGAACATGTTTAAGACCTTTTGGAGTTAGTTAGACCAAATTAAAAAAGAAAAAAAAATTTGGGGTGTTAGGGCTTTCTTTAGGTAATACCCAGGTATTGGGTTATGGGGCTAGGGTAGGGTTTAAGGTTTAAGGGGTTAGGGTTAAAATCACTGTCCAAGACCTTATTAGGAACATGTTTCAGACCTTTTGGAGTTAGTTAGACAAAAAAAAAAACGAAAAATGAAAAAAAAATCTTTGGGGTGTTCGGGCTTCCTTTAGGTAATACCTGGGTATTAGGTTACAGGGCTAGGGTAAGGATAAAGGTTTTTGGAGTTAAGGTTAAAATCACTGTCCAATATTTTTTCAGGAACATGTTTCAGACCTTTTGGAGTTAGACCAAAAAAAAACTGAAAAATGCCAAAAAAAAGTTTTTTGGGGTGTTAGGCTTCTTTTAGGTAATACCTGGGTATTGGGTTACGGGGGGAAGGTGAAGGTTTAAGGATTTTTGCGCAAGGGTTAAAATCACTGTCCAAAACCTTTTCAGGATACTTTTTTCCAACCTTTTGGGGTTAGTTAGACCAAAAAAAACCCCGAAAAATTAAAAAAAAAAATTCTTGGGTTGTTAGGGCTTCCTTTTGGTAACACCCGGGTATTGGGTTACGGGGCTAGGGTTAGGTTGAAGGTTTTTGGGGTTAGGGTTAAACTCACTGTCCAAAACCTTTTTAGGAAAATTTTTCAGACCTTATGGAGTGAGTTAGACCGAAAAAAACGTAAAGTGAAAAAAAAATGTTTGGGGTTCAAAGGCTTCCTTAAGGTAATACTCAGGTATTAGGTTACGGGGCTAGGGTAAGGTTTAAGGTTTTTGAGGTTCTGGTTAAAATCACTGTCCAAAACCTTTTAAGGAACATGTTTCAGACCTTTTGGAGTTAGTTAGACCAAAAAAAGAATGTAAAATGAAAAAAAAAATGTTTGGGGTGTTAAGGCTTCCTTAAGGTATTAGGTTATGGGGCTAGGGTAAGGTTTAAGGTTTATGGTGTTAGGGTTAAAATCACTGTCCAAAACCTTTTCAGGATACTTTTTTCCAACCTTTTGGGGTTAGTTAGACCAAAAAAAAAAACGAAAATTAAAAAAAAAAAATTCTTGGGTTGTTAGGGCTTCCTTTTGGTAACACCCGGGTATTGGGTTACGGGGCTAGGGTTAGGTTGAAGGTTTTTGGGGTTAGGGTTAAACTCACTGTCCAAAACCTTTTTAGGAAAATTTTTCAGACCTTATGGAGTGAGTTAGACCGAAAAAAACGTAAAATGAAAAAAAAATGTTTGGGGTTCAAAGGCTTCCTTAAGGTAATACTCAGGTATTAGGTTACGGGGCTAGGGTAAGGTTTAAGGTTTTTGAGGTTATGGTTAAAATCACTGTCCAAAACCTTTTAAGGAACATGTTTCAGACCTTTTGGAGTTAGTTAGACCAAAAAAAGAATGTAAAATGAAAAAAAAAATGTTTGGGGTGTTAAGGCTTCCTTAAGGTATTAGGTTATGGGGCTAGGGTAAGGTTTAAGGTTTATGGTGTTAGGGTTAAAATCACTGTCCAAAACCTTTTCAGGATACTTTTTTCCAACCTTTTGGGGTTAGTTAGACCAAAAAAAAAAACGAAAATTAAAAAAAAAAAATTCTTGGGTTGTTAGGGCTTCCTTTTGGTAACACCCGGGTATTGGGTTACGGGGCTAGGGTTAGGTTGAAGGTTTTTGGGGTTAGGGTTAAACTCACTGTCCAAAACCTTTTTAGGAAAATGTTTCAGACCTTATGGAGTGAGTTAGACCGAAAAAAACGTAAAAAGAAAAAAAAAATGTTTGGGGTTTAAAGGCTTCCTTAAGGTAATACCCAGGTATTAGGTCACGGGGCTAGGGTAAGGTTTAAGGTTTTTGAGGTTATGGTTAAAATCACTGTCCAAAACCTTTTAAGGAACATGTTTCAGACCTTTTGGAGTTAGTTAGACCAAAAAAAGAATGTAAAATGAAAAAAAAAAATGTTTGGGGTGTTAAGGCTTCCTTAAGGTATTAGGTTATGGGGCTAGGGTAAGGTTAAAGGTTTATGGTGTTAGGGTTAAAATCACTGTCCAAAACCTTTTCAGGATACTTTTTTCCAACCTTTTGGGGTTAGTTAGACAAAAAAAAAAAAGATAAATGAAAAAAAAAATTTCTTGGGTTGTTAGGGCTTCCTTAAGGTAATACCCAGGTATTAGATTACAGGGCTAGGGTAAGGTTTAAGGTTTTTGAGGTTATGGTTAAAATCACTGTCCAAAACCTTTTAAGGAACATGTTTCAGACCTTTTGGAGTTATTTAGACCAAAAAAAGAATGTAAAATGAAAAAAAAAATGTTTGGGGTGTTAAGGCTTCCTTAAGGTTATACCCGGGTATTAGGTTATGGGGCTAGGGTCAGGTTTAAGGTTTTTGGGGTTAGGGAGAAAATCACTGTCCAAGACCTTATTAGGAACATTTTTCAGACCTTTTGGAGTTAGTTAGACCAAAAAAATGTAAAAAAAAAAAAAAAAAATGTTTGGGGTGTTAGGGCTTCCTGAAGGTAATACCCAGTTATTAGGTTACGCGGCTAGGGTAAGGTTTAAGGTTTTTGGGGTTAGGGTTAAAATCACTGTCCAATATTTTTTAGGAACTTTTTTCCAACCATTTGGAGTTAGATAGACCAAAAAAATGTAAAATGAAAAAAAAAAATGTTTGGGGTGTTAGGGCTTCTCTTAGGAAATACCCAGGTATTGGGTTACGGGGTAGGTTAAGGTTTAAGGTTTTTGGCGTTAGGGTTAAAATCACTGTCCAAAACCTTTTTAGAAACATGTTTCAGACGTTTTGGAGTTAGTTAGACCAAAAAAAATGAAAAATTTAAAAATAAATGTTTGCGGTGGTAAGGCTTCCTTTAGGTAATACCCGGGTATGGGGTTACGGGTCTAGGGTCAGGTTTAAGGTTTTTGGAATTAGGGTTAAAACCACTGTCAAATACCTTTTTAGGAACATTTTTCAGACCTTTTGGAGTTAGGTAGAGAAATAAGAACTGAAAAATGAAAAAAAAAAATTGGGGGGTGTTCGGGCTCTTTTAAGGTAATTAGGTTCTGGGGCTAGGGTCAGGATTAAGGTTTTTGGCGCTAGGGTTAAAATAACTTTCCAAAACCTTTTTAGGAACATGTTTCAGATCTTTTGAAGTTACTTAGACCAAAAAAAATGATAAGTGAAAAAAAAAATGTTTGGGGTTTTAGGGCTTCCTTTAGGTGATACCCGGGTATTGGGTTATGGGACTAGGGTTAGGTTGAAGGTTTTTGGGGTTAGGGTTAAAATCACTGTCCAAAACCTTTTTAGGAAAATGTTTCAGACCTTTTGGAGTTAGTTAGACCAAAAAAAAAAAAGAAAAATGAAAAAAGGTTTGGGGGGTGTTCGGGCTTCCTTAAGATAATACCCGGGTATTGGGTTACGGGGCTAGGGTTAGGTTTAAGGTTTTTGGCGTTAGGGTTAAAATCACTGTCCAAAACCTTTTTAGGAACATGTTTCAGACCTTTTGGAGTTAGTTAGACCCAAAAAAAATCGAAAAATGAAAAAACAATTTTTGGGGTGTTAGGGCTTCCTTAAGGTAGTACCCAGGTATTGGGTTAAGGGGGTAGGTTAAGGTTTAAGGTTTTTGGCGTTAGGGTTAAAATCACTGTCCAAAACATTTCTAGGAACATGTTTCAAAACTTTTGGAGTTAGTTAGACCAAACAAAAATTGAAAAATGACAAAAAAATTGTTTGGGGTGTTAAGGCTTCCTTTAGGTAATTTTAGGTAGTATTAGGTTCTGGGTTCTGGGGCTAGGGTCAGGTTTAAGGTTTTTGGCGTTAGGGTTAAAATCACTTTCCAAAACCTTTTTAGGAACATGTTTCAGATCTTTTGGAGTTAGTTAGAACAAAAAAATATGATGAAAAAAAAAATGTTTGGGGTGTTAGGGCTTCCTGAAGGTAATACCCAGGTATTGGGTTACGGGGCTAGGGAAAGGTTTAAGGTTTTTGAGCTTAGGGTTAAAATCAATGTCCAAAACCTTTTTAGGAACATTTTTCAGATGTTTTGGAGTTAGTTTGACCAAAAAAGAATCGAAAAATGAAAAAAAAAATGTTTGGGCTGTTAGGGCTTTCTTAAGGTAATACCCAGGTATTGGGTTACGGGGCTAGGGTAAGGTTTAAGGTTTTTGAGCTGAAGGTTAAAATCAATGTCCAAAACCTTTTTACGAACATGTTTCAGACCTTTTGGAGTTAGTTAGACCAAAAAAAAAAATGTAACATGACAAAAATCGTTTTGGGGTGTTCGGGCTTCCTAAAGGTAATACCTGGGTATTGGGTCACGGGGGTAGGGTAAGGTTAATAGTTTTTTGGGGTTATCGTTAAAATCACTGTCCAATATTTTTTCAGGAACATGTTTCAGACCTTTTGGAGTTAGTTAGACCAAAAAAAAAAACTGAAAAATGCCCAAAATTTTTTTTTGGGGGTGTTAGGCTTCCTGTAGGTAATATTATTTTATATTGGGTTACGGGGCTAGGGTAAGGTTTCAGGTTTTGGGGGTTAGGGTCAAAATCACTGTCCAAGACCTTTTTAGGAACTTTTCCAACCGTTTGGAGTTAGTTAGAACAAAAAAAATCAAAAAATGAAAAAAAAATATTTGGAGTGTTCGGGCTTCCTTCATGTAATACCCGGGTATTGGGTTACAGGGTAGGGTAAGGTTAACAGTTTTTGGGGTTAGGGTTAAAATCACTGTCCAAGACTTTTTTAGGAACATGTTTCAGACCTTTTGGAGATAGTTAGACCAAAAAAAACAAAAAATGAAAAAAAAAATGTTTGGGGTTGTAAGGGCTTCCTTTTGGTAATACCCGGGTATTGGGTTACGGGGCTAGGGTAAGGTTTCAGGTTTTGGGGGTAAGGGTCAAAATCACTGTCCAAGACCTTTTTAGGAACTTTTTTCCAACCTTTTGGAGTTAGTTAAACCAAAAAAAATCAAAAAATGGAAAAAAAATATTTGGGATGCTGGGCTTCCTTCATGTAATACCCAGGTATTGGGTTACGGGGCTAGGGTAAGGTTTAAGGTTTTTGAGCTAAAGGTTAAAATCAATGTCCAAAACCTTTTTACGAACATGTTTCAGACCTTTTGGAGTTAGTTAGACCAAAAAAAAAAATGTAACATGACAAAAATCGTTTTGGGGTGTTCGGGCTTCCTAAAGGTAATACCTGGGTATTGGGTCACGGGGGTAGGGTAAGGTTAATAGTTTTTTGGGGTTATCGTTAAAATCACTGTTCAATATGTTTTCAGGAACATGTTTCAGACCTTTTGGAGATAGTTAGACCAAAAAAAACAAAAAATGAAAAAAAAAATGTTTGGGGTTGTAAGGGCTTCCTTTTGGTAATACCCGGGTATTGGGTTACGGGGCTAGGGTAAGGTTTCAGGTTTTGGGGGTAAGGGTCAAAATCACTGTCCAAGACCTTTTTAGGAACTTTTTTCCAACCTTTTGGAGTTAGTTAGACCAAAAAAAAATCAAAAAATGAAAAAAAAATATTTGGGGTGTTCGGGCTTCCTAAAGGTAATACCTGGGTATTGGGTCACGGGGGTAGGGTAAGGTTAATAGTTTTTTGGGGTTATCGTTAAAATCACTGTCCAATATTTTTTCAGGAACATGTTTCAGACCTTTTGGAGTTAGTTAGACCAAAAAAAAATCAAAAAATGAAAAAAAAAATATTTGGGGTGTTAGGGCTTCCTTCATGTAATACCCAGGTATTGGGTTACGGGGCTAGGGTAAGGTTTAAGGTTTTTGAGCTGAAGGTTAAAATCAATGTCCAAAACCTTTTTAGGAACATGTTTCAGACCTTTTGGAGTTAGTTAGACCAAAAAAAAAAAAAAAATGAAAAAAATATTTGGGGTGTTAGGGCTTCCTAAAGGTAATACCTGGGTATTGGGTCACGGGGGTAGGGTAAGGTTTAAGGTTTTTGAGCTGAAGGTTAAAATCAATGTCCAAAACCTTTTTAGGAACATGTTTCAGACCTTTTGGAGTTAGTTAGACCAAAAAAAAAAAAGGTAACATGACAAAAATCGCTTTGGGGTGTTCGGGCTTCCTAAAGGTAATACCTGGGTATTGGGTCACGGGGGTAGGGTAAGGTTAATAGTTTTTTTGGGTTATAGTTAAAATCACTGTCCAATATTTTTTCAGGAACATGTTTCAGACCTTTTGGAGTTAGTTAGACCAAAAAAAAAACTGAAAAACGCCAAAAAATGTTTTTTGGGGTGTTAGGCTTCCTGTAGGTAATATTATATTATATTGGGTTACGGGGCTAGGGTAAGGTTTCAGGTTTTGGGGGTTAGGGACAAAATCACTGTCCAAGACCTTTTTAGGAACTTTTTTACAACCGTTTGGAGTTAGTTAGAACAAAAAAAAAATCAAAAAATGAAAAAAAAATATTTGGGGTGTTCGGGCTTCCTTCATGTAATACCCGGGTATTGGGTTACGGGGCTAGGGAAAGGTTTAAGGTTTTTGGGGTAAGGGTTAAAATCACTGTCCAAGACCATTTTAGGAACATGTTTCAAACCTTTTGGAGTTAGTTAGACCAAAAAAAACATAAAATGAAAAAAAATGTTCGGGGTGTTACGGCTTCCTTTAGATAATACCCGGGTTTTGGGTTATGGGGCTAGGCTAAGGTTTAAGGCTTTGGACGTAAGGGTTAAAATCACTGTCCAAAACCTTTTTAGGTACATGTTTCAGACCTTTTGGAGTTAGTTAGACAAAAAAAAAGGGACAATGTCAAAAAAAAAAAAATTGTGTTAGGGCTTCCTTTAGGTTACACCTGGGTATTGGGTTGCAGGGCTAAGGTTAGGGATGTAGAATTAGGGTAAAAATCACTATCCTTAAGCGTTTTAGGAGAATGTTTCACACCTTTAGGACACAGACCAAAAAAAAAAAAAATGTCAAAAAAAAAAAAAAAAAATTGGGGGGTGTTAGGGCTTTCTTTTTCTGTTCTTTTTGGAGTATGTTAGAACAAAAAAAGAGCTTCCTTTAAAGAAGCTGGTCAGTGATTTTAACCTTGACCCTATAATCCTAACTTTAGCACTGTAACCCAATCCAGAAAGGAAGCCCTAACAATTTTTTGGACATTTTTCCTTTTTTTTGTAATAACTATCTCCAATAGGTATGGAACATGTTCCTAAAAAGGTATTGCACTATGATCTTAACCCTTACCTCAAATCGCAAAACCTAATTCCGTAACCCAATACCTGGGTGTTATACAAAGAAAGCCCTAAAACCCCCAATTTTTTTTTTTACATTTTTCCTTTTCTTTTGTTCTAACGAACTCCAAAAGGCCTTAAACATGCTCCTAAAAAGGTCCTGGACAGTGATTTTAACCCTGACCCTATAATCCTTAGCACTGTAACCCAATACCCAGCTGTTACAAAAAAGAAGCCCTGACATCCAAAAAAAAAAAAGTTTTTTTTTTGCTAACGAAATCCTTAAGGTTTGAAACATGTTTCTAAAAGGTTCTTGGACAGTGATTTTAACCCTACCCGACATCCCCGCCAAGCTCTGCAGGAGAAGAAGAGGATGCAGAGCTGGAGTTCAGCATCGGGCAAAGTGGAGACGTTATAAACCAACTGTACCGTCCATTGTCATGGGAGACAAGAGGTCTCGCCCCTACAAGATGGAATAGCTCACAGCACTGACTAGGCTGCAGTGGGAGTACCGGGAATGCAGCCTCATGATGTTCACGGAGTCATAGCTGAACAAACTCACTCCGGACCCGCTCGTAACTTTGGACGTATATCATCTCGTCAGAGCAGACCGGAGCGCGAGGGAGAGTGGTAAGAAGAAAGGAGGCAAGATAGCTGTGTATGTGAATGAGAGATGGTGTAAAGCTGGGCGCATCAGTGTTAAAGAGCAGCCCTGCCCTAAGGACATTGAGCTGCTGGCCGTGAGTTTGCGGCCATATTACCTGCCGAGGGAGTTTTCGCAGGTCATCGCGTTAACTGTTTACATCCCCCCCTCGGCTGATGCTGCTGCAGCCTGTGAAATCCACCATAGTGAAGTGTCCAAGCTACAAACATCACACCCTCAGTCTCTGATCACCATCTCTGGAGACTTTCATCTTCAGCTTGAGCCTGAGTCTGGAGAGGGTTCCAACACTGTGGAAGACTTCCTGCGTGATTCCTGTCCCCAAGACAGTACACCCCAGGGAGCCCAACCACTTCAAACCTGTGGCCCTCACTTCTCACCTGATGAAGACTCTGGAGAGGATTGTGCTGAGGAACCTCCGCCCCCTGGTGAGCTCTCATCTGGATCCTCTGCAGTTTGCATACCAGCCGAACATCAGGATGGACAACGCAGTCATCTACCGGCTGCAGAGGTCCATGGCCCACTTGGAGAACACCAGCAGCACTGTGAGGGTCATGTTTTTTGACTTCTATAGTGCTTTCAACACCATCCAGCCTTCACTGCTCAGGGGGAAGCTCGAGAGAGCGGGAGTGGACTGTCACCTAGCCGCATGGACCATGGACTACCTCACTGACAGACCACAGTTTGTGAGGCTTCAGAACTGTGTGTCGGACATGGTGATCTGCAGCACGGGGGCTCCACAGGGGACAGTGCTCTCCCCCTTTCTCTTCACCCTGTACACCTCGAACTTTAGCTACAACTCTGGGAACTGTCACCTCCAGAAGTTCTCTGATGACACAGCCATCGTCGGATGTATATCGCCAGGGGATGAGCGGGAATACAGGACTGTCATCACTGACTTTGTCAACTGGTGTGGCACAAACCACCTCCAGCTAAACGCCAGCAAGACAAAGAAGATGGTTGTGGATTTCCGCAGGAGGAGGACACCTCAGACTGTTCCAGTGAACATCCAGGGTCTGGACATCGAGATGATGGAGTCCTACAGATTCCTGGGTGTCCACCTCAACAAGAAAAACAATAAAACTAATTTTATAACTCGATACCCTGGTGTTACTTAAAAGGAGCCCTAACACCAAAAAAAATGTTTTTTACATTTTTCCTTTTCTTTTGTTGTAAGGAACTCCAAAAGGTCTTAAACATGCTCCAAAAAGGGTCCTGGTCAGTCATTTTGACCCTGACCCTATAATCCTAACCTTCACCCCCCCCCCCCCCCAAAAAAAAAAAAATTTAATAAGATTTTTCCTGTTTTTTTGTTCTAATTAACTCCAAAAGCTCTGTAATATGCTCAAGAAAACCCCAAAAACCCTAACCCAAACCCTAGCCCTGTAACCCAATACCCTGGTGTTACCTACAGGAGAGCCTTACCCCAAAGGAGAAAAAAAAAATAGCATATTTTCTTTTCTTTTTTTGTTCTAACGAACTCCAAATGGTCTGAAATATAATCCTAAAAAGGTCTTGGACATTGTTTTTTCCCCTAACCCCTAAGGAAGCTTGAACCCCCCCCCCCCCCCCCAAAAAAAAAAAAAATTTGAAACGGAAGCCCTGACAAAGAAAAGGACATTTTTATTTTTTTGTTGTAACTAACTCCAAAATGTCTGAAACATGCTCCTAAAAATGCCTCTCACATTGATTTTAACCCTTACCCCAAAACCCAAACCTTAGCCTTAGACCCGTGACCCAATACCCGGGTTGAACCTAAAGGAAGCCCTTACACCCAAAAAAATATTTTGAAATTTTTCATTTTTTTTTTGTTCTAACTCCAAAAGTTCTTAAGCATGGTCCTAAAAAGGTCCCGGAGAGTGATTTGAACCCTTATCGCATATCCCTAACCTTAGCTCTGTAACCCAATACGCGGGTGTTAACCAAAGGAAGCTTTAACACCCAAAATATATTTTTTAACATTTTTCCTTTTTTTTTTGTCACTAACTCCAAAAGGTCTGAAACATGCTCATAAAAAGGTCCTGGACAGTGATTTTAAGCCTAACCCCAAAACCCTAACCCAAGCCCGAGCCCTGTAACCCAATACCCAGGTGTGTCATCCTGTCATCCAAAAAAAAAAGTTTGACAATACTACCTAAAATAAATTATCTTTTTTCAATGATCCCAACCCATCCCACTTCCACCTGGCTCACCTCTTTAGACACAATAATCACTAAATTTTTTTACTGGAAAAATAAAACACCAAGGATCAAACTGGCCACACTTCAAAAACCCAAATTACAAGGCGGATGAGACGCACCACATTTTAGCTATTACTCTCTGGCAAATCAACTACAAAAAATATACAAATGGATACACCCCAATTACTCAGATCACACCTGGTTAGACATAGAACAGACTCTGTGTAAAGATATCCAGATTTCAGACACACCATTTCTCAGTCAATCAATCAAATGCCACCCCTGTTTCAAAGCAATAAGAATAGCATCTGCTCTGACAGCCCGGTGGAAATTTCACAAAATCACAAATACCACTCTTTCACCATCTAACCTCACCCTCATTTGGAATAATCCGGACCTCCTTTGCAACAAAAAAGCACTCTACTTTCACACATGGACAGGAAAGGGCATCACACACCTTAAACACATTTTCCATAATAACACCCTGATATCATTTCCCACTTGGTCCTGGAGTACGGGAGTAATCAATTTCTGGAATATTTATAACTTAAGTCATCTGTCAAATCAAAAATTAACAGCAGATCCACAAATCTAGACCTTTCACCTGCAATATCAGAATTTATTAATATCCTTTCCCCAAGAAAACTCCTCTCCAAAATATATAAAATAATATTACAATCTGACAAAATCATATCTCTACCGTCACAAAAATGGCAACAAGACCTGTCAATTGCTCCTGATGACGACTTCTGGACCCAAATCTGTGAAAACATTTATCTCATGACTAAAAATGCTAACTTACAACTCAAACAATATAAGATACTTCACAGAACTCACTGCACTGGACAAAAAATGTTTTCAAAAATGGGCTTCACCTCGAAAATTTGCACCCACTGCACTCAAAACTGTCCTGACACCTACACTCACACCATCTGGCACTGCACCCCAATCAAACACTTCTGGAAACTAGTCACTGAGTTATTATCACACTTCATGGGCTGCCGCATCCCTTTATCCCCCTCACTCTGCCTTCTAGGAGACTTATCATCACTCACAATAGACAAAACAAACAATAACCTTCTTCTCGTGGCCCTAACTATCGCCAAGAAGACTATCCTGATGAACTGGAAATCTAGGAACACCATTCATCTGGCTCATTGGAAAAACCTGCTCATTGACCACATCTCTCTGGACTATACACCCACCCCTCTCCATACTACAACAGAATCTCAATCCCCCTGGTCCACTGTCATCGACTTCTTAACAACTTAAACACCCCAGTTTCCATCTGTCCAAATAATCTTTTTATTTTATTGCATTTATAAATATATATGTATGTATATATATATATATATATATATATATATATATATATATGTATGTATATACACACACACACACACACACACACACATATATATATATATATATATATAGACAGAAAAAAAATATATATATTTTTTTTTTTCTGTCTGAGAGCCAACCAATCAATTATACATTAATCTATCCATTCTATCAATAACATCCCTACATATTTTGAATACACACACACACGCACACATACACACACGCATACACACATCGCACTCAATAAAACACATTAAGGGGAGGGGAGTGGAGGGGGGGGGGTGTTTTTTTTGTTTTTGTTTTGTTTCTTATAGGTATTATATTTAACATAGAGGGTGTGTGCCCGTGTGCATATGTATATATGCATATGTATGGTCTCCCCGGGTCATTGATGTAGTGGTGATGGTGTAATGATGATGGTGGTATAGGTGATGATAATAGTGGTGTGCTGGTGGTGGTGGTGATGGTGGATTAGTGATGATGATGACAGTAGTGGCAGTGGGGGTGGTGATTGCGGTGGGGGTGTGGAATGGCGGAGGTCATTGTGGTGTGTGGCGGTGTGGTCTGGATTGAGTGCGGAGTGCTTTAGTGCGGAGCTTCAGAGTGTGGTCCAGTGAGGCAAAGGAGAGACTTTGTGCCTGGCTGGAGAATGCAGGCTGTGACCAGGACTTCGTTGAGTGGGCGGGGCCTAACCCCATAACAATAACCTTAGGGTAACACCAGCGATTTGGGTTACAGGGCTAAGGAAGCCCTAACACCAAAAAAAATTGAGATTTTCCTTTTTTTGTGTTCAATTAGGTACTTTCCTTAAGTCACTGATTGATCTGATCATTTCTGTTTGTTTGCCACAGACTGAACAAAAAAAAGTTCATGATATCACACAGTTCCCTGAAAGAGACTCTGAAACATGAGGAGCTGACTCCAATAAACATTCGTCAAACATGGTTTCCGTCAGTGTAGTTCACTCTTGTTACGCTGTTTTCTGTCAAAGTTTTCATTTTTTTAGTAGAGATCAAAAATTTTATGTTGTAAAGGGGAGTAATGTCGTAGCAGATGATCATTTAAATACTGATAAGACTTTTCTTTATCTCCAAATACAATCTTATCCAGCAGGGGGGCGCACTCATCTTTGTCCACCTTCTTCTTGCAGCTCCTCCAAAGATCATCGCTGTAATGGTCGAGGGTACGGAGCGGTCTGGCTTCAGCACAGTGTGTCGGGTTCTGGGCTCCCCGCTGCCTGATGTCCAGTGGTTTGGCCTGTATGACCTTCTAGAAGGTTCTGTGTTAGGCCCGCCGGCTCAGGGCGCCCAGCCTCATTCCTACCACACCCTCAGCCAGCTGAGGGATGTCGAGCCAGGTCAGCAGTATACCTGCAGTGCCTCCAACCCACTGGGTCGAGAACAGGCCACCCTGTATGTGGCCTCACCTCCTCTGTGCTTCTCCTTTCCCTGTCTCTGGGGGCAAAGGTCATCCTGCTTGTGGTGTGCATGGTGGAAGTGAACAGCTCTCATCTCCTGAATCGCTTCTTCCTTTAACTCTATTTTCACAAAAAGTAATTTCCTCATATATTCTCATTTTAGAAAAACTCATTTCCTCGTTTATTCTCATTTCACAAAAACTCACTTTCTCATTTATTCTCATTTACAAAAACTCATTTTCTCATATATTCTCATTTTATGAAGTTTAAACACTTTCTAATTTCTATAGGAACCAAAATCGAAGCAACCAAACCAGATCCAACCAGATTTTTAGTAACCTGACTCTTAGTCACCTGATGCTATATTATCTAACTCTATGTTACCAGAATCTATGTTACCTGAAGCTATATAACCTGACTATATTACCAGACTCTATGATAGATGAATCTACGTTACCTGACTCTGGGCTCTATTTTCGTGCCTTGCCGGAGACGTGCCGCAGGCGCGGTGTAAGTCAGGTCTGCCGCGCCGACAAGGCGTTCCCAAGCACAATTTGGTATTTTGGTGAGAGGCGCAGCCCGGCGTAAGTATCCCCCCTCCCTAACTCAGCTCCTCCCAGCGGCGTAAGTCGGAGCGAGGGAGGAGAGAGGGCGTGGAGTGAGTTAAACACAGCAGAGACCTGTTTTCACCAATCACATAAGCTCCTCTCCTTGCCTTTAAATCCGCCACTGGCGAGGCGTATTACTATTTTCGTGAGGTAGTCAAAGAGATCAAGAGATGTGTGAAGACAGATCTGCCACACGATGGCGACAGAAGGCAGCTCCTCAACAAGTCTCACTGTAAGCGCTGCATTGGGCGTCCTCCACACTCTCTCATATGAGCACAGATGGATTTGGTGTGTGTAATGTTGGACCCACTGGTAAGACAAACACCCTTTTCCACAAATAAAGACACTCACATAAAGTTGCATATATTCAAACCTCACGTGACAAAGGTGGGTTGAGCGCAAACATAAACATAAACTCCAAAAATGGCATCAAAATCGAAAACCAGCTGTGCGTAATGAAGCATCGCGCCCTGTGGCCTGGCTCTTTCTTTCATAGATGTTGGCATATAAAATAAATTTGGCTCACAAAACTGAATATTAAAATATCCGTATGTCGGCTTAAAGTAGATAACTCATCTGAACACTGAAACAAATCATCTGTTCAGCCGCCGCAGCTGCAGCAGGATGGACAGAGGACACGGAGACATGGCCGAGGCGGGCTGCACGAGAAATAAGAGGAAGAGGAAGATAGATGGGGAGGGAGACAAATTAAATATCTTGTTAACTTCATCATATCATGTGTGTTTATTTACTAGATATTTAATTTAATTTAATGCGGATTCAGCTGTGTTGATTCGGTCAGGTTGTGTGTCCAAACGCGTGCCAAACGCGCTCATCAGATAAGATAAAGATCAGAATATATCTATATAGATCTAAATGTATGTGCTGACTCAGATTAATAGTTGTTAATGATTATTTATTGCACTGAAATGTGCCTGACACTGTGGAAACTTGCCTGTGAGGCTTCGGTGACGTATGCCGATACGCCGCCGGTCTACCAAAATACTACTAGACCAGCTGCGCTCCGCCTGCGCTGAAAGCTGACCAGGTTTGAATCAACGAGCTTTCGGCGCACTTTACACGCCACTGGCGAGCACGAAAATGTCACTGTGCCCGCTGATTCTGTCAACACCTCCCCCTGCCACGCCACCACGCCCAGCTTGGCGGATCTCGGTTCGCCTCCGTGCGCCTCAGTCCACGAAAATACCAAACTGGCTGTACGCCGGGCTCCGCCAGACGAAAATACAACTGCGCGGGGTCCGCCACCCTCCGTCGCCTCACCAGCGTACACGAAAGTAGAGCCCTCTGTGTTACCTGACTCTAAGTACCCTGAGTCTATGTGACCTGACTCTATACTCTGTTTGTAGGGTAGAGAAGATTTGATGTTTTCAAATTAATATGAATTAAATTCTTTTAATGATGCAAAAAAAAGGATGAAATATTTCTGTATCAGTCTGGTTTATAGTTCTGCATGTATGAGTGTGTGCGTGTGTATTTTTGTTTCTGTGTATTTTTGTGTGTGTATTTTTGTTTGTGTGTGTGTATTTTTGTTTCTGTGTTAGTAAGTGTGTAAAGTTGGCAATGCCCTGATGCTCCGCCTTTTAATGGGAACAGTGGTGTTGAGAGGATTGCTTCACCTGGCCCAGGTGTGACTCACCTGATGATGACCTGCCTCCACCTGGACCTGCAGGGAGTGAAGCAGCAGAGAGAGACCCCTGCTGCTGTGGTGAGGTGGTGACAGTTTTCAGTTATCCTGATTTTAGCAGAAAACCTCCATGTATCTGAATTAAACACTTTAACCAGAATGTGTTAAGGTAATTCAGGTGATAAATGTCCAAACAAAGACATTTTCCTTATTTTAAACATGTTGACTTACAACAAATTTAACCTCGGTACTCAACTGAAGTTTAAAGAATTTCGTTGTTTTTCATATTGTTTTCATTTTACACATGATGTTAATCTAAAATAAAGTTCCCTGAAATTTGTATAAAGATGTTCATAGTTAACAGTAATAATACTCCACTGTGTGTTTAAACATGGGAGTTAATTTACTAATTATGTGTGATGTTATGCCTTACATTAACTTTAAAACAGATATTTATATCAGTGGAAAATTTACCTTTGACCAGTCTGAGATGAAGAAAAAAAAAAAACAGAGAAACTCACAGTTCAAAATGTTATTTCATTTATTTTTTTTTTTCTGCAGTGGGACTCGTATATTGATATGAATATTTTTATATTTGGGGGAACACAATGAACACAAATCAAAACTTCCTCTCAGCTGCTTTAAAGGCATCAGAATAATCAAAGTCCAGCCACTGCTGAGTTTTAGACACTAACTGTATTATTATTAATTCTCTGATCACTTAGATCATAAATTATGTATTAAAGCAGTCTCTCAGACCTGAAGAGGTCCTCTACATAAACTCCATCTACTTTATTGAAAACATTTATCCAGGCCTCACCAAGTGGACAGCAGAAAATCTTCTATTTTTTAACATATTAAATATAATTCTCTAGATAAATGCAGATCTACAGGGTTAAATATGTCTGCAGGACCTTATCCAAACCGGATTGGTCCCACTATATGGGGAAGAAGGTCGGCGGCCTGTAGCAGACCGGACAAGCCTTCTCGCAGCACTCTCTGTTGCTCCAGCTGAAGTCCTTTTCTCTCTCTGTACTCATGATAACACACTGACCCTCCTCCGGATCACCCAGCTTATGTCCCGCCAAGTCAGTCTCATTCACCGGGTGCTTGTTCAGCCAGTACCAGCTAAGGTTTCTGGAACTGCTACGCATGCCAATCCACACCTCCAGCAGGCTAGCTTCCTTGGCCTGCTCAATTTTGTCGTAAATCTGTGACTGATGGTTGGCATCCAAGAAGCTCACCAGCTCCATGCCTTGGTTTTTGCAGTACTGCACTGATTCCTGCCAGCTGTTCGCCACATCCCCAATTTTAACCGACTCTGGAGATACAGCACAGCCTCTGAAATCTGTGGGAGGTTCAGATAATACATCACTGAAAACGTGAAGAAGAGCGGGAGATAATTAAAGAAACTGAACTCAGAAGTTCATCACATTTGACGTTTGACAGCTTTCAGTACTCAGAATAGCAGGACTTCAAACTTTGGATAAAAAGAATAATGTGTAAACCATCAGACGGTTGACATTGAAATTTATCTGACAGAAACTAAGCATCAGGATAAACTTTATCCATGTTTTTATTTGCACTGTTTTCTAGAAACTATCACAAAAACTAATCGAATGTTACGACCAAGACAATAAAGCTTGCCTTTAGTTCTCTGGACTTTTATTAAGAATTATCACAGGAATATTTTTATAGAAAAAGAAAGCATCTCCTAATTTATCAGAACAGATCTGGTATAAAGTGATTTTTATATTTATCAGTCTGTTTCAATTAGTGTGTCATCTGCTCCGATTGCACGTTTTGATTCCGGTTCCTATCTGACAGAAACGAAGCATCAGGATAAACTTTATCCATGTTTTTATTTGCACAGTTTTCCAAGAACTATCACAAGAACTAATCGAATGTTACGACCAAGACAGTGAAGGAAGCATCTCCTAATTTATCAGAACAGACCTGGTATAAAGTGATTTTTTATATTTATCAGTCTGTTTTAATTGGTGTTTCATCTGCTGAATGTGAACTGGTTTATTTTTATGTTTATCTTTAATGAGACCTTTATTTCTACGTCTGTCTAACTACTAATAACAAGAATAAAAAGAATGAAACTGTAATAATAATTACGATATTAGAAGTAATAATAATAATAATCATCATCATAATCATAATCATAATTATAACAAAAATGAAGGACTAAGTCTTTTTCCATGGAGGTAAGATACAATCACATCATGATAAGAAACATTATAAGTAGGGTTGAACATCTTTTGAAATTTGAACGATTCCGATTCCACGTTTCGATTCAGGCTCCTAACAATTGCCTATTTCGATTCTTTTAAACGGCAGGATAAAAATGAGAGCGCTAACCAGAGTTCTTTTTGAATAAAATTTACAAATTGAAAAGGTTTATTTTCAACCGGTAAATAAAGATTAATCTTTGTTGTCAGGTTGTTTATGAAAAAGGACATGATGCCGACGTTAGTTGGAGATTTAAATTGACCCACCATACACAGTATGATTTGTTTACCACTTCAATGTTAGCAGAAGACAGATGTCAGTTTTTGATTTATTTCTCTGGTTCTGATTGGTTTGAGGAAGACCGGCACAGTGTGTCAAAGACAGCGCTCTTGGTTATTGGTGTTTAATCATGATGGTCATTCACCCTCCTTTTCACGATATTACTGTAATGCAAATGTTTCACTGAGACGACAGTTCATTGCACACACACAAACACACACACTCTCTCTCTCTCTCTCTCTCTCTCTCTCTCTCTATCGTCTTCTTCCTCTTTGTTGGTGTTTAGCGGCTTTTTCTCCCAGTCAGCGGACTCCGGCATCAAAACTTGGAATCGATTTTTGAACGGTTCTGGGAAAATCTGAATGTTGGTCCCGATTCCCATCAATGCTCTGACGCCCAGCTGTTATTATGATGATTTTTTTTTTTTTACATGTTATTTAATGGATTTATTATTTCCCTAAGAGACATTTGTCTGTCGATACATGGACTTGAACATATTCAGCTGCCCCTGCAGTTGTATCAATGAACATCAAAACAACAATGAAAACTAAAACAGCAACAATTAAAACTAGAACAGTCTCCATGGCGCTGTAGTTGATGGTACATACCTGGGGATGTACCAAGAACAGGTGCTGGATTCCCAATCAGGTAATCTTCCTTTCCTCCTTGAAAGTAGACCGCCATTTTGGCGAAGGAATGCCAGATTACGTATTTGTTTGAACTCAGTTTAACTTTGGAAGAGACATAATCTGTCCCTGGAAGCGACTTCCACTCTGGATTTACTAAAGGAGAGTTTCCAATGTGAACTCCTCCAGTGTGATCCTTGTGGACCAGGATCACTGCCAAGTTGTTCACATCAGTGAGGGTGTTGATGACATAACAAGCAGCGAAATCTGTCTCAGGAATCAGACTGAGGAGTAACCCTGGACGAAAGAGGATGGCAGTCCCAGCTATCTCCACCAGCAGGGAGTTTGGGTTAAATGTCTGGATTTTGGAAGATCCTCTGCTCGACAGAAGGACAGACGTCTCTGTTTCAGCGCCCTCAGCAAAGACAGTTGGGATGTAAAACTTGAGCATGTCATCATTGGCGGGTGGCACCATTGTGTACAGCAGACCGCAGGTGCAGTTGTGGCGGATGGCGCAGGTGTGACCAAAGATGACTGTGATTGGATGGTTGGCCGTCACAGTTCTGTATGTATTGTCTGTTATAAAGATCTGAGCGACTTCGTGAGGGTTCAGGAAAACAGTTTGGGCAGTTTGTGCTTCAACAGTGACTTCGTTCTTTTGGTCTGTGTTGAGAATGATGAGCCTGAAAGGTTGGCGTTCAGTTACGTTGGCGCTGACTGAGTTGGTGGTTCTTTTGATTGGTGGTACTGGTGGAACGTAGTACTTTGTTCCCAGCTTGTCATTTGGTCGGACCAGGGCTGATTGCACACTGGTGTTTTTGGCGCTGACCATGTGGACAGCGATTCTTTGGGTGCTCTTAACCATCAGAGCAATGTTTGAGATTTCAGACCTCTTCAGCTCCAGGCTGGCATCATACTCAATCATTTTAACCTCCCCTGCGCTCAGTGTTTCTGAGATTTGTTTCACTGGTGATGTGATTTCCACAGTGGTGTTATCAAACAGGCAGATGACGTAGAGCTTGTTCTTGGAGGAAATTGGGTGAAAGGAGGCAATGTTTTCCACAAAAACTGTGATATACATCTGACCAGTGCTGTCCTCAGATGAAACAGACGTAGATTCTGAGAAAACCAAAAGTTATTAGAAGATACACAAAAACTCAAACCTGCAGGAAAGTATTTCCAACATTTTTGTTACAAAAGATTAATGAAGATGAATTTGTAGACATTAAAGAGGAAAACAGGGCCCTGAAAGAGTAATTGCATTGTACAAGGAGAAAACTGAAAATAATGTTTAACTGATGAAATATCGAGAATTGGATTTGTGGCTGGAGTACAGATAACTAAAAACTTGGTCTTTAGTAAAGTACTGGATTTCATTTTTCCTTTTTACCTGTCTTCAGACCTGCAGACACCACCAGCAGCAGTAGGTGGACAGGTATCATGGTGAAGGCCGATCACCTGAGAACAATTCTTAAACCTAAATCAGCACCTAGAACAAAATTAGCAGAATAAAACCAAAATTAAAAGGAACCAGGAAAAACACCTTAACCTGAATGTTTCAGTATTACACTATAATTCTACATTAAAAAAAAAGCTCAAAAGATCTGAATCACAAAAGGTAAGCTCTCTAATTAAGCCAACTTTTATAACCAGAAAGTAATTATATATTATATTATATATTATTATTATTATTATTATTATTATTATTATTATTATTATTATTAATGTTATTATTATTAATATTTCCTGCCCTCATATTATTTATGTTTTGTACAGTATGTGGTATTCCCCTATAGCCATAATGAAGAGTAGACGCCTCAGCTGCCATCTTGGTCCAGTCCTCCTTTTCATAGACATAATAACCCTTTCACTCTTTTCATTTGTTTGGATTTGTTTGATTTTTACCCCTGCTCTTTAAGGTTTAAAAAAAACCATAATTATATGTTTATATATATATATATATATAGATAGATAGATAGATAAAGAAATATATATGTGTGTGTATTTGTGTATTTATATCTATATAGATATAGATAGATATAGATATATAAAAACAAAAAACAACAATCAATTAATGTTGTATCACAAATATTTGTTTTACATTTATAATAAACCAAACTGCTTGAAAATTGAGTTATGGTGATTATAATCGTTGATCGACCTCTGTTGATTAATGCAGTACATAGACACAGCTTCCCCCGTCCCAAGATGGCGGCCACGTTGAGTTATCATGCCAATGGACATCAGCGAATAAAAATACAATAAAAGAACAGAGAGAGACAGACCACACAACAACTGTGTAAAAATGAGTTTTCAGGCAGGATTTAAAAGCTGTTAATGTTGGGGACAACTAAAATGAGGGGGCCAGGTCGTTCCATGGTTTTGGGGCCACTGCGGAGAACTCCTGGTTTTTAGTTTGGTCTCAGGGAACACAAGAAGCTGCTGTCCTGTAGACCTCAAAGACCTTGGGTGTGTAGCTTTGCAGGAGGTCAGAAATGTGTTGTAGTGCGACTCCATTTAAAGATTTAAAAACAAACATAAAATCTTAAAATGAATCCTGAAATGAACAGAGAGCCTAGGTCCAATATTGAGGCCTTATGTCCAGCAAACGATGCAAAGATAATAATTTAAATTGTGTTTTCTTTCAAGTTAAAAAAGTTTAAGTGCTTCGATATATTCGACACACTGGTCGACTAGTTAAAAGAAACTGCAGTGACAGTAAATATTGTCTGTCCTGTAAATACTTCTGTTATTCTTTTTTCCACATTAAAGGTACATCACCAACTCTACTTGAACTGTCTCCTCCTCTTAATTGCTTACACCAGCTCCAGTAGCTGAACCTAACTTCTGTTCCCAGCCAAGACTAGTCACTGGTTGGTGCATATTAGCAATAGCAGCCTCAAATACATGCTACACTTTTATTTAATTTGGAAGTTTAAATTATTTTCATACTTACTTTACTTTTCTGATAAATGACGATTCTATTGCCCCAGACAGTTTTATTACGATGAATGCAGTAAAAAAAAAAAGATCAGTTTTTAACAGTTACATTGAGCCCTTAAAAAGAAGTCAGTCTTATTTAGTTTGATCATCTCGTTTCTGCGTCTTACCTGTTCGTCAGTTGTCTGTAAAGTGTTTAGGTGAGTCACATCCTTCATCGTGTCTCTGCAGGTTTAGAAACAAACATTTGTCAGTCAAACAAACTGATTTAAAGGATGTTTGCATGAGATCAGAAACAGCCAGGTGTGTGTGTGTGTGTGTGAGAGAGGGGGAGGGGGAGAGGATAAGGAGGACAAAGGAGAGAAGGAAGGGTTTGTCCGAGAAAAGTTAGGAGACAAGAAAGTTACGTTTAAAAAAATCTATATAAGAAATCTATAAAGTGAGAAGAAAAGAGAAGAAAATGAGAAGTAAGAATGAGAAAGAGCGGAGATGAAGAGAAAAGAGAGATGTGGATGAAATGAGAGGAGAGATGGGAAGGTTTGAAAGTCAAATCAGTTTGAGCTTTACTGAGTATGAATCTGGTTTCCCATCCAAATCCTCACAAACACACCCCTCAGTTCACGGGACAAACACTCTCCATGAGAGAAAACAATGTTCTTTTTTTTTCCTCTGTTGGACTGATTAGTCAAACCTAAAACTATGACATTAGTTTTTACAGCTGAACTATTTTTTGATCAAAAGGACTGCATCTAAAGTCTGTGAATTTTAACAGCACCCAAAGAATGGCTGTCCACATGGTCAGCGCCAAAAACACCAGCGTGCAATCAGCCCTGGTCCAACCAAATGACAAGCTGGGAACAAAGTACTGTGTTACACCAGTACCACCAATCAAAGGAACCACCGACTCAGTCAGCGCCAACATAACTGAATGCCAACCTTTCACGCTCATCATTGTCAACACGAACCAAGAAAACGAAGTCACTGTTGAAGCACAAACTGCCCAAACTGTTTTCCTGTGTGGTATCTGGAGTGCTGCACTAACATGCGAGGCCTGGAGGTATTTCTCAGAAACAGCCTGAGGCGACCATTCTCAGAAACAGCCTGAGGTGACCAATTGTGAAATGCGAGCTTGTGTTTTTCTTGTGTCTCCTGGAAGTTGCACGGTTGCAGGTCACAGGTCACAGGTCGCAAATTACAACTCTAGGTTAAATAAAAAAACAGATGGTAACAAAAGATAGCTTGGGAACAAAGAAAGGATGTAGGATGGCCTACATCCCTAATCATATATATATATATCATATAACAGGGTCACAAACTCTGGTTGAGAGAGCTGGACATCATTGGCAGTCCTCTCCCAGCAACTGCAGTGCTGTTCTGATACTGGTGTTGTCTTTATTTATTTTTTTATTTAACAACAAAACAGAGTGACAACAACAACAGAAACAACAAAAAGATAAAAAATTTACAAAAATACTTTTGTGAGGGAGGAGAGGGGGAAAGAATTTATATATGTAATAGAGAATTTAAAAAGAAAAAAAAAACTTAATTGGATTACATTGAAATATCTATATAATAATAACTATATATATACATATACATACACATACAAACATACATGCACACATACATACACACATATACATATATACATACATATACATATATATATATGTCTGTGTGTGTGTGTGTGTGTGTGTGTGTGTATGTGTATATACATACACACACACACACACACGCACACACACACACACACACACACACACACACACACACACACACACACACACACACACACAATCCCCCTGAATCACTGACACAACAGCGACAATACAACAACCACAAAAGCATCAATAATAACAACACTAGAAATACCAGTAATAGCAATGACAATAAACAAATGACCGCAACAATGATAACAATAATGACAGTCATAATAATGAAGATACGGAACAACATAAACCACTACAATCTACAACACTATAGCCCGGGCCAGAAGCCGGCCTGGCCCCCTGCACCTCCAAAAAGCAGGCCGACCAGCACCCACGTGGGTGGGGAGCCCGTGGGGCACCCCACAGGGCCACGCCCCACGGCCACCCGCCAACCGAACTGACCACCCACTCCACCTCTAAATACCCCGGGCCGCACATGACTCTCCTCTTGTGTTATGTTCATGTGGTGCATTAAAAACTTCACTGTGATGTATGCATTAAAAAGTGGGGTGTAAAGGGTTGGTGTGTGATGCGTTAAATGTCGGAGAGGCATGTGACATGGAACTGGCCCGGGGCAAAAAAGAAACTGGGGCAGAGTGGGGCCGAAAAGGGGCGGGGGGCACGTCCCGCAGCCCACACAGGATCCCCACATTTTGCGCCCACCAGGTCCAGGTAGCAGCAGGCATCGCCAGCCAATCCCAGGACACCGAGGAACCACGGGCACCAGCCAGCCTGCCCCCCGGCGGCACAGGGACCCGAGCCAACCCCCAGCCCAGACCACACCGCCGCACACCACAGCGACCTCTGCCATTCCACACCTCCACCACAATCGCCACCCCCACCGCCACTATCATCATCATCATCACCACCATCACCAATCCACCATCACTACCACCACCGGCACACCATTACCGTCATTACCAACACCATCATCATCAGTACACCATCACCACTACATCAGTGACCCGGGGAGACCATACATACACACCATACATACTATACATACACACATATACATTTGCACATTTTCTTTCTTTTCTTTTTTTTCCCTCTTTTTTCCTTCTTTCCTTTTTTCTTCTTCCCTCCCTTTTTTTCTCTTTCTCTTTCTCTTTCCCTCTTCATTCCCCTCCCCTTAATGTGTTTTATTGAGTGCGGTGTGTGTATGCATGTGTGTCTGTGTGTGTGTGCGCGTGTGTGTGTATTCAAAACATGTGTATGGATGTTATTGATAGAATGGATAGATTTATGTATAATTGATTGGTTGGCTCTCAGACAGAAAAATAAATAAATTTAAAAGAAAAAAAAAATATATATACACACAAACACACACACACACATATATATATATATATATGATAAATTGGTCGGACAGAAATTGGGGTGATTAAGTTGTTAAGAAGTGGATGACAGTGGAACAGGAGGATTGAGATTCTGTTGTAGTATGGAGGGGGGTGGGTGTATATTCGAGAGAGATGTGGTCAATGAGCAGGTTTTTCCAGTGGGCCAGATGAATGGTGTTCCTAGATTTCAAGTTCATGAGAATAGTTTTCTTGGTGATAGTTAGGGCCACGAGAAGAAGGTTATTGTTTGTTTTGTCTATTGTGAGTGATGATAAGTCTCCTAGAAGGCAAAGTGAGGGGGATAAAGGGATGCGGCAGCCCATGAGGTGTGATAATGACTCAGTGACTAGTTTCCAGAAGTGTTTGATTGGGGTGCAGTGCCAAATGGCGTGAGTGTAGGTGTTGGGACAGTTTTGAGTGCAGTGGGTGCAAATTTCTGAGGTGAAGCCCATTTTAAACATTTTTTGTCCAGTGTAGTGAGTTCTGTGAAGTATCTTATATTGTATGAGTTGTAAGTTAGCATTTTTAGTCATAAGATAAATGTTTTTAGAGATTTGGGTCCAGAAGTCGGCATCAGGAGCAATTGACAGGTCTTGTTGCCATTTTTGTGATGGTAGAGATATGATTTTTTCAGATTCTAATATTATTTTATATATTTTGGAGAGGAGTTTTTTGGGGGAGAGGATATTAATAAATTCTGATATTGCAGGTGAAAGGTCTAGATTTGTGGATCTGCTGTTAATTTTTGATTTGACAGATGACTTAAGCTGTAAATATTCCAGAAATTGATTACTCCTGATGCCGTACTCCAGGACCAGGTGGGGAAATGATGCCAGGGTGTTATTATGGAATATGTGTTTAAGGTGTGTGATGCCCTTTCCTGCCCATGTGTGAAATTTGAGTGCTTTTTTGTTGCAAAGGAGGTCCGAATTGTTCCAAATGGAGGTGAGGTTGGATGGTGAAAGAGTGGTATTTGTGATTTTGTGAAAATTCCACCAGGCTGTCAGAGCAGATGCTATTGTTATTGCTTTGAAACAGGGGTGGCGTTTGATTGATAGACTGAGAAATGGTGTGTCTGAAATCCGGATATCTTTACAGATTGTCTATTCTATGTCTAACCAGGTGTGATCTGAGTATTTGGGGTGTATACCTTTGTATATGTACTGTAGTTGATTTGCCAGAGAGTAATGGCTGAAATGTGGTGCATCTAATCCGCCTTGTAATTTGGGTTTTTGAAGTGTGGCCAGTTTGATCCTTGGTGTTTTATTTTTCCAGTAAAATTGAGTGATTATCGAGTTAAGAGAGTTGAACCAGGTGGAAGTGGGATGGGTTGGGATCATTGAAAAAAGATAATTTATGTTAGGTAGTATTGTCATTTTAATTGTTGCTATTCTGCCTAGAATGGATAATGGTAGCTTCATCCAGCGTTGGAGGTCATCATCTATTGTTTTAAGAAGTGGAGTGAAGTTTAGTTCTATCAGCTCTGACAACCTGGAGGAATTGTTGATACCCAAATATGTGTAGTGACCCGTGCATAGAGGAATGGGTAATGTATGGGCTGTCGCATCCCATGTGGTGTTGTGCAATGGGAGGATAGATGATTTATTCCAGTTTGAGTAGTTTGAGATTTGGGAAAATGATTCAAAAAGATTTATTAATTCCTGCAGAGATGATTGAGGATTTTGAAGGAAAAGTAAAATATTGTCTGCATACAAACTTATTTTGTGCTGTTTGTGTTGAGTGTATGGATTCCATATAATTGAGATTGGAGCATCATCACTAATAATGATGGGTGGATTTTTGAATTGGAAATTTCAGATATGATTGAGTTACTGGTTAGAAAGAAGTCGATACGGGAGTAAGAATGATGGACTGGTGAGTAAAAGGTATATTCTTTGGTGGTTGGATGTTGTAATCACCAACTATCGCCAAGACCGAAATCTCTCATGAACTGTTTTATTGTTTTAGTGGATTGCCAGTTGCGTTTATTGCTTGTGTTATTGGATCTGTCAAGTGATGGGTCGATAATTGTATTGAAATCGCCTCCTATTATGACTGGGCAGTTGGAGATGTTTGAGATGGAGAAGAAGTTGTTAAAAAAAGGTGAATCATCAGTGTTTGGACCGTAAATATTACCAATTGTTACCGGGCTATTATTAATTGATATATTAATGATGATGAACCGTCCTTCTGGGTCTGTGATGGTTGAATTCTGGATAAATGAAATTCTTTTGTCAATTAAAATACATACACCTCTTTGTTTAGAATTATAAGGGGCAGAGAATGAGTGGATAAATTCTGATGTTTTTAAATTGTTATAGTTTTATTGTGAGAGGTGGGTTTCTTGTAATAGGCAAATGTCTGCATGCAGGTTGTTAAGGTGATTGAGTACTTTGATTTTTTTTGTCTGAGAGGAAAGGCAGCGTCATGATTTTTACAACTTTGAATGGCCATGGGGTGTAGATTTGCCTGAGCAAATGTGGTGTCAGTGGGACGAAAGCTTTAGGAGGAGTTAGCCACATTCCAATGTGTGCGAATCGGCAAATAATGCGAAATAGCCCTTTAACCGTACATTTTACAGATACGCGCACATTGACTTTTTCGTAGATCTTATTGAGATACACTTGATTGTCAAATTTTGTGTCAATATGATAAAGCGTACAGGCGTGACACTCAACAATGTGTATTTTCGCCTTAGGGGACAAGAAAAAATTGATTTTTTCTCCTGCCATGGGGGGGGCGCTCTTTTGGCGAGTAAAAATTCCTTCACAAATGTGTTAATTGCTGGACATTGCATCATCCTAGAGAACTTGGAGGCCAGTGAGGACAAAAATAAAAAGTTATAAGACTTTTAAATATTTGGATTTTTGGGTTATCTTTGGCGCCCCCTAGAACCTAAACTGTGGGGTGCAGCGTCATGATTTGTACTACTTTTAATGGCCATGGGGTGTAGATTGGCCTGAGCAAATGTGGTGCCGGTGGAACGAAAGCCTTCGAAGGAGTTAGCGAAATTCCAATGTGTGCGGATCGGCAAAAAATGCGAAATAACCCTTTAACCGTAAATTTGACAGATACGCCCGCACTGACTTTTTTGTAGATCTTATTGAGATACATGTGTGTGTCAATTTTTGTGTCAATATGACAAAGCGTACAGGTGTGACAGTCAATAGTGTGAATTTTCACCTTAGGGGGCGCTATGGAGCCATTTTGCATTTTATTGTTGGGGGGCCTTCAGAATATCGAATTTTTCACCAGGCCCGGTCGTCCTGCAAAATTTCATGAGTTTTCGCCAGTGGGAAGTGGGCCATTTTCCAGTTCAAAGGGGAGGAAAAAGAAGACTAGGGCCCCGGTGGGGCACTGGCGGGCCCGAGCCGTGTCGCGCCGCCCCCAGTGCGACCGCCTACCCCTCCCGATCGCGTCACACTCAAGGTCCAAAGATGGTGTGCGCACTTGTCTGTGGTCATTTACCACTATAATGAATGGGAGGCGCAGTTTCTACCAAAACGCTCGCTGCAGACAAACTCCATGTCCTTTTTGAAAAAAGTCTGGACCATGAGTGAGGGCACAAACACAGCTAGTATATATCCAAATGGCAAGTTGCTCCTCCTTTCGGTTTTGCCGAGAGAGCGATGCGTTTGAGCCATTGAGTGATGGGCAGGAAAAACTTGACTTTTTCTCCTGCCATGGGGGGGCGCTCTTTTGGGGAGTAAAAATTCCTTCACAAATGTGTTGATGGCTGGACATTGCATCATCCTAGAAAACTTGGAGGCCAGTGAGCACAAAAATAAAAAGTTATAAGACTTTTAAAAATGTGGATGTTTGGGTCCTCTTTGGCGCCCCCTAGAACGTAGACCGTGGGGTGCAGCGTCATGATTTTTACAACTTTGAATGGCCATGGGGTGTAGATTGGCCTGAGCAAATTTGGTGTCAGTGGGACGAAAGCCTTAGGAGGACTAAGCCACATTCCAATGTGTGCGAATCTGCAAAAAATGCGAAAAAGCCCTTTAACCGTACATTTTACAGATACGCGCGCATTGACTTTTTCGTAGATCTTATTGAGATGCACGTGATTGTCAAATTTTGTGTCAATATGACAAAGCGTACAGGCGTGACATTCAACAATGTGTATTTTCGCCTTGGGGGACAAGAAAAAATGGACTTTTTTCTCCTGCCATGGGGGGGCGCTCTTTTGGGGAGTAAAAATTCCTTCACAAATGTGTTGATGGCTGGACATTGCATCATCCTAGAGAACTTGGAGGCCAGTGAGGACAAAAATAAAAAGTTATAAGACTTTTAAGACTGTGGATTTTTGGGTTATCTTTGGCGCCCCCTAGAACCTAAACCGTGGGGTGCAGCGTCATGATTTGTACAACTTTGAATGGCCATGGGTTGTAGATTGGCCTGAGCAACTATGGTGTCAGTGGGACGAAAGCCTTCGGAGGAGTTAGCGAAATTCCAATGTGTGCGAATCGGCAAAAAATGCAAAATAGCCCTTTTACCGTACATTATACAGATACGCGCTCTTTGACTTTTTCGTAGATCTAATTGAGATACAAATGATTGTCAATTTTTGTGTCAATATGACAAACAGTTCAGGCGTGACACTCAACAATGTGTATTTTCACCTTAGGGGACAAGAAAAAATTGACTTTTTTCTCCTGCCATGGGGGGCGCTCTTTTGGGGAGTAAAAATTCCTTCACAAATGTGTTGATGGCTGGACATTGCATCATCCTAGAAAACTTGGAGGCCAGTGAGGGCAAAAATAAAAAGTTATAAGACTTTTAAATATGTGGATTTTAGTGTTATCTTTGGCGCCCCCTAGAACCTAAACCGTGGGGTGCAGCGTCATGATTTGTACAACTTTTGATGGCCATGGGGTGTAGATTGGCCTGAGCAAATGTGGTGCCGGTGGAACGAAAGCCTTCGGAGGAGTTAGCGAAATTTCAATGTGTGCGGATCGGCAAAAAATGCGAAATAACCCTTTAACCGTACATTTGACAGATACGCCCGCACTGACTTTTTTGTAGATCTTATTGAGATACATGTGTGTGTCAATTTTTGTGTCAATATGACAAAGCGTACAGGCGTGACAGTCAACAGTGTGAATTTCCACCTTAGGGGGCGCTATGGAGCCATTTTGCATTTTATTGTTTGGGCGACTTCAGAATATCGAATTTTTCACCAGGCCCGGTCGTCCTGCCAAATTTCATGAGTTTTCGCCAGTGGGAAGTGGGCCATTTTCCAGTTTAAAGCGGAGGAAAAATAATAACTAGGACCCCGTTGGGGCACTGGCGGGCCCGAGCCGTGTCGCGTCCCCCCCCCCCCAACGTGCTGCCTCCCCGTCCCATTTGTGTCCTCTGGCCATCGCCCTCTCTGGTAACGCCCATCACTGCAAAGACCCTTTTCCTTCATCGGCGTTTGCTGTTCTTCCTGCCAGTGCGTGTTGCTTTCACTTACACTTGCCACAGCCAGCCTCGTGAGTGCCTAGCCTATTGGATATCACTGTCACCTACACAGGACAGTCATTACCTTTCTATTAATACTTTGTGTTTTAATTTCACATTAATTTCCATATTGTATAAACAACTGGAAAAAACTTGAGCCCCTGCCCCTGTATAATCATGTGCATGTCTCTGTTCTAGCTCCAAGGTGAATCTTCACTGCTCATGTTCTCCTCAGAAGCACTCACCTCACTCCCCTCAGGTTACTGTACACATGCACCAACTGCCTGCTTCAGGTTTGGATGGAGCTTCATGGTTGTCTTTTGGAGAAATGACCAGTCAAGTTGTGTTTGAAATTTGATTTTTTTCAGGGGCAAAAGGAGCCTCTGCATTCTTGTCAAATATGTAAATAGCATGTTTTTGCAGGTGCTAAAAACCAGACTCTGAGTGTGTGTGTGTGTGTGTGTGTGTGTGTGTGTGTGTGTGTGTGTGTGTGTGTGTGTGTGCGTGTGTGTGTGTCTGTGTGTGCGTTCAAGTCACATGACATATTTAACCGGATGTAGCTGCAAGACGGAGCCTTGTTGACTCTCCGTTTCAACTTATCTCAAAAGTGAGGACCTCAACCTATATACCAGTTTTTAAATTGTGTTGATAGGCCAAATAAAACCAGAGTTATGATAAATTATGTCCGCGATACTTATTTTCTGCTTATTTTGATCACGTTCGGCGCTCGATCGCGCTGTATGAGACAGGAAAACATAGCATGCAGACATTAGCGACAGCTCTTACAGGCGGAAAAGGCTTGCCAAAAGAAAAAAACACACCACAACATCTCTCCTATTGGTGGAAAACTTCACCACAACAACCAATCCAAAATTATATGGTGACTGATTGACAAGGGGCGGGCGCTTACGTTCTTCCTGCAACATGAGAAGGGAGGGAGGGACTCTCAGCAGGGATGCAGTCTGGGACACGTAGTTGCAAACCTAGCGACTTTGTTGTTAGATTCAATGACTTTTCAGACCCCCTAACGACTTTTTTTTAGAAAGAAAGGGACTTTTATCGACTTCTTCTGGAGTTTAGAGACTCTGACATGAAGCAGGCTTTCCTTACTGAGGAGTTAGCAACGCTGCTAAGGGTGCAGAGCCACACATGCGCTCAGAGCTCTGCATGGGAGACTGAAGCTGACAGAGCCGCAGCAGTTAGCAGGTTTCACCCTCAGAGACCACCAGGGGTTCATGTTGAGGCATTTTAATTTTTTTTTTTTTTGTGCCATAGACACTGTCAGCACAATCTGCAGTTACACTAACAAAAATGCTGCAAAAAACAAAGAATTATGGAAAAATTACACATGGACTGACATACAGGAGGATCTACACAAGTTTTTTACATCATGTTTTACATCATGCATCATTTACATCATGTTTTTTTGTAGTGGCATAAATAAAAAGTGACATTTGTGAGACTATACAGTGTTTTGTAAATAATTTTACAAAGAACGCCTGGGCCATTGCCTGCATTTTGATGTAAATAGAGGTAAATCACTATGTTCTTTGTTAAAAATTTGCATATGTTTTGAAGTTTACAATTTTTATTTAAAGTTTAAGTTTTAAAAACAGTTCATCACACATATTTGTGGTTTTCACAGTAAAAATGTTACTTTTTTCCACTCGGATTTTATGTTTTGTGTGTGAATTTGGGTCCATTGTGTAAATTCAGTATGTCAACATGATAAAATAACTGTAAATTCGCACAGGTGAGGTTGTGCTGAAAAAAATGATACCAGGCAAGGCACGTGATTGTCAAATTTTGTGTCAATATGACAAAGCGTATAGGCGTGAATCTCAACAATATGTATTTTCACCTTAGGGGACAAGAAAAAATGGACTTTTTTCTCCTGCCATGGGGGGGCGCTCTTTTGGGGAGTAAAAATTCCTTCACAAATGTGTTGATGGCTGGACATTGCATCATCCTAGAGAACTTGGAGGCCAGTGAGGACAAAAATAAAAAGTTATAAGACTTTTAAATATGTGGATTTTAGGGTTATCTTTGGCGCCCCCTAGAACCTAAACCGTGGGGTGCAGCGTCATGATTTTGATAACTTTTAATGGCCATGGGGTGTAGATTGGCCTGAGCAAATGTGGTGCCGGTGGAACGAAAGCCTTAGGAGGAGTTAGCGAAATTCCAATGTGTGCGGATCGGCAAAAAATGCGGAATAACCCTTTAACCGTACATTTGACAGATACGCGCGCATTGACTTTTTCGTAGATCTTATTGAGTTACATGTGTGTGTCAATTTTTGTGTCATTTTGACAAAGCGTATAGGCGTGACACTCAACAATGTGTATTTTCACCTTAGGGGACAAGAAAAAATGGACTTTTTTCTCCTGCCATGGGGGGGCGCTCTTTTGGGGAGGAAAAATTCCTTCACAAATGTGTTGATGGCTGGACATTGCATCATCCTAGAAAACTTGGAGGCCAGTGAGGACAAAAATAAAAAGTTATAAGACTTTTAAATATGTGGATTTTAGTGTTATCTTTGGCGCGCCCTAGAACCTAAACCTTGGGGTGCAGCGTCATGATTTTGATAACTTCAATGGCCACGGGGTGTAGATTGGCCTGAGCAAATGTGGTGCCGGTGGAATGAAAGCCTTCGGAGGAGTTAGCGAAATTCCAATGTGTGCGGATCGGCAAAAAATGCGAAATAACCCTTTAACCGTAATTTTGACAGATACGGCCGCACTGACTTTTTTGTAGATCTTATTGAGATACATATGTGTGTCAATTTTTGTGTCAATATGACAAAGCGTACAGGCGTGACAGTCAATAGTGTGAATTTTCACCTTAGGGGGCGCTATGGAGCCATTTTGCATTTTATTGTTTGGGCGACTTCAGAATATCAAATTTTTCACCAGGCCCGGTCGTCCTGCCAAATTTCATGAGTTTTCGCCAGTGGGAAGTGGGCCATTTTCCAGTTCAAAGGGGAGGAAAAAGAAGAAAGAAAGAAAGAAAGAAAGAAACAAAGAAAAACCACTTGGGGAATAATAGGGCTCTACGCCCGGCTGCTCTGCAGCTGGCTCGGGCCCTAATAATAATAATAATAACAAAAGAAGAATCCATCAGGAACAAGAGGGCTCTCGCAGCTGCTAAGCAGCTACGCTCGGGCCCTAAGAAGAATCCATCAGGAACAAGAGGGCTCTCGCAGCTGCTTAGCAGCTACGCTCGGGCCCTAAAGAAAGAAAGAAGAAAGAAAAACCCATACAGGAACAATAGGGCTCTCGCAGCTGCTTAGCAGCTACGCTCGGGCCCTAAAGAAGAATCCATCAGGAACAACAGGGCTCTCGCAGCTGCTGAGCAGCTACGCTCAGGCCCTAAAGAAGAACCATACAGGAATAATAGGGCTCTACGCCCGGCTGCTCTGCAGCTGGCTCGGGCCCTAAAGAAACAAAGAAGAACCATACAGGAACAATAGGGCTCTACGCCCGGCTGCTCTGCAGCTGGCTCGGGCCCTAAAGAAAGAAACAAAGAAAGACTAGGACCCCGTTGGGGCACTGGCGGGCCCGAGCCGTGTCGCGTCCCCCCCCCCCAACGTGCTGCCTCCCCGTCCCATTTGTGTCCTCTGGCCATCGCCCTCTCTGGTAACGCCCATCACTGCAAAGACCCTTTTCCTTCATCGGCGTTTGCTGTTCTTCCTGCCAGTGCGTGTTGCTTTCACTTACACTTGCCACAGCCAGCCTCGTGAGTGCCTAGCCTATTGGATATCACTGTCACCTACACAGGACAGTCATTACCTTTCTATTAATACTTTGTGTTTTAATTTCACATTAATTTCCATATTGTATAAACAACTGGAAAAAACTTGAGCCCCTGCCCCTGTATAATCATGTGCATGTCTCTGTTCTAGCTCCAAGGTGAATCTTCACTGCTCATGTTCTCCTCAGAAGCACTCACCTCACTCCCCTCAGGTTACTGTACACATGCACCAACTGCCTGCTTCAGGTTTGGATGGAGCTTCATGGTTGTCTTTTGGAGAAATGACCAGTCAAGTTGTGTTTGAAATTTGATTTTTTTCAGGGGCAAAAGGAGCCTCTGCATTCTTGTCAAATATGTAAATAGCATGTTTTTGCAGGTGCTAAAAACCAGACTCTGAGTGTGTGTGTGTGTGTGTGTGTGTGTGTGTGTGTGTGCGTGTGTGTGTGTGTGTCTGTGTGTGCGTTCAAGTCACATGACATATTTAATCGGATGTAGCTGCAAGACGGAGCCTCGTTGACTCTCCGTTTCAACTTATCTCAAAAGTGAGGACCTCAACCTATATACCAGTTTTTAAATTGTGTTGATAGGCCAAATAAAACCAGAGTTATGATAAATTATATCCGCGATACTTTTTTTCTGCTTATTTTGATCACGTTCGGCGCTCGATCGCGCTGTATGAGACAGGAAAACATAGCATGCAGACATTAGCGACAGGTCTTACAGGCGGAAAAGGCTTGCCAAAAGAAAAAAAAAACACACCACAACATCTCTCCTATTGGTGGAAAACTTCACCACAACAACCAATCCAAAATTATATGGTGACTGATTGACAAGGGGCGGGCGCTTACGTTCTTCCTGCAACATGAGAAGGGAGGGAGGGACTCTCAGCAGGGATGCAGTCTGGGACACGTAGTTGCAAACCTAGCGACTTTGTTGTTAGATTCAATGACTTTTCAGACCCCCTAACGACTTTTTTTTAGAAAGAAAGGGACTTTTATCGACTTCTTCTGGAGTTTAGAGACTCTGACATGAAGCAGGCTTTCCTTACTGAGGAGTTAGCAACGCTGCTAAGGGTGCAGAGCCACACATGCGCTCAGAGCTCTGCATGGGAGACTGAAGCTGACAGAGCTGCAGCAGTTAGCAGGTTTCACCCTCAGAGACCACCAGGGGTTCATGTTTGAGGCATTTTAAATTTTTTTTTTGTGTGCCATAGACACTGTCAGCACAATCTGCAGTTACACTAACAAAAATGCTGCAAAAAACAAAGAATTATGGAAAAATTACACATGGACTGACATAGAGGAGGATCTACACAAGTTTTTTACATCATGTTTTACATCATGCATCATTTACATCATGTTTTTTTGTAGTGGCATAAATAAAAAGTGACATTTGTGAGACTATACAGTGTTTTGTAAATAATTTTACAAAGAACGCCTGGGCCATTGCCTGCATTTTGATGAAAATAGAGGTAAATCACTATGTTCTTTGTTAAAAATTTGCATATGTTTTGAAGTTTACAATTTTTATTTGAAGTTTAAGTTTTAAAAACAGTTCAGCACACATATTTGTGGTTTTCACAGTAAAAATGTTACTTTTTTCCACTCGGATTTTATGTTTTGTGTGTGAATTTGGGTCCATTGTGTAAATTCAGTATGTCAACATGATAAAATAACTGTAAATTCGCACAGGTGAGGTTGTGCTGAAAAAAATGATACCAGGCAAGGCACGTGATTGTCAAATTTTGTGTCAATATGACAAAGCGTATAGGCGTGAATCTCAACAATATGTATTTTCACCTTAGGGGACAAGAATAAATGGACTTTTTTCTCCTGCCATGGGGGGCGCTCTTTTGGGGAGTAAAAATTCCTTCACAAATGTGTTGATGGCTGGACATTGCATCATCCTAGAAAACTTGGAGGCCAGTGAGGACAAAAATAAAAAGTTATAAGACTTTTAAATATGTGGATTTTAGGGTTATCTTTGGCGCCCCCTAGAACCTAAACCGTGGGGTGCAGCGTCATGATTTGAATAACTTTTAATGGCCATGGGGTGTAGATTGGCCTGAGCAAATGTGGTGCCGGTGGAACGAAAGCCTTAGGAGGAGTTAGCCACATTCCAATGTGTGCGGATCGGCAAAAAATGCGGAATAACCCTTTAACCGTACATTTGACAGAAACGCGCGCATTGACTTTTTCGTAGATCTTATTGAGTTACATGTGTGTGTCAATTTTTGTGTCATTTTGACAAAGCGTACAGGCGTGACAGTCAATAGTGTGAATTTCCACCTTAGGGGGCGCTATGGAGCCATTTTGCATTTTATTGTTTGGGCGACTTCAGAATATCGAATTTTTCACCAGGCCCGGTCGTCCTGCCAAATTTCATGAGTTTTCGCCAGTGGGAAGTGGGCCATTTTCCAGTTCAAAGGGGAGGAAAAAGAAGAAAGAAAGAAAGAAACTAAGAAAAACCACTTGGGGAATAATAGGGCCTACGCCCGGCTGCTCTGCAGCTGGCTCGGGCCCTAAAAAAGAAGAAAGAAGAACCCATCAGGAACAAGAGGGCTCTCGCAGCTGCTTAGCAGCTACGCTCGGGCCCTAAAGAAAGAAAGAAAGAAGAACCAATACAGGAATAATAGGGCCTACGCCAGGCTGCGTTGCAGCTGGCTCGGGCCCTAATTAAGCTAACATAATGGTAGGGACGACGCGATTGGGCATACAAACCGGTAAGGACAGCTAGAAGAAGAAAAGGCCTATATACTATAGTAAGGAAACATTGAGCTCAGTGAGAAGAGGTGTGCTGGAATTTGAGTGAGTGAGAATGGTCCAACATAGGTATAAGTTATAAACTTGTGATAAAGTGATAAACAACGTCTTATTAAATATATAATGATATGACATAAGAAATTAACATATAAGGGAAGAGATACTGTTGCCTTGGTAGTGTTAAAAACATGAGCCCTGTTTTTCTTTGTACAGGGACGTTAATAGAATATCTGCTATGAGCCTCTCAGGATAAAGAGGACGTTTGTACACTTAAGAATAAGAAATGAGCCCCTTTTTAGATGAGGAGGACTTTGGATGGCTAATAACATACTAATATTGAAATCAGAGAAGTGTCGAGACCAGCAAGGCCATTTGTGTTTATATAACTACAGGGAAGAAGAAAAACAGAGTAAAAGAGTGTGGTAAAGTGGAGTGATTTGCTGACTGATGGGTGTGGTTTTTCTCTGTGTGTGTGTGAATGTTTAAAGCTGATGGTCACTTGCTGATGATCATGTGTAGAGGGAAATCCCTAGTTTAAGATTGAAAGAATCCAGGGAGCTTTCCTCCTCCTTTCTTTCTCTTCTTACAGGCCTGAGAACAAAAAGAAAGCTAAAAAATTTTTAGTTGAACTATTCTAGTTGTGTGAAACTCTTAAATGGTATACCATAGTAAAGGGGAATTGTGTATAATAAATTTAGGTAGTTTTATGGTAGAAGAAGTCTTTAAATAGTGGTAGGAAACGTTGTTTTAAATTGTATTGAGTGAAGTGATTGTAATGTACTTAACATTTGATTTGTCCTTTGTCCGTAACTCTGATGTATGAGAGGTGAAAGGAGGATGGAATGCGTCTGAATCTGGAGCTCCCAGAGGACAGATGAGAAGATAATTGGCTGTGCAGCAAATAAAAGGGGGCTTGCAGATGAGAGACTCTCCAGGTCCTGCTTCCTTTTTAAAAGGCCAGTACAGTTTTGTCTACAAACTTTTCTCCTATGTGTCTGCTGCTACTTAGTTGTACATACACACATTTATAGTGGAAACACATTTAGTTGGGTGTATGCATTTGGTGGTGCTAGACAATTGGAGCAGTTGTGTGGGGGGTATCTAATACACTGTGTTGGTGTTAGGAAGAAGGAAAGCTTGGCAATAGACTGACTAGTTGAAATGGCTGATTAAGCACTGAAGTATTAACAAATTAATAGAACATTTCTAAGGGGTCTAAATTTTGCTGAAGCGTGTGGATGTGGTTTGTCATTGCTGCTTGGTAAAATCACATGAATTGATCTTTTTTGGGTGTTGAGAAGTTTTAAGTCTCTGGGGCTGGCAGATTTCTTTGGCTTTTCTTGTTTTAAGGTGAAATAGCTAAATTGAGCTTTGAATAACATGTTTGGTCATCAGTTGGTGTTTTTTATTTCTATGAAGAGGCAGTAGCACAATGCCAAAGATGGAGGTTAAAGGTTTGAAAGCTATCACTCCAGTTGATGTAGTGATGAAGAGCAATCCACTTGTTAAGATATCGAAAAGCTGTCGAAGAAATGGAGTAAGAGGTGGCCTGACATTGACCAGCCTTGTCCAGTGGAAGGTCCCCTTAATCCAGAGGTGGTTAGAACAATGCAAGTGCTAGTGTCCACATATAAGGCAGAGCAAAAGAAAGGAAAGAAGGGAAATTAACATCAAGAAAAGAGACAGATGGAGCTTGGCATTTTACAATTTTTTGAGCAAGAGGGGCAGAAGATGCTAAAAGCAGATAAGGAAAGAAAGGACAGGATATTGGAAGAAATAAACAAAAATGTTAAAGAAACAGAAAAATTGATGGCAAAAGTGAATGAACCTTTCTGACATACGACCCCAGTGAAGAGCCCCTTACCGTATGAGAAAAAGATAAGGTACACTGATGTCTATCCTCAGCTCCCCGTAATTAAACAAGAGGGCACGTATCACATCAAAGATGAGGCGAGGAGGAGCAGATAATAAAGACAGGAACAGCTAAAACAACTATAAAGATGTACCCAAGCAGTAAAAGTAAAAAGAAAACAGATCGTCCAGCAGCTAGAAGTGAACAGAGGTATAAAAAAATAGAAATGGGAGATGACAGTCAGAGTGATTCAGAGGAGGCTATTGGAGGCTACAACCCAGCAGTTAGACAAGTATTAGCCAAAGCAGAGAAAAGAGGAGAAAAATCACTGAGGAAAAAAGCCAGTAAAAGACAGAAGAGTGAAGATGATGATTGTGATGAAGAATCAGAGAGTGAAGAGTCCTCATATTCTCTTTGGTCAACACCAAGGACTGAAGCTGAAGAAAAGCACAGAGCTTTGAAAAGGATTGAGAAACGCATCGATAAATGCTATGTCGACCTAAGGGATGCTACCAGTCCTGAAAAACAAAGAGAATTGAGGGAAGAATTAGAAGAGCTATAAATAGCAAAAAAAGAGTAGAAAAGCCATCTACTTCAGGGTATGCCTTACGCCCAAGAAAAGAGGATAAGCTGGCTGAAAAAAATGTGTCTAGTTGTTGTTCAAGGACAGAATTTGGAGTATAAACCTCTGCAAAATAGAGAGATGTCAGACATCCTTGAGAAGTTACCTACTCTTCAGGAGGGAGCTTATCCTTGGATTTCAAAGTTGGAAGAAATTATGGTGGGATGGCAGCCTGCCATGGGAGATATCAAGAGACTCTTAGCCAGCATTTTAGGGGTCCCAGCTATGGAAGAGATCTTGCAGAGAGCAGGACTTAACCGGTATGCAGGGACTGCTATGAATAATCCAGAACTGTTTGCTGCTAGTAGAGCTTGGATGTACATCCTGATAACATTATCATTGAACCACTAAGACCACAGGAGAATCCAAGAGCTTATGTATCAAAGGCTCATCAAATTTGGAGAAATGTTACAGGAAATGATCCAGACATGCACCAAATGGAGCAGTCTATTTAGCGAGCCAAAATACAAAAAGGGTTGCCCAGCCAGTGAGAAGTAAATTAGCAGAGGTGGTTGGTCTTGGTAGTATGACAAAAGGGATATACACAGACCATATAGCACATCAAGTGGAGTTGTACAGGAAGAAAGAAAATGAGCAGAGAGAGCAAGATCAAGAGTCTCTGAGAAAACTTAACCAAATACAGCTGGGAGATAGCAAAAAGAAGGAGAAGAAGCAAGCTTTAGTTATGCAGAGTCAGTGCACCAACAGCAAGAACAGATTCAGTGCCAAACACCCCAGCGGATGCCGGTCGCTCCTTTAGTTCCATACGCACAACCAGTCTGCAGTCAGTTGCAGACATGGAGTGAAGCAATACAGCAAGAAACTTAAATCCAAACTTCCAGGCATTTTCAGAAGCTTGTTATAATGGTGGACAACAAGGCCAGTGTACTAGAGATTGTTATTGAGTGGAGAAAGAGGATGAGTGAAGGGAAACAGTAAGAAAGTTTTTGGTAAATAAGTAAAAGATGGTTCTTGTCAAGGACATTGATTATTTGTGGAAAAGAACGATTCAGGAGGCACAGGGTTAGCCAATGATGCAAGGGGGGAAGTTGAAAGAAATATCATAAAGGAGTAGGTTTTTGGGCACCACATTTGCTTGAGCAAATTGATCATGTCATAAGTAGATGTACAATCTGTTTTAAAGAAAATAATAATAATGTTCAAAGGTGTAACAGTTGAAGCTTGTCCAACCAAGCGGAAAGAAGCTCAATATGTTGCCAAGTTCTTGTGTAGGGAGGTCATAAGCAGATGGGGACTTACAGATTAAATATTCTCAGATAATGGAGAAGAGTGTGTGGACAAAATAGTGCAATTGATTTTACAAAAACTGGGAATTAAACAATGTTTGGGAGCTGTGTATCATCCACAAAGCCAAGGTATCTGCAAAAAACAAAAATGAATGGGGTGATAAAAAAAACATCTGAATAAGATTGGCCAGCACACAGGTTTCCATTTTGATTATATAAAAGGGGGAGGTACTGCTTAGTGGGATATAGGATAAACATGTCAAACAAACAAAAATGTATGTTTTTGGCAAGATACTGCTTGATTTTTTTCATTCTCAGGATAGCAGTTGGGGAGACCAGCTAAAGAAAGGTGGTTCTCCAGAGATCTAGACAGCTTTAATGGACCCACACATCCCAACAAGGACGATCAAGCATGGACAATGAAAACAGAAACTGAAACCTGACAGAGGATGTGAACAAGAACGTTCCATTGGATACCCAAACATAGAAAACCCATGGAAAAGAACACTGCACAAGCAACCAAGGATGTTTAGGAGCAACAATTATTATTCATTTATCTAAGAGTGGAGTTTTGTTAGTGTGTAATCTGTGATATGAATGTCAATTTATCTCTCTGTGTTGTATTTCACTGTACATGTCAATACCAGACAGCATAGGAAGAATGAAGAGTATGAAAGGGTGGTTAGTGATTCATAGCCTAAGTTGTAAAGTGAATGTATTGGGATCTCAGGTATTTTCTTTGTTTTCTCGTTTTAGGATCAGTGGTGTTAGGCAGGGATAGGTCCACTGGAAGGTATGATGGGACGACCAGCCTGACATTGGATAATTTTCAAATTTCATTTCTGAAGATTCCCAAGAATATTCACGTCAAATTGTGTTTTCACATAAAGTCTAACCCTTACTTTTCAATTGGCTTGGAGTACAATAGGTGGTCGCCTAGGGCAGAGGGACCGTGAGTGACTTTTTCCTGTCTAGATTGTTTGATGGATACTAATAGAAAGATAGCTGCCTTTTCGCTCTCATACTCCAAAATTTAGGAGTACATTGAAATTGAAAACATTTCTTTGCCTTTTTCGAGACTCTATGGAGTCTCGAAGAGGGGAAATATGTGGTATCTGGAGTACTGCACCAACATGCAAGGCCTGGAGGTATTTCTTAGAAACAGCCTGAGGCGACCATTCTCAGAAACAGCCTGAAGTGACCAATAGTGAAATGTGAGCTTGTTGTTTTTCTTGTGTCTCCTGGAAGTTGCACAGTTGCAGGTCACAGGTCGCAAATAACAACTCTAGGTTAAATAAAAAAACAGATGGTAATGAAAGATAGCTTGGGAACAAAGAAAGGATGTAGGATGGCCCCCTGATGGATCCCTAATCATATATAACAGGGTCACAAACTCTGGTTGAGAGAGCTGAACATCATTGGCAGTCCTCTCCCAGCAACTGCAGTGCTGTTCTGATACCGGTGTTGTCTTTATAATAAACTCCTCTTATACAAGCAAGCCAGTGTCACGAAGCCTCCTTCTGCAGCTACACATCGAGGACAGCCAAGACACAACACCTGAACCCTCACGAGGTTGCTCAGATCTTTATAACAGACAATACATACAGAACTGTGACGGCCAACCATCCAATCACAGTCATCTTTGGTCACACCTGCGCTATCCGCCACAACTGCACCTGCGGTCTGCTGTACACAATGCTGCCACCCGCCAATGATGACATTGTAGCAATCAAGACAACCCTGTGGGTGAAACCCACACATTCCTCACAGGAAAGGTTCCTTATCTGGTCCCAGGACGCAGGATAATATAACTCTTTCCAGACTTGTTTGCACTTTCAGGTTACCTAACTGACCCAACCAGAGGTTGACCGAAAACCTCTGGCTCTTCATGATTGGTCAGTTCAGAGAACAGAGACAGAGTTTTTTTATTACCTTTCAAACTGACTCCATCGCTGACCATCTAAATAATCATTTATGCCTCAATCCAGGTCCCCCAATTTGAGATTTACCGTCTTAACTGACCCCAAGAAAAGGTCTAAGGAGCAGGACACTGACCTCCAGACCTCGGTCGTAAAACCCTGCTAAACCGTGTACTGATAAAAACTGCATACCTTTGGTGAAAGAATACAAATGAATGATGATGACATCTTATGCATTCAGCAATGTACTATCTGTCTAATCATGAAATTTGTGTTAAAATGAGATGTGTCCCATTTTTCTATGTGCTCCAGAAGCCAAGTTATCACTCTGTGAGAGGCCGAGAGTGTGTGGACCCAAAAGCAGAGGACGTGAGGCAATTGTTCAGTTTCCAAAGGGCAAACTCTTTTATTCCAACCACAAGAAACCCGGCAGGGTCAAAATCAGAGCAGCAAATAATCAGGCGACAAAAAACAGTGGGACAGGCAAGAATCAAAAATCCAGGACGATCAAAACAGGTCATACACGGGGAGCAGATCAGGCGACAAAAACCAGTGGGACAGGCAAGAATCAAAAATCCAGGACGATCAAAACAGGTCATACACGGGGAGCAGAGATATATCAAAGAACACGAGAGAGCTTGTGCTAAAGTGACAAAGACAATCTGGCAGGGAAGAGCTAGTGAGGAGGGGTTAAATAGGGAAGGGGACAAAACACAGGTGAAGCCAATGGGGTAATTAACTAAGGCGGGAAAAGGAACAAAGACCGGAAGTAAAGGTGACAGCAACACAGGAAAAACAGGATCTTCAAAATAAAACAGGAAGTGGATTTCACAGCACAGATCATGACACACTCTGACAGAATAAATCCTTTATTCTTTAGTTTCTTTAGACCAACAGCTTTTCAGACTGTTTCATGATCTTTTAAGAGTTAAATTTATTGACTATGAGTCATAACTTTACTCTAAGTAACAGAAATAGTTTAGAAATGTTTGGTTTATATTTTAGTCGTTTATTTAGTATTTTTAACCATTAGGTGGTTATAATGTCATTGAATAATCTGAATGTGATTGTGTAGAATCCATTATTAATCATGATGAAGTTCATTCACATGTATTTACTCTTTTGTTGTTCACAGTTTTTATGTGTTACTATCTGTTTCATTTCAGATCTGACTCTTTTACCAGCCAAAAGTATAAGTTAGATCAAATAATCAGAGATCCAAGGTCTCCTCTGCAGGTGGAGACCCCAGGACCCCTCTTCTTTCTCCTTACACACACATGCCAGAGACAGTCCCAGTGTGAAGGAGATAAAAACCAGTTAAGTTAGGGGTGCTGGCTCTCTTATTCCTCCCGCTTGTTTTCCCCGGGTCTTCTTTTAGCCCTCTTCTTTGTTTTCTCTTAGCTCTTACTTTTTACTTAGCCTTACTTTTTTTACGTTTTATGCCACGTGTTCATTCATGTTGATTTTTCTTTAACATCATCTTAGTTCAAGTTTTGAAACTTCAACTTTTTGTGCGGATAGAAATTCAAGATTGAGACTTAAATTGATTTTTCTTGAATTTTGTGAAGCCATTTTTGAAACAGTCTCGACTTTTTCTGAGTCATCTGCGTGATTTCAAAGTCACCTCCAAACGCCACCCAGCAGGCCCAAAGTCATCCTCTGTGCCAGAGTTTTTTGAGTGAGTCCAAACAAGCATCCACAGGATCCACAGGCACCAGCTTTTGCTTCGGGCCCGAGTGCAGCAACTCCTGGCCCATCGTTCGGCTGACTTTGGTCGGCATCTGAGCGGAACCGCTCAAACCGCTGGTAGCCCCGGACCTTCGGTACCTGCTCCATCCTCTCCAAGGACCAGTCTCACATAAGTATGCAAACCTCCAGAGTTCCAAATAGGGCTGGTGCTGTCTCATCTCTCATGTGGCCATGACTCAGATATTCACTTATTCTAGTAATTCTAGATTCATCCAGATCAGCATCCAAATTTATCTTGACACCAAAGTTAGTGTAGGTTAATATGTTAGAGCATATTCACTCACTATCATTTACTTTAGTGCTCCTAGCCTGACTCTATTATTCACCCATTATTATTTATCCTCATTATCTTATAATCATTTATTGCATGTATGTTGTACCACCATTTATCCTGTGATAAACAGATCATTTATTTTTGTAAGTTCTCGTCTGTTAGTGTTCTTCATCAACAACAGCACCACGGAATAAACCAGTTCACATTCAGCAGATGAAACACTAATTAAAACAGACTGATAAATATAAAAATCACTTTCTGTTTTGATAAATTATCAAATCAAATCAAATCAAACTTTATTTATATAGCACTTTTCAGGCAAAAAGAAATGCAGCACAAAGTGCTTTACAATTTAAAACAATGAGCCCCCCATATCCAGCCCGCCACCCCACCCCCCCAACCCTCACCGAGAGCCCGACGCAACACACACACACACACACACACACACACACACACACACACACACACACACACACACACACACACACACACACACACACAGATAATGCAATCTTAAAAGCGTGTGGCTGAGTGGATCTAGATCTGGTGCTATCCCGTGGCATATCTGTGTGTATCAATGAAATATGTGAGACAGCCTCTATCTCTGACCATCTGCCTGTGCTATTCACTGCATCCATCCCATGCCCACATGTGAACACCCGTACTGCCCCGCGCCGTCTGCGCACAATCAGCCGCCAGACTGCATCGCAGTTCTCAGCCTTATATCTTTCTGAAACATCTGGGCTGATGTTTAACATGCTGAATGACAATGTCACTCCCTGGGCTGATGAGCTTTCAACCCTTTTTAATTCTACCTGCACGACCATATTGGACAATGTTGCCCCTTTTAGACTAAAAGCACTAAAGCACTTTCTGAACCATGGCTAAATGACTCCACGCGCACTCTCAGACGTGCATGCCGTTGCGCCGAGAGAAAGTGGAAGAAAGACAAGCTCCATGTCTCTAAACAAGCTCTCCATGATAGTCTGTGTGCCTATCAGAGTGCTGTTAGGACAGCTAAAATGGAATATTTCTCAAATCTTGTCTCCACAAATTGTCGCAAGCCCCAAGTTCTTTTTTATATTTTCAACTCCCTTGTCAATCTATGTGATAACTCCCCTATTGATTCGTTGCCGACTGTCTGTGAAAATTTTTTGAAATATTTTACTGATAAAATTTCTGCTCTCTCCTTATGACAAATGACATCTATGAACCCTTTCAGTCCGGTTTCAAACCGCGCCATAGCACTGAATCAGCACTTCTGAGAGTTTTTAATGATCTGATTTTAACTGTTGACTCAGGTAACCCTGCCCTCCTAGTGCTCCTTGATTTGACAGCTGCGTTCGACTCTGTAGATCATTATATCCTTTTAGATCGGCTAGAGCAGTGGGTAGGCATAACAGGCCCTGCTCTTCTGTTGTTCCGGTCCTATTTAAGTGAACGCAGTTTTTCTGTGCAGCTAGGGGAATTCACTTCAACTGCAGCCCTACTCACCTCTGGAGTACCCCAAGGTTCAATTTTAGGACCGATTTTATTTTTATTGTACATGTTGCCGCTGGGCTCAATTCTCCGTTAATACAAACTTTCTTTCCATTGCTATGCCGACGACGTACAGATCTACCTGCCCTTAAACCTTTCAAATAATGACTCTGTACAGACACGGCTGGACTGTTTTTTAGAAGTTAAATCTTGGTTGGCGGAAAACTTCATACATTTGAATGAAACCAAAACGGTGGCTATATTATTTGGCTGTAACCCATCTGACCTCCCAGCCAATTATCTAGGCCCTCTCACACCGAATGTCCGTGCATTGGTAAAGAATCTCGGCGTGACCTTTGACAGTAATTTTAAACTCGACAAGCAAGTCAACTCTGTGGTCAAAAATAGCTTTTATCAACTGAGAACTCTGTCTAAGGTAAAGGGTTACCTCTTTCGAAGAGATTTAGAGACAGTTATACATGCTTTTATCAATTCAAGATTAGATTACTGCAATTCCCTGTATGTTGGCTTGGATCAAAATCTGCTCCATCGACTTCAGCTGGTGCAAAATGCAGCTGCCCACCTCCTTACTGGGAAACGTAAAAGAGAACATATAACCCCTGTGCTCTCTTCTCTCCACTGGCTCCCAGTCTCTTTTAGAATAAATTTTAAAATTTTGTTTGTTTTTAAAGCTCTTAATGGACTGGCCCCCGGGTATTTGGCTGAGCTCTTACACATTCATGCCATTCAGTGCTAGAGCACTGAGATCTGCCAATCAGTGGCTATTGGTCGTCCCGAAGACTCGCCTAAAGAGTAAAGGTGACCGAGCCTTTGGGGCGGCTGCTCCAAGGCTCTGGAACAGCCTGCCTCATCACATCCGTTCAGCTGAGTCGATAGAGGTTTTTAAATCCTCTTTAAAAACACACTTTTTCTCCCTAGCTTTTACCTAGCTCTTGATTGGTATTTTATATTTCATATTTGTTTTTTATCTACCTACGTATTTTATATTTGTTTTTATTTATAGTGTCTTTGTACCTCAATTTTACTTTGCTGTATTTTAATCTTGTATTCTGTGTTTTTGATCATATTGTTTACTGTCTGTTTTATGTATTTCGCTGTGTCTTATTGACCTGTACAGCACTTTGGTCAGCTTCGGTTGTTTTTAAAGTGCTCTATAAATAAAGTTTGAGTTGAGTTGATTTGAGTTGAGTTGAGTACAGAGGAGCCAAGTCAGGAAACGTCAGGAGGCCGACACAGCAGCAAGCACTGCTGCAGACCACTATCTGGCTGAGCTGAGCGCACACCACGAGGCAGAGAAACCCTAGACAGAGCCAGTCACAGCCTCCAGTGCAGGTGGTCCCCCTACTGAGGAAAAGATGAACTAAATCAGCTAAAAACCTCAAACTAGATAAAATTATAAGATACTGATAAATAGCTAAAATACCATTTAAAAAATAAGTAAATAAATAAATATAATAAACATAACGTAAAATGAGGACTAAAATATATAAATGAACTAAAATAAGATAAAAATATAGATTAAAAATAAGACATTAGTTTAAAGCCAAATTAAATAGGTGAGTCTTGAGCCTGCTCTTAAAAATATGAACACTCTCTGCGGCCCTAAGGTCCACCAGCAGGCTATTCCAAAGACGGGGGCCATAGTGCTGGAAAGATGCCTCACCGTAAGTTCGTGTTCTCACTTTGGGGACTATTAAAAGGCCAGTGCCAGAGGATCTCAGGGTCCACGAGGGTTCATATTGTAAAAGCAATTCTGAAAGATAAGAAGGTCCATGACCCCTAAGACATTTAAAAACCATTAAAAGGACCTTAAAATCAATCCTAAAGCACACAGGGAGCCAATGCAGTGATTTTAAAACCGGTGTAATGTGTGCCCGTCTTCTGGTCTTTGTCAGCACCATAGACTGTATATACTATGGACAACCTGGTTCCGCCTACCGCCTGTATACGAATTTGAAGCCAAAAAGCTCTCGGTATTTCTGGGATTTTTCTTCATTTCCTGAAACCAGCGCTGTGCAGTAGCGTTGTGCGCATTCGGCCGCGCAGTCGCAGAGAGTCACTGTGATGACGCTCGGCTCAAACAGCGTATCCCCCGGGAGAGCTACTCAATCCCTGAACGCCCATAGGCTGTATCAGGTGTCAATCATAGCAAACATGAACCCCCTAATAACTTTTAAAAATGGAGCTTCACAGAAAAAAGAGGACTTAAGCATAAACCAGTCTTACAATAACTACATGTCAGCATCACAAGCAGGGGGGAAAAAAAATTATGTTCTGTGTAATAAATTTCTAAAGTTGGTCCACAGCCCCATAAGCTTTGCTGGCGGAGGCGGGATTTATGACCTATACTGCAGCCCATCAACAGAGGGTGCTGTTCTCGGAGTGGCTTCACCCCGCAAGGAGGCAGACGGTGTCCATTCTATATACAGTCTATGGTCAGCACACGTGCTGCTGAGTTTTTCAACTGTTGTAAACTCGCAATGTTTCTTTTTGGAAGACCAGAAAGCAGGGTGTTACAATAGTCAAGACGACTGGAAATAAAAGCATGCATCAGCGTCTCTGTGTTAGCCCGGGAGAGAAAGGGGCGGACTCTGGCTATATTCTTTAAATGATAAAACCCTGTTTTTGCTATATTTTTAATATGTGGAATAAAAGTCAGCTCAGAGTCAAAGATGAAGCCTAGATTCTTTACCTGATTTGATGGAATTAAAGACAGGGTTTTCAGTTTTGTTAAAAGTTTCTCTCCCTGAGCCTTAATCGATAATTAAAACCTCAGTTTTGTACTGGTTGAGCTGTAGGAAGTTTTCTGCTATCCAGGATTTAATGTCTCGGATACAGCTAAAAAGGGCATCAATTGGCCCTGTGTCATCAGGAGACATGGATATGTAGAGCTGTGTGTCATCAGCATAGCTGTAAAAAGTGATACCATGCCTCCTGATGAGATCTCCCAGTGGGAGCATATATAAATTAAAAAGTATGGGGCCTAAAATTGAGCCTTGGGGCACACCACATTTAATGCTATGAATCCCTGAAGAGCACGTGTCCAAACTTACAAGAAACTTTCGATCTGTGAGATAGGAGTTAAACCATTTAAAGGTAGTACCAGAGAGGTCTACAAGGTGCCTTAGTCTATTTAAAAGAATTGTGTGATCTACTGTATCAAAAGCAGCGCTTAGATCCAGCAGCACAAGGACTGTAAGCTTGTGTGAGTCCAAGTTGCACCTAAGATCATTAACAATTTTCAGTAGTGCAGTCTCAGTACTCTTTTACCATTGAGTCAGATGGATTGTCTTTGTGTAAATTAAAATCACCAGATATAATAATAAAATTGTAAGTGACATGGATTATTGCTAAAAATTCAGAAAATTCACTGATAAAAGCAATATCATGTTTTGGTGGTCTGTAAACAGTTATACACAGAATCGAGGGACTGTTAAAAACAACCGCATGATGTTCAAAGGTGGTGTACTGATCAAATTGTATTTCTTTTTTCCTTAGTGAGTTATTGATTATTGATGCAGTACCACCACCTTTCCTGCCACTTCTAAAAGAGAACGCAAAGTTAAAATTAGGTGGGGAGGCCTCAGTGAGAATAACTGGCGCATCTGTACCCAGCCACGTTTCAGTTAAAAACAGACAATCAACCTCGTTGTCTAAAATCAGGTCATGGACAATAAAAGATTTGTTTAAAAGAGAGCGAATGTTTAAAAGTGCCATGTTGATGTTGACGGGTGATTTACAGACTGTGTGGTTCGATTGTTGATGTTTTGGGAGAGGTCGGGGGTTTTGAAGTTCACAGAGTGTACATGATGGAGTCTGGCTGTCTCTCACTGAGTGATGATGACAGGAATGGGTGAATGGTTAATGAAAACAGAGGGTCCAAGTCCTGGGGGACATCAATCAGTGGCGGAAAGGTCAGTCGGTGCATGTTTGGGGTGATGGGAGGAAAGTGAGAGTTGACTATGTTGTAGATCGTATGCCAGTTTGGCGGCCAGCACGCGGGTGCCAGGTCTATTAAGATGAAAACCATCCGAGCCAAAGGATGTCTCCTCTCCCAAAAAGCATCGAAATTGTCAACAAAGTCGACATTGTGGGTACTGCAGGCTGATGAGAGCCAGGTGTTCAGGCTGAGCAGCCTGCTAAAGTGCCCAATACCTCTGCCACAGGTGGGGGTGGGGCCGGAGAAGAAAAACGGGCAGCTGGGGCCATGAGAGTTCGTTAAAAAGCTGTGTAAAATCACGCTTTGAAAGCTCTGACTGTTGTCTGGAGGTGTCATTGGTGCCCACGTGTATGACGACCCCGTTTACCTGAGGATGTGAATTCAGGACGCTTGGGATTTTCTCAGTGATGTCTGCAACAGTGGTGCCGGGAAAGGACAGGGTGAATGCTCCCCTCAGACGGACGTTTCGGATGATGGAGTCCCCGATGACAAGTGTCGTGGCCCGTTGCCTGAGGGGGTCGGCTGGCTCGGTTGAACCCGTCCTCCCCCTCAGGCGCCCGGGGATGAGGACGTCCAGTGTGCCACCACACCGTGTCCTTGAGGAGCCGCCTCCGCTGGGCTAAGGGACGTGGAGACGGAGGCGAGCGGCACGGCGCTGGGCGGCACGGCGCTGGACGCCGATCCGGTGGGGCACAGGCAGCCATGAGTGAAGGGAAGGCTGTGGTGTCCGTCAGCAGGGGCACAGCATCCCTCGGGGAGACCTCGGGATCAGCAGGGCCCTGGTCCAGTGGCTCCACAATCATGGACAGAGCCGAATATTTGTTGGAGAGGGGGATGCCAATGGAGGAGAAAACCTCGCACGGAGCCCTGGCAGGAGCCTTCTTACGACTACGGACCACTACCTCAGACCAGGGGGTCCCTTTGTTGGGAGTAGAGCTGGAGGGCCGCTGACAAGTGGAGGAGGAAGGCTCCCAGACGACGGTGTCCCTCAGTGCAGTGGCAGAGCTATGCTGTGGCAGTCACTGGTCTGTGTGCTCTCCAGCCAGCTGGACAACGCCGGGAGCCAACATTTAAAAGTGGCCAGGAGTGAGTCCTTCCTCTGCAGCTCATCTGAGAGTCGACCAATGTCCTCCAGAAGATCAGCGATCTTTTGCTGGGCTCTTTTAAGTTGTTGACCAACTTCAGCAGGTAAGGAAGCGTCAATGGCGGTAGCCTCCATGGGTGCCATGTAGCTAACTCAGCAAGAGTGCATAAAATCCCAGTCTGATGACTAAAACCTTTTATCCGGTAAAAGCAAAAAGATAAAAATAATCCTTTGCTCAAGGAACAAAATGTTAAAAGCTATCAGAACATTTTAAAACGGAATAAAAACAACGGCTTGCGGGAACCTGCACTCTTTTTCTCCGCTACGACAGATAAAATAAAATAAAGTAAAATAGAATAAAAACCCATACACGGTAAAAGTTCAACTTAAAAGCCAGCAAACACTTAAAATGCAGTCTTAAAAGTTGTTTAAAACCGGTTAAAATGGGTTAAAAAGTTGGTCGCAGGAGAGAGAAATGGCTGGGTGCCATACGATGCCGACGCATGCGCACACAGCAAATTAGGAGATGCTTCCTTCACTGTCTTGGTCGTAACATTCGATTATTTCTTGTGATAGTTCCAGGAAAACAGTGCAAATAAAAACATGGATAAAGTTTATCCTGATGCTTAGTTTCTGTCAGATAAATTTTAATGTCAACCATCTGATGGTTTACACATTATTCTTTTTATCTGAAGTTTGAAGTCCTGCTATTCTGAGCGATGAAAGCTGTCAAACGTCAAATGTGATGAACTTTTGAATTTACGTTATCGACAGCTGACTCATCTAAAGCAGTTTTGTTAATTATCTCCCGCTCTTCTTCACGTTTTCAGTGATGTATTATCTGAACCTCCCACAGATTTCAGAGGCTGTGCTGTATCTCCAGAGTCGGTTAAAATTGGGGATGTGGCAAACAGCTGGCAGGAATCAGTGCAGTACTGCAAAAACCAAGGCATGGAGCTGGTGAGCTTATTGGATGCCAACCATCAGTCACAGATTTACGACAAAATTGAGCAGGCCAAGGAAGCTAGCCTGCTGGAGGTGTGGATTTGCATGCGTAGCAGCTCCAGAAACCTTAGCTGGTACTGGCTGAACAAGCACCCGGTGAATGAGACTGACTTGGCGGGACATAAGCCGGAGCAGGGTCAGTGTGTTATCATGAGTACAGAGAGAGAAAAGGACTTCAGCTGGAGCAACAGAGAGTGCTGCAAGAAGGCTTGGCTGGTCTTCTACAGGCCGCTGATCTTCTTCCCCATATAGTGGGACCAACCCGGTTTGGATGAGGTCCTGCAGACATATTTAACCCTGTAGATCTGTATTTATCTAGAGAATTATATTTAATATGTTAAGAAATAGAAGAAGATTTTCTGCTGTCCACTCGGTGAGGCCTGGATAAGTGTCTTCAATAAAGTAGATGGAGTTACTGTAGAGGACATCTTTAGGACTGAGAGGCTGTTTTAATACAGAATTTATGATCTATGTGATCAGAGAATTAATAATAATAAAGTTAGTGTCTTAAACTCAGCAGCGGCTGGACTTTGATTATTCTGATGCCTTTAAAGCTGCTGAGAGGAAGTTTTGATTTGTGTTCATTGTGTTCCCCCAAATATAAAAATATTCATATCAATATACGAGTCCCACTGCAGAGAAATAAATAAATGAAATAACATTTTGAACTGTGAGTTTCTCTGTTTTTTTTCTTTATCTCAAACTGGTCCAGGGTAAATTTTCCACTGATATAAATATCTGTTTTAAAGTTAATCTAAAGCTGAACATCTTCCGTAACATCACACATAATTAGTAAATTAACTCCCATGTTTAAACACACAGTGGAGTATAATAACTGTTAACTATGAACATCTTTTTACAAATTTCAGGGAATTTTATTTCAGATTAACATCATCATGTGTAAAATGACAACAATATGGAAAACAACAAAATTCTTTAAACTTCAGACAAGTACCGAAGTTAAATTTGTTGTAAGTCAACATGTTTAAAATAAGGAAAATGTGTTTGTTTGGACATTTATCATCTGAATTACCGTAACACATTCTGGTTAAAGTGTTTAATTCAGATACATGGAGGTTTTCAGCTAAAAACAGCTTAACTGAAAACTGTCACCACCTCACCACAGCAGCAGGGGTCTCTCTCTGCTGATTCACTCCCTGCAGGTCCAGGTGGAGGCGGGTCATCATTAGGTGGGTCACACCTGGGCCAGGTGAAGCAATCCTCTCAACACCACTGTTCCCATTAAAAGGCGGAGCATCAGGGCATTGCCAACTTTACACACTCACTAACACAGAAACAAAAATACACACACAAACAAAAATACACACACATAAACAAAAATACACACTCAAACATGCAGAACTATAAACCAGACTGATACAGAAATATTTCATTTTTTTTTTTTTTTTTTGCATCGTTAAAAGAATTTAATTCTTATTCATTTGAAAACATCAAATCTTCTCCACCCTACAAACAGAGTATAGAGTCAGGGTCATATAGGCTGTGTCTCATTTCAGAGACCACACCGTCGATGTTAGAATAATGTGCATAAAAGTATATAGTAGTTATCATCATTCCTCATATTCTTATGTAAGAGTTTATACTACAAGTATAAACTGCTTTGACCTCTTTTTATACATCATATAAGAGTATTTTTATCATATAAGAGTGTTTCCTAACTTCTCTCTCCAATAGCTTTACTACACAGACATCAAAGTTTCTTTTAGTATTCTGTCACCGTGTTTTTCCTATCAGCAGGTGTGGGTGTGGGGGTGACGTATCCTCCGAGGACGAATCGTAGGGAGGTTCTGGGAAGGATACACGCATATCAGAAGGAGCTCGTTAGATGCCACCTTGACCTTCAGCTATTCACAAATTGTTCATTATTATGTTCTATGAAATGCTTACTTTGCAGCACATTTACCCCCACCCTTTTAGAAACATTGTGTAACCAGGGACATCTCTAAATAAAAGAGGCGGACAGAGAAAGTATCCTTAGAGTGGTACTGAGATAGCTAAAACAGATCTCTGTCCATTTCTCAAACATAATCCATTGTCGTTCTCCTTTTATTTCAGGTAAATGCAAGCAGGTTTTAGACCTAACAGTGGAACAGCGCTTTTAAAGTGTGCGTGATGTAACCACGCGGCGCGAACCGTGTCCCATTTGGCTCGAAATGCTAAGCGCACTTTAAATTCGGTCTCAAAACCACACTACCCCCGCCCCTCTTTCAAGCGTGCATTTATGCACACTTTTGTGGCCTAGGTATCCCAGATTTCTTTGCTTGCCGCTGCACAGCTGCGCATTTCAGGTGAGAGGCGGGACTCACTTGGAGATGAGATTTTCAAAGAAAATAAAAGAAATCCAAAACCAGCAGACAGTCTTTGAAATAACAGGTTACCTTACGACTTTATTCTCGTAAATTCACGACCTTAATATCGAAGTCTTTAAAAAAAATTCTCAATAAGGCCCTCATGCTCCTTCATACAAAACATGCAATCATTGGATAAATTTTGTGGGAATGATCTGTGCTTGTATGTATCTACTGTTTTGTGTCTGTGCAAGGTTGCACAGTTAAAAAATAACTTGCGCTCCATGGCTTTTCTTCAAGTCAGTCGTGACGCAAGCCTTAAGGCGGGGACATTTTGGCGACTCAACCAGGAAGTCCTCCGAAGTGTAGTGTGTCCCATTTCACAAAAACCGGACCATCTCACTTAGGGTACTCCAGTCCACATAACGTCAGTGCGCTCAGCTAAGCGCGCCTAAATGCGCTCAGCCTGATGTGGTCTCTGAAATGAGACAGCTATCATAGAGCTATCATAGCTATCATAGCTATGATATGAGCTATCATAGCTATGAGCTATCATAGCTATCATATCATAGCTATCAGCTATCATAGAGTCTGGTAATATAGAGTCAGGTTATATAGATTCAGGTAACATAGATTCAGGTAACATAGAGTCTAAGCATGCAACAATTTATCGTATGGTAATATATATCGATGTCACGTGGTTGCGACTCGAGGCGATGTGCTCAAAATCGATGTCATGCAGGAGATGGCGCCATTGACTAAAACCGCATCTCTAGTTCAGTCTGTTTAAAACACTACCGTAACTTTGTTGGCACAACCCTGGCTCTAAAGGGTTGTAGTTCAGAACGTTCTACGTCACTACGTGGTAGACGTACTACGTCACACGCAGTGCCAGTCAGAGAGGTGTAGCGATTTCAAATTCAAAATAAATGTCGAAAATTAATCAAATTAAATTATGACATTTATGCACTCGTTGAAGGGGCACCACCCACCTTTCTGGTGGGAAAAGGACGAAACAAGGTTCAATTGAGTAATTAAACATTGGATCAGTCTTAAACAGATTTAAATCAGTCTCTCATCTGAGGCCGGAATTCTTCATTCAGGGACTACTTTCTGAAAGACCACTAAGACGACAACTTAAAATTAAATGGACAATTTATTAACAAGCTATATGATAACAAAACGTCAATAAATGATGATCAAATAATGAGCAAATCAAAGCACATCTAATGAATAAACGAAGGAATGGTTTAAATTAAACCTAAGACTGGAGGTTAATAATAGTGAGTGAATAAAGGGGAAATTTGACCTACGTTAACGGAGTTACGAGGGTAAATTAAAAAGGAATTTGGAGAACTAAACTATAACTTATGAGAATAAGCTACTGAACGGTTGACGGCATCACCCAGTTCTAATCACAGCAATTTCGAGGATTTAGCCTACTTTGGACGTCGGTTCTCAGCGGCACTCTTGGGATGGATCAGCTGAAGTTCTGTGGCTACCGGACCGGATACTGAAGGTTCGGCGGGGAGTTCTTCCGCCGTGTTTGGATCTCAGCTTCAGGACCGTGTCAGCGCCGTTAGATACTTCGGATCTCTGGGCCTCTCGGAACCAGGTGGCAAAGCAGCTTGGCAGATGATGCTGGTCGGCGTTCAGGACTAGCTTAGTTGCAGATTAATTCGCGCCAATAACTTAAGAAAATAATTTCGCTGGCCAGCCGATATTATCTTCAGGAGTCACTTTAGCGAACAAAAATAAATAAAAAGACTTAGACTGAGGTTATCTTATGCGCGCAGCTTGTTACTGAGGCTTTAAGGACTTGGGGATGATTTCATCCAAGTTTAGAACAAAAATCTGAGCTTAAGGCAATTAATAAAAACGCAGGGAAAATTGCGAACTATAGATGGAGACAAAGAAAACTACGAAGAAGACAAACTAGATTAAAACAAAACAAGACTAGACTGAAGAAAAACAAGACAAAAACTAAAACAAGACTAAAGAGGCGGCAAAATCTCAACTCTTTTAAGCGATTCACCGTAGGCGTGAACCAAAGATGAGAAAAGGGGGGGACCTCCCCAATGCAGCCCATCGACTGGCAGTGAATTAACTCAACTTGATAGCAAAAGCGAGCTAGATCTAATTTACTCACTCACTATGATTAAACTGTTTGTAACATCACATACGATCACATTTCACTTCATTGTTTCTTATGAGCAGATGCATTAAAGCATGACATTGAAAACAGTAAACTTTTGATCAGCCGTCTTCTTGATAAAACAAAACAGAGGATTAACGACTTTTAAAAGTTAGAGAGGGACAGAAAACAAATTATCTATTCGAACAGAAACACCATCCAGCATAAGAAACACGTCCGTAATAATATTTGACAACACTATAACCTTGTCAATCATGCTTCATAGATGATTAATATATATATTTGTGTGAGGTAGACAAAAGCATAGTATGGATACATTCAGAAACTCTTAACTTGAGTTTAAACGAGTTTCACGTTACTACTTCTAAACTACTAGCCTATCTCGGGAATACCATTTACTAAGCTACGAAGCGTGTAAAACAAAAGGTAAGAAATACACATGATTAGATCCCTGCCATTTGGCTCTGATCAAACCATATTCAGGCATCACCACTAGGAGGAGCTCTTGGTCCATGGAAAACCTGGAATAAATTTGTGAAGTTAACAGTTTGGCTTGTGGATATGTTACAGAATTGGGAAAAAGACCATTTCATTAGGAATGTGGTGTACAGACAGAAAATTCTGGTGAAGTGTCCATTAAACATGAAGTTAAACCATTTTCAGGCATCCTCTTCCTTCTGCTCTGTAAAGAAAGCCAAGGAATTTTATGGCCGGTATCTGGTTTTTCGGATTTGGCGCCAACTGGCTTGTTTTCCCTTTTAGGTCATTGGGTTAATCCTGAAGTGTCAATTCTGATCTTTCCCAGCCAGGGTGAGAGACTCCGTGTTTATGGGTCTGTGTGGTTGATAAGCAACTTGTCCTTTTTGGGAAGCGTTAAAAATTCACTATCACCTCCCAAATGGTTTCCTGGGTCGTAAATGGGAACTTGGTGTGCAAACCGTTTCTCCCCCATTTCCTATCCAAACCAGGGGAGCCTGCATTCCTTTGAGGGGTGGATTCAATGTGGATAGCAGAAAGCAGTTGTCTCGTTACAGAGGAAAAGGAGGGAAAAAGAGGAGCGTCATGGGGATGTTTTGTAAAATACAACAACTCACATGAATGGAGAGATGCGAATGCAAAGAGAAGAGAGAGACACGGGAAGAAAATAAAGAGAAAAGAAAACGAGAGACATGGCGGGGGTGGTCGAACCCAGTGATGTGGAGATAGTGCCAGCTCCGGTCACTTTTAAATCAGAAGTGTGGAAGCATTTTGGATTTCCTTGAACTACAAAAGAAAACGGCGAAAAGGTAATCAATAAGAAACACACCATCTGCAGGTATTGCAAGATACAGGTTCCTTACAAAACCAACACAAGCAACATGATGCAGCATTTATCCCGCTACCATAAAGACAAGTATGAGAAGCTACAGTCACCCCCTTCAGATGTCCCAAAGAAACGTTTGATCGCAGGCCAATCCACGTTGTCCACCGAAGCCCCCCTCGCCCGGAGGGAGCAACGAGCAACAGCGCTGACCCAGTCCATTGCTTACATGATGGCCAAAGACATGAAGCCGTACGCTACCGTGGATGGCGTAGGTTTTCGGTACATGATAAATAAGTTCGAGCCAAGATACCGTATCCTGTCAGCAATAAATTGGTACCAGCACTGTACGACGACACAAAAGAAAACGTGATCAAGACCCTCCAAGACCTAGATTACGTTTCAATAACAACAGACAGCTGGACATCCAGGGCAACGGAGAGCTACATCACGATAACAGCCCATGGTATTACAAGCGAGTGGACCATCGCAAATCATGTTCTCCAAACTCGCACCATGTACGAGGCACACACTGGTGTCAACATTAGTGAAGTTCTGACAGCTGCATTCACGGAATGGAATCTAAGACGAGGTAATCTTGACATCGCCATAGTGACTGACAACGCGAGCAACATGGAGGTTGCGGTGAGAGAGGCAGACGGGTTCCCCCCCATGTTAAATGTTTTGCCCACACTCTAAACTTGGCCACGAAAGCGGGGCTGAAAGTAAATGCTGTTGATCGCCTACTGGATTGTGTGAGGCGTGTTGTGGCCTTCTTCCACCGAAGCCCTACAGCAACTGCTGTGTTACTGGCCAAACAGAAACAACTGATGATTGCTCAAGAGCTTGCAGATGACAACAGCGGCGGGGAGACTGGTGAAGGCGACATTGGTGACGAGGGCACTGGTGACGGGGACACTGGTGACGCAATGAAGAAGAAAAAGAAGAAACCTAAGAAGCTCATCATTGATGTCACAACGCACTGGAACAGCACTCTGGATATGCTGGAAAGGTACCTGGAACTAAGAGAAGCCATTGCACTCACTCTCCTCACTGACTCAATCCAAAAAAATGCTGGCAATCTGGATACACTGAGTAACTCAGACCTACAAGATGTAACTGACATGGTGGAGCTTCTGAAACCCCTGAAAAAGGCAACCACTGTGATGATGGATGAAAAAAAACCCACTGTCTCTCTCACTTCGCCCTTAAAGCATGGGATTGAAATTAAGATGCAACCCAGTGAAGAAGATACATCCACAGTGGCCAGAATGAAGAGAGACATCCTCACAAACCTGTCCAGCAGGTACACAGAGGAGTTGGAGTACCTAGTGGAGTACACCGCTTTAGACACCAGATTCCTCAACCTGCCTCATCTGGATGAAGTACATCGCCGGGATGTTTTCCGCAGGCTGAAGGAGAAAGCTTTGCAGTTTAACCAGGTATTTATTTACTCATATAATAATCTCTATTTCTAATGCTGAAAATAATCAAATAATGTATTAAGCTGTCTGATGCTGAACAAACATAATATTTTATTAATAACAATAATATAATGAGTGGTTCTATATCAGGAAGGCATCTTTCTCTCCATACCAGCCACCTCTGTCCCTAGTGAGAGAGTCTTTTCAACACCAGGGGATGTCATAACGGCAGCAAGAGCTCAGCTGCTGCCTGAGAATGTAGATCGACTGGTATTCCTGAAAAAAAAAATTGGCATGAAAGTGGTAATGTAAACTCCAAAGAATAAGTGACTAAGACCAGTTTGTTTTGAGATTTTATTTTGTGTGTTTGAATTTTTATTTTTGGCAAGGCAAATATATATTTTAAGTTATTCTTTATTTTATCAGGAATTTATTGTGAAACTTTCATTTTTGTGAAGACACAGAAAACTAATGTCTGTAAGTGCCTCACTGACCAACTTTGTTTTGAAACCATTTCCTTTTATGTGAAGACCAAAAAAAAGTCTGTAAGTGCCTAGTAACTGGCCAACAGTAGGCTTACCTCAGGAAAAGGGCAATTCTTAAGTTTACAGAGGGTTATAAAGTTTAAGAGTTCTATAACAGTTTTGGTTTACCTGCCTTATATGCTGCTACAGTATTGAAAAAGCATAGTGCACTTGCCTTTGAAAATGGCTTTGATACAGTATTTGTGTACGAGAGAAATGATAGATGCTACCTCCTGTCATTTTCCATTACAATATTTATTTAGTAGAAGATAAAAGAAAAACACCAATGTTATTTTTGAAAGAAATAAGAAAATACTGAATTGTTGAAAGAGGAAAAACAGTGTTGTTATTGTGAAAGAAAGAAGAAAAAAATACTGTATTGTCAGAGAAATAAAAAAAAAGAAAGAAAATCAAGTAATTTCTCTGGGAAATAGTTTCGTGAAAAATCGTATCGTGAACCTAATATTTGTGACTCGGATTGAATCGTGACTTGAGCGAATTGTTACATGCCTAATAGAGTCAGGTAATATAGAATCAGGTAACTTAGAGTCAGGTTACTAAAAATCTGGTTACTTGGATCTGGTTTGGTTGCTTAGATTTTGGTTCCTATAGAAATTAGAAAGTGTTTACACTTCATAAAATGAGAATATATGAGAGAATGAGTTTTTGTAAAATGAGAATTAAAGAGAAAGTGGGTTTTTGTGAGATGAGAATAAACAAGGAAATGAGTTTTTCTAAAATGAGAATATATGAGGAAATGAGTTTTTGTGAAAATAGAGTTAAAGGAAGAAGCGATTCAGGAGATGAGAGCTGTTCACTTCCACCAGCAGCTGACCACCTGCAGAGCTCCTCCTTGCACCATGCACACCACGAGCAGGATGACCTTTGCCCCCAGAGACAGGGAAAGGAGAAGCACAAGAGGAGGTGAGGCCCCGCCCACTGACAATGGAGGTCGGGGGGGCAGCACATACAGGGTGGCCTGTTCTCGACCCAGTGGGTTGGAGGCACTGCAGGTATACTGCTGACCTGGCTCGACGTCCCTCAGCTGGCTGATGGTCTGGTAGGAATGAGGCTGGGTGCCCTGAGCCAGCGGGCCTAACACAGAACCTTCCAGAAGGTCATCCAGGCCAAACCACTGTACATCAGGCAGCGGGGAGCCCAGAACCCGACACACTGCGCTGAAGCCAGACCGCTCCGTACCCTCTACCATGAGAGCGATGATCTTTGGAGGAGCTGCAAGAAGAAGAGGGACAGAGATGAGTGCGCCCCCTGCTGGAAAAGATTGTTTTTGGAGATAAAGAAAAGTCTAATCAGCATTTAAATGATCATCTGTTACGACATTACTCCCCTTTACAACATCAAATTTTCTATCTCAACTAAAAAAATGAAAACTTTGACAGAAAACAGCGTAACAAGAGCAAACTACACTGACAGAAACCGTGTTTGACAAGTGTTTATTTCACTTCGACTTTGGAGTCAGTTCTTAGTGTTTCAGAGTCTCTTTTTTTGTTCAGTCTGTGGCAACCACATGCACAAATGATCAGATCAATCAGCAACTAAAGGACAGTACGTGAATGAGCATGTGTCTGTAAATGTTACAGGTCATAAATGTATTTTACTCATACTCTCCACCCGTAGTTTGGTTCCCATCTTGTCCTCGAAGCTGATATGTTCTCGTCCCAGGATTTCCACTCGACAGTAGTAGCGCCCGCTGTCCTGTAGGGTGGCGCTGTTGATCCGCAGTGACAGGTCATGCTCCCTTGGGTTCCCCTCGAGCCGGTAGCGTTGGTCCTGCTGGGGTCCCGGTTCACAGGTGGTGGTCCCTGAGTGGCTGGTGCAGCGGTACAGGACCGTGGCGCTCTGTCCGTGGCCCAGGCGCCACAGCACCTGCAGTGAGGAATGCTGGGAATGCTGGGGGTGGCTAAAGGTGCAGGGCAGCACCACAGGGTAACCCTCGATGGCTCTGACCTCCGACTGCACGTTCATAGACCAGCCATCGTCTCCAGAGCCGAGGGCGGCTGGGAGGGCAGAGAAGAAAATCAGGAATGATTTTTAGACTCAAGATTTGAAGATTATTAATTTTGACTGAAAAAAAAAAACACAAACAACACTGATCCTCTGAACTCTGAGTGGAGGAAGCCTGTTAGCACGGCAGGGTTTGAATGAGTATAACAGGAAATTGAATGACACTAACACTGTTATAAACACTGTTATAAACACTCTTATAAACGCTGTTGTAAACACTGTTATAAATGCTGTTATATATAGTGTTATAAACTCATTTAAACACAGTTATAACATAGATGTCAGTGTTATAGATCCTGTTATAAACACTGTTATAAACTCATTTAAACTGATATAAATGCTGTAATAAACACTGTTATAAACTCTGTTATAAACTCATATAAACACTGATGTCAGTGTTATCGATCCTGTTATAAATGTGCTTTTGTTGGTCGGACTGAGAACATGTTCATCAAAAGTTAAAACCTAAAATCAGATTAATGTCATGTTTGGAAGGATTTTATAAGCTGAACAGGAGACGGTTTCATAAACACAGTAAAAACAAAAAGGTTAAAATAATTCATTCAGTTATTTGAGATTCAGATTAATTTTTAGATCTTAAGACCATCCCCTTTAGACAGAGGCAGATGTTCTACCTCTGTACCCTAACCACCAATCACACAGATATAACATTTAATAAAGATTAAACATTTCATCCAGATTTAACGTTTAATCCAAATTCAACATTTAATTCAGATTTAACATTTAATCCATGTTTAACAATTCATTCAGATTGAACATTTAATCCAGATTTAACTTTTAATCCAGATTAAACATTAACAGTTTTCTTCTCTGAAAATCAGCTGAGACAAAAAAGAGGAAACTCAAAAACAATAAGACTAAAGACACAAGGACGAGGTACAGCACTGCATCTTCAATGTGTGTGTGTGTGTGTGTGTGTGTGTATGTGTGTGTGTGTGTGTGTGTGTGTGTTTCCTCACCTTCTCTTACAGGTAACAACAGAATCAAAGTGCTGCAGATAAGCCAAACATCCATGATGAGACTGGAACACACTGTGTGTGTATGAGTGTGATTCTTGGGACTCACTTCATCTTAATCATCACACACACATTTTTTTCCGAACTCTATTCTAGGCTTCTTTATTTTAACACCCCCCACCCCCACCCGCAGAGTAAATCATGACTTACACGGTTTTTAAGGTCAAATCAGATAACTGAGGAAATGTGAGAAATTACTGAGATAAACCCCTCCTATCAGATGTGGCGAGTGTTTAACCCCGTCTTATCAGGTGTGGCAAGTGTTTGAACCTGTCCTGTCAGGTGTGGCAAGTGTTTAACCCTGTCCTGTCAGGTGTGGCAATTGTTTAACCCTGTCCTGTCAGGTGTGGCGTTTGTTCAACCCTGTCCTTTCAGGTGTGGCGAGTGTATAACTCTGTCCTATCGGGTGTGGCAGCCTCTGCAGAGTGTTTTAACCCTGATCTGAGGTCACCTGATGGCCTCTTCGATTTGGTGAGAGCGATGGCTTTCTGTGGTTCAGCTGAGGCTTTTGCTGCCGCCCACTTCCTGCAGATCAAACTCCTGAAACTCAAACAGACACAGACGGGGCGCTTACAGGTCTTCACTGCAGTAAAAGTACCAGGAACTAAAAGTAACAAAAGATCCTCATCCAGCTGCAGACTCTGAATCAAAGATTAAAGAAAACTCACAAACTGACTGACGACAAATCGCCAACTTCACATTTTCTAACAGATCTGGATTGTTGGGCTGAAGAATCTCTGCAGAATGATCTCCATCACCATTTCAGAAACTAAATCTAACGTCTTTATTTTATTTTATTTTACTGCTTTATTAAAGTGACACTTTTAAAACTTTTTACATGTAAGAAATGAAGTTTTTGTTCCTGCCAGTAGAAAATACAAATTTTCATCAGTTTATTGATTGTAAACTTTGTCGCAGTTTGATTTATTTATTTTTATCTTATTTTTTATTTTGGTCACAAAAATGTCGGATTGTGGTGTGTGTGTGTGGGGGGGCATCAGAAAGAAAAACAGACACAGAGGGTGTGTGTGTGTGTGTGTGTGTGTGTGTGTGTTTAACTACATTGTGATCACAGGAAGTGGTTAACAGTGTGTCCGTCTCCATGGCGATGAGTCAAAGTGTTGACTGAGTAGGACAGAAAAACTCGAGTTCAGGTCAGCGTGTTGAAATTAAAACAATAAATATTTAAATCCGTCTGACATGAACTCCAAACATTTATGTATTGATGAAGTTGATCGATTTACTGTTTATTTACGGAAGCCCAAGAGGGACAGAAGCCAGTATTGTTATTATCTGAACCATTAATGTGAACAAACAGTCGAGGAACTTATTAAGATAAAATTCACAAATAAAAACTAGAATTACATTAAATTCTCAAAATACACTTATTTATAAAACACATTTTTAACTTTGTTACATTTACTTACCTTCTGCTGCTCTTCCACCTTCACAAATTTTGCCCTTTTCCTTGTCTGCTTGCTTCCTCTGCACAGGCCCATATTTTGCTCTCTTTCTAGCCTGCCTGCATCTCCCCTCGGCTGCTGCAGTCTGAATTATTGACGAAATTTGCATTTGTTCAGATGCTGAGTGCAGAGACTTGTTCTTTTCTAGTGAGTCTCTAAATAAAAGTCCCATAAAAACCGTCAGAGGATTTCTAACTTTCAGTATTTACACTAAAGTGAACAAATTTCCGAAATAAAATCTAGAGACATTTTTAGCTCGGAGTTAAAAAAGAATTAAATGCTGTCAAGATGAAATGAAGAAGCTGAGACAACTATGGTTTCATTAATTTTGACATTTTCAATCATTCTTTAAACATTTATAATCAGGAATAACAGCAGGAACACACAACACACACTTACTGAGCAACATCACTTCATCTCATAATAACTCATCACTTCATCTCATAATAACTCATCACTTCATCTGGTCCCCCAAGTGAAGAGACTTCATTTAATCTCCTGAATGACCAGAAACCCTCAAGTCCAAGTCCTGTCCCAGGTCCACCGAGGACCGATCCAATGTCGAGTCAGAACCTGAGTCCAGCACACTGTGACCTCTGCAGGATCAATTTCACATTTTCCTAAATGGTTAAAAATTTCCATGGCAACAGAGCGTCTCCATCAGCTGATCAGGTAACAATTAACATGATGAGAGTCGATCAGACTCTTTTTTCTGTCCTCTGCTGGACAGTGTGTGTGTGTGTGTGTGTGTGTGTGTGCGTGAGTGTGTGTGTGTGTGTGTGTGTGTGTGTGTGTGTGGTCACTAAGGAGAGCTGAGCGTCAGTCTGAACCATGAGAGTCTGGAAGCTTCAGTCTGAATGCTGCTGCAGTGTTTTTACTGACAGACCACACCTCCTACACACACACACACACACACACACACACACACACACACACACACACACACACACACACACACACACACACACACACACACACACACACACACACACAGCAGCGTGAAGACACTCTTAGACACAGGATGTGTACTTCAAAATAAAAGCATGAAAACTCATGAATAAGAGTTTTTCTGTTTTAAAATGTTAAAACTGGAAAATACGAAAAAAGTTCTTATAGAGGAAAAAACAAACAGGTCAAGTTGTAAAAAAAACCTCTGGAGGAACATCTCTAACTCATGGTTAGTCACATGACCGGGTCTAAGACGGACCTTCAGAGTCTCTCAGAGGTTCAGGACTCTGTGAGAGACTGTGTGAGCGAGCAGTTCAACAGTTTTAGAATAAAGTTCCTGAGTTTCATCGTTGACAGAAAATCTCTGTACTAAAGGGGGACCAGGACCAGAACCAGGACTGGATGGTCCTGATCCACCAGATATCAATGTAATTAAGAAATGCTGATGAAAACTCTGACAGTCCTGTTGGAAATCCTGGACTCTGAAATCCTCCTCTCCAAAGACTTGAGGGTCCACCAGACATGTTCTCGTCTCTCAGTCCAAATCCAGTATCCCTGATGGTCTGGGGACCACCAGAGTCCATGTCATCTGTGAAGGTTCTACTAAAGCTGAACTAGATCTCCAGGTTTAGGACTAACATCTGCGTTCATCCAGACCAGGACTTCTTCAGAGAAGACCTTCATATGATCCAGAACCACATCCTGACAACAGCATGGCTCTGCAGGAGAAGAGTCCTGCTGAAGAATTGGACTGATATGGTCCTGACTTGACCTTCATTATGACCCCAGAACCAAGACTAAGGACCCTGAACTGTTGAGTACTGCTGAATATTCACAAACTGTCCCTACGATAAAATTATTTTTTGTGAAAACAAGAGTAAAAATATCATGACAGTAATGTTGGTATTAAAACAATAAAAGGCTTAAAATATAAGTTTTTTTTACAAACTGTATGTGTAAAAGTTCCTATTTATCATAAAAATCTGTTTATTTTTGTTCAAACAGTTTATTTATATTTTCTGTTAATTTTTTTAATTAAAAATTGAAGACAGAACATTTTCAGAGATGAAAACAGGATCTGCCGCTGGACTGTGGCTTTTATTCTGAAAAGTCCAACCGGAAGTGTGGATGTATAACCGGGACGTATTGGCGCGGTGTGACGTCAGACTGTTACAGTCCGTGCGGACCTTCTACTGCAGGTTAAAGTGTTAAGATTCACCTGTCCGCGTGACCCACCGGAGTTTACCAACAACATGTCACACACCGTCATCACCACGACAACCACCACAACCCGAACCTACGGAGAGAGCGGACCGAACATGGGCTACACCCGAACCATCCCGGGACTGCTGAAGATCGGACAGATGGTGAGTCCAGCCCGACACGCCTCAGTTCATACCGGGATTCAACCGGGCAATAACAACGTTAATACCGAGATTCAACCGGGATACAACCTTGTTATTAACGGACAAAACACTGGAGTTTACACCCGAAACAACACTGTTTATACCGAACAAAACACCGGAGTTTATACCTAAAACAACGCCGTTGATACCGAACAAAACACCGGAGTTAATACCCAAAACAACACCGTTTATACCGGGCAAAAACACCGGAGTTAATACCCAAAACAACACCGTTTATACCGGACAAAACGCTGGCGTTTACACCTGAAACAACATCGCTTATACCGGGAAAAACACCAACGTTCATCCACAAAACAACACCGTTTAGACTGGGAAAAACACCAGATTTTATCCACGAAACAACACCGTTTAGACAGGACAAAACACTCGAGTTTATCTACGAAACAACACCATTTATACCGGGAAAACACACCGGATTTTACACCCGAAACAACATTGTTTATACTGGAAAAAACACAGGAGTTTACACTCGAAACAACAACGTTTAGACCGGGAAAAAAGACTGGAGTTCACACCCGAAACAACACCGTTTATACCGGACTAAACACCAGAGTTTATCCACGAATCATAACCGTTTATACCGGACTAAACACCAGAGTTTATCCACGAATCATAACCGTTTATACCGGACTAAACACCAGAGTTTATCCCCTAAACAACACCTTTTATACCGGACAAAACACTGGAGTTTATCCACAAAACAACACTGTTTATACCGGACTAAACACCAGTTTGTCTGCAAACCAACACTATTTATGCGGGACAAAACACTTGAGTTCATACCTAAAACAGCACTGTCTATACAGAATAAAACACTGGAGTTTATCCACAAAACAACACTGTTTATACTAGACAAAACACCTGAGTTTATACCTGAAACAACACTGTTCACCTTGGACAAAACAGTAGAGTTCATACCCAAAACAACATTGTTTATACAGAATAAAACAGTGGAGTTTATCTACAAAACAACACTGTTTATACTAGACAAAACGCCAGAGTTTATACCTGAAACAACACTGTTTACCTCGGACAAAACAGTGGAGTTCATACCCGAAACAACACCATTTATACCAGGAAAAACACCTCAATTTACCCCTAAAACAACACCGTTTATACCGGGTAGAAACACAGGAGTTGACACCTGAAACAACACCGTTTATACCGGGAAAACACCAGAGATTGAAAAAAACGTTCTACCGGACAAAACACTAGAGTTTATCCACGAAACAACACTGTTTATACAGGGAAAACACACCAGAGTTTACCCCCGAAACAACACTCTTTAAACCGGACAAAACACTGAAGTTCACACCCGAAACAACTCCGTTTATACCGGGAAAAAACAGTGGGGTTCACACCCGAAACAACACCGTTTATACTGGACAAAACACCGGAGTTTATCCACCAATCGTAACTGTTTATACCGGACTAAACACCAGAGTTTATCCGCGAACCAACACAGTTTATACTCGACAAAACACTGTATTTCATACCCGAAACAACACTGTTTATACAGAATAAAACACTGGAGTTTATCCACAAAACAACACTGTTTATACTAGACAAAATGCCAGAGTTTATACCCGAAACAACACTCTTTATACCAAGCAAAACATCTTAGTTTATCCCAGGCGTACAGGGGAATACACAGTTTTGCCAAAAAAACAACAAACTTTTTTTTAAAGTTAATTGAAAGGTTTAGCTCTGGGCCATAAATATATTTGGTTTAATTAGATTCAATTTAAATATTTGCTTAACTTCACTGATTCTTTATGGATTGCTATTTTTTTTATATCTTGGAATAATCCGATAGGAGGTTGAACAAAGGTCACATGATTAATTCTTTGTTTCAGAGATGAGTTAATATTTCCTTACTTTTGTTAGCTGAATTTATTTAGAACTGTTATAATTTATAATATTATTTACTTATTATTTTAGGGGGTGGTACTTATAATTTACGAAACCTTAGAGATGTATCATAATGAAAATCTCATTTTCGATAGTCAGCATTCTGCCATGTTTTGGTCGACTATACGAATAGCCACAGAATAGAGGAGTTGCTCCGGGTCAGGTTCACCCTGAACCAATCATGTGCTGAATTAGAACCAAGTATCAAACAACTGTGTCGCAGCAGACAGCAGCTACACCCAGCCATAGCACATTAACAGGTGAATCTGACAGCACTGTTGGTGAGAAAAAAAGAAAATGAGTGCTACCCCCGACAGAAATGACAATGAAGGCTCAACAGATGACGACATCGTCGACAACGCTGGCATGAAAACGTTGGTGGTGTGGAGGTATTTTGTTTTTTTTAAGTTGGACATGAAGCAGAGTAATGTGTACTGCAAATTATGTCGAGTACATGTTCTCACAAAGTCGGGGAATACCTCAAATCTTTTTACCCACCTGAAGCAGCGCCACGCCACAGAGCATGTGCAACGCAAAAGGTTACAAACCCAGAGTGGAGCAAGGAGTCCATGGCGCCTGTGTAGCCGAAACAGACGACCATTCAGTCAACTGATAACTGGTTATTATTGATACTCTATACAGGTGATTTTATCTTTTCTAGAGCAGAGGGTGGAGGAGGACTGCAGTTATTGATCCAGTGATCAACAAAGGACTAGTTACATAACATTCCAACTTTAATAAACTAATCAGTAAATCAATAACAGTATAATGGTAACTAATCAGCTGTTGAATCTGATCTTATCATTTTCAGTCGAACTCAGAAGTTTTTTCAGCTCAGACGTGTTTTATCTAAGCTGAGACTCAGAGTCTGAGTGTAAAAGACGAAGTTTATGTTCGAGCAGAAACCGAAGTCTGAGTGTAAACGACGAAGTTTATGTTCGAGCAGAAACCGAAGTCTGAGGGTCAAACCCTGAAACTTTTTATTGAACCGACCAATCAGAGACGGTCAGGTAAGCCTCCACCTGAAAAACAAACTAAGACCTGAGCCAGAACTGCTAAAACCTGACCCCACCCCCTCTCCCCAGCTGGCACTCCTCGTGGCCTTCCTGTGCGTCCGTTGTGCCCGTGGTTGGCCCAGCTGGGCGGCTTTTCAGTACTTTGAGGTGGTGTCTCTGTGGTTCCTGGTGGCCCTCCTCATCTTCTTCCTCATGCACCTCTTCAGACTTCAGGCCAGTATGCCGTGTATCAACTGGCCCCTGACGGTGAGCCCCCCCCCCCCCCCACACACACACACACACACACACACTGCAGAGCTGAGGGTGTGTGTGTCTGTCGGTGTGTAAGTGACGGAGCTTCAGTTTATCTGTTAACAAAACAGGAAGTTACACAACGAGTCCTCCAAGGGTTTAGAGAAGTAAGGAAGGAAGTGAGTGAGGGACGAGAAGCTGCAGGTGTCAGAGGAGGAGTGTCAGCGAAAAATAAACTTTAATCTGTTGGGGGGTGGGGGCAGACAGAGAGGGAGAGAGAGAGAGAGAGAAGGAGAGGGAGAGAGAGAGAGAGGGTGGGTGGAAATAAGGTATCCATATAAATTGATGATAACGCACTTACATACTTATTTAACCCTTTGTGCTCTGTGAAGAAGTGAATGTTTTTTTGGCCGTAGTTAGTGAATAAGACTCTTGCTTTAATGAAAATATAAACAGTTACCGTTATTGTTGCTGTTAATATTGTACTTTAGTAATATTGTTACAACAATCATGCCAATAAAGCTTGTTGAAATGTTGAAATTGAAAATAATCCTCTGAGACTCTAACAAAAGCCTGTCTCATACAGAGGTTTGGTACCTAAGGGAGTTAAAACAAACCATGGACTGAGCCTATATTAGAGGATTTACGGTAGTTTAAATATAAAGTGTTATGTTTTGAGGAAGAGCCTGAATATAGAGAGTCTTAATGTTTAGTTAAGATAATTTAGAGATGTAAAAAGTGAAACTTTATGATGTTTTATTTATTCTCCTGCTCTTCTTTCTGTCTCAGGAGTTTTTCCGTTATTCCATCTGTTAAACTGACTTTATTTTATAGTTTATTCACTTTCACCTGGTTTAACCCTTGTGCACTCCTTTAAATTTACTGACACTTGTTACCCTTGTGGCCAAAAGTGCCCGGTCTAATAAAAGTGCAGTAAAAACATTATACATTCCTTTTTCTTTTTTTTTTAACTTTAAAGCATTATATCTTGTTAACAACTCCAGACCTATCCATAGATATAAAGTTTATTATAATTTTTTAATATTTTTTTAGGTTTTTAGTGTCTTTTGTCGTGAGAACCCCTGATTTTTTTAATAGGAAAAACACAAAATATGCAATATTTCCAAAAATGAGTTGCAAAATGAAATATTTTTGATAAAGATTTTTGATCAAGATATTTATTTTAATGCATAATAATTTTTGGCACATGAGAGATTCAAACTTCTCCTTCTCCTCTTTGTTTCCCCTTCTCAAATTGCATTATCCCTGTCCTGAATCCTCTTGGCTCATGCACACACATAGAGCCCTAGGGGTGCTTGAGCCCCTGCCCTTTTTGCCTTGTATTAAAAGGTGCCCTCTTTTTAAAAAATTTTTTTATAGCATTAATTAATTCCTGTTAGGGATGTAAAAAAAAACAACAAAAAAAAAAACGGTGGTACAAAAACTCCACGGTATTCTACCTTACCCATTGTCTTGTAATACAGGTTTTTGTGTGAGATGAGCCTGCCACTTCTCTGTCCACTCTGTCACAGAGCCGCCAGAGAGAGAGAGCACGGTGCATCAATTCAGCACAGAGCAGATCATGTCAGACAGGAAATCCTGTACAAAATAGAAAATAAAACACTAGGTTTATTTTCAAAACAAAATGCATTGTGTTTATGGAGGATCACATTTTCCTCACTACAGGTCTGAAGTACAGGTTCCAGGTTTAGATACAAAGTTTATTGTGACTTCGCTACTGTTGTGTGGGCTAACAAATTAATAATAATAATAATAATAACAATAATAATGATAATCTTTTTGTATGATATGGACTTATTGGGTCTGAAATAAAGTTTATAGATAGATAGATAGATAGATAGTAATTTCAGCATGTAGGTAATCTGTGTTTGAAATATTACCATGTTGATCATGTCATGTTGACAATAGTTTGTTGACACAAAAGAAATGGCAATTGCATATCACTTTCACCTACACAGGACAGTCGTTAGCTTTTTATTAGTACTTTGTTTTTTAATTTTACAATAATTTCCATATAGTATAACGGACTGGAAAAAAAATTAAGCCTCTGTCCCTGTATAATCATGTGCACGTCCCTGTCCTGGCTCCAAGGTGAATCTTGTGTGTGAATGAGAAGCATGTATCTGAGGTGAATTTTGAGGATTCATCTGAGAGTCAGAAGGGCTGATTATTCCCATACAGATGGACCCTTTAGATGAAAATAAAAAATCCCAGGTCAAAAGGGCTCCGTTGATGTTTTTTTTTTCCTCATTCATATTCAAACCTCTATTTTATATCATTGCTAATATACCAAGGCCATTTTATGGTGTTTAGCTTTGTTATTTCTATGCATTTTGCGAGGTAACAAACCCAGGCCTTCACTGAAATTTCCCCAAAACTTTATGTAATGGCCTCTGGTTGTTAAAGGGGGTCATTACTCCTAAAACATATTTTCCCTAAATTTTGAAGATAAAAGCTTAGATCTATTAGGTATAAATAGAAAAAGCATTAAAATATGTTAGGATTATAGCGTATGACAAATATGTGGTTATAATGGGAGTCAATTGGCCACATTTGGCCACAAGGGTAACAGGTGTCGGTGTAATGCAAATCTCCTATTCTAAACACTTCCAGTACACAGGCTTTTGGAATTAAGGAAATAAAAATGAAAAAAAATAGTGCCAAAATTTCATACAGCTAGCCTTTAAACTGACCGGGTTACTGAGAGAAGAACAAAAAAAACACCCAAAATGGCCACTTTTGTCCTCAAGATGCTCCGAGGGTTTTAAAACTATTCCCCGTTATTTATTGACTCTTCTTTCTGTCTCAGGAGTTTTTCCATTACTCTGTTGGCTCTGTCCTCATTTTGATTGCATCCATCATTGGCGCTGTAAAGAGTGGAGGAGTTTCAGCGCTGGTGGTGGCGTCGGTAAGTCAACACACTGACACTGGGTAATTCCTTGACAGCTGTCCATATTTATATTTATTAGCTTAAATATGTAACAATCCATTTTTATTGCAAAATAAAACCATCAGCATCAGCAGGATCAGATCTTCGGACCCTCCTCTCTGTACACAGATCGGCTGTATCAGGTGTCAATCATAGAAAACATGAACCCCCTAATAACTTTTAAAAATGGAGCTGTACAGAAAAAAGAGGACTTGAGCACAAACCAGTCTTACAGTAACTACATGTCAACATCACAGCCAGGGGGGAAAAACATTTATATTCTGTGTCATTAATTTATAAAATTCGTCCACAGCTCCATAAGGAGGCAGAATTTATGACCTATACTGCAGCCTGTCACCAGAGGGTGCTGTTCTCAGAGTGGCATCACCCAGCGAGGAGGCAGACTGCGTCTATTCTAGATACAGTCTGTGGTCCCACATCACCGATAAAATCAGACTCATCCAAGTCACTCTGACAGTCCCACATTAAAACATGAGGGGCCGTCTCTAAAGTTTAATGTCTCTTTATTATTGAGGGGCTGTCTCTAAAGTTTATAGTTTCTTTATTATTAAGGGGCCGTCTCTAAAGTTTATAGTTTCTTTATAATTGAGGGGCTGTCTCTTAAGTTTATAGTTTATTTATTATTGAGGGGCTGTCTCCAAAGTTAATAGTTTCTTTATTATTAAGGTGCCGTTTCTAAACATTATAGTTTCTTTATTATTGAGGAACCGTCTCTAAAGTTTTTAGTTTCTTTGTTATTGAGGGGCCGGTGCCTCAGTTTCCCTGTGGTTCTCATAAACAGTATTTAACACTCGGGTTGATTATTCCAGTAAAACTATGAAACACTTTCTGGGTGTAAGTTTATTTACCTGAGATCCTCACAGAGTCTTATCTGTGTGTGTCTGCAGGTGTTTGGGTTCATCGCAACATTTCTAATGGCTGTCAGTTTGTGGTCGACTTACAGTGTTACCTGTGGCGTTCATCAGACCGGTATGTCTAATAATTTTCATATATTGGTTTGATTTTCTTTCTCTTTAGCACAAACTTTATAATCCTGTAAAAGTCAAAAAAGTCTGTTAACAGTAAATTTGGGGTTTAAGTTTGAGGATTCTGTCTCGCGTGTGTCTGAACACGATCACGCACAAGTTTTGATTACTCTGCCTGCCTGCGGTGATATCAGACCCAGGTCTGAGAGACCAGATAACGTTTCAGGTCATGTAATGAGGGACTGCGCAGAAGAGCTTAAAGACATCTTCCCTGAGCCGGGCTGTTGTTCCTGCGCGCTTCAAAACCGCCACCAGCATAACTGTGCTCAGGAAGTCCACATCCACCTCCGTCAATGACCACGGCCCCATCGCAGTCACCCTTATTATCATGAAGTGCTTCAAACAGCAAGTCTCCAATAAAATCTTGGACCCAGAGTTTACTGCCAACAAAACACGAAAAAAAAAACGGTCATGGAGCTCTGAACTGTCCCTGAACGTTCGGCACCACCATCGAAAATATCTGCGTTCTTCATAAAGACGGTAGGTAGGGATGCGGACACCGAACATTCTCTTGTGAATGCTAGCTTAAGGATCTCTCCCAGAAAACTGGTTCCTGATCTTCCCTATTGAGAGACCTCGAGCAGTATGGTCGTCAAAAACACCTGGAGTTAGTGTTTGGCGGTATGATGGTTTAAACGGTGTGACGGTATAAAACTGTAGAAATTTCACTGTTTATACTGGAAAGAGAGAGAGCAGATGTCTGCTGCGTTTCTCTGAGTCAGTGTGGAGTTGTCTGTGCTTGCTAACAGGAAAGACGGATAGTGTCCGTTTGGGTGCGTTTCCGTATATTCACAAGCGTGTCGTGCGGAGTTTGTTCACTCTGTTTGATTGGTCAGGTTTGGGTGCGCTCTCCATAATCACCAGCATGTCCAGCAGACTGCTTGGCATAGTTTCAATGAAGAAGAAACAGCTTCACTGGTGGTGGTCATGGTGGAAGCGGAGATTAGTAGCGATACCGAGCAAACAGAAGCAGCCAGACCCACCCAACATGAGGAAGAGGAGGAGGAACTTGTTCCGAAAAAGAGCGCAAGTCGTGACATCAGTTGTTCCGACAATGATCAAAAAACGAAACTATGTGAAGAGTGTGGTTTTGTTTGTATTTGTATAAAAACTTTGAAAAAATTAAGTTTGATGACGGTTCGACTCTCTCGTCTCCGACAACAATTAGTAGACAAACTACAGGAAGGAGGTCAGCCATCAGTCCATGTGGAGCACCAATAACAATCTCCGTCGTACCTGGACAAGACGAGGCCACACCCAACTCTGCCCACTGACCATTAGGACTGGGCGATCATATGATCGTGATCGATGATCGCGATAAATTTCAGTTCGATCATGGTGATCAGCTGTGAGCATATTTACTCGGTCAAACATGGCGGAAACGTGCGTCACAACAGCAAATCAAAGTCGAGCTTTTCCTGCTCAGTTCTTTAAGTTACCGGAGAAGTAAACAGAATGACCGAACATGGAGCTAAACGCGGAGCTGAGGGCAGCAAGATAGATATCAGCCGTGACTTTGAGTCATCCTCAGAAGATGTTATATTTGAGAAGTTATTCAACGTCTCTCCAAAGTGACGTCGAGCAATTAAGCCGATAAACCGGCAACATAACAAATCAGTTCTTCCCGAGTGATTATGCTGGAAGCATGAAAATGCGAGCGGAATCTGCACAGCCTGTCACTTCTGACGGCACGAGTAGCATTAGCAGTTTAGCCAGAACTAGCGGTGCAGCCACAGACCAAAACAGCAATCAATCATATCCATACCTGCCAACACTCCCGTTTATCCCGAGACTCTACCGTATTTCAGACCTATCTCCCGCCCACCCCCCGTATTGTCATTTCTCCCGGGAATTTCTCGTAGCATGGTCCGCATTCATTCATGAATCAGGTCACTATATTTGTCCAAAGTTTCCAGGTTTCCAGACAACCGGAGATTGTTCTTTGTTTCTGCTGAGCCTCAAAGACACTGGATTGATACTTTTACTTCACAGTTTTGGATGACTCAGGTCGGTTTCAGCTGTAAACTGTATTTAAGCAGTGTTTGTTGGAAAATGAACACTTCAATGAAAGGAAAACAAATGTGAGATATGCGAGAGTGATGCGTTCAGGGCAGCCCCGGATAAAAGAGTGCTGTATTTAATTCACAGATGTTCAGAGAGCCTCATACGGGAGAGCATGTAAAACATATGAGGACTTTAACACTGATAGTACTGGACTAAATAAGTTCAGGGCATATCGTACCTTTTATCTTTTTATGACCATTTGTTATTGTTAAAACAAAACCAAAGTGTGCAGCTTCACTTATACTTATTTGGATGAGCAATTTAATTACAAATACTCTCATAATTAGCTCATATCCACCATATGAGGTCACCCCAAAACTGCCCAGCGTGCGCCGCAAAGAACTCCTGGATTTTATAACCCAAATGTTGGCAGGTATGTGTATCATCTACGTTTACATCACCTAATGTTTACATTTTAAAGCATCTTCAGTATCCCTTAGGGGGCAATTTGTTTATTTTGGGCCTTGCATACCTGCAAAAACACTCAGGACTGTAAACTAATTCTCTGTATTACTTAGTATTTATCTACATTTGTTGTTCTGTTGAGTTAAAATGTCTTTGATTTTTGTAAGTGTATCTTATTGAATTTGCTTTGTTTTTTACTTTGTATGTTAATAAAATGTTGAACTAATCTCTAGTTTTTTTTAGTTTTTGGTACAGATGCTTTAAAACTAGCAGTTAAAAAAAAAATCGTGATAATAATCGAGATCGGACGATATGACAAAATAAATCGTGATCATTTTTTTTGCCAAATCGCCCAGGCCTACTGACTATATATGGTGCCGCTGTGGACAAAGCGGAACCCCCTCCCCAGACAACCTGTTTAGCCTCCCACCTTCTAGGAGATGGTCCCAGCGCCGAGGGGTTAATAATCGTCAGAGGGCAGAGTCAACAACAGCCCCCCAGATAAGGATTTAAACAGACTCAGTGTCTTTTATTTTGAGTTTATAAAGTTTTTAAATGTTTTCACCGAGCGACTCTCACCAGAGGAACCAGAGGAATGCTAACGGCGCTAACGAGCCGTTTTAGAGGAACGAAAGCAGAAAATCAGTTGGAAGGATGGAAGGACGGATGGATGGATGAATGGGTGGATGGATGGATGGATGGATTCGTTTGTTGTTATTTGTTCATTGTTGTTATTTGTTCGTTTTGCTGTAATTCGTTCGTTGTTGTTATTCGTCCGTTATGCCTTTATTTGTTCGTTATGTTATTTGTTCATTAGTTTTACATTCATTTTTGTCTCCTTTTTCCATCTTTCCTTTCAGCCTTTTTTAAACTTTTTTCTTTCTTTAAACATCCGTCCATCCCTCTTTTAATCCTTTTTTTATTTTTTCCTCCAGGTGCGGCGGTGTAAAGCTCCTCCCCTCACAACGTACTTAGACGGCTGTGTGGGCAATTCCCTGGAGTTCTGGTCTATTTTCTGCCTAGCAACAGCCTGGATGGTCAAACCTGATTGGATTAGAATTCTTAGATCAACAGAGGAAAAAAAAACGTGTTCCACGGCAATGTAAACGTCCTCCCGGTAAATCCTGAGAGGACTGTAGTTCCAGTGTTACTCAGTTACCCAGAATTTCTTTGTTCTTTGACATGTAAAGGTGCTGTGCCACAATTTAACCATCAATGTACCTGAAACCAAGTGACACCAACATGACTTAATTTCCCATCAGTCCCTGCTCTTCCCTCACTTCCTGGTCACTGATTTAGAGTTAAAAAAAAAAAGACATTGTGCCAAAGATTCACGCACACACCTTCAAACGTCACACTAAAACTCCCCGCAGACGTCGGCGTGTTCTGTATCTGTGATGCTAAAGTTAGCCTGAATAGCCTGCTAGCTTATTTATATCATTCAAGCTTCTGTCTGTTATTCGTGAATGTCTCGCTCACGCTCAGTGTGGACGTCTCCAAATATCTTTGAAGTTTTGTAAAATCCTTTTTCTAAAAGCCCTGTTAGCTTGGAGGCTAATGTTTGTTAGCACACTACGTAACACCGTTAATATGATGTCGACTTTTGAGTGCGCTAATAAATTCTGACGAGCTAACGTTTTTTAAGAAACAGACTTGCATGTTAATGACTTTGTTAGCATGCTAAGACATTTCTCAGGGCTAATACTGAAGAGTGCTACGAAAACACTAGCGTGCTAAAAGCTATTAAACAATTAAACACAAACCATTAGCGTACGAACATGCTATCAAACACAGAAACAAATCGAGAAAATGAAAAATCCCTGAATTTATGGGAGATCATGGAGGATGTTTTTCTCTTCAAATAACGATTTCACTGATCAGAGATTTAAAAGAGCGAAAAACAAAAATTTTCTGAATGTCTTTAAAAAAATCGTCACGTTTTTTTGTCACAGTCTCCGTCGGCTGTTAAATCAGTTTACAATCCTCCTCCCAGCCTCCATGAGTTCTGACTGTTTGCTTCGTTAATACCGTTTACAACACAACTGTCTGTGGTGCTCCGAAAATTTTAAAAAAATTACATTTTTATTTCAATAAAGCACAAGATGGGAAAAGAGAGAGATGAGAAAAAGAGATAAGATTTATTCAAAGTTAGAGTCACAGCTGCTCCGAAAATAAAAACAAACTTTTATTCAAACAATCTGAAGCACAGAGAAAATTAAATAGAGGAAAGTGTTGAATTAAAGCAGAAACCCGATTTTTATTATTACAGGTTAAATTACAATTATTATAATTATATATTATTACAGGTTATTTTTTATCAGGACTGGACAGGTGTGTGAAAATCTGTTTACATTGAATAAAATAAAATCTTAGAAATGTCAAAAACAGAAATGAAATTATTTAAACACAAATGAGTTTTTGAAGCTAAATTTCTTTAAATGACATAAAACTTAAATCAACATTAATTCATTAAATTTAAACCTTCTGTCTGTTTGTACTCTGCGCTTGCACTAAAACTTTTTTTTAAAGCTAAAATTTAGCTTAAATCTGTGCTGAGGAGTTTCAGAGGGAAGTTTACTAACAGTTTTTGTCGAGATGATATGCCGACATTTATAAAAAAAATTTGACTTTCTCTGTCAAACAAACTGAAGCAGTAGAGCTCATGAAGGACTGAAAGTAAATAAAAAATAAGTAAATATGATAATTTTTGTGAAGTGGACAGTTCAGTAATCCCTGTAAGATCGCCAACGTTTAAACCTTTTTGAATTTTGAACAGAAATCAGAAACTCAAATTAATTGAAGTGACGGATCATGAATTTAACTTATTTAACTTAATGAATGTTTGCCAACGTTATGTTTATTTCAAATATCAGCTGATTATTTCTGTCATGGTTGTTTTCAGCCATCTGAAAAAGACAAAAAAAACATCAAACTGCGAATTTTATTGAGGTGAAAAGAACTGAGGGAAACTTCAATAAGTAGAGTTCATTCCAGAAGAAAAACTTTAAGAATAAACTTAAATTAGTAAAAACAAACTTAAAGAATAAACTTACATTCAGTGAATAAACTTAAATTAGTAAAAACAAACTTAGAAGAATAAACTTAAATTATTTTAAGTTTATACAAACTTTCTTAGGTCTCTCTTGTTTTGTACAAACTGATGTTTTTTGTCAGATTTTTGCATCACAGACCGTCGGATCCCAGGAAACCTGAAGCTCCAGATTTTAGACTGAATGTGTTTTTTTATTTTGAGTGAAAATGAAGGTTTAAGTGAAAATGAAGGTTGTTCTGAAAATAAAGGTTTTAGTGAAACAGTATTGGAGTTTAAGTTTATACAGGAAAGGTTTGAAGGATTCCAATGTTTGACTCTTTGTGCACCTTTCAACCCCACACAGCGACATCCTGTTCACCATATTTATCACTAAATAAAATCATATTTCTGCCAGAGTTATAAAAATAACATTTTATTTCTTTATAGCATAGAGCCGAAGGTCTTCACAAAGTTAATTTTCATTATTTTATAGAAATATGTAAAGCTTATTACTGCACAGCTGCTTCACTTTCAGGTTTCTTTTTTTAATGCTTTAATAGTCCAACATGTTCACATAGTTTGTGTTTTTGCTACTTTTTAATTTTTTTTTTATGTTTTTAAATTTGATTTGCTCTGAACCAGTTTGACTGATGAAAGTTAAATTTGTGTTTTTGATGCACTGATTAAACTCCTTAACGCTGAGACCATGAAAAGCTGTGCACAATTATTATTATTATTATTTTTTTCATTATTATTATTATTAATGTTGTTGCTGTTGTTGTTATTATTATTACTATTATTACAATCCAGTTTCATTTGGCCTTTGTTTTTTTCCTTTTACAAAATTTAAAAGTGTTGGAGTTTGTTTTTGTTACTGTATAATTTTTTGGGCATACATATATTTATATATATTTTACTTAAAGCTGTTTTTTTTTGTTTTGTTTTTTATTTTGTCTGAATTTTTCTTCAGGTTTGGTGTCGATGCAGAAAAAAATCTGTTTTTCTCCTGAAGAGTCAAAAATACAAAAACTTGAAACAGAGAATTTCCTCTGAAAACCAAATCAGTCTGTTTACATTTTTCTTTATTTTCTCTCTGTTTATTTCACTGTTTGTTTTCTGTCTGTTCTGTTTATGTAGTTTGAGTTTATTTTTCTGGTTTTAGGATATGAGCGAGAGAGAGGTTTTTGTCTGATTCTCAGTTTCTCATTTTAACTCAAAATTAAAATTAAATCTGAATATTTAAAATTCTTTAGGTTGTTTCTGGGAAATCATGTCCAAGGTCAGGATGTCTCAGTAAGCTGAAACCAGCAAAATAGTTTAAAAATCTCATTTTGTTTTTTTGTTTGTTTTTTTTAAACAGTTTTTGAGTCGGATGGTTTGGAGATTTTCCATCTAGACTTAGTTTTCATATCAAATTCAGAACAATAAAAATCGGATTTAAACGTTTCTTCTGACAGAATAAGAACATAAAACAAAATCAGATTTATTCAGATTTGACAAACAGACACAAAGTTCAGGCCCAGGTCCTGGTCCAGGTCCAGGATCAGCTGTAGACCTGCCAACAGGGTCCAAAAGAAACCGAAAGTTACAGATTCAGATCGTATCCAAAGTGCCTTACTGTCGTTTCAGCTCTGATGGTCCGTTAACCTGCAGTTTGATGGATCTGAAGTGTTAAAGTGTCCAAGTGTTAAATGTGGACGGAGACAGTGAGCAGGTAAAGAAACAAAGTCAATAAATGAAGAAATAAATAAATAAATGATTCTTTTTTTCTGTGTTCTTATTAAAAAAGTATTTCCGCAGTATTTCCTCACTTCACTTTTGTTATTTTTCTACTTTTTAAAAATATGTTTGTGATTTCTGCATGTTGTTAATTAAAGGCTCATTTCACCATTTCTGTGTCACTGAGTCTGTTTTTGTTTCTAGAGAAAGAGGAGTGAATAAATCCGTCTTCAGACAGAAACATGTTTAAAAATGTTTCCTTCAGTTCAGCTGAGTGCCACCAGAGGGCAGCAAAGACCTTAAAAAAAACTAAAAACAGCAACGAGCACCTGAGTGGAAGAAGGTGTGTGTCACTGTAGATGGATGGATGGTTGAATCAATAACTGATGGATGGATAGATGGATATAACAGCGGTCTGTTGTGGGTTTGAAGGTTGGAGGAAAGCTCAGCTGATCTCAGTTTGAGGTTCTGGTTCTGATCCGTCTGTAATTTGCTGTCAGGAAAAAACCTTGTGTCTCCAAAATCTCCAAAAATATTAAAAGATTAAAAACTGATTTTTTACAGCATCAGACATAAAGAAGTTCTTAAAAACATTTCCATAGGTGGAGATGTTGGAGGTCTCACTGAGACTGAAATAAAAAATATATATATATGATGATCTTTCGGGACTCAGGACTTTGTATTTTCATAAATGAATGTCAAACCCCCTCCATTTAAAAAAAAGCTTACATACACACATCATCATCGTTTTCAAATAAAATCCAAACAAAACTACATAAATGTGTTATTGACCGCAGTTATAATCGTGTCAGACCTGGAGTTGGTCATATTTGCCAAAAGTTCATTGTTTGGACCGATAAAGAGGTGGAAGAGCTTCTCGGCATCATTTTGGAGAATAAAGTCGATAAGACACAAGAAAGGTGGAGGAAGGTGGAGAATAACCGACAGTAAATCTCTCCTTCACTAAAATATAAATTCTGTATTTATCTGTGCCGTTTACTGACGGACATAAACAAGAGCGCAGAGTAAATTATGTTTATTCTTAGTTGTCATGGACAATGGCTTTTGGGAATTTAAAACTCCAGTTCTCGATGTCCGCACACACAAACCCAAGTTTTCCAGAATCTCAGTTTTTAATCCTGTGGTTTCATGTGGATGGAAGGCGTATAATATTCATTTTAGCCCAAATACCCGTCTACATGTGGACAAGGCCTCTGACTCAAGGACCTTAGTATACAGTATCTGATTTTACCACTGTGGTCACTAGAGGGTGACACCTTCCCATAAACCAGCATGAATCATTCTGAGTTTCTTTCATAGCTTCAATAATAAAATGAACATTTTTACCTTCTAGACTTTAATCTGCTTTAATTATAAATAATTAGGTAATTCAAGTTTTATAATTTCTTACTGTGTTACTATGTCAACACTCAGACGCTAAATATGTGGTCGTCTCTGGGACCAGGACCCGCACCCTGCTGAAAACCTGAACCCAAAAACCAAAATCATAAAGTCAAAATCATAAAAGTTGCTTAAAACCTCCAGAACTGAGAGTTTAACTCCTGCCACAGAGAAAAAAACAACTCTCTGATCCCAGGGGACACTCTCAGACCAACATCTCCATCACCCCCTTTAAACCACCTGAGAGCGCAGCGCCTCCTGCAGCTGCTGCTGTGAAAGAACAGCGCGAAGGTCTGATGAGGAAGGTGTTCATGGATTTCCTCAGCTGATCCAATCAGACAGAAGACGTCAAACACTGTCTGCAGGACCTGGTGGTAGTTCCACTAAAATCGGACCACACTAAAGAAATCCTGGTCCTTAATTCAGAGGTTCACTGTCAGCAGACCTCAGGAGGCAGCGTCATCTTTTAATTTCTTTCTCTGTTACCTGCAGCACAGGTGTGAAGACTCTCCTCATCACAGATGTTTCAGGACAGGTGGCGCTCTACTGTGGGGATCAGTGTTTCATTAACATAAGGTAGAGCAGTCATCCAATAGCCAGAAGGTTGGCGGTTCGATTCCCGTCCGTCTGTTGTGTCCTTGGGTAAGACACTTAACCAACCCTCCTCCTATTGTGTTTGTCCTCCACTGGTGTGTGATTATGAGCGTGTGTGTCCTCCTCTGGTGTGCGATTGTGTGTGTGTGTGTGTGTGTGTGTGTGTGTGTGTGTGTGTGTGTGTGTGTGTGTGTGTGGTGGTCGGTGAGGCCGTAGGCGTAAACTGGCCGCCATGTTTCCATCAATTTACCCCGGGACAGCTGTGACTACGAAGGTAGTTTACCACCATGAGGGTGTGACTATGTGTGTGAATGAATGAATGAATGAATGATCCCATGTGCTTTGAGGGGTTTCAGATAAAGGAGATCAGATGCATTATTAATATTATTATTATTGGATCAGAAATGAAACTGTCAGGTATGTTCACTTCACCTGTCCAGCCTTCAGCTGCTGTCTGTGTGTCTGTTCACCTTCAGAGGGACAGACCTGATTAAAGGACCTGGATAGCGCTCCCTCTGGTCTCTGATGTGTAATAACAGTGGTCTCACCGTTACGCTCTGACAGCTCATCACATGACTAAAGACCTGCCCTCGCTGAAGTAAACAATAATCACTGAAATGAAGACAGTGGCGTGGATTTGATCGGAAACACTGACGCCTCCTCTGATTGCTTCAGAGGATCGTCTCCACCAATCAGGAGGATCTTCAACTTTGAGTTTTGACTCACTGAGCAGAAGTTCACAGATTTCAGCCGACAGCACAGACTGTCTTTGACGAGTCCACAGAGGAGGAGACCCGGGCTCCACATGGTGACGTTTGTAATGGCTCTGACTCTTTGTCCACGCCAAAGGCATGCTGGGAAATCAAATTTACAGCTCCCCCACTCCTCCATTCTCCCCCACCATGATCTGCACAGAGAGCCCTTCTTCATATCTCTCTGCTGTGAAGCTCTAAACCAAGGTGGAGCGCCGACTCTCTGTTGCCATAGAAACCAAAGAGGATCCTGTTTGAAGTGTGACACTCTGATTAAAGCTGAGATGATTCTGAATTTGACTGTGAGGAGGAGACAACACGAGCTGAGTTTAACTGAGGAGCGACACGAACAAAAACACGCCAACAACAACAACACTGACCTGCTGCTCAGCCAATCAGAGAGTAGGACAAGAATAGGAAGACCACACCCCAATCTGACTCAGAGGATGGCTGTGTCCGAAATGAATTCCTCAATCCCTAACCCCTAACCCCCATATGCGGTTTTACTATATAGGTGACTATGTAGTGAACTCAATCACCGGAGGTTTTGGACACTACATGGCATGGAACCATATGTTGGCTCGTTGATTTTCTGACCGCAAGACCACAGAGAACTCGTGTCAATGACTGCCTGTCTGAGACCCTGCTGTGCTCCACAGGCTCACCTCAGGGGTGTGTTCTGTCCCCTTTATTGCTCATGCTCTACACTAATGACTGTAAGAGTATGTTTGATTAGAGGTTCATCATAAAATTTGCTGATGATTCAGTGCTTGTAAGCCTTCTGCAGGATCATGAGAATGGACATGGTCCTGTCCTTGACTATTTTGTTAACTGGTGTAAGGATTCTTATCTGCATCTTAATGTGTCTAAAACCAAAGATATAATTCTAGATTTCAGAAAGAATCCACTTGTCAAAGCTTTAACCTTTATTAATGGCAAAGAGGTAGAGATTGTAAGCCAGTACAAGTATCTAGGCACCATCCTGGATGACAAACTTTCCTTTGAGACCAACTCAGATGCCATCTGCCGAAAGGCAAATCAGAGATTATTTTATCTGAGGAAACTGAGGTGTTTTAATGTCGACAACAAGCTTCTAAAAATCTTTTATACATCTTTTGTTAAAACAGCTGGGCATAATTGTTTATGAAAAGGCCAAAAAATATGCGAGCGTCCTGGTAAGACAGGGCGAACGCGAAAAGGGAGTTTTAACTTTGTCACTGCCCAACAAACGAGGTTTTTAAAAATCGCAGGGCGTTGATGATAATGGTGATAACACTCCTGCTGTAAAGGACACTGTTATTGACAGCCTCTCTGCGTGTAAACACATGTACACTGTGTGCACAATTATTAGGCAAGTGAGTATTTTGACCATATTATTATTTTCATGCATATTTTCCAACTTCAAGTTGTTTAAACCTGAATGCTTATTGGTTTTAAGCATATCAGGTGATGTGTATTTGTGTAACGAGGGAGGGTGTGGCCTAAGGAGATCAACACCCTATATCAAGGTGTGCATAATTATTAGGCAGCTTCTTTTCCTCAGGCAACATGGGCCAAAAAAGAGATTTAACTGACTCTCAAAAATTGTGAAAAGCCTTTCAGAGGGATGCAGCACTCTTCAAATTGCCAAGATATTGCGGCTTGATCACAGAACCATCAAACGTTTTGTTGCAAATAGTCAATAGGGTCGCAAGAAACGTGTTGAGAAGAAAAGACGCAAATTAACTGCCATAGATTTGAGAAGAATCAAACATGAAGCCACCAGGAACCCATTATCCTCCAGTGCTGTCATTTTCCAGAACTGCAACCTACCTGGAGTGTCCAGAAGTACAAGGTGTTCTGTGCTCAGAGACATGGCCAAGGTAAGGAAGGCTGAAACCTGACCACCACTGAACAAGACACACAAGTTGAAACGTCAAGACTGGGCCAAGAAATATCTCAAGACAGACTTTTCAAAGGTTTTATGGACTGATGAGATGAGAGTGACTCTTGACGGAACAGATGGATGGGCCCGTGGCTGGATCAGTAATGGGCACAGAGCTCCACTTCGACTCAGACACCAGCAAGGTGGAGGCGGGGTACTGGTATGGGCTGGTATTATTAAAGATGAGTTAGTTGGACCTTTTCGGGTTGAAGATGGACTCAAACTCAACTCCCAAACCTACTGCCAGTTTTTAGAAGACACTTTCTTCAAGCAGTGGTACAGGCAAAAGTCTGCATCTTTCAAGAAGACCATGATTTTTATGCAGGACAATGCTCCATCGCATGCATCGAAGTACTCCACTGCATGGCTAGCCAATAAAGGCCTTAGAGATGAAAGAATGATGACATGGCCCCCTTCCTCACCTGACCTAAACCCTATTGAGAACTTGTGGGCCCTTCTCAAACGGGAGATTTACAGTGAAGGAAGACAGTACACCTCTCTGAACAGTGTCTGGGAGGCTGTGTTTGCTGCAGCACGAAAAGTTGAGTCAGCAGATCAAGAAACTGACAGACTCCATGAATGGAAGGCTTGTGGCTGTTATTGAAAAGAAGGGTGACTATATTGGTCACTGATTTTCTTTTTTCTTTTTTTTTAATTGTCAGAAATGTTTATTTGTAAATTTTGAGTTGTTTGATTATTATTCTCACTTAAACAGATGAAAATAAACAAGTGATGGGGGAACATTTTCGTTTTTCATATAGTTGCATAATAATTCTGTACACTAATAGTTGCCCAATAATTGTGCACACACAGATTTTCTCCTTAGAAAGCCAAAACCTCGGTTTTACTTTGTGAAATAATCAGATTGAAGTGTATTAACATTTTGGATTGACTGAGGGCTCTGTAGTTGTTCAATCATAAAATTAATCCTCAAAAATACAACTTGCCTAATAATTGTGCACACAGTGTATTCTGTGTTGTAGTGTTCAAAATTAAATGGATTCCTTACATAGCTTCCTGTATATGCTTTGTTGTCAACAAAACCGATAATGACAAATTTCAGGATCTGGCCCAGAAACAGGTTTTCCTGGTTACATACTCTGGTTCCAGCTGGGATTGAAAATGTCTTGAGAGACACTCTATCAATCGCATATTTGGCGTTTGCATGTTGTAGCGCCCTGCTGTGCGCCAGCCTAACTGAAGGTGCAACAACTACCTTCTTTACAAAGAGACTGGCCAAAACTATCTTGATGGTGTATTGTTCAGCTTCCGGTGTCATGAGGACAAATTCATCCTTTGCGCGCATGAATTTTAAAGAAATGTCGACACCGTTGAGCATCAGCTTTTCTTGAAAAAACAAGTCGGCATGTATCGGTAAAATTAATTCGACAATGCGTCCCATTTCTGTGTATCTTCCTCTCGCTGCAAGGCCTCTGTTGGCCCCAACTACTGAAGTAGCATTCAAGTCCCCTGTATCTTTGCTAAACAGCACCATGCCCAACTGCGTATCCAATGTGTCGCCTGAATAGTTGATTAAACATTCAATTATCCCACGGTATGGATCAGTATTGGAGGATTGTGTTATTAGTCTGTCTCCCAGCATTATATCCACTTCGGAGAAGAGTGTACATCCCGGATAATTTATAAAACCCACATCCGCGCTGTTTGCCAGATTTGCTCCATACGGTCTTGTGATTTTCACACGGGTGAACAGATAAGAGTCGTTCAGATCAAGGTAGTCTTCACCGCTTGCTGATATGTGGAATTCTATTGGACCTGTGTCGGTAATTGCCGAAACTGGTGGAATTTCGACACAAAAATTGATTTTTTAATAGAGGTCTGGGTGTATGGCACGGTGAACAGATCCAGCTCTGTTTTCACACATTCCTCCGACTGGTTGTGTATCAGCGACATTGTTGTAGATTTTTTTTTCTCAGCTTAGAATATGTCTCTCTGTCCGACCCTCTTGCCCGCACGCCATGCTCTGCAGGCTTTGCTGGTTGCTTTCGTTTTGACCATTTTTCTCTTTGTTTTCTGTCTTTTAACGCGATCCATGGAACGCCCACTTCCGGAAGGAGGTCTTTTTGCACTCTTCCGGGTGTACACAACCAATCCGTTTCTGTCTTGTTTTTTAGACACAGTGTTTCTTGCTATGTTGGACAAAACATTGCCCATGATATTCGAGGCATCAGTTTTTAAATGGGGCATAGCCATGCAGAATCCTTTTTTAAACACCAGTACCGCCATTCTAAATAGATTATGAAATATGCCTCAGAGCCCTTGGCCATATTGTGTACTCGATCCTCTAAAACCGGGCAGCTCCCCGCCAGCCTAAGTACAGATAATAAGTCACATATCTTGCATCATTGCTCGTGTATGGAGTGCGTGACATTTTCTGTTAAATTTTATCCCGCTGCGGTAACGCCGCTATCGCGATATTTAAGTCTGTATACATACCCATTGGCCCATTGGTGTTCTATATTAAACTCTGGCGGTGATCCTTTAGTTAAACCTTGAACACTTCGCTTCTTATGGCGAGGTGTTGCAGACAAGTCTGTTATGCATGCTGCATCAGGAGAAGACGTACCTTCACAGACGACTTTGTCCGCAAAAAAATCCATTTTGCTGATTGCTCCAGTCCTACAATGCTCACTGGAAAAAAGAAATGAGTGAAAAACAAGAGCACAGCCACTCACTTATATTCACACAGATCAGCACACCCACAAGGTGGAGTCATAGCAGGATCTAACGTCAGTTCCCCCTCCCAAAAAGATGTGGCGTCAGTGACTTTTTTACCCGGATGTGACGTCAGTCACCTTTCACCCAGATGTGACGTCAGTCACCCACCCCCCAACGGATTGGTACGGGGACAGCTGGTCTGGAACCCGATCAGTTTGGTCTCATTTAAAGAATTTAACTTCCATCTAGTTTTTGATCTTGATAAGAGAGTTCGTGAGGTTTGAGAGGTTTTTGAGTGTCTCTGCAATCAGAGACAGAGTGGAAAAAGAAAATAGTGTTGGTCCCAGAACTGGACCCTGTGGTACTCCACAGTTCACTTCCAGGGGAAACCTATATTTTACGATTTGTTAAATATGAGTGAAACCATCCCTGATTTACCGACCTGCAGGTCCTGAAGGTCCCGAAGATCCTGAAGGTCCAGAAGGTCCTGAAGGTTCTGCAGGTTGACTGGATGGAAGTCTGAACCTAAATCCAGCAGAACAAGGACAGACTAGAGTCTGCCGGTCTTCAGAGACCAGCAGTGACCATCATAAACACAGACCCAGAACCAAGTTTCTGCCTGAACCAGACCAGAACTTTCTCTACATGTCATCTTGTGCCGTCCACCTGACCATCCATCCATCATCCATCCACCTTTCCATCCATCCATCTGTCGATCCACCCATCCAACTATCCATCCATCCATCAATCCGTCCATCCACCCATCCATTTATCCATCCATCATCTTGCTGAGTCATTACATTGAAGTTATAATTATATGTTTATTGTTTTTGTTTATTTACATTAGTTTTCATTTTTTGTTTTTCCCTGTTTGTCCTCACTGAACTGAGTCTAACTCAAGTATTTTAGGTAAATATGAAGTATATTCATTAGTATTTGTGGTATATCTTTAGATATCTTTGAAAATATTTATAGAATATTTATAGGTATTATCAGGGTTAGGGTTCTTTACAGTATATTTAATAACATTTGTGGTATATTTTTAAATATCTATGAATATATTCATAGCATAATTATAGGTATTATCAGGGTTAGGGTTATTTTCAGTATATTTATAGATATTTTCCATTATATGACATAATTGTTAAGCCTCCAATGATCTTGTCTATGCTTCCTGCTTCTCCTGCTGTGCAGACGTCTCTCTGCCTGCTCCTGCTGCTTGAGCTTTAATCATTTCTTAATGACTATTTAATCATTTGGCTAGTCTTGGTTTTGAGTTTACTCTTCTCTTTTAAGTAAACCAAGATTTCTCTTTTAAGTAAACCAAGATTTTTAAAATAATTTTTGTGCTTTTTACTGTACTTTACCACTTTTTACACTGGAGGGGATTTCCGCAGAGGCAGCTGTCAGCTACCATCACTGAGCTTCGTCTGGACAGCTGTTACCGAGTGACTGGATAATACAGCTAACCAGCACCAAGATGCCCCCCTTCAGCACGGATGATTACCACAAACTGCTTCAGAAAATTGCAGTGCTAGAGACCAAAATCAACTGGTTAGAAGGAAATGTGGATAGAAATGGATGGTGCGGGAATGAAACAACATCTTGTGATCAGGACCATAACACACAGCTGATCACTATCGACCAAGAAGACTACGGATTCTCCAATGCCTCTTCTTCGGATTCCCTCGGAGCTAATGGACTCAATGCAATGTAAACAGATGTACTATGGGAATTTTCCTTCCTTTGAATATGTGGCCTTCCAGTTGAACTGTGCTTCTAGAGCAATATTCCTTAACAATTTTTTTTTGATGGCTTTACTGAATTGCTGTCTATAATCTGTATTGACTTTGACTGTGTAGTGATTGTTGGTGATTTTAACATTCACGTTGACAACCCCCAGGACAGAGGCACCAAAGAATTGTGCTGTCTCCTTGATAACTATGGTTTGACCCAACATGTAACAGCCCACACACAATAGAGGTCACACTCTAGACTTAATTATTTCCAAGGGCCTGAACATACCCAAAATCATGGTTACTGATGTTGCTATCTCTGATCACTCCTGTGTGTTTTTTGAGAGTACTATTTCTATGCTATTCACTACTACTCAGACAGAGGTAATCACCAAGTGGCTTATCACTGACAACACCAGTGAAATATTTAATCAGGCTTTGACTCCTCTCCCAGCTCTCTCACGGCTCTCGGTCAATGAGCTTGTAGAAGACCTTTGCTCTAGAGTCACAAATGTGATGGATACCATTGCGCCCACCAAGGTGAAAATAGTCTCTGTCAAGAAAAGATCTCCATGGAGGAATGCCGCGCTGGTTAGAGCTGAAAAAAGAGTGTCGGAAAGCCGAACACAGATGGCGAAAGACAAGCCTTCAGGTTCACTATCAAATCTATAAAGAGAGACTTCGTATCTTTAACCTAGAACTGCGAAATGCTAGGCGATCCTTCTTCTCAGACATCATCACCAAAAACAAAAATAATGCACGCGCCCTATTTACCACAGTCAACAGGCTAACAAACCCTCCAGTATTAGTAGCCTCTGAATTTCTGTCCGCCAAGGCTTGTAATGAATTTACCTCCTTCTTCAATAACAAAATCCAGAAAATTAGACAAACAGTCAGTAGCTCAATATCTGGTACAGGATATGTGTTGTCTATGCGTACTAACCCCAGTAGCATGACACAATTCAACCCGATCAACATTAAAACCCTGGAGGAAATCATATTAAATCTGAACTCCTCCACCTGCTGCCTTGATATTCTGCTAACAGGTTTCTTTAAAACAGTTTCTAATTGCATGGCCTCAGATCTTCTACAGATTGTCAACATGTCACTTCTGTCAGGTGTCTTTCCACAGGCCCTGAAAACTGCTGTCATAAAGCCTCTCCTAAAAAAAGCAACCTAGACAACTCAGTAATGAACAATTATAGGCCTATATCGAACCTCCCGTTTTTAAGCAAAATCATTGAAAAAGCAGCCCTCCAACAGCTTCACAACTTCTTAGTCCTAAACAACTGTTTTGACGTTTTCCAGTCAGGGTTTCGACCGCACCACAGCACTGAGACTGCTCTTATCAAAGTCTTTAACGACATCCACTTAAACTCAGACAATGGCAAAATTTCAGTCCTAGTATTGCTCGATCTCAGTGCCGCTTTCGACACGGTTGACCACAGCATCCTACTCGATCGACTGGAAAACTGGGTAGGACTTTCTGGAACAGTACTAAACTGGTTTGCATCCTACTTAAAGGATAGATACTTTGTGTCTCTAGGTAATTACACATCAGAGCGAACAAAAATGACATGTGGGGTGCCCCAAGGCTCCATTCTGGGGCCACTCCTATTCAACATTTATATGCTCCCTCTAACTCAAATCATAGCAAACAACAAAATATCTTACCATAATAATGCAGAAGACACACAGATTTACATAACCATATCGCCAGGCGACTACAATCCAATACAAACACTGAGTCAGTGCATTGAACAAATCAATTATTGGATGTGTCAGAATTTTCTTCAACTAAACAAAGATAAAACTGAAGTAATTGTATTTGGAGCAGAAGAAGAGCGATTAAAAGTCTGCGCTCAGCTTCAATCGATAATGTTAAAAAGCACAAACCAAGCCAGAAACCTTGGTGTTGTCATGGACTCAGACCTGAATCTTAACAGCCACACAAAGACAATTACAAAGTCAGCCTACTATCACCTGAAGAATATATCAAGGGTTAAAGGACTGATGACCCAGCAGGATTTGGAAAAGCTTGTCCATGCATTTATTTTCAGCAGACTAGACTCGTGTCTTCACAGGTCTCCCCAAAAAATCCATCAGACAGCTCCAACTGATTCAGAATGCTGCTGCTCGAGTCCTGACTAAGACCAAGAAAGTAGATCATATCACCCCAGTTCTCAGATCTTTACACTGGCTTCCCATCTATCAAAGAATTGATTTTAAGATACTATTACTGGTTTTTAAAGCACTGAAAGGTTCGGGACCAAAATACATTTCTGATTTGCTGGTACGTTACGAACCATCCAGACCGCTCAGATGATCAGGAGCAGGTCTGCTCTCTGTCCCCAGAGTCAGAACTAAACATGGAGAAGCAGCTTTTAGTTTTTATGCTCCTCATATCTGGAACAAACTCCCTGAAAACTGTAGGTCTGCTGAAACTCTCAGCTCTTTTAAATCACAGCTGAAAACGCATATGTTTGCCGTGGCCTATCATTAAATCAAACCTGAGGCCTCTAATCAACATCTTCATCATCTGCCTGTCTTGATCTTTTTTCTCTCTCTCCAATCTAACTTTTGTTTTCTTTTATCTCCAACCTTATTTTAGCTTTGAATGTAACTTTTAATTTGTTAAATGTCTTTTACGCTGTTTTTACTTTTCAAATTGTGTTGAATGTTTTGCCTGCTTGTTTCATGTAAAGCACTTTGAATTGCGCTGCTGCTGAAATGTGCTATACAAATAAACTAGACTTGACTTGACTTGACTTGTCACTCAAACATTTTCTGACACATTTGCAGTTTTTTGTTTTTTCCGCATTGAGATTTTTTAATAATATCAAAGATATTATAACCCTGACCTTCAGATCAGGAAATATGAGATCCACAACAAACATACACACACACACACACACACACACAAACAAACACGCACATATACATACAAACAGAAACATGTACACAAACATATATACACACAAACATGCATACAACCCCCCCACACACAAACACCCCCCTTCACACACACATATATACTTATTCACTCAAATACACACACACACACACACTCACACACACAATATAAGAATACTTACCCACAAAGCATTTTTACAAACACTTGTGCACTTTTAATTTTTACTGATAACGACTGTGTGTGTGTGTGTGTGTGTGTGTGTGTGTTTGTGTGTGTGTGTGTTTGTGTGTGTGTGCGTGTATCACGTCCAGTCTCACGAGGAATATTGGTAATCTCAAGAGCGCCTCTCCTCTGACGGCATTGGATCGGATCTGGTGCGCACTGTAGGCTTGTGGATCTGATCCTCCTGCCAGTCCAGAGCGGAGCGGAGCCGTTCTGGATCCTGTGGGTTCCAGTAACCCTAACCCTGACTCTCATGCTCACCCTGACCTTCACCTTTACCCTGACCCTAACCCCCTAAGTCACGCCCACTCCGCCAGTTCGGCGTCTGGAACAGTCTGCCGGAGGACATCAGGGCCGTAGAGAGCGTTCATGTTTTTAAGAGTAGCCTCAAAAAAGTAATCGGTTTATTCCTTTAAAAGTAACGTAACTTCTTTACAGATTACTTAATTTGAAAAGTTACTTCCATATTACAAGTTACTTTATTGGTTACATCCTCCCACCACCTAAAGCTGAAATCAGTCCATCGTCTTGAAGATCAGCTGTTCCTCTTCCTGGTTCTGATCCAACGTTCGGGGATCTCTTGCATTCGTCTGATCTGGACCACCTGCTGCGACTTTCTGCTGCGATATTTCGGTCACACTTTATCAGACTGTAGCTTTATACCGACATCTTCAGCTGACACAAACCCAACTCTATGTGTGTGTGTGTGTGTGTGTGTGTTAGTGTTATTGTGTGTGTGTTTACCTCTGCTCATCCTCATTATAACCCACTGTTTAAAGTGCCAAATATCATTATGTAGATCTGTCTAATTAGGACAGCACAGGGTTAGGACTGTGTGTGTGTGTGTGTGTGTGTGTGTGTGTGTGTGTGTGTGTGTGTGTGTGTGTGTGTAACAATAAAAGGAATTTGCATAAAACAGGATTAGGTGTTGAGGCTTACCTGATTTTTATGTTTTAACATGACGATTGGACTCAAATTATCATAATAGGATTCTCATACAGCAAACAGAGCAGTTCAGGTCCACTAATTAGACACACACACACACACACACACACACTAACACACACACACACAGCTGCTCAGTTTGTCCTGATGGAGGTCCAATTAAAAAAGATGAGAAGGTTCAAAAGAAAACATTTTTCTGTCCTGAATGGAAGTGAGAGAAATGACTGCTGACCATCACTTTCTACAGAGACAAACAGAGAGTGAAGGACAAAACAAACAAACAAACAAACAAACAAACAAGCAAGCAATTATGATTATTAAAGGAGTACACTCAAAGACTCTGAATGAAAACCAAAAACCGCAACCTGACCCTGAAGTTTCCTGAGTTTTTCTCTGTGACTCAAACCGACAGTGAACAGCTGACTTCCTGCCTCCTCCACATGTGACCTGACCGACGTCCAATCAGCTGTGGACGCCTGAGGACAGACAGTCAGTGGGAGGTGGAATGACCAAAATAACGTCGTATCAGAGCAGTCGTCTGTGATCCGAAAAAAAAAAACTTTAGACTTTGTTTTTTAAAAAATAGGAGAGCAGTGACTTAAGAGTTCTGATAAATAAAAACACAGAGGTCTGATGAGAAATCCTCGGTCTGACCATCTTCTTCATCATTGCTGCAAGGAAAACCTTCAACCTTCACAGAGAATGTCATCAAGTAAATCAAACAGATTTGATCACGAATATAACGCTCTTGGTAAAGCGCTCCTCTCACGCTCCGCGACCAATGTCCACAGGATCCAGCAAAGTGGGCAAGTCGTTTTTCAAGAGATCTGATTGGTCAGTGGGCGGTCTTTATCCTGAAACACAACCTGATTTGATTTGATTTTGATTTTGATTTTATTTGCACATGCAAAAAAAAAAAAAAAAATACAACAAAATACATCTGTGTTACAATATTGTGCAGGAGAAGTTTGGAAGCCTGAAGGCTTATAAAGAACTTCCCCTCAATTAACAATCATTAGAACAATATAACACATAAAAGATTAATACATTATATTAATCTATACAGTATATAGATTATACATAGTAATACTTCTGTTAAAATGTTAAACAATAAGATACATATAGTAAGATACATGCAAAGTACAAACTCAAACTCCACAGACAATACCATACAAGTTGATACATGAAGAACTATTTTTTGGCAATCAACATTTTTTTTGTAGTTGGCTTTGAAGACTGGTAATGAGGATTCTTTAAGCTTTGGGTCAGTGGCATTCCATAACCTAGATCCTCTGTATCTTATTGAAAACTGCCTAGTGGAAGTATGACAATAAGGTACATGAAGGTCCTTTGATTGACGTGTCACATAAGAGTAAATCTCTGAATTAAAGGAGAAGAAACCTTTAAAACTTTTTGGTAGATTGTGATGATCATACATGCATGTGTACACAAATATACATATCTGTAAAGAATTAACCTCAGATACTGACAGAATGTTTAGCTTCTTAAAAAGAGGAGCAGATGGTTCAAACCGGTCAGAGAATGTTGCCAGTCTAACAAATCGTTTTTGAAGTAAAATAATTTTATGAAGATGTAAAGAATAAGTACTAGCCCATATCATATTACAGTAAGATATATAAGGAAAAATGAGACTGTAATAAAGAGTTAAAAAACAACTTCTATTCAGCAATGTGCACACCTTTCTAATTATACCTAGTGATTTCATTGTTTTTTTACAGACATGATCAATTTGCATTTTCCAATTAAGTTTATCATCAACTATAATCCCTAAGAACTTTGTTGAGGTTACTTGATCGATTTCAATGTCATTGATAAAAAGTTTAACCTTCTCACTTGAATAATACTTTCCTTTGTTACAAAAAAAAATAAAATTTGATTTTGCCACATTCAACGACAGCTTATTAGTCTGGAACCAAATAGAGACACGACATAACTCACCATTTGCTTCCCTTAATAATGATGACAGATTCTCATGGGACATAATGAGGTTGGTGTCGTCAGCAAACATAATTGAAAATAATTCAGGAGATACCCAAGCAAAATCATTTATATATATCAAAAATAAAAGGGGGCCAAGTATAGAACCCTGAGGAACGCCACAGACTAGCTTTGCCCTGTCAGAGTCAATACCATTAATAGATACAAATTGCTTCCTATTATAAAGATAGTCACTGAGCCATTTTATCACAGCACCAGCAAAACCATACCTCTGTAGCTTAATAATAAGAATGTTATAATCCACGGTATCAAACGCTTTGGATAAATCCAAGAATATGCCTAGAGAAAATTTCTTATTGTCTAGTGCATTTGTATAAACTGCAATAAGGCCATATAAGTAGAATGTTTTTGTCTGAAACCATATTGATGCTCATATAATATGTTATTGTCATTTAGATGTTTCAAAATTCTACTATAAATCAATTTCTCTAAAATTTTAGAAATAGATGGTAATATAGAAATTGGTCTATAGTTAGAAAATAAGGATGAATCACCAGATTTAAAAAGAGGTACAACTTTTGCCACTTTCAAATCGCCTGGGACAACACCTGTCGCAAGAGAAAGTGAAAACACATGGTTCAATGGCTCAGTGATTGAAGGCAGTACCTCTTTAAGCAGACTGCTTTTAATGTTATCATAACCAGCTGCTGAGTTTTTTAAATTTAAAATAATATTCTGTATTTCCTCAGATGTACGTGGTTCAAATATAGACATGGGCGGGTACTGACCCTGAATCGTTTCAAGTGGACAGTTGCTTGTACTCTTAATGTTTCTAGCCAAGGAAATACCAATGTTCACAAAATAATTATTAAACCCATTTGCAATCTCTACGGGATTAGAGTATGTTCGATTTCCATCCACAAAAGTAGATGGAAATGAAACGGACTGTGTTTTTTTATTGAGTAATTGATTTATTACATTCCAAGTAGATTTTATGTTATTGGCAGCCTCTTTAAATTGATCCGAATAATATTTCTTTTTTGCCATTCGAAGCAACGATATAAATTTATTTTTGAATTTTATGTAAACATCTGAATTTAAAGGAGTAGGGTTCATCAGAAATTTTTTGTATAGTTAGGGCCCGAGCGTAGCTGCTAAGCAGCTGCGAGAGCCCTGTTGTTCCTGTATAGGTTTTTTAGGGCCCGAGCGTAGCTGCTAAGCAGCTGCGAGAGCCCTGTTGTTCCTGATGGATTCTTCTTTAGGGCCCGAGCGTAGCTGCTAAGAAGCTGCGAGAGCCCTCTTGTTCCTGATGAGTTTTTAGGGCCCGAGCGTAGCTGCTAAGCAGCTGCGAGAGCCCTCTTGTTCCTGATGGATTCTTCTTTCGTTATTTTTCCTCCGCTTTAAACTGGAAAATGGCCCACTTCCCACTGGCGAAAACTCAGGAAATTTGGCAGGACGACCGGGCCTGGTGAAAAATTTGACATTCTGAAGTCGTCCAAACAAAAAAATGAAAAATGGCTCCATAGCGCCCCCTATGGTGAAAACTCACCTGATGCCTGTACGCTTTGTCAAAATGACACAAAATTTGACACACATGTGTATCTCAATAAGATCTACGAAAAAGTCAGTGCGGGCGTATCTGTCAAATGTACGGTTAAAGGGCTATTTCGCTTTTTTTGCCGATCCGCACACATTGGAATTTCGCTAACTCCTCCGAAGGCTTTCGTTCCACCGGCACCAAATTTGCTCAGGCCAATCTACACCCCATGGCCATTAAAAGTTGTACAAATCATGATGCTGCACCCCACGGTTTACTTTCTAGGGGGCGCCAAAAATAACACAAAAATCCACATTCTTAAAAGTCTTATAACTTTTTATTTTTGTCCTCACTGGCCTCCAAGTTTTCTAGGATGATGCAATGTCCAGCCATCAACACATTTGTGAAGGAATTTTTACTCCCCAAAAGAGCGCCCCCCCATGGCAGGAGAAAAAAGTCCATTTTTTCTTGTCCCCTAAGGTGAAAATACACATTGTTGAGTGTCACGCCTATACGCTTTGTCAAAATGACTCAAAAATTGACACACACATGTAACTCAATAAGATCTACGAAAAAGTCAATGCGCGCGTATCTGTCAAATGTACGGTTAAAGGGTTATTCCGCATTTTTTGCCGATCCGCACACATTGGAATGTGGCTAACTCCTCCTAAGGCTTTCGTTCCACCGGCACCACATTTGCTCAGGCCAATCTACACCCCATGGCCATTAAAAGTTATTCAAATCATGACGCTGCACCCCACGGTTTAGGTTCTAGGGGGCGCCAAAGATAACCCTAAAATTCACATATTTAAAAGTCTTATAACTTTTTATTTTTGTCCTCACTGGCCTCCAAGTTTTCTAGGATGATGCAATGTCCAGCCATCAACACATTTGTGAAGGAATTTTTACTCCCCAAAAGAGCGCCCCCCCATGGCAGGAGAAAAAAGTCAATTTTTTCTTGTCCCCTAAGGTGAAAATACATACTGTTGAGATTCACGCCTATACGCTTTGTCATATTGACACAAAATTTGACAATCACGTGCCTTGCCTGGTATCATTTTTTTCAGCACAACCTCACCTGTGCGAATTTACAGTTATTTTATCATGTTGACATACTGAATTTACACAATGGACCCAAATTCACACACAAAACATAAAATCCGAGTGGAAAAAAGTAACATTTTTACTGTGAAAACCACAAATATGTGTGATGAACTGTTTTTAAAACTTAAACTTCAAATAAAAATTGTAAACTTCAAAACATATGCAAATTTTTAACAAAGAACATAGTGATTTACCTCTATTTACATCAAAATGCAGGCAATGGCCCAGGCGTTCTTTGTAAAATTATTTACAAAACACTGTATAGTCTCACAAATGTCACTTTTTATTTATGCCACTACAAAAAAACATGATGTAAATGATGCATGATGTAAAACATGATGTAAAAAACTTGTGTAGATCCTCCTCTATGTCAGTCCATGTGTAATTTTTCCATAATTCTTTGTTTTTTGCAGCATTTTTGTTAGTGTAACTGCAGATTGTGCTGACAGTGTCTATGGCACAAAAAAAAAAAAAAAATTAAATGCCTCAACATGAACCCCTGGTGGTCTCTGAGGGTGAAACCTGCTAACTGCTGCAGCTCTGTCAGCTTCAGTCTCCCATGCAGAGCTCTGAGCGCATGTGTGGCTCTGCACCCTTAGCAGCGTTGCTAACTCCTCAGTAAGGAAAGCCTGCTTCATGTCAGAGTCTCTAAACTCCAGAAGAAGTCGATAAAAGTCCCTTTCTTTCTAAAAAAAAGTCGTTAGGGGGTCTGAAAAGTCATTGAATCTAACAACAAAGTCGCTAGGTTTGCAACTACGTGTCCCAGACTGCATCCCTGCTGAGAGTCCCTCCCTCCCTTCTCATATTGCAGGAAGAACGTAAGTTCGCCCGCCCCTTGTCAATCAGTCACCATATAATTTTGGATTGGTTGTTGTGGTGAAGTTTTCCACCAATAGGAGAGATGTTGTGGTGTGTTTTTTTTTTCTTTTGGCAAGCCTTTTCCGCCTGTAAGACCTGTCGCTAATGTCTGCATGCTATGTTTTCCTGTCACATACAGCGCGATCGAGCGCCGAGCGTGATCAAAATAAGCAGAAAAAAAGTATCGCGGACATAATTTATCATAACTCTGGTTTTATTTGGCCTATCAACACAATTTAAAAACTGGTATATAGGTTGAGGTCCTCACTTTTGAGATAAGTTGAAACGGAGAGTCAACAAGGCTCCGTCTTGCAGCTACATCCGGTTAAATATGTCATGTGACTTGAACGCACACACAGACACACACACACACACACACACACACACACACACACACACACACACACACACACACACACACTCAGAGTCTGGTTTTTAGCACCTGCAAAAACATGCTATTTACATATTTGACAAGAATGCAGAGGCTCCTTTTGCCCCTGAAAAAAATCAAATTTCAAACACAACTTGACTGGTCATTTCTCCAAAAGACAACCATGAAGCTCCATCCAAACCTGAAGCAGGCAGTTGGTGCATGTGTACAGTAACCTGAGGGGAGTGAGGTGAGTGCTTCTGAGGAGAACATGAGCAGTGAAGATTCACCTTGGAGCTAGAACAGAGACATGCACATGATTATACAGGGGCAGGGGCTCAAGTTTTTTCCAGTCGTTTATACAATATGGAAATTAATGTGAAATTAAAACACAAAGTATTAATAGAAAGGTAATGACTGTCCTGTGTAGGTGACAGTGATATCCAATAAGCTAGGCACTCACGAGGCTGGCTGTGGCAAGTGTAAGTGAAAGCAACACGCACTGGCAGGAAGAACAGCAAACGCCGATGAAGGAAAAGGGTCTTTGCAGTGATGGGCGTTAACAGAGAGGGCGATGGCCAGAGGACACAAATGGGACGGGGAGGCAGCACGTTGGGGGGGGGGGGGGGCGCGACACGGCTCGGGCCCGCCAGTGCCCCAACGGGGTCCTAGTTTCTTCTTTTTCCTCCCCTTTGAACTGGAAAATGGCCCACTTCCCACTGGCGAAAACTCATGAAATTTGGCAGGACGACCGGGCCTGGTGAAAATTCGATATTCCGAAGTCGCCGAAACAATAAAATGCAAAATGGCTCCATAGCGCCCCCTAAGGTGAAAATTCACACTATTGACTGTCACGCCTGTACGCTTTGTCAAAATGACACAAAATTGACACACACATGTATCTCAATAAGATCTACAAAAAAGTCAGTGCGGGCGTATCTGTCAAATGTACGGTTAAAGGGTTATTTCGCATTTTTTGCCGATCCGCACACATTGGAATTTCGCTAACTTCTCCGAAGGCTTTCGTTCCACCGGCACCATATTTGCTCAGGCCAATCTACATCCCATGGCCATTAAAAGTTATTCAAATCATGACGCTGCACCCCACGGTTTAGGTTCTAGGGGGCGCCAAAGATAACCCTAAAATCCACATATTTAAAAGACTTATAACTTTTTATTTTTGTCCTCACTGGCCTTCAAGTTTTCTAGGATGATGCAATGTCCAGCCATCAACCCATTTGTGAAGGAATTTTTACTCCCCAAAAGAGTGCCCCCCCCATGGCAGGAGAAAAAAGTCCATTTTTTCTTGTCCCCTAAGGTGAAAATACACATTGTTGAGTGTCACGCCTCTACGCTTTGGCAAAATGACACATAAATTGACACACACATGTATCTCAATAAGATCTACGAAAAAGTCAATGCGCGCGTATCCGTCAAATGTACGGTTAAAGGGTTATTCCACATTTTTTGCCGATCCGCACACATTGGAATTTCGCTAACTCCTCCGAAGGCTTTCGTTCCACCGGCAACACATTTGCTCAGGCCAATCTACACCCCATGGCCATTAAAAGTTATTCAAATCATGACGCTGCACCCCACGGTTTAGGTTCTAGGGGGCGCCAAAGATAACCCTAAAATCCACATATTTAAAAGTCTTATACCTTTTATTTTTGTCCTCACTGGCCTCCAAGTTTTCTAGGATGATGCAATGTCCAGCCATCAACACATTTGTGAAGGAATTGTTACTCCCCAAAAGAGCGCCCCCCCCCCCATGGCAGGAGAAAAAAGTCCATTTTTTCTTGTCGCCTAAGGTGAAAATTCACATTGTTGAGTGTGACACCTGTACGCTTTGTCATATTGACACAAAATTTTACAATCACGTGTATCTCAATAAGATCTACGAAAAAGTCAATGCGCGCGTATCTGTAAAATGTACGGTTAAAGGGCTATATTGCATTTTCTGCCGATTCGCACACATTGGAATGTGGGTAACTCCTCCTAAGGCTTTCGTCCCACTGACACCAAATTTGCTCAGGCCAATCTACATCCCATGGCCATTCAAAATTGTAAAAATCATGACGCTGCACCCCACGGTTTACCTTCTAGGGGGCGCCAAAGATGACCCAAAAATCCACATTCTTAAAAGAATCCCCCCCCCCTCCATGGCAGGAGAAAAAGTCAAGTTTTTCCTGCCCATCGCTCAATGGCTCAATCGCATCGCTCTCCCAGCAACACCGTAAGGAGGAGCAACCTGCCATTTGGATATATCCTAGCTGTGTTTGTGCCCTCACTCATGGCCCAGACTTTTTTCAAATAGGACATGTAGTTTGTCTGCAGCGAGTGTTTTGGTAGAAACTGCGCCTCCCATTCATTATAATGGGAAATGACCACAGACAAGTGCGCACACCATCTTTGGACCTTGAGTGTGACGCGATCGGGAGGGGTAGGCGGTCGCGCTGGGGGCGGCGCGACGCGGCTCGGGCCCGACAGTGCCCCACCGGGGCCCTAGTTAGGGCCCGAGCCAGCTGCAGAGCAGCCGGGCGTAGAGCCCTATTATTCCTGATGAGTTTTTCTGTTTCTTTCTTTCTTTCTTTAGGGCCCGAGCGTAGCTGCTAAGCAGCTGTGAGAGCCCTCTTGTTCCCGCATGTTTCCTTCTTTAGGGCCCGAGCGTAGCTGCTAAGCAGCTGCGAGAGCCCTCTTGTTCCTGATGGATTCTTCTTTCGTTATTAGGGCCCGAGCGTAGCTGCTAAGCAGCTGCGAGAGCCCTCTTGTTCCTGATGGATTCTTCTTTCGTTATTATTATTATTATTATTATTATTATTTTTCCTCCGCTTTAAACTGGAAAATGGCCCACTTCCCACTGGCGAAAACTCAGGAAATTTGGCAGGACAACCGGGCCTGGTGAAAAATTCGATATTCTGAAGTCGCCCAAACAATAAAATGCAAAATGGCTCCATAGCGCCCCTTAAGGTGAAAATTCACACTATTGACTGTCACGCCTGTACGCTTTGTCATATTGACACAAAAATTGACACACACATGTATCTCAATAAGATCTACAAAAAAGTCTTGCGGGCGTATCTGTCAAATGTATGGTTAAAGGGTTATTTCGCATTTTTTGCAGATCCGCACACATTGGAATTTCGCTAACTCCTCCGAAGGCTTTCGTTCCACCAGCACCACGTTTTCTCAGGCCAATCTACACCCCATGGCCATTCAAAGTTGTACAAATAATGACGCTGCACCCCACGGTTTAGGTTCTAGGGGGCGCCAAAGATAACCCTAAAATCCACATATTTAAAAGTCTTATACCTTTTATTTTTGTCCTCACTGGCCTCCAAGTTCTCTAGGATGATGCAATGTCCAGCCATCAACACATTTGTGAAGGAATTTTTACTCGCCAAAAGAGCGCCCCCCCATGGCAGGAGAAAAAAGTCCATTTTTTCTTGTCCCCCCAAGGCAAAAATACACATTGTTGAATGTCACGACTGTACGCTTTGTCATATTGACACAAAATTTGACAATCACGTGTATCTTAATAAGATCTACGAAGAAGTCCATGCGCACGTATCTGTAAAATGTACGGTTAAAGGGCTATTTTGCATTTTTTGCCGATTAGCACACATTGGAATGTGGCTAACTCCTCCTAAGGCTTTCGTCCCACCGACACCAAATTTGCTCAGGCCAACCTACACCCCATGGCCATTCAAAGTTGTACAAATCATGACGCTGCACCCCACGGTTTAGGTTCTAGGGGGCGCCAAAGAGGACCCAAATATCCACATTTTTAAAAGTCTTATAACTTTTTATTTTTGTCCTCACTGGCCTCCAAGTTTTCTAGGATGATGCAATGTCCAGCCATCAACACATTTGTGAAGGAATTTTTACTCCCCAAAAGAGCGCCCCCCCATGGCAGGAGAAAAAGTCAAGTTTTTCCTGCCCATCGCTCAATGGCTCAAACGCATCGCTCTCTCGGCAAAACCGAAAGGAGGAGCAACTTGCCATTTGGATATATACTAGCTGTGTTTGTGCCCTCACTCATGGTCCAGACTTTTTTCAAAAAGGACATGGAGTTTGTCTGCAGCGAGCGTTTTGGTAGAAACTGCGCCTCCCATTCATTATAATGGTAAATGACCACAGACAAGTGCGCACACCATCTTTGGACTTTGAGTGTGACGCAATCGGGAGGGGTAGGCGGTCGCGCTGGGGGCGGCGCGACATGGCTCGGGCCCGCCAGTGCCCCACCGGGGCCCTAGTTAGGGCCCGAGCGTAGCTGCTAAGCAGCTGCGAGAGCCCTCTTGTTCCTGATGGATTCTTCTTTTTAGGGCCCGAGCGTAGCTGCTAAGCAGCTGCGAGAGCCCTCTTGTTCCTGATGGATTCTTCTTTTGTTAGGGCCCGAGCGTAGCTGCTAAGCAGCTGCGAGAGCCCTCTTGTTCCTGATGGATTCTTCTTTTGTTATTATTAGGGCCCGAGCGTAGCTGCTAAGCAGCTGCGAGAGCCCTCTTGTTCCTGATGGATTCTTCTTTTTAGGGCCCGAGCCAGCTGCAGAGCAGCCGGGCGTAGAGCCCTATTATTCCTGTATAGGTTTTTCTTTCTTCTTTCTTTCTTTCTTTCTTTCTTCTTATTTTTCCTCCCCTTTGAAGGGGAAAATGGCCCACTTCCCACTGGCGAAAACTCATGAAATTTGGCAGGACGACCGGGCCTGGTGAAAAATTCAATATTCTGAAGTCGCCCAAACAATAAAATGCAAAATGGCTCCAAAGCGCCCCCTAAGGTGAAAATTCACACTATTGACTGTCACGCCTTTACGCTTTGTCATATTGACACAAAAATTGACACACACATGTATCTCAATAAGATCTACAAAAAAGTCAGTGCGGGCGTATCTGTCAAATGTACGGTTAAAGGGTTATTTTGCATTTTTTGCCGATCCGCACACATTGGAATTTCGCTAACTTCTCCGAAGGCTTTCGTTCCACCGGCACCACATTTGCTCAGGCCAATCTACACCCCATGGCCAATAAAAGTTGTACAAATCATGACGCTGCACCCCACGGTTTACGTTCTAGGGGGCGCCAAAGATAACCCAAAAATCCACAGTCTTAAAAGTCTTATAACTTTTTATTTTTGTCCTCACTGGCCTCCAAGTTCTCTAGGATGATGCAATGTCCAGCCATCAACACATTTGTGAAGGAATTTTTACTCGCCAAAAGAGCGCCCCCCCATGGCAGGAGAAAAAAGTCCATTTTTTCTTGTCTCCTAAGGCGAAAATTCACACTATTGACTGTCACGCCTTTACGCTTTGTCATATTGACACAAAAATTGACATACACATGTATCTCAATAAGATCTACAAAAAAGTCAGTGCGGGCGTATCTGTCAAATGTACGGTTAAAGGGTTATTTCGCATTTTTTGCCGATCCGCACACATTGGAATTTCGCTAACTCCTCCGAAGGCTTTCGTTCCACCAGCACCACATTTGCTCAGGCCAATCTACACCCCATGGCCATTAAAAGTTGTACAAATCATGATGCTGCACCCCACGGTTTACGTTCTAGGGGGCGCCAAAGATAACCCAAATATCCACAGTCTTAAAAGTTTTATAACTTTTTATTTTTGTCCTCACTGGCCTCCAAGTTCTCTAGGATGATGCAATGTCCAGCCATCAACACATTTGTGAAGGAATTTTTACTCGCCAAAAGAGCGCCCCCCCATGGCAGGAGAAAAAAGTCCATTTTTTCTTGTCTCCTAAGGCGAAAATTCACACTATTGACTGTCACGCCTTTACGCTTTGTCATATTGACACAAAAATTGACATACACATGTATCTCAATAAGATCTACAAAAAAGTCAGTGCGGGCGTATCTGTCAAATGTACGGTTAAAGGGTTATTTTGCATTTTTTGCCGATCCGCACACATTGGAATTTCGCTAACTCCTCCGAAGGCTTTCGTTCCACCAGCACCACATTTGCTCAGGCCAATCTACACCCCATGGCCATTAAAAGTTGTACAAATCATGATGCTGCACCCCACGGTTTACGTTCTAGGGGGCGCCAAAGATAACCCAAATATCCACAGTCTTAAAAGTTTTATAACTTTTTATTTTTGTCCTCACTGGCCTCCAAGTTCTCTAGGATGATGCAATGTCCAGCCATCAACACATTTGTGAAGGAATTTTTACTCGCCAAAAGAGCGCCCCCCCATGGCAGGAGAAAAAAGTCCATTTTTTCTTGTCTCCTAAGGCGAAAATACACATTGTTGACTGTCACGCCTTTACGCTTTGTCAAAATGACACAAAATTTGACACACACATGTATCTCAATAAGATCTACAAAAAAGTCAGTGCGGGCGTATCTGTCAAATGTACGGTTAAAGGGTTATTTTGCATTTTTTGCCGATCCGCACACATTGGAATTTCGCTAACTCCTCCGAAGGCTTTCGTTCCAACGGCACCACATTTGCTCAGGCCAATCTACACCCCATGGCCATTCAAAGTTGTACAAATCATGACGCTGCACCCCACGGTTTACGTTCTAGGGGGCGCCAAAGATAACCCAAAAATCCACAGTCTTAAAAGTCTTATAACTTTTTATTTTTGTCCTCACTGGCCTCCAAGTTTTCTAGGATGATGCAATGTCCAGCCATCAACACATTTGTGAAGGAATTTTTCTCCCCAAAAGAGCGCCCCCCATGGCAGGAGAAAAAGTCAAGTTTTTCCTGCCCATCGCTCAATGGCTCAAACGCATCGCTCTCTCGGCAAAACCGAAAGGAGGAGCAACTTGCCATTTGGATATATACTAGCTGTGTTTGTGCCCTCACTCATGGTCCAGACTTTTTTCAAAAAGGACATGGAGTTTGTCTGCAGCGAGCGTTTTGGTAGAAACTGCGCCTCCCATTCATTACAATGGTAAATGACCACAGACAAGTGCGCACACCATCTTTGGACCTTGAGTGTGACGCGATCGGGAGGGGTAGGCGGTCGCGCTGGGGGTGGCGCGACGCGGCTCGGGCCCGACAGTGCCCCACCGGGGCCCTAGTGTTATTATTAGGGCCCGAGCCAGCTGCAGAGCAGCCGGGCGTAGAGCCCTATTATTCCTGTATAGGTTTTTCTTTCTTCTTTCTTTCTTTCTTTCTTTCTTTCTTTCTTCTTATTTTTCCTCCCCTTTGAAGGGGAAAATGGCCCACTTCCCACTGGCGAAAACTCATGAAATTTGGCAGGACGAATGGGCCTGGTGAAAAATTCGATATTCTGAAGTCGCCCAAACAATAAAATGCAAAATGGCTCCATAGCGCCCCCTAAGGTGAAAATTCACACTATTGACTGTCACGCCTTTACGCTTTGTCATATTGACACAAAAATTGACACACACATGTATCTCAATAAGATCTACAAAAAAGTCAGTGCGGGCGTATCTGTCAAATGTACGGTTAAAGGGTTATTTTGCATTTTTTGCCGATCCGCACACATTGGAATTTCGCTAACTCCTCCGAAGGCTTTCGTTCCACCGGCACCACATTTGCTCAGGCCAATCTACACCCCATGGCCATTAAAAGTTGTACAAATCATGACGCTGCACCCCACGGTTTACGTTCTAGGGGGCGCCAAAGATAACCCAAAAATCCACAGTCTTAAAAGTCTTATAACTTTTTATTTTTGTCCTCACTGGCCTCCAAGTTCTCTAGGATGATGCAATGTCCAGCCATCAACACATTTGTGAAGGAATTTTTACTCGCCAAAAGAGGGCCCCCCCATGGCAGGAGAAAAAAGTCCATTTTTTCTTGTCTCCTAAGGCGAAAATTCACACTATTGACTGTCACGCCTTTACGCTTTGTCATATTGACACAAAAATTGACACACACATGTATCTCAATAAGATCTACAAAAAAGTCAGTGCGGGCGTATCTGTCAATCTACGGTTAAAGGGCTATTTCGCATTTTTTGCCGATCCGCACACATTGGAATTTCGCTAACTCCTCCGAAGGCTTTCGTTCCAAAGGCACCACATTTGCTCAGGCCAATCTACACCCCATGGCCATTAAAAGTTGTACAAATCATGACGCTGCACCCCACGGTTTACGTTCTAGGGGGCGCCAAAGATAACCCAAAAATCCACAGTCTTAAAAGTCTTATAACTTTTTATTTTTGTCCTCACTGGCCTCCAAGTTCTCTAGGATGATGCAATGTCCAGCCATCAACACATTTGTGGAGGAATTTTTACTCGCCAAAAGAGCGCCCATGGCAGGAGAAAAAAGTCAATTTTTTCTTGTCTCCTAAGGCAAAAATACACATTGTTGACTGTCACGCCTTTACGCTTTGTCAAAATGACACAAAATTTGACACACACATGTATCTCAATAAGATCTACGAAAAAGTCAAAGTGAGCGTATCTGTTCAATGTACGGTTAAAGGGCTATTTTGCATTTTTTGCCGATCCGCACACATTGGAATTTCGCTAACTCCTCCGAAGGCTTTCGTTCCAAAGGCATCACATTTGCTCAGGCCAATCTACACCCCATGGCCATTAAAAGTTGTACAAATCATGACGCTGCACCCCACGGTTTACGTTCTAGGGGGCGCCAAAGATAACCCAAAAATCCACAGTCTTAAAAGTCTTATAACTTTTTATTTTTGTCCTCACTGGCCTCCAAGTTCTCTAGGATGATGCAATGTCCAGCCATCAACACATTTGTGGAGGAATTTTTACTCGCCAAAAGAGCGCCCCCCCCCCCATGGCAGGAGAAAAAAGTCCATTTTTTCTTGTCTCCTAAGGCGAAAATTCACACTATTGACTGTCACGCCTGTACGCTTTGTCATATTAACACAAAAATTGACACACACATGTATCTCAATAAGATCTACAAAAAAGTCAGTGCGGGCGTATCTGTCAAATGTACGGTTAAAGGGTTATTTCGCATTTTTTGCAGATCCGCACACATTGGAATTTCGCTAACTCCTCCGAAGGCTTTCGGTCCACCGGCACCACATTTGCTCAGGCCAATCTACACTCCATGGCCATTCAAAGTTGTACAAATCATGATGCTGCACCCCATGGTTTAGGTTCTAGGGGGCGCCAAAAATAACCCTAAAATCCACATTCTTAAAAGTTTTATAACTTTTTATTTTTGCCCTCACTGGCCTCCAAGTCTTCTAGGATGATGCAATGTCCAGCCATCAACACATTTGTGAAGGAATTTTTACTCCCCAAAAGAGCGCCCCCCCCATGGCAGGACAAAAGAGTCAATTTTTTCTTGTCCCCTAAGGTGAAAATACACATTGTTGAATGTCACGCCTGTACGCTTTGTCATATTGACACAAAATTTGACAATCACGTGTATCTCAATAAGATCTACGAAAAGGTCAATGCGCGCGTATCTGTAAAATGTACGGTTAAAGGGTTATTTCGCATTTTTTGCCGATTCGCACACATTGGAATGTGGCTAACTCCTCCTAAGGCTTTCGTCCCACTGACACCAAATTTGCTCAGGCCAATCTACACCCCATGGCCATTCAAAGTTGTAAAAATCATGACGCTGCACCCCATGGTCTACGTTCTAGGGGGCGCCAAAGAGGACCCAAATATCCACATTTTTAAAGTCTTATAACTTTTTATTTTTGTCCTCACTGGCCTCCAAGTTTTCTAGGATGATGCAATGTCCAGCCATCAACACATTTGTGAAGGAATTTTTTCTCCCCAAAAGAGCGCCCCCCCCATGGCAGGAGAAAAAGTCAAGTTTTTCCTGCCCATCGCTCAATGGCTCAAACGCATCGCTCTCTCGGCAAAACGGAAAGGAGGAGCAACTTGCCATTTGGATTTATACTAGCTGTGTTTGTGCCCTCACTCATGGTCCAGACTTTTTTCAAAAAGGACATGGAGTTTGTCTGCAGCGAGCGTTTTGGTAGAAACTGCGCCTCCCATTCATTATAATGGTAAATGACCACAGACAAGTGCGCACACCATCTTTGGACCTTGAGTGTGACGCGATCGGGAGGGGTAGGCGGTCGCGCTGGGGGCGGCGTGACACGGCTCGGGCCCGCCAGTGCCCCACCGGGGCCCTAGTTATTATTTTTCCTCCGCTTTAAACTGGAAAATGGCCTACTTCCCACTGGAGAAAACTCATGAAATTTGGCAGGACGACCGGGCCTGGTGAAAAATTCGATATTCTGAAGTCGCCCAAACAATAAAATGCAAAATGGCTCCATAGCGCCTCCTAAGGCGAAAATTCACACTATTGACTGTCATGCCTGTACGCTTTGTCATATTGACACAAAAATTGACACACACGTGTATCTCAATACGGTCTACGAAAAAGTCAGCGCGGGCGCATCTGTGAAATGTACGGTTAGAGGGTTATTTCGCATTTTTTGCCGATCTGCACACATTGGAATTTGGCTAACTCCTCCGAAGGCATTCGTTCCACCGGCACCACATTTGCTCAAGCCAATCTACACCCCATGGCCATTAAAAGTTGTACAAATCATGACGCTGCACCCCACAGTTTACGTTCTAGGGGGCGCCAAAGATAACCCAAAAATCCACAGTCTTAAAAGTCTTATAACTTTTTATTTTTGTCCTCACTGGCCTCCAAGTTCTCTAGGATGATGCAATGTCCAGCCATCAACACATTTGTGAAGGAATTTTTACTCCCCAAAAGAGCGCCCCCACATGGCAGGAGAAAAAAGTCCATTTTTTCTTGTCCCCTAAGGTGAAAATACACATTGTTGAGTGTCACGCCTATACGCTTTGTCATATTGACACAAAATTTGACAATCACGTGTATCTCAATAAGATCTACGAAAAAGTCAATGGGCACGTATCTGTAAAATGTACGGTTAAAGGGTTATTTCGCATTTTTTCCCGATCCGCACACATTGGAATTTCGCTAACTCCTCCGAAGGCTTTAGTTCCACCGCCACCAAATTTGCTCAGGCCAATCTACTCCCCATGGCCATTAAAAGTTGTACAAATCATGACGTTGCACTCCACGGTTTAGGTTCTAGGGGGCGCCAAAGATAACCCAAAAATCCACATTCTTAATAGTCTTATAACTTTTTATTTTTGTCCTCACTGGCCTCCAAGTTTTCTAGGATGATGCAATGTCCAGCCATCAACACATTTGTAAAGGAATTTTTACTCCCGAAAAGAGCGCCCCCCCATGGCAGGAGAAAAAAGTCCATTTTTTCTTGTCCCCTAAGGTGAAAAAACACATTGTTGACTGTCACGCCTATACGCTTTGTCAAAATGACACAAAATTTGACACACACGTGTATCTCAATAAGATCTACGAAAAAGTCAATGGGCACGTATCTGTAAAATGTACGGTTAAAGGGCTATTTCGCATTTTTTGCCGATTCGCACACATTGGAATGTGGCTAACTCCTCCTAAGGCTTTCTTCCCACCGACACCAAATTTGCTCAAGCCGATCTACATCCCATGGCCATTCAAAGTTGTAAAAATCATGCCGCTGCACCCCATGGTTTACGTTCTAGGGGGCGCCAAAGATGACCCAAATATCCACATTCTTAAAAGAATCCACATCCCCCCCCCCCCAAGGCAGGAGAAAAAGTCCAGTTAACCCTGCCCATCGCTCAATGGCTCAATCGCATCGCTCTCCTGGCAACACCGTAAGGAGGAGCAACTTGCCATTTGGATATATCCTAGCTGTGTTTGTGCCCTCACTCATGGTCCAGACTTTTTTCAAATAGGACATGTAGTTTGTCTGCAGCGACCGTTTTGGTAGAAACTGCGCCTCCCATTCATTATAATGGGAAATGACCACAGACAAGTGCGCACACCATCTTTGGACCTTGAGTGTGATGCGAACGGGAGGGGGAGGCGGTCGCGCTGGGGGCGGCGCGACGCGGCTCGGGCCCAACAGTGCCCCACCGGGGCCCTAGTTAGGGCCCGAGCGTAGCTGCTAAGCAGCTGCGAGAGCCCTGTTGTTCCTGATGAGTTTTTCTTTCTTCTTTCTTTCTTTCTTTCTTCTTATTTTTCCTCCCCTTTGAAGGGGAAAATGGCCCACTTCCCACTGGCGAAAACTCATGAAATTTGACAGGAGGACCGGGCCTGGTGAAAAATTCGATATTCTGAAGTCGCCCAAACAATAAAATGCAAAATGGCTCCATAGCGCCCCCTAAGGTGAAAATTCACACTATTGACTGTCACGCCTGTACGCTTTGTCATATTGACACAAAAATTGACACACACATGTATCTCAATAAGATCTACAAAAAAGTCAGCACGGGCGTGTCTGTCAAATGTACGGTTAAAGGGTTATTTCGCATTTTTTGCCGATCCGCACACATTGGAATTTCGCTAACTCCTCCGAAGGCTTTCGTTCCACCGGCACCACATTTGCTCAGGCCAATCTACACCCCATGGCCATTAAAAGTTGTACAAATCATGACGCTGCACCCCACGGTTTACGTTCTAGGGGGCGCCAAAGATAACCCAAAAATCCACAGTCTTAAAAGTCTTATAACTTTTTATTTTTGTCCTCACTGGCCTCCAAGTTCTCTAGGATGATGCAATGTCCAGCAATTAACACATTTGTGAAGGAATTTTTACTCGCCAAAAGAGTGCCCCCCCATGGCAGGAGAAAAAAGTCCATTTTTTCTTGTCCCCTAAGGCGAATATACACATTGTTGAGTGTCACGCCTGTACGCTTTGTCATATTGACACAAAATTTGACAATCAAGTGTATCTCAATAAGATCTATGAAAAAGTCAATGTGCGCGTATCTGTAAAATGTACAGTTAAAGGGCTATTTCGCATTTTTTGCCGATTCGCACACATTGGAATGTGGCTAACTCCTCCTAAGGCTTTCGTTCCACTGACACCAAATTTGCTCAGGCCAATCTACACCCCATGGCCATTCAAAGTTGTACAAATCATGACGCTGCATCCCACGGTTTACGTTCTAGGGGGCGCCAAAGATGACCCAAATATCCACATTTTTAAAAGTCTTATAACTTTATTTTTGTCCTCACTGGCCTCCAAGTTTTCTAGGATGATGCAATGTTCAGTCATCAACACATTTGTGAAGGAATTTTTTTTCCCCAAAAGAGCGCCCCCCCATGGCAGGAGAAAAAGTCAAGTTTTTCCTGCCCATCGCTCAATGGCTCTAATTCATCGCTCTCTCGGCAAAACCGAAAGGAGGAGCACCTTGCCATTTGGGTATATACTAGCAGTGTTTGTGCCCTCACTCATGGTCCAGACTTTTTTCAAAAAGGACATGGAGTTTGTCTGCAGCGAGCGTTTTGGTAGAAACTGCGCCTCCCATCCATTATAATGGTAAATGACCACAGACAAGTGCGCACACCATCTTTGGACCTTGAGTGTGACGCGATCGGGAGGGGTAGGTGGTCGCGCTGGGAGCGGCGCGACACGGCTCGGGCCCGCCAGTGCCCCAACGGGGCCCTAGTTATTATTATTATTTTTCCTCCGCTTTAAACTGGAAAATGGCCCACTTCCCACTGGCGAAAACTCATGAAATTTGGCAGGACGACCGGGCCTGGTGAAAAATTCGATATTCTGAAGTCGCCCAAACAATAAAATGCAAAATGGCTCCATAGCGCCCCCTAAGGCGAAAATTCACACTATTGACTGTCACGCCTGTACGCTTTGTCATATTGACACAAAAATTGACACACACGTGTATCTCAATACGGTCTACGAAAAAGTCAGCGCGGGCGCATCTGTGAAATGTACGGTTAGAGGGTTATTTCGCATTTTTTGCCGATCTGCACACATTGGAATTTGGCTAACTCCTCCGAAGGCATTCGTTCCACCGGCACCACATTTGCTCAAGCCAATCTACACCCCATGGCCATTAAAAGTTGTACAAATCATGACGCTGCACCCCACAGTTTACGTTCTAGGGGGCGCCAAAGATAACCCAAAAATCCACAGTCTTAAAAGTCTTATCACTTTTTATTTTTGTCCTCACTGGCCTCCAAGTTCTCTAGGATGATGCAATGTCCAGCCATCAACACATTTGTGAAGGAATTTTTGCTCCCCAAAAGAGCGCCCCCACATGGCAGGAGAAAAAAAGTCCATTTTTTCTTGTCCCCTAAGGTGAAAATACACATTGTTGAGTGTCACGCCTATACGCTTTGTCATATTGACACAAAATTTGACAATCACGTGTATCTCAATAAGATCTACGAAAAAGTCAATGGGCACGTATCTGTAAAATGTACGGTTAAAGGGTTATTTCGCATTTTTTCCCGATCCGCACACATTGGAATTTCGCTAACTCCTCCGAAGGCTTTAGTTCCACCGCCACCAAATTTGCTCAGGCCAATCTACACCCCATGGCCATTAAAAGTTGTTCAAATCATGACGTTGCACTCCACGGTTTAGGTTCTAGGGGGCGCCAAAGATAACCCAAAAATCCACATTCTTAATAGTCTTATAACTTTTTATTTTTGTCCTCACTGGCCTCCAAGTTTTCTAGGATGATGCAATGTCCAGCCATCAACACATTTGTAAAGGAATTTTTACTCCCGAAAAGAGCGCCCCCCCATGGCAGGAGAAAAAAGTCCATTTTTTCTTGTCCCCTAAGGTGAAAAAACACATTGTTGACTGTCACGCCTATACGCTTTGTCAAAATGACACAAAATTTGACACACACGTGTATCTCAATAAGATCTACGAAAAAGTCAATGGGCACGTATCTGTAAAATGTATGGTTAAAGGGCTATTTCGCATTTTTTGCCGATTCGCACACATTGGAATGTGGCTAACTCCTCCTAAGGCTTTCTTCCCACCGACACCAAATTTGCTCAAGCCGATCTACATCCCATGGCCATTCAAAGTTGTAAAAATCATGCCGCTGCACCCCATGGTTTACGTTCTAGGGGGCGCCAAAGATGACCCAAATATCCACATTCTTAAAAGAATCCACATCCCCCCCCCCCCAAGGCAGGAGAAAAAGTCCAGTTAACCCTGCCCATCGCTCAATGGCTCAATCGCATCGCTCTCCTGGCAACACCGTAAGGAGGAGCAACTTGCCATTTGGATATATCCTAGCTGTGTTTGTGCCCTCACTCATGGTCCAGACTTTTTTCAAATAGGACATGTAGTTTGTCTGCAGCGACCATTTTGGTAGAAACTGCGCCTCCCATTCATTATAATGGGAAATGACCACAGACAAGTGCGCACACCATCTTTGGACCTTGAGTGTGATGCGATCGGGAGGGGGAGGCGGTCGCGCTGGGGGCGGCGCGACGCGGCTCGGGCCCGACAGTGCCCCACCGGGGCCCTAGTTATTATTATTATTTTTCCTCCGCTTTAAACTGGAAAATGGCCCACTTCCCACTGGCGAAAACTCATGAAAATTGGCAGGACGACCGGGCCTGGTGAAAAATTCGATATTCTGAAGTCGCCCAAACAAGAAAATGCAAAATGGCTCAATAGCGCCCCCAAAGGTGAAAATTCACACTATTGACTGTCACGCCTATACGCTTTGTCATATTGACACAAAAATTGACACACACATGTATCTCAATAAGATCTACGAAAAAGTCAATGCGCGCGTATCTGTCAAATGTACGGTTAAAGGGTTATTCCGCATTTTTTGCCGTTCCGCACACATTGGAATTTCGCTAACTCCTCCGAAGGCTTTCGTTCCACCTGCACTACATTTGCTCAGGCCAATCTACACCCCATGGCCATTGAAAGTTGTACAAATCATGACGCTGCACCCCATGGTTTACGTTCTAGGGGGCGCCAAAGATGACCCAAATATCCACATTTTTAAAAGTCTTATAACTTTTTATTTTTGTCCTCACTGGCCTCCAAGTTTTCTAGGATGATGCAATGTGCAGCCATCAACACATCTGTGAAGGAATTTTTTCTCCCCAAAAGAGCGCCCCCCCCCCCCATGGCAGGAGAAAAAGTCAAGTTTTTCCAGCCCATCGCTTAATGGCTCAAACGCATTGCTCTCCCGCTAAAACCAAAAGGAGGAGCAACTTGCCATTTGGATATGTCCTAGCTGTGTTTGTACCCTCACTCATGGTCCAGAATTTTTTCAAATAGGACATGTAGTTTGTCTGCAGCGAGCGTTTTGGTAGAAACTGTGCCTCCCATTCATTATAATGGGAAATGACCAAAGACAGGTGCGCACACCATCTTTGGACCTTGACTTTGACGTCACAGTTTGAAATACAAATGTTATTTGACCTCTGACCTTTGGTGGACACCCTAACCTTTCAACCCGCGAAAACGGCGTTTCAATAGCTCTTACGGCTTTCCTACAAATACACTTTGTTCAGCTACTCCTACTGTCCTTTAAGCTCTGCTTCTCAGATCATCAAAGAGTGTGCACGTGTGTAATGAGCGCATATTGAATGTTAATTATGTTAAATATGTTAATTATTAGAAGAAAAAACAACAACAGTCCTTTTGGACAAAATTTCTTTTTATTACAGAATTAGAATAATGGAAGCATAGTCCAAGGAAACCATTCAAGTGATGTCATACCTCATAATTAATTGAGATGTTGGCTAGTCTGGGCATTTCTTCATTCATCAGGTTTCCTGCATGCATACTAACAGAGCACATCAGTAGCAGTGAGTGATAAGTATGAGTGTGTCATTGTGTAAGAAAGAAAGTGGTTTACTTGCACATCCATAGAAAATAGGTGGTTGAGCACAGCACGCAAACAAAGCTTTGCCACAACGGTTGAACTTCCCAAGTAGCTGATACCAAGGTCACACAATCATGGTGAGCAAAGGTCAAACCAGGCCAGGCACTCACGAGGCTGGCTGTGGCAAGTGTAAGTGAAAGCAACACGCAATGGCAGGAAGAACAGCAAACACCGATGAAGGAAAAGGGTCTTTGCAGTGATGGGCGTCACCAGAGAGGGCGATGGCCAGAGGGCACGAATGGGACGGGGAGGCGGTCGCGCTGGGGGCGGCGCGACGCTGCTCGGGCCCGCCAGTGCCCCAACGGGGCCCTAGTTATTAGGGCCCGAGCGTAGCTGCTAAGCAGCTGCGAGAGCCCTATTATTCCTGATGGATTCTTCTTTCTTCTTCTTCTTATTATTATTTTTCTGCCCCTTTGAACTGGAAAATGGCCCACTTCCCACTGGTGAAAACTCATGAAATTTGGCAGGACGACCGGGCCTGGTGAAAAATTCGATATTCTGAAGTCACCCAAACAATCAAATGCAAAATGGCTCCATAGCGCCCCCTAAGGTGAAAAATTCACATGATTGAGTGTCACGCCTGTACGCTTTGTCAAAATGACACAAAATTTGACACACACGTGTATCTCAATAAGATCTACAAAAAAGTCAGTGCGGGCGTATCTGTCAAATGTACGTTTAAAGGGCTATTTCGCATTTTTTGCCGATCCGCACACATTGGAATTTCGCTAACTCCTCCGAAGGCTTTCGTTCCACCGGCACCAAATTTGCTCAGGCCAATCTATACCCCATGGCCATTCAAAGTTGTACAAATCATGACGCTGCACCCCACGGTTTACGTTGTAGGGGGCGCTAAAGATAACCCAAAAATCCACATTCTTACAAGTCTTATAACTTTTTATTTCTGTCCTCACTGGCCTCCAAGTTTTCTAGGATGATGCAATGTCCAGCCATCAACACATTTGTGAAGGAATTTTTACTCCCCAAAAGAGCGCCCCCCCATGGCAGGAGAAAAAAGGCCATTTTTTCTTGTCCTATAAGGTGAAAATACACATTGTTGAGTGTCACGCCTGTACGCTTTGTCATATTGAAACAAAATTTGATAATCACGTGTATCTCAATAAGATCTACGAAAAAGTCAATGCGCACGTGTCTGCAAAATGTACGGTTAAAGGGCTATTTCGCATTTTTGGTTGATTCGCACACATTGGAATGTGGCTATCTCCTCCTAAGGCTTTCGTTCCACCGATACCAAATTTGCTCAGGCCAATCTACACCCCATGCCCATTCAAAGTTGTAAAAATCATGACGCTGCACCCCACGGTTTACGTTGTAGGGGGCGCCAAAGATGACCCAAAAATCCACATTCTTAAAAGTCATTTTGGCCACTGCAGGAGTACAGAGTACTGCAGTTCTAGGGGGCGCCAAAGATGACCTAAAAATCCACATTCTTAAAAGTCTTTTTGGCCACTGCAGGAGTACAGAGTACTGCAGGATACACACACATATACACACACACACACACACACACACACACACACACACACACACACTCAGAGTCTGTTTTTTAGCACCTGCAAAAACATGCTGTTTACATATTTGACAAGAATGCAGAGGCTTCCTTTTGCCCCTGAAAAAAATCAGATTTCAAACACAACTTGACTGTTCATTTCTCCAAAAGACAACCATGAAGCTCCATCCAAACCTGAAGCAGATAGTTGGTGCATGTGTACAGTAACCTGAGGAGAGTGAGGTGACTATTTCTGAGGAGAACATGAGCAGTGAAGATTCACCTTGGAGCTAGAACAGGGACGTGCACATGATTATACAGGGGCAGGGGCTCAAGTTTTTTCCAGTCATTTATACAATATGGAAATTAATGTGAAATTAAACCACAAATATGTGTGATGAACTGTTTTTAAAACTTAAACTTCAAATAAAAATTGTAAACTTCAAAACATATGCAAATTTTTAACAAAGAACATAGTGATTAACCTCTATTTACATCAAAATGCAGGCAATGGCCCAGGCGTTCTTTGTAAAATTATTTACAAAACACTGTATAGTCTCACAAATGTCACTTTTTATTTATGCCACTACAAAAAAACATGATGTAAATGATGCATGATGTAAAACATGATGTAAAAAACTTGTGTAGATCCTCCTCTATGTCAGTCCATGTGTAATTTTTCCATAATTCTTTGTTTTTTGCAGCATTTTTGTTAGTGTAACTGCAGATTGTGCTGACTGTCTATGGCAAAAAAAAAAAAAAACTGAAAATGCCTCAACATGAACCCCTGGTGGTCTCTGAGGGTGAAACCTGCTAACTGCTGCAGCTCTGTCAGCTTCTGTCTCCCATGCAGAGCTCGGAGCGCATGTGTGGCTCTGCACCCTTAGCAGCGTTGCTAACTCCTCAGTAAGGAAAGCCTGCTTCATGTCAGAGTCTCTAAACTCCAGAAGAAGTCGATAAAAGTCCCTTTCTTTCTAAAAAAAAGTCGTTAGGGGGTCTGAAAAGTCATTGAATCTAACAACAAAGTCGCTAGGTTTGCAACTACGTGTCCCAGACTGCATCCCTGCTGAGAGTCCCTCCCTCCCTTCTCATGTTGCAGGAAGAACGTAAGCGCCCGCCCCTTGTCAATCAGTCACCATATAATTTTGGATTGGTTGTTGTGGTGAAGTTTTCCACCAATAGGAGAGATGTTGTGGTGTGTTTTTTTTTTCTTTTGGCAAGCCTTTTCCGCCTGTATGACCTGTCACTAATGTGTGCATGCAATGTTTTCCTGTCTCATACAGCACGATTGAGCGCCGAACGTGATCAAAATAAGCAGAAAAAAAGTATCGCGGACATAATTTATCATAACTCTGGTTTTATTTGGCCTATCAACACAATTTAAAAACTGGTATATAGGTTGAGGTCCTCACTTTTGAGATAAGTTGAAACGGAGAGTTAACGAGGCTCCGTCTTGCAGCTACATCCGGTTAAATATGTCATGTGACTTGAACGCTGGGGAGCGTCAATCGAATCGAATCAAACCTAACTCTCAGATGAATCTTCAAAATTCACCTCAGAAATATGCTTATTATTCTTCTCAGAGTACTGCAGGATACACACACACACACACACACAGACACACACACACACACGCACACACACACACACACACACACTCAGAGTCTGTTTTTTAGCACCTGCAAAAACATGCTATTTACATATTTGACAAGAATGCGGAGGCTTCCTTTTGCCCCTGAAAAAAATCAGATTTCAAACACAACTTGACTGGTCATTTCTCCAAAAGACAACCATGAAGCTCCATCCAAACCTGAAGCAGGCAGTTGGTGCATGTGTACAGTAACCTGAGGGGAGTGAGGTGACTGCTTCTGAGGGGAACATGAGCACTGAAGATTCACCTTGGAGCTAGAACAGGGACGTGCACATGATAATACAGGGGCAGGGGCTCAAGTTTTTTCCAGTCGTTTATACAATATGGAAATTAATGTGAAATTAAAAAACAAAGTATGACTGTCCTGTGTAGGTGACAGTGATATCCAATAGGCTAGGCACTCACGAGGCTGGCTGTGGCAAGTGTAAGTGAAAGCAACACGCACTGGCAGGAAGAACAGCAAACGCCGATGAAGGAAAAGGGTCTTTGCAGTGATGGGCGTTACCAGAGAGGGCGATGGCCAGAGGACACGAATGGGACGGGGAGGCAGCGCGTTGGGGGGGGGGGGGTGCGACACGGCTCGGGCCCGCCAGTGCCCCAACGGGGCCCTAGTTATTATTATTATTATTTTTCCTCCGCTTTAAACTGGAAAATGGCCCACTTCCCACTGGCGAAAACTCATGAAATTTGGCAGGACAACCGGGCCTGGTGAAAAATTCGATATTCTGAAGTCGCCCAAACAATAAAATGCAAAATGGCTCCATAGCGCCCCCTAAGGTGAAAATTCACACTATTGACTGTCACGCCTGTACGCTTTGTCATATTGACACAAAAATTGACACACACATGTATCTCAATAAGATCTACAAAAAAGTCAGTGCGGGTGTATCTGTCAAATGTATGGTTAAAGGGTTATTTCGCATTTTTTGCAGATCCGCACACATTGGAATTTCGCTAACTCCTCCGAAGGCTTTCGTTCCACCAGCACCACGTTTGCTCAGGCCAATCTACACCCCATGGCCATTCAAAGTTGTACAAATCATGACGCTGCACCCCACGGTTTACGTTCTAGGGGGCGCCAAAGATAACCCAAAAATCCACAGTCTTAAAAGTCTTATAACTTTTTATTTTTGTCCTCACTGGCCTCCAAGTTCTCTAGGATGATGCAATGTCCAGCCATCAACACATTTGTGAAGGAATTTTTACTCGCCAAAAGAGCGCCCCCCCCCATGGCAGGAGAAAAAAGTCAATTTTTTCTTGTCCCCCAAGGCAAAAATACACATTGTTGAATGTCACGCCTGTACGCTTTGTCATATTGACACAAAATTTGACAATCACGTATATCTCAATAAGATCTACGAAAAAGTCAAAGAGCGCGTATCTGTATAATGTACGGTAAAAGGGCTATTTCGCATTTTTTGCCGATTCACACACATTGGAATGTGGCCAACTCCTCCTAAGGCTTTCGTCCCACTGACACCAAATTTGCTTAGGCCAATCTACAACCCATGGCCATTAAAAGTTGTAAAAATCATGACGCCGCACCCCACGGTTTACGTTCTAGGGGGCGCCAAAGATGACCCAAATATACATTACAGCAGACAAAGTAGTTTTGCCCACTGAGTGGCGCCAAAGGGACTTGTCTATTGAGTCTGGGAGTCACTATTGGCCGTTTTTGACTACTTTAGATTTTACCTTTATTAGGGCCCGAGCGTAGCTGCTAAGCAGCTGCGAGAGCCCTATTATTCCCCAAGTGGTTTTTCTTTGTTTCTTTCTTTCTTCTTTTTCCTCCCCTTTGAACTGGAAAATGGCCCACTTCCCACTGGCGAAAACTCATGAAATTTGGCAGGATGACCGGGCCTGGTGAAAAATTTGATATTCCGAAGTCGCCCAAACAAGAAAATGCAAAATGGCTCCATAGCGCCCCCTAAGGTGAAAATTCACACTATTGACTGTCACGCCTTTACGCTTTGTCAAAATGACACAAAAATTGACACACATATGTATCTCAATAAGATCTACAAAAAAGTCAGTGCGGGCGTATCTGTCAAATGTACGGTTAAAGGGTTATTCCGCATTTTTTGCCGATCCGCACACATTGGAATTTCGCTAACTCCTCCGAAGGCTTTCTTTCCACCGGCACCACATTTGCTCAGGCCAATCTACACCCCATGGCCATTAAAAGTTATTCAAATCATGATGCTGCACCCCACGGTTTAGGTTCTAGGGGGCGCCAAAGATAACCCTAAAATCCACATATTTAAAAGTCTTATAACTTTTTATTTTTGCCCTCACTGGCCTCCAAGTTTTCTAGGATGATGCAATGTCCAGCCATCAACACATTTGTGAAGGAATTTTTACTCCCCAAAAGAGCGCCCCCCCATGGCCGGAGAAAAAAGTCCATTTTTTCTTGTCCCCTAAGGTGAAAATACACATTGTTGAGTGTCACGCCTGTACGCTTTGTCATATTGACACAAAATTTGACACACACATGTATCTCAATAAGATCTACGAAAAAGTCAATGCGCGCGTATCTGTCAAATGTACGGTTAAAGGGTTATTCCGCATTTTTTGCTGATCCGCACACATTGGAATTTCGCTAACTCCTCCTAAGGCTGGCGTTCCACCGGCACCACATTTGCTCAGGCCAATCTACACCCCATGGCCATTAGTCAAATCATGACGCTGCACCCCACGGTTTAGGTTCTAGGGGGCGCCAAAGATAACCCTAAAATCCACATATTTCAAAGTCTTATAACTTTTTATTTTTGTCCTCACTGGCCTCCAAGTTTTCTAGGATGATGCAATGTCCAGCCATCAACACATTTGTGAAGGAATTTTTACTCCTCAAAAGAGCGCCCCCCCATGGCAGGAGAAAAAAGTCAATTTTTTCTTGTCCCCTAAGGTGAAAATACACATTGTTGAGTGTGACACCTGTACGCTTTGTCATATTGACACAAAATTTGACAATCACGTGTATCTCAATAAGATCTACGAAAAAGTCAATGGGTGCGTAACTGTCAAATGTACGGTTAGAGGGCTATTTTGCATTTTTTGCCGATTCGCACACATTGTAATGTGGCTAACTCCTCCTAAGGCTTTCGTCCCACTGAAACCAAATTTGCTCAGGCCAATCTACACCCCATGGCCATTCAAAGTTGTAAAAATCATGACGCTGCACCCCACGGTTTACGTTCTAGGGGGCGCCAAAGATGACCAAAAAATCCACATTCTTAAAAGAATCCACATTCTCCCCCCCCATGGCAGGAGAAAAAGTCAAGTTTTTCCTGCCCATCGCTCAATGGCTCAATCGCATCGCTCTCCAGGCAACACCGTAACGAGGAGCAACCTGCCATTTGGATATATCCCAGCTGTGTTTGTGCCCTCACTCATGGTCCAGACTTTTTTCTAATAGGACATGAAGTTTGTCTGCAGCGAGTGTTTTGGTAGAAACTGCGCCTCCCATTCATTATAATGGGAAATGACCACAGACAAGTGCGCACACCATCTTTGGACCTTGAGTGTGACGCAATCGGGAGGGGGAGGCGGTCACGCTGGGGGCGGCACGACGCGGCTCGGGCCCGACAGTGCCCCACCGGGGCCCTAGTATTTCCTCTTAAAGTTTTTTTACCTTGCCTTGCCTGGTATCATTTTTTTCAGCACAACCTCACCTGTGTGAATTTACAGTTATTTTATCATTTTGACATACTGTATTTACACAATGGACCCAAATTCACACACAAAACATAAATTCCGAGTGGAAAAAAGTAACATTTTTACTGTGAAAACCACAAATATGTGTGATGAACTGTTTTTAAAACTTAAACTTCAAATAAAAATTGTAAACTTCAAAACATATGCAAATTTTTAACAAAGAACATAGTAATTTACCTCTATTTACATCAAAATGCAGGCAATGGCCCAGGCGTTCTTTGTAAAATTATTTACAAAACACTGTATAGTCTCACAAATGTCACTTATATTTAAGCCACTACAAAAAATCATGATGTAAATGATGCATGATGTAAAACATGATGTAAAAAACTTGTGTAGATCCTCCTCTATGTTAGTCCATGTGTAATTTTTCCATAATTCTTTGTTTTTTGCAGCATTTTTGTTAGTGTAACTGCAGATTGTGCTGACAGTGTCTATGGCAAAAAAAAAAAAAAACTGAAAATGCCTCAACATGAACCCCTGGTGGTCTCTGAGGGTGAAACCTGCTAACTGCTGCAGATCTGTCAGCTTCATGCAGAGCTCGGAGCACATGTGTGGCTCTGCACCATTAGCAGCGTTGCTAACTCCTCAGTAAGGAAAGCCTGCTTCATGCCTGAGTCTCTAAACTCCAGAAGAAGTCGATAAAAGTCCCTTTCTTTCTAAAAAAAAAAGGCGTTAGGTGGTCTGAAAAGTCATTGAATCTAACAACAAAGTTGCTAGGTTTGCAACTACGTGTCCCAGACTGCATCCCTGCTGAGAGTCCCTCCCTCCCTTCTCATGTTGCAGGAAGACCGTAAGCGCCCGCCCCTTGTCAATCAGTCACCATATAATTTTCGATTGGTTGTTGTGGTGAAGTTTTCCACCAATAGGAGAGATGTTGTGGTGTGTTTTTTTTTTCTTTTGGCAAGCCTTTTCCGCCTGTAAGACCTGTCGCTAATGTCTGCATGCTATGTTTTCCTGTCTCATACAGCGCGATCGAGCGCCGAACGTGATCAAAATAAGCAGAAAAAAAGTATCGCAGACATAATTTATCATAACTCTGGTTTTATTTGGCCTATCAACACAATTTAAAAACTGGTATATAGTTTAAGGTCCTCACTTTGGAGATAAGTTGAAACGGATAGTCAACGAGGCTCCATCTTGCAGCTACATCCGGTTAAATATGTCATGTGACTTGAACGCTGGGGAGCGTCAATCGACTGCAGAGCCAGCAGACAAAGTACTTATGGCCATTGAGAGGCACACATTTGTCATATGCTATAATCCTAACATATTTTAATGCTTTTTCTATTTAAACCTAATGGATCTAAGGTTTGACCTTCAAAATTTAGGAAGAATATGTTATTGCAGTAATGACCCCCTTAAACAACCAGAGGTCCTTTCCTAAAGTTTATGGAAATTTTAGTGAAGGCCTTGGTTTCTGTCCTCGCAAAATGCATAGAAATAATAAAGCTAAATACCATAAAATGGTCTTGGCGTATTAGCAGTGATATAAAATAGTGGTTTGAATATGAATGAACAACAAAAAAAAACATCAACAGAGCCTTTTTGTGTTGGGATTCTTTCATTATTACACAAAAACAGACATAGACAGACATCGAAAGGGTAAGGGAATGATCAGCCCTCCTGACTCTCAGATGAATCTTCAAAATTCACCTCAGAAATATGCTTATTCTTCTCAGAGTACTGCAGGATACACACACACACACACACACACACACACACACACACACTCAGAGTCTTTTTTTTAGCACCTGCAAAAACATGCTATTTACATATTTGACAAGAATGCAGAGGCTCCTTTTGCCCCTGAAAAAAATCAAATTTCAAACACAACTTGACTGCTCATTTCTCCAAAAGACAACCATGAAGCTCCATCCAAACCTGAAGCAGGCAGTTGGTGCATGTGTACAGTAACCTGAGGGGAGTGAGGTGACTGCTTCTGAGGAGAACATGAGCAGTGAAGATTCACCTTGGAGCTAGAACAGGGACGTGCACATGATTATACAGGGGCAGGGGCTCACGTTTTTTCCAGTCGTTTATACAATATGGAAATTAATGTGAAATTAAAAACAAAGTATTAATAGAAAGGTAATGACTGTCCTGTGTAGGTGACCGTGATATCCAATAGGCTAGGCACTCACAAGGCTGGCTGTGGCAAGTGTAAGTGAAAGCAACATGCACTGGCAGGAAGACCAGCTAACACAGATGAAGGAAAAGGGTCTTTGCAGTGATGGGCGTCACCAGAGAGGGCGACAGCCAGAGGACGTGAATGGGACAGGGAGGCGGTCGCGCTGGGGGCGGCGCGACGCGGCTCGGGCCCGCCAGTGCCCCAACGGGGCCCTAGTTTGTTATTATTATTATTATTATTATTTTTCCTCCGCTTTAAACTGGAAAATGGCCCACTTCCCACTGGCGGAAACTCATTAAATTTGGCAGGACGACCGGGCCTGGTGCAAAATTCGATATTCTGAAGTCGCCCAAACAATAAAATGCAAAATGGCTCCATAGCGCCCCCTAAGGTGAAAATTCACACTATTGACTGTCACGCCTTTACGCTTTGTCATATTGACACAAAAATTGACACACACATGTATCTCAATAAGATCTACAAAAAAGTCAGTGCGGGCGTATCTGTCAAATGTACGGTTAAAGGGTTATTTCGCATTTTTTGCCGATCCGCACACATTGGAATTTCGCTAACTCCTCCGAAGGCTTTCGTTCCAACGGCACCACATTTGCTCAGGCCAATCTACACCCCATGGCCATTAAAAGTTGTACAAATCATGACGCTGCACCCCACGGTTTACGTTCTAGGGGAACGAAGGAATTTTTACTCCCCAAAAGAGCGCCCCCCAATGGCAGGAGAAAAAAGTCCATTTTTTCTTGTCTCCTAAGGCGAAAATACACATTGTTGACTGTCACGCATTTACGCTTTGTCAAAATGACACAAAAATTGACACACACATGTATCTCAATACGATCTACGAAAAAGTCAATGCGAGCGTATCTGTTCAATGTACGGTTAAAGGGCTATTTCGCATTTTTTGCCGATTCGCACACATTGGAATGTGGCTAACTCCTCCTAAATCTTTTGTCCCATCGGCTTCAAATTTGCTCAGGTCAATCTACACCCCATGGCCATTCAAAGTTGTACAAATCATGACGCTGCACCCCACAGTTTACGTTCTAGGGGGCGCCAAAGAGGACCCAAATATCCACATTTTTAAAAGTCTTATAACTTTTTATTTTTGTCCTCACTGGCCTCCAAGTTTTCTAGGATGATGCAATGTCCAGCCATCAACACATTTGTGAAGGAATTTTTTCTCCCCAAAAGCGCGCCCCCCCATGGCAGGAGAAAAAGTCAAGTTTTTCCTGCCCATCGCTCAATGGCTCAAACGCATCGCTCTCTCGGCAAAACGGAAAGGAGGAGCAACTTGCCATTTGGATATATACTAGCTGTGTTTGTGCCCTCACTCATGGTCCAGACTTTTTTCAAAAAGGACATGGAGTTTGTCTGCAGCGAGCGTTTTGGTAGAAACTGCGCCTCCCATTCATTATAATGGTAAATGACCACAGACAAGTGCGCACACCATCTTTGGACCTTGAGTGTGACGCGATCGGGAGGGGTAGGCGGTCGCGCTGGGGGCGGCGCAACACGGCTCGGGCCCAACAGTGCCCCAACGGGGCCCTAGTTAGGGCCCGAGCCAGCTGCAGAGCAGCCGGGCGTAGAGCCCTATTATTCCTGTAAAGGTTTTTCTTTCTTCTTTCTTTCTTTCTTTCTTTAGGGCCCGAGCGTAGCTGCTAAGCAGCTGCGAGAGCCCTCTTGTTCCTGCATGTTTCCTTCTTTTGTTATTATTATTATTATTATTTTTCCTCCCCTTTGAACTGGAAAATGGCCCACTTCCCACTGGCGAAAACTCATGAAATTTGGCAGGACGACCGGGCCTGGTGAAAAATTTGATATTCTGAAGTCGCCCAAACAATAAAATGCAAAATGGCTCCATAGCGCCCCCTAAGGTGGAAATTCACACTATTGACTGTCACGCCTGTACGCTTTGTCAAAATGACACAAAATTTGACACACATATGTATCTCAATAAGATCTACAAAAAAGTCAGTGCGGGCGTATCTGTCAAATGTACGGTTTAAGGGCTATTTCGCATTTTTTGGCGATCCGTACACATTGGAATTTCGCTAACTCCTCCGAAGGCTTTTGTTCCACCGGCACCACATTTGCTCAGGCCAATCTACACCCCATGGCCATTAAAAGTTATTCAAATCATGACGCTGCACCCCACGGTTTAGGTTCTAGGGGGCGCCAAAGATAACCCTAAAATCCACATATTTAAAAGTCTTATAACTTTTTATTTTTGTCCTCACTGGCCTCCAAGTTCTCTAGGATGATGCAATGTCCAGCCATCAACACATTTATGAAGGAATTTTTACTCGCCAAAAGAGCGCCCCCCCATGGCAGGAGAAAAAAGTCCATTTTTTCTTGTCTCCTAAGGCGAAAATACACATTGTTGACTGTCACGCCTTTACGCTTTGTCAAAATGACACAAAATTTGACACACACATGTATCTCAATAAGATCTACGAAAAAGTCAATGCGAGCGTATTTGTTCAATGTACGGTTAAAGGGCTATTTCGCATTTTTTGCCGATTCGCACACATTGGAATGTGGCTAACTCCTCCTAAATCTTTTGTCCCACCGGCACCACATTTGCTCAGGCCAATCTACACCCCATGGCCATTAAAAGTTATTCAAATCATGACGCTGCACCCCACGGTTTAGGTTCTAGGGGGCGCCAAAGATAACCCTAAAATCCACATATTTAAAAGTCTTATAACTTTTTATTTTTGTCCTCACTGGCCTCCAAGTTTTCTAGGATGATGCAATGTCCAGCCATCAACACATTTGTGAAGGAATTTTTCTCCCAAAAGAGCGCCCCCCCATGGCAGGAGAAAAAGTCAAGTTTTTCCTGCCCATCGCTCAATGGCTCAAACGCATCGCTCTCTCGGCAAAAACCGAAAGGAGGAGCAACTTGCCATTTGGATATATCTAGCTGTGTTTGTGCCCTCACTCATGGTCCAGACTTTTTTCAAATAGGACATGGAGTTTGTCTGCAGCGAGCGTTTTGGTAGAAACTTCGCCTCCCATTCATTATAATGGTAAATGACCACAGACAAGTGCGCACACCATCTTTGGACCTTGAGTGTGACGCGATCGGGAGGGGTAGGCGGTCGCGCTGGGGGCGGCGCGACACGGCTCGGGCCCGCCAGTGCCCCAACGGGGCCCTAGTTAGGGCCCGAGCCAGCTGCAGAGCAGCCGGGCGTAGGCCCTATTATTCCCCAAGTGGTTTTTCTTTGTTTCTTTCTTTCTTTCTTTCTTTCTTCTTTTTCCTCCCCTTTGAACTGGAAAATGGCCCACTTCCCACTGGCGAAAACTCATGAAATTTGGCAGGACGACTGGGCCTGGTGAAAAATTCGATATTCTGAAGTCGCCCAAACAATAAAATGCAAAATGGCTCCATAGCGCCCCCTAAGGTGGAAATTCACACTATTGACTGTCACGCCTGTACGCTTTGTCATATTGACACAAAAATTGACACACATATGTATCTCAATAAGATCTACAAAAAAGTCAGTGCGGCCGTATCTGTCAAATGTACGGTAAAAGGGCTATTTCGCATTTTTTGCCGATCCGCACACATTGGAATTTCGCTAACTCCTCCGAAGGCTTTCGTTCCACCGGCACCACATTTGCTCAGGCCAATCTACACCCCGTGGCCATTAAAAGTTATCAAAATCATGACGCTGCACCCCAAGGTTTAGGTTCTAGGGGGCGCCAAAGATAACACTAAAATCCACATATTTAAAAGTCTTATAACTTTTTATTTTTGTCCTCACTGGCCTCCAAGTTTTCTAGGATGATGCAATGTCCAGCCATCAACACATTTGTGAAGGAATTTTTACTCCCCAAAAGAGCGCCCCCCCATGGCAGGAGAAAAAAGTCCATTTTTTCTTGTCCCCTAAGGTGAAAATACACATTGTTGAGTGTCACGCCTATACGCTTTGTCAAAATGACACAAAAATTGACACACACATGTAACTCAATAAGATCTATGAAAAAGTCAATGCGCGCGTATCTGTCAAATGTACGGTTAAAGGGTTATTCCGCATTTTTTGCCGATCCGCACACATTGGAATTTCGCTAACTCCTCCTAAGGCTTTCGTTCCACCGGCACCACATTTGCTCAGGCCAATCTACACCCCATGGCCATTAAAAGTTATTCAAATCATGACGCTGCACCCCACGGTTTAGGTTCTTGGGGGCGCCAAAGATAACCCTAAAATCCACATATTTAAAAGTCTTATAACTTTTTATTTTTGTCCTCACTGGCCTCCAAGTTTTCTAGGATGATGCAATGTCCAGCCATCAACACATTTGTGAAGGAATTTTTACTCCCCAAAAGAGCGCCCCCCCATGGCAGGAGAAAAAAGTCCATTTTTTCTTGTCCCCTAAGGTGAAAATACATATTGTTGAGATTCACGCCTATACGCTTTGTCATATTGACACAAAATTTGACAATCACGTGCCTTGCCTGGTATCATTTATTTCAGAACAACCTCACCTGTGCGAATTTACAGTTATTTTATCATGTTGACATACTGAATTTACACAATGGACCCAAATTCACACACAAAACATAAAATCCGAGTGGAAAAAAGTAACATTTTTACTGTGAAAACCACAAATATGTGTGATGAACTGTTTTTAAAACTTAAACTTCAAATAAAAATTGTAAACTTCAAAACATATGCAAATTTTTAACAAAGAACATAGTGATTTACCTCTATTTACATCAAAATGCAGGCAATGGCCCAGGCGTTCTTTGTAAAATTATTTACAAAACACTGTATAGTCTCACAAATGTCACTTTTTATTTATGCCACTACAAAAAAACATGATGTAAATGATGCATGATGTAAAACATGATGTAAAAAACTTGTGTAGATCCTCCTCTATGTCAGTCCATGTGTAATTTTTCCATAATTCTTTGTTTTTTGCAGCATTTTTGTTAGTGTAACTGCAGATTGTGCTGACAGTGTCTATGGCACAAAAAAAAAAAAAAAATTAAAATGCCTCAACATGAACCCCTGGTGGTCTCTGAGGGTGAAACCTGCTAACTGCTGCAGCTCTGTCAGCTTCAGTCTCCCATGCAGAGCTCTGAGCGCATGTGTGGCTCTGCACCCTTAGCAGCGTTGCTAACTCCTCAGTAAGGAAAGCCTGCTTCATGTCAGAGTCTCTAAACTCCAGAAGAAGTCGATAAAAGTCCCTTTCTTTCTAAAAAAAAGTCGTTAGGGGGTCTGAAAAGTCATTGAATCTAACAACAAAGTCGCTAGGTTTGCAACTACGTGTCCCAGACTGCATCCCTGCTGAGAGTCCCTCCCTCCCTTCTCATGTTGCAGGAAGAACGTAAGCGCCCGCCCCTTGTCAATCAGTCACCATATAATTTTGGATTGGTTGTTGTGGTGAAGTTTTCCACCAATAGGAGAGATGTTGTGGTGTGTTTTTTTTTTTCTTTTGGCAAGCCTTTTCCGCCTGTAAGACCTGTCGCTAATGTCTGCATGCTATGTTTTCCTGTCTCATACAGCGCGATCGAGCGCCGAACGTGATCAAAATAAGCAGAAAAAAAGTATCGCGGACATAATTTATCATAACTCTGGTTTTATTTGGCCTATCAACACAATTTAAAAACTGGTTAAAAGGTTGAGGTCCTCACTTTTGAGATAAGTTGAAACGAAGAGTCAACGAGGCTCCGTCTTGCAGCTACATCCGGTTAAATATGTCATGTGACTTGAACGCACACACAGACACACGCACACGCACACACACACACACACACACACACACACACACTCAGAGTCTGGTTTTTAGCACCTGCAAAAACATGCTATTTACATATTTGACAAGAATGCAGAGGCTCCTTTTGCCCCTGAAAAAATTCAAATTTCAAACACAACTTGACTGGTCATTTCTCCAAAAGACAACCATGAAGCTCCATCCAAACCTGAAGCAGGCAGTTGGTGCATGTGTACAGTAACCTGAGGGGAGTGAGGTGAGTGCTTCTGAGGAGAACATGAGCAGTGAAGATTCACCTTGGAGCTAGAACAGAGACATGCACATGATTATACAGGGGCAGGGGCTCAAGTTTTTTCCAGTCGTTTATACAATATGGAAATTAATGTGAAATTAAAACACAAAGTATTAATAGAAAGGTAATGACTGTCCTGTGTAGGTGACAGTGACATCCAATAGGCTAGGCACTCACGAGGTTGGCTGTGGCAAGTGTAAGTGAAAGCAACACGCACTGGCAGGAAGAACAGCAAGCGCCGATGAAGGAAAGGGTCTTTGCAGTGATGGGCGTTACCAGAGAGGGCGATGGCCAGAGGACGCGAATGGGACGGGGAGGCAGCGCGTTGGGGGGGGCAGCGCGACACGGCTCGGGCCCGCCAGTGCCCCAACGGGGCCCTAGTTAGGGCCCGAGCGTAGCTGCTAAGCAGCTGCGAGAGCCCTCTTGTTCCTGCATGTTTCCTTCTTTTGTTATTATTAGGGCCCGAGCGTAGCTGCTAAGCAGCTGCGAGAGCCCTATTATTCCCCAAGTGGTTTTTCTTTGTTTCTTTCTTTCTTTCTTTCTTTCTTTCTTTCTTCTTTTTCCTCCCCTTTGAACTGGAAAATGGCCCACTTCCCACTGGCGAAAACTCATGAAATTTGGCAGGACGACCGGGCCTGGTGAAAAATTCGATATTCTGAAGTCGCCCAAACAATAAAATGCAAAATGGCTCCATAGCGCCCCCTAAGGTGGAAATTCACACTATTGACTGTCACGCCTGTACGCTTTGTCATATTGACACAAAAATTGACACACATATGTATCTTAATAAGATCTACAAAAAAGTCAGTGCGGCCGTATCTGTCAAAATTAAGGTTAAAGGGTTATTTCGCATTTTTTGCCGATCCGCACACATTGAAATTTCGCTAACTCCTCCGAAGGCTTTCGTTCCACCGGCACCACATTTGCTCAGGCCAATCTACACCCCGTGGCCATTAAAAGTTATCAAAATCATGACGCTGCACCCCAAGGTTTAGGTTCTAGGGGGCGCCAAAGATAACACTAAAATCCACATATTTAAAAGTCTTATAACTTTTTATTTTTGTCCTCACTGGCCTCCAAGTTTTCTAGGATGATGCAATGTCCAGCCATCAACACATTTGTGAAGGAATTTTTACTCCCCAAAAGAGCGCCCCCCCATGGCAGAAGAAAAAAGTCCATTTTTTCTTGTCCCCTAAGGTGAAAATACACATTGTTGAGTGTCACGCCTATACGCTTTGTCAAAATGACACAAAAATTGACACACACATGTAACTCAATAAGATCTACGAAAAAGTCAATGCGCGCGTATCTGTCAAATGTACGGTTAAAGGGTTATTCCGCATTTTTTGCCGATCCGCACACATTGGAATGTGGCTAACTCCTCCTAAGGCTTTCGTTCCACCGGCACCACATTTGCTCAGGCCAATCTACACCCCGTGGCCATTAAAAGTTATCAAAATCATGACGCTGCACCCCAAGGTTTAGGTTCTAGGGGGCGCCAAAGATGACACTAAAATCCACATATTTAAAAGTCTTATTACTTTTTATTTTTGTCCTCACTGGCCTCCAAGTTTTCTAGGATGATGCAATGTCCAGCCATCAACACATTTGTGAAGGAATTTTTACTCCCCAAAAGAGCGCCCCCCCATGGCAGAAGAAAAAAGTCCATTTTTTCTTGTCCCCTAAGGTGAAAATTCACACTATTGACTGTCAGGCCTGTACGCTTTGTCATATTGACACAAAAATTGACACACACATGTATCTCAATAAGATCTACGAAAAAGTCAATGCCGCGTATCTGTCAAATGTACGGTTAAAGGGTTATTTCGCATTTTTTGCCGATGCGCACACATTGGAATTTCGCTAACTCCTCCTAAGGCTTTTGTTCCACCGGCACCACATTTGCTCAGGCCAATCTACACCCCATGGCCATTGAAAGTTATTCAAATCATGATGCTGCACCCCACGGTTTAGGTTCTAGGGGGCGCCAAATATAACCCTAAATCCACATATTTAAAAGTCTTATAACTTTTTATTTTTGTCCTCACTGGCCTCCAAGTTCTCTAGGATGATGCAATGTCCAGCCATCAACACATTTGTGAAGGAATTTTTACTCCCCAAAAGAGCGCCCCCCCATGGCAGGAGAAAAAAGTCAATTTTTTCTTGTCCCCTAAGGTGAAAATACACATTGTTGAGTGTCACGCCTGTACGCTTTGTCATATTGACACAAAATTTGACAATCACGTGTGTCTCAATAACATCTACGAAAAAGTCAATGCACGCGTATCTGTCAAATGTACGGTTAAAGGGCTATTTTGCATTTTTTGCCGATTCGCACACATTGGAATGTGGCTAACTCCTCCTAAGGCTTTCATCCCACTGACACCAAATTTGCTCAGGCCAATCTACACCCCATGGCCATTAAAAGTTGTAAAAATCATGGCGGTGCACCCCACGGTTTACGTTCTAGGGGGCGCCAAAGATGACCCAAATATCCACATTCTTAAAAGAATCCACATCCCCCCCCCCCCCAATCCCCCATCCCCCATGGCAGGAGAAACAGTCAAGTTTTTCCTGCCCATCACTCAATGGCTCAATCGCATCGCTCTCCCGGCAACACCGTAACGAGGAGCAACTTGCCGTTTGGATATATCCTAGCTGTGTTTGTGCCCTCACTCATGGTCCAGACTTTTTTCAAATAGGATATGTAGTTTGTCTGCAGCGAGTGTTTTGGTAGAAACTGCGCCTCCCATTCATTATAATGGGAAATGACCACAGACAAGTGCGCACACCATCTTTGGACCTTGAGTGTGACGCGATCGGGAGGGGGAGGTGGTCGCGCTGGGGGCGGCGCGACGCGGCTCGGGCCCGACAGTGCCCCACCGGGGCCCTAGTTATTATTTTTCCTCCCCTTTGAACTGGAAAATGGCCCACTTCCCACTGGCGAAAACTCATGAAATTTGGCAGGACGACCGGGCCTGGTGAAAAATTTGATATTCCGAAGTCGACCAAACAAGAAAATGCAAAATGGCTCCATAGCGCCCCCTAAGGTGAAAATTCACACTATTGACTGTCACGCCTGTACACTTTGTCAAAATGACACAAAAATTGACACACACATGTATCTCAATAAGATCTACGAAAAAGTCAACGCGCGCGTATCTGTCAAATGTACGGTTAAAGGGTTATTCCGCATTTTTTGCCGATCCGCACACATTGGAATTTCGCTAACTCCTCCGAAGGCTTTCGTTCCACCGGCACCACATTTGCTCAGGCCAATCTACACCCCATGGCCATTAAAAGTTATTCAAATCATGACGCTGCACCCCACGGTTTAGGTTCTAGGGGGCGCCAAAGATAACCGTAAAATCCACATATTTAAAAGTCTTATAACTTTTTATTTTTGTCCCCACTGGCCTCCAAGTTTTCTAGGATGATGCAATGTCCAGCCATCAACACATTTGTGAAGGAATTTTTACTCGCCAAAAGAGCGCCCCCCCATGGCAGGAGAAAAAAGTCCATTTTTTCTTGTCCACTAAGGTGAAAATACACATTGTTGAGTGCTACGCCTGTATGTTTTGTCGTATTGACACAAAATTTTACATACACATGTATCTCAATAAGATCTACGAAAAAGTCAATGCGCGCGTATCTGTCAAATGTACGGTTAAAGGGTTATTCCGCATTTTTTGCCGATCCGCACACATTGGAATTTCGCTAACTCCTCCGAAGGCTTTCGTTCCACCGGCACCACATTTGCTCAGGCCAATCTACACCCCATGGCCATTAAAAGTTATTCAAATCATGACGCTGCACCCCACGGTTTAGGTTCTAGGGGGCGCCAAAGATAACCCTAAAATCCACATATTTAAAAGTCTTATAACTTTTTATTTTTGTCCTCACTGGCCTCCATGTTTTCTAGGATGATGCAATGTCCAGCCATCAACACATTTGTGAAGGAGTTTTTTCTCTTTAAAAGAGCGCCCCCCCCCATGGCAGGAGAATAAAGTCAAGTTTTTCCTGTTCATCATTCAATGGCTCAAACGCACTGCTCTCTCGGCAAAAGCGAAAGGAGGAGCAACTTGCCATTTGGATATATCTTAGCTGTGTTTGTGCCCTCACTCATGGTCCAGACTTTTTTCAAATAGGACATGGAGTTTTTTTGCAGCGAGCGTTTTGGTAGAAACTGCGCCTCCCGTTCATTATAATGGTAAATGACCACAAACAAGTGCGCACACCATCTTTGGACCTTGAGTGTGACGCGATCGGGTGGGGGAGGCGGTCGCGCTGGGGGCGGCGTGACACGGCTCGGGCCCGCCAGTGCCCCAACGGGGCCCTAGTGTTATTATTTTTCCTCCCTTTTAAACTGGAAAATGGCCCACTTCCCACTGGCGAAAACTCAGGAAATTTGGCAGGACGAATGGGCCTGGTGAAAAATTCGATATTCTGAAGTCGCCCAAACAATAAAATGCAAAATGGCTCCATAGCGCCCCCTAAGGTGAAAATTCACATGACGGCTGTACGCTTTGTCATATTGACACAAAAATTGACACACATATGTATCTCAATAAGATCTACAAAAAAGTCAGTGCGGGCGTATTTGTCAAATGTACGGTTAAAGGGTTATTTCGCATTTTTTGCCGATCCACACACATTGGAATTTCGCTAACTCCTCCGAAGGCTTTCGTTCCACCGGCACCACATTTGCTCAGGCCAATCTACACCCCATGGCCATTAAAAGTTATTCAAATCATGACGCTGCACCCCACGGTTTAGGTTCTAGGGGGCGCCAAAAATAACCCTAAAATCCACATATTTAAAAGTCTTATAACTTTTTATTTTTGTCCTCACTGGCCTCCAAGTTTTCTAGGATGATGCAATGTCCACCCATCAACACATCTGTGAAGGAATTTTTACTCGCCAAAAGAGCGCCCCCCCATGGCAGGAGAAAAAAGTCAATTTTTTCTTGTCCCCTAAGGTGAAAATACACATTGTTGAGTGTCACGCCTATACGCTTTGGCAAAATGACACAAAAATTGACACACACATGTATCTCAATAAGATCTACAAAAAAGTCCATGCGCACGTATCTGTCAAATGTACAGTTAAAGGGTTATTCCGCATTTTTTGCCGATACGCACACATTGGAATTTCGCTAACTCCTCCGAAGGCTTTCGTTCCACCGGCACCACATTTGCTCAGGCCAATCTACACCCCATGGCCATTAAAAGTTATTCAAATCATGATGCTGCACCCCATGGTTTAGGTTCTAGGGGGCGCCAAAAATAACCCAAAAATCCACATTCTTAAATGTTTTATAACTTTTTTTTTTTGTCCTCACTGGCCTCCAAGTTTTCTAGGATGATGCAATGTCCAGCCATCAACACATTTGTGAAGGAATTTTTACTCCCCAAAAGAGCGCCCCCCCATGGTAGGAGAAAAAAGTCAATTTTTTCTTGTCCCCTTACATGAAAATACACATTGTTGAGTGTCACGCCTGAACGCTTTGTCATATTGACACAAAAATTGACAATCATGTGTATCTCAATTAGATCTACGAAAAAGTCAAACAGCGCGTATCTGTATAATGTACGGTTAAAGGGCTATTTTGCATTTTTTGCCGATTCGCACACATTGGAATGTGGCTATCTCCTCCTAAGGCTTTCGTCCCACCGATACCAAATTTGCTAAGGGCAATCTACACCCCATGCCCATTCAAAGTTGTAAAAATCATGATGCTGCACCCCACGGTTTACGTTCTAGGGGGCGCCAAAAATGACCCAAAAATCCACATTCTTAAAAGTCATTTTGGCCACTGCAGGAGTACAGAGTACTGCAGTTCTAGGGGGCGCCAAAGATGACCCAAAAATCCACATTCTTAAAAGTCTTTTTGGCCACTGCAGGAGTACAGAGTACTGCAGGATACACACACATATACACACACGCCAACATACACACACACACACACACACACACACACACACACAGACACACACACACACTCAGAGTCTGTTTTTTAGCACCTGCAAAAACATGCTGTTTACATATTTGACAAGAATGCAGAGGCTTCCTTTTGCCCCTGAAAAAAATCAAATTTCAAACACAACTTGACTGTTCATTTCTCCAAAAGACAACCATGAAGCTCCATTTCAAACCTGAAGCAGATAGTTGGTGCATGTGTACAGTAACCTGAGGGGAGTAAGGTGACTATTTCTGAGGAGAACATGAGCAGTGAAGATTCACCTTGGAGCTAGAACAGGGACGTGCACATGATTATACAGGGGCAGGGGCTCAAGTTTTTTCCAGTCATTTATACAATATGGAAATTAATGTGAAATTAAACCACAAATATGTGTGATGAACTGTTTTTAAAACTTAAACTTCAAATAAAAATTGTAAACTTCAAAACATATGCAAATTTTTAACAAAGAACATAGTAATTTACCTCTATTTACATCAAAATGCAGGCAATGGCCCAGGCGTTCTTTGTAAAATTATTTACAAAACACTGTATAGTCTCACAAATGTCACTTTTTATTTATGCCACTACAAAAAAACATGATGTAAATGATGCATGATGTAAAACATGATGTAAAAAACTTGTGTAGATCCTCCTCTATGTCAGCCCATGTGTAATTTTTCCATAATTCTTTGTTTTTTGCAGCATTTTTGTTAGTGTAACTGCAGATTGTGCTGACAGTGTCTATGGCAAAAAAAAAAAAAACTGAAAATGCCTCAACATGGACCCCTGGTGGTCTCTGAGGGTGAAACCTGCTAACTGCTGCAGCTCTGTCAGCTTTAGTCTCCCATGCAGAGTTCGGAGCGCATGTGTGGCTCTGCACCCTTAGCAGCGTTGCTAACTCCTCAGTAAGGAAAGCCTGCTTCATGTCAGAGTCTCTAAACTCCAGAAGAAGTCGATAAAAGTCCCTTTCTTTCTAAAAAAAAGTCGTTAGGGGGTCTGAAAAGTCATTGAATCTAACAACAAAGTCGCTAGGTTTGCAACTACGTGTCCCAGACTGCATCCCTGCTGAGAGTTCCTCCCTCCCTTCTCATGTTGCAGGAAGAACGTAAGCGCCCGCCCCTTGTCAATCAGTCACCATATAATTTTGGATTGGTTGTTGTGGTGAAGTTTTCCACCAATAGGAGAGATGTTGTGGTGTTTTTTTTTTTCTTTGGCAAGCCTTTTCCGCCTGTAAGACCTGTCGCTAATGTCTGCATGCTATGTTTTCCTGTCTCATACAGCACGATCGAGCGCCGGACGTGATCAAAATAAGCAGAAAAAAAGTATCGCGGACATAATTTATCATAACTCTGGTTTTATTTGGCCTATCAACACAATTTGAAAACTGGTGTATAGTTTGAGGTCCTCACTTTTGAGATAAGTTGAAACGGAGAGTCAACGAGGCTCCGTCTTGCTGCTACATCCGGTTAAATATGTAAGGTGACTTGAACGCTGAGGAGCGTCCATCGACTGCAGAGCCAGCAGACAAAGTAGTTGTGGCCACTGAAAGGCACATATTTGTCATATGCTATAATCCTAACATATTTTAATGCTTTTTCTATTTAAACCTAATGGATCTAAGGTTTGACCTTCAAAATTTAGGAAGAATATGTTTTTGCAGTAATGACCCCGTTAAACAACCAGAGGTCCTTTCCTAAAGTTTATGGAAATTTTAGTGAAGGCCTTGGTTTCTTTCCTTGCAAAATGTATAGAAATAATAAAGCTAAATTCCATAAAATGGTCTTGGCGTATTAGCAGTGATATAAAATAGTGGTTTGAATATGAATGAACAACAACAACAAAAAAACATCAACAGAGCCTTTTTGAGTTGGGATTCTTTCATTATCACACAAAAACAGACATAGACAGACATCTAAAGGGTAAGGGAATGATCAGCCCTCCTAACTCTCAGATGAATCTTCAAAATTCACCTCAGAAATATGCTTATTATTCTTCTCAGAGTACTGCAGGATATACACACACACACTCAGAGTCTTTTTTTAGCACCTGCAAAAACATGCTATTTACATATTTGACTAGAATGCAGAGGCCCCTTTTTGCCCCTGAAAAAAATCAAATTTCAAACACAACTTGACTGCTCATTTCTCCAAAAGACAACCATGAAGCTCCATCCAAACCTGAAGCAGGCAGTTGGTGCATGTGTACAGTCACCTGAGGAAAGTGAGGTGACTACTTCTGAGGAGAACATGAGCAGTGAAGATTCACCTTGGAGCTAGAACAGGGATGTGCACATGATTATACAGGGGCAGGGGCTCAAGTTTTTTCCAGTCATTTATACAATATTGAAATTAATGTGAAATTAAAAAACAAGTATTAATAGAAAGGTTATGACTGTCCTGTGTAGATGACAGTGATATCCAATAGGCTAGGCACTCACGAGGCTGGCTGTGGCAAGTGTAAGTGAAAGCAACACGCACTGGCAGGAAGAACAGCAAACGCCGATGAAGGAAAGGGTCTTTGCAGTGATGGGCGTTACCAGAGAGGGCGATGGCCAGAGGACGCGAATGGGACGGGGAGGCAGCGCGTTGGGGGGGGCAGCGCGACACGGCTCGGGCCCGCCAGTGCCCCAACGGGGCCCTAGTTTGTTATTATTTTTCCTCCGCTTTAAACTGGAAAATGGCCCACTTCCCACTGGCGAAAACTCAGGAAATTTGGCAGGACGACCGGGCCTGGTTAAAAATTCGATATTCTGAAGTCGCCCAAACAATAAAATGCAAAATGGCTCCATAGCGCCCCCTAAGGTGAAAATTCACATGACGGCTATACGCTTTGTCAAAATGACACAAAAATTGACACACACATGTATCTCAATAAGATCTACAAAAAAGTCAGTGCGGGCGTATCTGTCAAATGTATGGTTAAAGGGTTATTCCGCATTTTTTGCCGATCGACACACATTGGAATTTCGCTAACTCCTCCGAAGGCTTTCGTTCCACCGGCACCACATTTGCTCAGGCCAATCTACACCCCATGGCCATTAAAAGTTATTCAAATCATGACGCTGCACCCCACGGTTAAGGTTCTAGGGGGCGCCAAAGATAACCCAAAAATCCATATTCTTAAAAGTCTTATAACTTTTTATTTTTGTCCTCACTGGCCTCCAAGTTTTCTAGGATGATGCAATGTCCAGCCATCAACACATTTGTGAAGGAATTTTTACTCCCCAAAAGAGCGCCCCCCATGGCAGGAGAAAAAAGTCCATTTTTTCTTGTCCCCTAAGGTGAAAATACACATTGTTGAGTGTCACGCCTGTACGCTTTGTCAAAATGACACAAAATTTGACACACAGGTGTATCTCAATAAGATCTACGAAAAAGTCAGTGCGGGCGTATCTGTCAAATGTACGGTTAAAGGGCTATTTCGCATTTTTCGGCGATCCGTACACATTGGAATTTCGCTAACTCCTCCGAAGGCTTTCGTTCCACCGGCACCATTTTTGCTCAGGCCAATCTACACCCCATGGCCATTAAAAGTTATTCAAATCATGACGCTGCACTCCACGGTTTAGGTTCTAGGGGGCGCCAAAAATAACCCAAAAATCCACATTCTTAAAAGTCATAACTTTTTATTTTGTCCTCACTGGCCTCCAAGTTTTCAAAGATGATGCAATGTCCAGCCATCAACACATTTGTGAAGGAATTTTTACTCCCCAAAAGAGCGCCCCCCCATGGCAGGAGAAAAAAGTCCATTTTTTCTTGTCCCCTAAGGTGAAAATACACATTGTTGAGTGTCACACCTATACGCTTTGTCATATTGACACAAAATTTGACAATCAAGTGTATCTCAATAAGATCTAGGAAAAAGTCAATGCGCACATATCTGTAAAATGTACGGTTAAAGGGCTATTTTGCATTTTTTGCCGATTCGCACACATTGGAATGTAGCTAACTCCTCCTAAGGCTTTCGTCCCACTGACACCAAATTTGCTCAGGCCAATCTACACCCCATGGCCATTCAAAGTTGTACAAATCATGACGCTGCACCCCACGGACAACCATGAAGCTCCATCCAAACCTGAAGCAGGCAGTTGGTGCATGTGTACAGTACCCTGAGGGGAGTGAGGTGACTGCTTCTGAGGAGAACATGAGCAGTCAAGATTCACCTTGGAGCTAGAACAGAGACGTGCACATGATTATACAGGGGCAGGGGCTCAAGTTTTTTCCAGTCGTTTATACAATATGGAAATTAATGTGAAATTAAAAAACAAAGTATTAATAGAAAGGTAATGACTGTCCTGTGTAGGTGACAGTGATATCCAATAGGCTAGGCACTCACGAGGCTGGCTGTGGCAAGTGTAAGTGAAAGCAACACACACTGGCAGGAAGAACAGCAAACGCAGATGAAGGAAAAGGGTCTTTGCAGTGATGGGCGTTACCAGAGAGGGCGATGGCCAGAGGACGCGAATGGGACGGGGAGGCAGCGCGTTGGGTGGGGCAGTGCGACACGGCTCGGGCCCGCCAGTGCCCCAACGGGGCCCTAGTTATTATTATTAGGGCCCGAGCCAGCTGCAGAGCAGCCGGGCGTAGAGCCCTATTATTCCTGATGAGTTTTTTAGGGCCCGAGCGTAGCTGCTAAGCAGCTGCGAGAGCCCTCTTGTTCCTGTAGTTTCCTTCTTTTGTTATTATTATTTTTCCTCCCCTTTGAACTGGAAAATGGCCCACTTCCCACTGGCGAAAACTCATGAAATTTGGCAGGACGACCGGGCCTGGTGAAAAATTTGATATTCCGAAGTCGCCCAAACAAGAAAATGCAAAATGGCTCCATAGCGCCCCCTAAGGTGAAAATTCACACTATTGACTGTCACGCCTGTACGCTTTGTCAAAATGACACAAAAATTGACACACACATGTATCTCAATAAGATCTACAAAAAAGTCAGTGCGGGCGTATCTGTCAAATGTACGGTTAAAGGGTTATTTCGCATTTTTTGCCGATCCGCACACATTGGAATTTCGCTAACTCCTCCGAAGGCTTTCGTTCCACCGGCACCACATTTGCTCAGGCCAATCTACACCCCATGGCCATTAAAAGTTATTCAAATCATGACGCTGCACCCCACGGTTTAGGTTCTAGGGGGCGCCAAAGATAACCCTAAGATCCACATATTTAAAAGTCTTATAACTTTTTATTTTTGCCCTCACTGGCCTCCAAGTTTTCTAGGATGATGCAATGTCCAGCCATCAACACATTTGTGAAGGAATTTTTACTCCCAAAAAGAGCGCCCCCCCATGGCAGGAGAAAAAAGTCCATTTTTTCTTGTCCCCTAAGGTGAAAATACACATTGTTGAGTGTAACACCTGTACGCTTTGGCAAAATGACACAAAAATTGACACACACATGTATCTCAATAAGATCTACGAAAAAGTCAATGCGCGCGTATCTGTCAAATGTACGGTTAAAGGGTTATTCCGCATTTTTTGCCGATCCGCACACATTGGAATTTCGCTAACTCCTCCGAAGGCTTTCATTCCACCGGTACCACATTTGCTCAGGCCAATCTACACCCCATGGCCATTAAAAGTTATTCAAATCATGACGCTGCATCCCACGGTTTAGGTTCTAGGGGGCGCCAAAGATAACCCTAAAATCCACATATTTAAAAGTCTTATAACTTTTTATTTTTGTCCTCACTGGCCTCCAAGTTTTCTAGGATGATGCAATGTCCAGCCATCAACACATTTGTGAAGGAATTTTTACTCCCCAAAAGAGCGCCCCCCCATGGCAGGAAAAAAAAGCCAATTTTTTCTTGTCCCCTAAGGTGGAAATTCACACTATTGACTGTCACGCCTGTACGCTTTATCATATTGACACAAAAATTGACACACATATGTATCTCAATAAGATCTACAAAAGAGTCGATTCGCGCGTATCTGTCAAATGTACGGTTAAAGGGCTATTTTGCATTTTTTGCCGATTCGCACACATTGGAATGTGGCTAACTCCTCCTAAGGCTTTCGTCCCACTGACACCAAATTTGCTCAGGCCAATCTACACCCCATGGCCATTCAAAGTTGTAAAAATCATGACGCTGCACCCCACGGTTTACGTTCTACGGGGCGCCAAAGATGACCCAAAAATCCACATTCTTCAAAGAATCCACATCTCCCCCCCCCCCCCCCCCATATGGCAGGAGAAAAAGTTAAGTTTTTCCTGCCCATCGCTCAATGGCTCAATCGCATCGCTCTCCAGGCAACACCATAAGGAGGAGCAACCTGCCATTTCGATATATCATAGCTGTGTTTGTGCCCTCACTCATGGTCCAGACTTTTTTCAAATAGGACATGAAGTTTGTCTGCAGCGAGTGTTTTGGTAGAAACTGCGCCTCCCATTCATTATAATAGGAAATGACCACAGACAAGTGCGCACACCATCTTTGGATCTTGAGTGTGACGCGATCGGGAGGGGGAGGCGGTCGCACTGGGGGCGGCGCGACACGGCTCGGGCCCGACAGTGCCCCAACGGGGTCCTAGTCTTTCTTCTTTCTTTAGGGCCCGAGCGTAGCTGCTAAGCAGCTGCGAGAGCCCTATTATTCCCCAAGTGGTTTTTCTTTGTTTCTTTCTTTCTTCTTTTTCCTCCCCTTTGAACTGGAAAATGGCCCACTTCCCACTGGCGAAAACTCATGAAATTTGGCAGGATGACCGGGCCTGGTGAAAAATTTGATATTCCGAAGTCGCCCAAACAAGAAAATGCAAAATGGCTCCATAGCGCCCCCTAAGGTGAAAATTCACACTATTGACTGTCACGCCTTTACGCTTTGTCAAAATGACACAAAAATTGACACACATATGTATCTCAATAAGATCTACAAAAAAGTCAGTGCGGGCATATCTGTCAAATGTACGGTTAAAGGGTTATTCCGCATTTTTTGCCGATCCACACACATTGGAATTTCGCTAACTCCTCCGAAGGCTTTCTTTCCACCGGCACCACATTTGCTCAGGCCAATCTACACCCCATGGCCATTAAAAGTTATTCAAATCATGACGCTGCACCCCACGGTTTAGGTTCTAGGGGGCGCCAAAGATAACCCTAAAATCCACATATTTAAAAGTCTTATAACTTTTTATTTTTGCCCTCACTGGCCTCCAAGTTTTCAAAGATGATGCAATGTCCAGCCATCAACACATTTGTGAAGGAATTTTTACTCCCCAAAAGAGCGCCCCCCCATGGCCGGAGAAAAAAGTCCATTTTTTCTTGTCCCCTAAGGTGAAAATACACATTGTTGAGTGTCACGCCTGAACGCTTTGTCATATTGACACAAAAATTGACACACACATGTATCTCAATAAGATCTACGAAAAAGTCAATGCGCGCGTATCTGTCAAATGTACGGTTAAAGGGTTATTCCGCATTTTTGCTGATCCGCACACATTGGAATTTCGCTAACTCCTCCTAAGGCTGGCGTTCCACCGGCACCACATTTGCTCAGGCCAATCTACACCCCATGGCCATTAAAAGTTATTCAAATCATGACGCTGCACCCCACGGTTTAGGTTCTAGGGGGCGCCAAAGATAACCCTAAAATCCACATATTTAAAAGTCTTATAACTTTTTATTTTTGCCCTCACTGGCCTCCAAGTTTTCTAGGATGATGCAATGTCCAGCCATCAACACATTTGTGAAGGAATTTTTACTCCCCAAAAGAGCGCCCCCCCATGGCCGGAGAAAAAAGTCCATTTTTTCTTGTCCCCTAAGGTGAAAATACACATTGTTGAGTGTCACGCCTGAACGCTTTGTCATATTGACACAAAAATTGACACACACATGTATCTCAATAAGATCTACGAAAAAGTCAATGCGCGCGTATCTGTCAAATGTACGGTTAAAGGGTTATTCCGCATTTTTGCTGATCCGCACACATTGGAATTTCGCTAACTCCTCCTAAGGCTGGCGTTCCACCGGCACCACATTTGCTCAGGCCAATCTACACCCCATGGCCATTAAAAGTTATTCAAATCATGACGCTGCACCCCACGGTTTAGGTTCTAGGGGGCGCCAAAGATAACCCTAAAATCCACATATTTCAAAGTCTTATAACTTTTTATTTTTGTCCTCACTGGCCTCCAAGTTTTCTAGGATGATGCAATGTCCAGCCATCAACACATTTGTGAAGGAATTTTTACTCCCCAAAAGAGCGCCCCCCCATGGCAGGAGAAAAAAGTCCATTTTTTCTTGTCCCCTAAGGTGAAAATACATATTGTTGAGATTCACGCCTATACGCTTTGTCATATTGACACAAAATTTGACAATCACGTGCCTTGCCTGGTATCATTTTTTTCAGCACAACCTCACCTGTGCGAATTTACAGTTATTTTATCATGTTGACATACTGAATTTACACAATGGACCCAAATTCACACACAAAACATAAAATCCGAGTGGAAAAAAGTAACATTTTTACTGTGAAAACCACAAATATGTGTGATGAACTGTTTTTAAAACTTAAACTTCAAATAAAAATTGTAAACTTCAAAACATATGCAAATTTTTAACAAAGAACATAGTGATTTACCTCTATTTACATCAAAATGCAGGCAATGGCCCAGGCGTTCTTTGTAAAATTGTTTACAAAACACTGTATAGTCTCACAAATGTCACTTTTTACTTATGCCACTACAAAAAAACATGATGTAAATGATGCATGATGTAAAACATGATGTAAAAAACTTGTGTAGATCCTCCTCTATGTCAGTCCATGTGTAATTTTTCCATAATTCTTTGTTTTTTGCAGCATTTTTGTTAGTGTAGCTGCAGATTGTGCTGACAGTGTCTATGGCACAAAAAAAAAAAAAAAAATTAAAATGCCTCAACATGAACCCCTGGTGGTCTCTGAGGGTGAAACCTGCTAACTGCTGCAGCTCTGTCAGCTTCAGTCTCCCATGCAGAGCTCTGAGCGCATGTGTGGCTCTGCACCCTTAGCAGCGTTGCTAACTCCTCAGTAAGGAAAGCCTGCTTCATGTCAGAGTCTCTAAACTCCAGAAGAAGTCGATAAAAGTCCCTTTCTTTCAAAAAAAAGTCGTTAGGGGGTCTGAAAAGTCATTGAATCTAACAACAAAGTCGCTAGGTTTGCAACTACGTGTCCCAGACTGCATCCCTGCTGAGAGTCCCTCCCTCCCTTCTCATGTTGCAGGAAGAACGTAAGCGCCCGCCCCTTGTCAATCAGTCACCATATAATTTTGGATTGGTTGTTGTGGTGAAGTTTTCCACCAATAGGAGAGATGTTGTGGTGTGTTTTTTTTTTCTTTTGGCAAGCCTTTTCCGCCTGTAAGACCTGTCGCTAATGTCTGCATGCTATGTTATCCTGTCTCATACAGCGCGATCGAGCGCCGAACGTGATCAAAATAAGTAGAAAAAAAGTATTGCGGACATAATTTATCATAACTCTGGTTTTATTTGGCCTATCAACACAATTTAAAAACTGGTATATAGGTTGAGGTCCTCACTTTTGAGATAAGTTGAAACGGAGAGTCAACGAGGCTCCGTCTTGCAGCTACATCCGGTTAAATATGTCATGTGACTTGAACGCACACACAGACACACACACACACTCAGAGTCTGGTTTTTAGCACCTGCAAAAACATGCTATTTACATATTTGACAAGAATGCAGAGGCTCCTTTTGCCCCTGAAAAAAATCAAATTTCAAACACAACTTGACTGCTCATTTCTCCAAAAGACAACCATGAAGCTCCATCCAAACCTGAAGCAGGCAGTTGGTGCATGTGTACAGTCACCTGAGGGGAGTGAGGTGAGTGCTTCTGAGGAGAACATGAGCAGTGAAGATTCACCTTGGAGCTAGAACAGAGACATGCACATGATTATACAGGGGCAGGGGCTCAAGTTTTTTCCAGTCGTTTATACAATATGGAAATTAATGTGAAATTAAAACACAAAGTATTAATACAAAGGTAATGACTGTCCTGTGTAGGTGACAGTGATATCCAATAGGCTAGGCACTCACGAGGCTGGCTGTGGCAAGTGTAAGTGAAAGCAACACGCACTGGCAGGAAGAACAGCAAGCGCCGATGAAGGAAAAGGGTCTTTGCAGTGATGGGCGTTACCAGAGAGGGCGATGGCCAGAGGACACAAATGGGACGGGAAGGCAGCACGTTGGGGGGGGGATGCGACACGGCTCGGGCCCGCCAGTGCCCCAACGGGGTCCTAGTTATTTTTCTGCCCCTTTGAACTGGAAAATGGCCCACTTCCCACTGGTGAAAAGTCATGAAATTTGGCAGGACGACCGGGCCTGGTGAAAAATTCGATATTCTGAAGTCGCCCAAAAAATCAAATGCAAAATGGCTCCATAGCGCCCCCTAAGGTGAAAAATTCACATGATTGAGTGTCACGCCTGTACGCTTTGTCAAAATGACACAAAATTTGACACACACGTGTATCTCAATAAGATCTATTTCGCATTTTTTGCCGATCCGCACACATTGGAATTTCGCTAACTCCTCCGAAGGCTTTCGTTCCACCGGCACCAAATTTGCTCAGGCCAATCTACACCCCATGGCCATTCAAAGTTGTACAAATCATGACGCTGCATCCCACGGTTTACGTTCTAGGGGGCGCCAAAGATAACCCAGAAATCCACATTCTTAAAAGTCGTATAACTTTTTATTTTTGTCCTCACTGGCCTCCAAGTTTTCTAGGATGATGCAATGTCCAGCCATCAACACATTTGTGAAGGAATTTTTACTCCCCAAAAGAGCGCCCCCCCATGGCAGGAGAAAAAAGTCCAGTTTTTCTTCCCCCCTAAGGTGAAAATTCACATTATTGAGTGTCACGCCTGTACGCTTTGTCATATTGAAACAAACTTTGACAATCACGTGTTTCTCAATAAGATCTACGAAATAGTCAATGGGCGCGTATCTGTAAAATGTACGGTTAAAGGGCTATTTCGCATTTTTGGTCGATTCGCACACATTGGAATGTGGCTAACTCCTCCTAAAGCTTTCGTTCCACTAACACCAAATTTACTCAGGCCAATCTACACCCCATGGCCATTCAAAGTTGTAAAAATCATGACGCTGCACCCCATGGTTTAGGTTCTAGGGGGCGCCAAAAATAACCCTAAAATCCACATATTTAAAAGTCTTATAACTTTTTTTTTTTGTCCTCACTGGCCTCCAAGTTTTCTAGGATGATGCAATGTCCAGCCATCAACACATTTGTGAAGGAATTTTTACTCCCCAAAAGAGCGCCCCCCCATGGTAGGAGAAAAAAGTCAATTTTTTCTTGTCCCCTTACATGAAAATACACATTGTTGAGTGTCACGCCTGAACGCTATGTCATATTAACACAAAAATTGACAATCATGTGTATCTCAATTAGATCTACGAAAAAGTCAAAGAGCGCGTATCTGTATAATGTACGGTTAAAGGGCTATTTTGCATTTTTTGCCGATTCGCACACATTGGAATGTGGCTATCTCCTCCTAAGGCTTTCGTCCCACCGATACCAAATTTGCTCAGGGCAATTTACACCCCATGCCCATTCAAAGTTGTAAAAATCATGATGCTGCACCCCACGGTTTACGTTCTAGGGGGCGCCAAAGATGACCCAAAAATCCACATTCTTAAAAGTCATTTTGGCCACTGCAGGAGTACAGAGTACTGCAGTTCTAGGGGGCGCCAAAGATGACCCAAAAATCCACATTCTTAAAAGTCTTTTTGGCCACTGCAGGAGTACAGAGTACTGCAGGATACACACACATATACTGTAATATATGTAATATATGTAATGTGACTTGAACGCTGGGGAGCGTCAATCGACTGCAGAGCCAGCAGACAAAGTAGTTGTGGCCACTGAAAGGCACATATTTGTCATATGCTATAATCCTAACATATTTTAATGCTTTTTCTATTTAAACCTAATGGATCTAAGGTTTGACCTTCAAAATTTAGGAAGAATATGTTTTTGCAGTAATGACCCCGTTAAACAACCAGAGGTCCTTTCCTAAAGTTTATGGAAATTTTAGTGAAGGCCTTAGTTTCTTTCCTTGCAAAATGTATAGAAATAATAAAGCTAAATTCCATAAAATGGTCTTGGCGTATTAGCAGTGATATAAAATAGTGGTTTGAATATGAATGAACAACAACAAAAAAAAAACATCAACAGAGCCTTTTTGAGTTGGGATTCTTTCATTATCACACAAAAACAGACATAGACAGACATCTAAAGGGAAAGGGAATGATCAGCCCTCCTAACTCTCAGATGAATCTTCAAAATTCACCTCAGAAATATGCTTATTATTCTTCTCAGAGTACTGCAGGATATACACACACACACACTCAGAGTCTTTTTTTTAGCACCTGCAAAAACATGCTATTAACATATTTGACTAGAATGCAGAGGCCCCTTTTTGCCCCTGAAAAAAATCAAATTTCAAACACAACTTGACTGTTCATTTCTCCAAAAGACAACCATGAAGCTCCATCCAAACCTGAAGCAGATAGTTGGTGCATGTGTACAGTAACCTGAGGGGAGTGAGTTGACTATTTCTGAGGAGAACATGAGCAGTGAAGATTCACCTTGGAGCTAGAACAGGGACGTGCACATGATTATACAGGGGCAGGGGCTCAAGTTTTTTCCAGTCATTTATACAATATGGAAATTAATGTGAAATTAAACCACAAATATGTGTGATGAACTGTTTTTAAAACTTAAACTTCAAATAAAAATTGTAAACTTCAAAACATATGCAAATTTTTAACAAAGAACATAGTAATTTACCTCTATTTACATCAAAATGCAGGCAATGGCCCAGGCGTTCTTTGTAAAATTATTTACAAAACACTGTATAGTCTCACAAATGTCACTTTTTATTTATGCCACTACAAAAAAACATGATGTAAATGATGCATGATGTAAAACATGATGTAAAAAACTTGTGTAGATCCTCCTCTATGTCAGTCCATGTGTAATTTTTCCATAATTCTTTGTTTTTTGCAGCATTTTTGTTAGTGTAACTGCAGATTGTGCTGACAGTGTCTATGGCAAAAAAAAAAAAAAAACTGAAAATGCCTCAACATGAACCCCTGGTGGTCTCTGAGGGTGAAACCTGCTAACTGCTGCAGCTCTGTCAGCTTTAGTCTCCCATGCAGAGCTCGGAGCGCATGTGTGGCTCTGCACCCTTAGCAGCGTTGCTAACTCCTCAGTAAGGAAAGCCTGCTTCATGTCAGAGTCTCTAAACTCCAGAAGAAGTCGATAAAAGTCCCTTTCTTTCTAAAAAAAAGTCGTTAGGGGGTCTGAAAAGTCATTGAATCTAACAACAAAGTCGCTAGGTTTGCAACTACGTGTCCCAGACTGCATCCCTGCTGAGAGTTCCTCCCTCCCTTCTCATGTTGCAGGAAGAACGTAAGCGCCCGCCCCTTGTCAATCAGTCACCATATAATTTTGGATTGGTTGTTGTGGTGAAGTTTTCCACCAATAGGAGAGATGTTGTGGTGTGTTTTTTTTTTTCTTTGGCAAGCCTTTTCCGCCTGTAAGACCTGTCGCTAATGTCTGCATGCTATGTTTTCCTGTCTCATACAGCGCGATCGAGCGCCGAACGTGATCAAAATAAGCAGAAAAAAAGTATCGCGGACATAATTTATCATAAATCTGGTTTTATTTGGCCTATCAACACAATTTGAAAACTGGTGTATAGTTTGAGGTCCTCACTTTTGAGATAAGTTGAAACGGAGAGTCAACGAGGCTCCGTCTTGCTGCTACATCCGGTTAAATATGTAATGTGACTTGAACGCTGGGGAGCGTCAATCGACTGCAGAGCCAGCAGACAAAGTAGTTGTGGCCACTGAAAGGCACATATTTGTCATATGCTATAATCCTAACATATTTTAATGCTTTTTCTATTTAAACCTAATGGATCTAAGGTTTGACCTTCAAAATTTAGGAAGAATATGTTTTTGCAGTAATGACCCCGTTAAACAACCAGAGGTCCTTTCCTAAAGTTTATGGAAATTTTAGTGAAGGCCTTAGTTTCTTTCCTTGCAAAATGTATAGAAATAATAAAGCTAAATTCCATAAAATGGTCTTGGCGTATTAGCAGTGATATAAAATAGTGGTTTGAATATGAATGAACAACAACAAAAAAAAAACATCAACAGAGCCTTTTTGAGTTGGGATTCTTTCATTATCACACAAAAACAGACATAGACAGACATCTAAAGGGAAAGGGAATGATCAGCCCTCCTAACTCTCAGATGAATCTTCAAAATTCACCTCAGAAATATGCTTATTATTCTTCTCAGAGTACTGCAGGATATACACACACACACACTCAGAGTCTTTTTTTTAGCACCTGCAAAAACATGCTATTTACATATTTGACTAGAATGCAGAGGCCCCTTTTTGCCCCTGAAAAAAATCAAATTTCAAACACAACTTGACTGCTCATTTCTCCAAAAGACAACCATGAAGCTCCATCCAAACCTGAAGCAGGCAGTTGGTGCATGTGTACAGTCACCTGAGGGGAGTGAGGTGACTACTTCTGAGGAGAACATGAGCAGTGAAGATTCACCTTGGAGCTAGAACAGGGACGTGCACATGATTATACAGGGGCAGGGGCTCAAGTTTTTTCCAGTCATTTATACAATATTGAAATTAATGTGAAATTAAAAAACAAGTATTAATAGAAAGGTTATGACTGTCCTGTGTAGATGACAGTGATATCCAATAGGCTAGGCACTCACGAGGCTGGCTGTGGCAAGTGTAAGTGAAAGCAACACGCACTGGCAGGAAGAACAGCAAACGCCGATGAAGGAAAGGGTCTTTGCAGTGATGGGCGTTACCAGAGAGGGCGATGGCCAGAGGACGCGAATGGGACGGGGAGGCAGCGCGTTGGGGGGGGGCAGCGCGACACGGCTCGGGCCCGCCAGTGCCCCAACGGGGCCCTAGTTAGGGCCCGAGCGTAGCTGCTAAGCAGCTGCGAGAGCCCTCTTGTTCCTGATGGATTCTTCTTTAGGGCCCGAGCCAGCTGCAGAGCAGCCGGGCGTAGAGCCCTATTATTCCTGTATAGGTTTTTCTTTCTTCTTTCTTTCTTTCTTTCTTTCTTTCTTAGGGCCCGAGCGTAGCTGCTAAGCAGCTGCGAGAGCCCTCTTGTTCCTGATGGATTCTTCTTTTGTTATTATTAGGGCCCGAGCGTAGCTGCTAAGCAGCTGCGAGAGCCCTCTTGTTCCTGCATGTTTCCTTCTTTCGTTATTATTTTTCCTCCGCTTTAAACTGGAAAATGGCCCACTTCCCACTGGCGAAAACTCAGGAAATTTGGAAGGACGACCGGGCCTGGTGAAAAATTCGATATTCTGAAGTCGCCCAAACAATAAAATGCAAAATGGCTCCATAGCGCCCCCTAAGGTGAAAATTCACATGACGGCTGTACGCTTTGTCATATTGACACAAAAATTGACACACACATGTATCTCAATAAGATCTACAAAAAAGTCAGTGCGGGCGTATCTGTCAAATGTACGGTTAATGGGTTATTTTGCATTTTTTGCAGATCTGCACACATTGGAATTTCGCTAACTCCTCCGAAGGCTTTCGTTCGACCGGCACCACATTTGCGCAGGCCAATCTACCCCCCATGGCCATTAAAAGTTGTACAAATCATGACGCTGCACCCCACGGTTTACGTTCTAGGGGGCGCCAAAGATAACCCAAAATCCACATTCTTAAAAGTCTTATAACTTTTTATTTTTGTCCTCACTGCCCTCCAAGTTTTCTAGGATGATGCAATGTCCAGCCATCAACACATTTGTGAAGGAATTTTTACTCCCCAAAAGAGCGCCCCCCCATGGCAGGAGAAAAAAGTCAATTTTTTCTTGTCCCCTTACATGAAAATACACATTGTTGAGTGTCACGCCTGAACGCTTTGTCATATTGACACAAAAATTGACAATCATGTGTATCTCAATTAGATCTACGAAAAAGTCAAAAAGCGCGTATCTGTATAATGTACGGTTAAAGGGCTATTTCGCATTTTTTGCGGATTCGCACACATTGGAATGTGGCTATCTCCTCCTAAGGCTTTCGTCCCACCGATACCAAATTTGCTCAGGGCAATCTACACCCCATGGCCATTCAAAGTTGTAAAAATCATGACGCTGCACCCCACGGTTTACGTTCTAGGGGGCGCCAAAGATGACCCAAAAATCCACATTCTTAAGTCATTTTGGCCACTGCAGGAGTACAGAGTACTGCAGTTCTAGGGGGCGCCAAAGATGACCCAAAAATCCACATTCTTAAAAGTCTTTTTGGCCACTGCAGGAGTACAGAGTACTGCAGGATACACACACATACACACACACACACACACACACACACACACACACTCAGAGTCTGTTTTTTAGCACCTGCAAAAACATGCTGTTTACATATTTGACAAGAATGCAGAGGCTTCCTTTTGCCCCTGAAAAAAATCAGATTTCAAACACAACTTGACTGTTCATTTCTCCAAAAGACAACCATGAAGCCGAACGTGATCAAAATAAGCAGAAAAAAAGTATCGCGGACATAATTTATCATAACTCTGGTTTTATTTGGCCTATCAACGCAATTTAAAAACTGGTATATAGGTTGAGGTCCTCACTTTTGAGATAAGTTGAAACGGAGAGTTAACGAGGCTCCGTCTTGCAGCTACATCCGGTTAAATATGTCATGTGACTTGAACGCTGGGGAGCGTCAATCGAATCGAATCAAACCTAACTCTCAGATGAATCTTCAAAATTCACCTCAGAAATATGCTTATTATTCTTCTCAGAGTACTGCAGGATACACACACACACAGACACACACACACACACACACGCACACACACACACACACACACACACACACACACACTCAGAGTCTGTTTTTTAGCACCTGCAAAAACATGCTATTTACATATTTGACAAGAATGCAGAGGCTTCCTTTTGCCCCTGAAAAAAATCAAATTTCAAACACAACTTGACTGCTCATTTCTCCAAAAGACAACCATGAAGCTCCATCCAAACCTGAAGCAGGCAGTTGGTGCATGTGTACAGTAACCTGAGGGGAGTGAGGTGACTGCTTCTGAGGAGAACATGAGCAGTGAAGATTCACCTTGGAGCTAGAACAGGGACGTGCACATGATAATACAGGGGCAGGGGCTCAAGTTTTTTCCAGTCGTTTATACAATAAGGAAATTAATGTGAAATTAAAAAACAAAGTATGACTGTCCTGTGTAGGTGACAGTGATATCCAATAGGCTAGGCACTCACGAGGCTGGCTGTGGCAAGTGTAAGTGAAAGCAACACGCACTGGCAGGAAGAACAGCAAACGCCGATGAAGGAAAAGGGTCTTTGCAGTGATGGGCGTTACCAGAGAGGGCGATGGCCAGAGGACGCGAATGGGACGGGGAGGCAGCGCGTTGGGGGGGGGGGGGGGGGGGGGGGTGCGACACGGCTCGGGCCCGCCAGTGCCCCAACGGGGCCCTAGTGTTATTATTAGGGCCCGAGCGTAGCTGCTAAGCAGCTGCGAGAGCCCTCTTGTTCCTGATGGATTCTTCTTTCGTTATTTTTCCTCTGCTTTAAACTGGAAAATGGCCCACTTCCCACTGGCGAAAACTCAGGAAATTTGGCAGGACGACCGGGCCTGGTGAAAAATTCGATATTCTGAAGTCGCCCAAACAATAAAATGCAAAATGGCTCCATAGCGCCCCCTAAGGTGAAAATTCACACTATTGACTGTCATGCCTGTACGCTTTGTCATATTGACACAAAAATTGACACACACATGTATCTCAATAAGATCTACAAAAAAGTCAGTGCGGGCGTATCTGTCAAATGTACGGTTAAAGGGTTATTTCGCATTTTTTGCCGATCCGCACACATTGAAATTTCGCTAACTCCTCCGAAGGCTTTCGTTCCACCGGCACCACATTTGCTCAGGCCAATCTACACCCCATGGCCATCGAAAGTTGTACAAATCATGACGCTGCACCCCACGGTTTAGGTTCTAGGGGGCGCCAAAGATAACCAAAAAATCCACATTCTTAAAAGTCTTATAACTTTTTATTTTTTTCCTCACTGGCCTCCAAGTTCTCTAGGATGATGCAATGTCCAGCCATAAACACATTTGTGAAGGAATTTTTACTCCCCAAAAGAGCGCCCCCACGTGGCAGGAGAAAAAAGTCCATTTTTTCTTGTCCCCTAAGGTGAAAATACACATTGTTGACTGTCACGCCTGTACGCTTTGTCATATTGACACAAAAATTGACACACACATGTATCTCAATAAGATCTACGAAAAAGTCAATGGGCACGTATCTGTAAAATGTACGGTTAAAGGGCTATTTTGCATTTTTTGCTGATTCGCACACATTGGAATGTGGCTAACTCGTCCTACAGCTTTCGTCCCACTGACACCAAATTTGCTCAGGCTAATCTATACCCCATGGCCATTCAAAGTTGTAAAAATCATGACGCTGCACCCCACGGTTTACGTTCTAGGGGGCGCCAAAGATGACCCAAATATCCATATTCTTAAAAGTGTTATAACTTTTTATTTTTGTCCTCACTGGCCTCCAAGTTTTCTAGGATGATGCAATGTCCAGCCATCAACACATTTGTAAAGGAATTTTTACTCCCGAAAAAGAGCGCCCCCCCATGGCAGGAGAAAAAAGTCCATTTTTTCTTGTCCCCTAAGGTGAAAAAACACATTGTTGACTGTCACGCCTATACGCTTTGTCAAAATGACACAAAATTTGACACACACGTGTATCTCAATAAAATCTACGAAAAAGTCAATGGGCACGTATCTGTAAAATGTACGGTTAAAGGGCTATTTCGCATTTTTTGCCGATTCGCACACATTGGAATGTGGCTAACTCCTCCTAAGGCTTTCGTCCCACCAACACCAAATTTGCTCAAGCCGATCTACATCCCATGGCCATTCAAAGTTGTAGAAATCATGACGCTGCTCCCCACGGTTTACGTTCTAGGGGGCGCCAAAGATGACCCTAAAATCCACATATTTCAAAGTCTTATAACTTTTTATTTTTGTCCTCACTGGCCTCCAAGTTTTCTAGGATGATGCAATGTCCAGCCATCAACACATTTGTGAAGGAATTTTTACTCCCCAAAAGAGCGCCCCCCCATGGCAGGAGAAAAAAGTCCATTTTTTCTTGTCCCCTAAGGTGAAAATACACATTGTTGAGTGCTACGCATGTATGTTTTGTTATATTGACACAAAATTTGACAATCACGTGTATCTCAATAAGATCTACGAAAAAGTCAATGCTCGCGTATCTGTCAAATGTACAATTAAAGGGCTATTTCGCATTTTTTGCCGATCCGCACACATTGGAATTTCGCTAACTCCTCCGAAGGCTTTAGTTCCACCGGCACCAAATTCGCTCAGGCCAATCTACACCCCATGGCCATTCAAAGTTGTACAAATCATGACGCTGCACCCCACGGTTTAGGTTCTAGGGGGCGCCAAAGATAACCCAAAAATCCACAGTCTTAAAAGTCTTATAACTTTTTATTTTTGTCCTCACTGGCCTCCAAGTTTTCTAGGATGATGCAATGTCCAGCCATCAATACATTTGTGAAGGAACTTTTACTCCCCAAAAGAGCCCCCCCCCCCATGGCAGGAGAAAAAAGTCCATTTTTTCTTGTCCCCTAAGGTGAAAATACACATTGTTGAGTGTCACACCTATACGCTTTGTCATTTTGACCCAAAATTTGACAATCAAGTGTATCTCAATAAGATCTACGAAAAAGTCAATGCGCACATATCTGTAAAATGTACGGTTAAAGGGCTATTTCGCATTTTTTGCCGATTTGCACACATTTGAATGTAGCTGACACCTAATTTTCTCAGGCCAATCTACACCCCATGGCCATTCAAAGTTGTAAAAATCATGACGCTGCACCCCACGGTTTACGTTCTAGGGGGCGCCAAAGATAACCCAAATATCCATATTCTTAAAAGTGTTTTTAGAACATTTTATTTTTGTCCTCACTGGCCTCCATGTTTTCTAGGATGATGCAATGTCCAGCCATCAACACATTTGTGAAGGAGTTTTTTCTCGTTAAAAGAGCACCCCCCCATGGCAGGACAATAAGGTCAAGTTTTTCCTGTTCATCGTTCAATGGCTCAAACGCACTGCTCTTTCGGCAAAAGCGAAAGGAGAAGCAATTTGCCATTTGGATATTTCCTAGCTGTATTTGTGCCCTCACTCATGGTCCAGCCTTTTTTCAAATAGGACATGTCGTTTGTCTGCAGCCAGCGTTTCGGTTGAAACTGCGCCTCCCATTCATTATATTGGGAAATGACCAAAGACCGGTGTGCACACTATCTTTGGACCTCGACTGTGACGTCACAGTTTGACATTCAAATGTTATTTGACCTCTGACCTTTGGTGGAGACGTGAACCTTTCAACCTGCAAAAACGGCGTTTCAATAGCTCTTACGGCTTTTCTACAAATACACTTTGTTCTGCTGCTCCTACTGTCTCTTCAGAGCTGCTTCACAGATCATCAAAGAGTGTGCATGTGTGTAATAATATAATCATTTTTAGTGACAATGATTTTTAGTGACATCATACATTTGTTTTTTTCAGCAGAGGCAGCCACCTTAAATGTTGACGTGTGTTTTCTGCAGTTGCATCACATGGCCACAGGGTGCCAGTGTTGGACTCATTTTCCAGGGTCTATTGTTGTTGCTAACATGTATTTGTAAAATCAAACCCCTATTTTTATAATAGAAAATATCCAGTGAAGATTTGTCCACTGTAGTGACCGTTATACGTGAAAGGGTTAATTGTGTAGTGGAAGTGTTTAGTGTTTAGGATACACACACACAGACACAGACACACACACACACACACACAGAGTCTGTTTTTTAGCACCTGCAAAAACATGCTATTTACACATTTGACAAGAATGCAGAGGCTTCCTTTTGCCCCTGAAAAAAATAAAATTTCTAACACAACTTGACTGCTCATTTCTCCAAAAGACAACCATGAAGCTCCATCCAAACCTGAAGCAGGCAGTTGGTGCATGTGTACAGTAACCTGAGGGGAGTGAGGTGACTGCTTCTGAGGAGAACATGAGCAGTGAAGATTCACCTTGGAGCTAGAACAGGGACGTGCACATGATTATACAGGGGCAGGGGCTCAAGTTTTTTCCAGTCGTTTATACAATATGGAAATTAATGTGAAATTAAAAAACAAAGTATTAATAGAAAGGTAATGACTGTCCTGTGGCGGCTCAGGCCCGCCAGTGCCCAATGGGCCCTTGTTTGTTTTTTTTCTTTGCAGATTTCAGCAAGCCAGATGTAATCCATGGTTTACATTTCTTTTTGGTCGAACTTGCTCTATTATAACTAAAATAAGGAAAGCATTTTTCAAATGAGGAATTAAATATTTGTGAAAAAGTTTGATATGCCAATTCTGCATCATTTTGATCATACACAACATCCCAGGGAACATCATTAATACAACCCTTAAAACGAGCAATATTACCTCTGCTAAAACTACGCCGGTGACTTCCTCTCACCTCTGTTTGACTTGTATTAGAAAAGGTCAATTGGAAGATTGGGAAATGATCCGAAATATCAGTAAATAACAATCCTGATGTGTTTTTATATTCAAAATTATTAGTGAGGATATTATCAATCAGAGTGGCAGTTTGCTTAGTAACTCTTGTTGGTTTATGAATGAGAGGAAGGAAATACGTAGAGTACAAGATGTTTAGGAAGTCAGCTGTCAAGACATGGCTATTGTTTTTTAGTAAATTCATATTAAAATCTCCTAACAGAGTACACAATTTGCCTTCTGAGTTAATTTTATCTAGAGTAGTAACAAACGCATCATTAAAAGCTTTGATATCAGTATTCGGTGGCCTATATATGCACCCAACAACAATATTCTTTCCTCCAAACACAGTACAAGAGAGTATTTCAATAAACACTGACTCTGCATCAACTGACGCCAAAGATAATCTAAGATCTTTCCTTTCGATAAACTTAAAGTTTTGTTGTATATAAAGTGATACTCCCCCTCCTGCTTTATTCTGTCTGTAGGAATGAATTGAGTTATAATGTGGCATATCATAGGACTCAGCAGTGTCCTCAGAGAGCCAGGATTCAGAAAGGGCAATTACAGAAAACTGATGCTCTAGTGATGATAAGTATTGGTTTAAGTTATCATAATTTCTCTGTAAACTACGTATTTTTAGATGGAAACTAGAGAAGATACTCCGTACATTCTGAGATCGAAGTCTGTTGTACTCCTTAAACTCATCTACATTATAATAGTCACTAGTACCAAGGTCTTTCTTAGTCTTGTTAAAAAACATAGAATCTGGGTCATATGCACTATCATATTCCATGTATTTGTTATTTTCATTAAGATCAAATGGATTAAAAATCATATTGTTAAAATCATGAATAGGAACCAAGTTAGCCTCAGAAATCATATTGCAAAAGTCTCTGTCATTTAAACTGTGATAGGGAAATATAATGGAACAGTTATCACAAATCCATGATGACCATTCAGCTGAATTGTACCTATCTAAAGGTGTGCACCTTGTGTGAAATAACCTTTACAACATGTACAAGCAGTGCCATTTTTCACTTTACCATAACACTTTGAGCAAAGGAAGACAGCTGACATTGAGAAAAAAATGGGAAAAAAACGAACAATTTGTGCCTATAGGCCTAAAACATTAAAACAAGGGTGTCATCTATTGTGTATAATCACTGGTTGGTTTAGCGCCAGGTCGGTGCACTACAAGTCTGTCAAATTTCAAATAGGCTATGTTCCCTTTATTTCTTTCTTCTCTCATTTTTGGTAACAATTCTTTTCTTTTTGCACGGACACTCTCAGAGTAGTCCTCACTGATAAAGATTTTGGTGCCTTTAAGTAATTTTGCACATTTCATAATCTCCTCTTTGTCCTTAAAACGAAGGAGCTTAACAACAACAGGTCGGTCCCTACCCGAGGCGTCATACTTCCCAGTCCTATGTGCACATTCGAATTCAATTTTATTGGCATTTATTTTGAGATGGTCAGTAAGTACTTTCCTGACCTTTTTTTCTGAGTCACTCCAGGTTTCAGAACTATCATCTGGTAGACCATCAAAAACAGGATTATTGTGCCTAGACTGGTTTTCAAGGTAACCTGTTTTTGAGGAAAGACTTGCCATTTCAGATTGCATTGTGGCAATGTTATTTGAGATCTGTTGCAATTTAATCACATCACCTTGTTTAGCAGACTTCAAATCATCCATATCAGCCTGAGAGAACTGGAGACTAGATTTTAGGTCTTGAACATCTTTAGAAACATTAAATTCATCAAATTGTCCACTCGCACATTTGTGGAATCAACGATTAATTGTAAAAATGACTTGAAGTTGTTTTCTTGCTGCTGCAGGAGATCTTTGTAGAACTGTTTTTGTTGCTCTAACAGATCCTGAACCAATGATAAGAGTAACAGCATCTTCATCATTTTTATTTCCTCTTTGAAGCATGCTTACAGGTGGCCTGGTAGAACCTGGTGTTAGGCTGCTGGGCTGGAGTAGAACCTGGGCTGGTGGTAGTGGAGACTGCGACGCTGCTGAGGGCCTGGCCTGATGGTGGTAGCTGCAGCAACCTGCTCCAGTGTACCGCCTAAGTTACTGGGGCAACAGACCCTGATAGGAAGAAATCCACCATAGTAGTTCGGAAAACCCAGAAGTTATCCCGAAGTTATCTGGCTAAGATCAAATTCATCTTCGTAGTGAATCCATGTGGTTTTACAGACTTCTCTGTATAATTTTACAGAAATTATTCATTATCCTTTCAAAACCCCTCGATTTGGCGATATGCAGATGATAGAGTATTTAAAGTTAAAGTACTTGTACTGTAGTACAGGGATATATGATCTGTGTCAGGGAAAGTAACCCTCTTCTCTGTTGATGTTTGATGACAGTTTTTTTTCTTCAGTTCAGACTTTAATCCTCCTGCTTTCAGTTTGTTCTGCAAGATGAGTTTTTCAATCCAGGTGAGAAAAATTTCGAGAGCGAAAACAAAACAAAACAGAAAAACTTAAAAACAGAAAAACAACTTTATTATCCACCAAGGAGCAATTTGGTCACTCCAGCTTTCTGTGCAAAAACCACAGAAACATAAAAGAAATTCATCAAATATACCAGAGAATAACATGAGGAGTAAGAGGAGGAGGTGGAAAAAAGGAGGAGGAGGAAGAGGAGGAAAAGGTGGAGGAGGAGGAAGAGGAGGAGAACCAAGAAACAAAGAGCTGAGGAGGAGGAGGAAGAGGAAGAGAAGGAGGAAGGGGAGGAGGAGGAGCAGGAGAAAGAGGAGATGGAGAAGGAGGAGAAAGAGGAGGAGGAGAAGGAAGAGGAGGGAGAGGAGAAGAAACAAGAAAAAACTAGGGCCCCGTTGGGGCACTGGCAAGCCCGAGCCGTGTCGCGCCCCCCCCCCCCAACGCGCTGCCTCCCCGTCCCATTCGCGTCCTCTGGCCATTGCCCTCTCTGGTAACGCCCATCACTGCAAAGACCCTTTTCCTTCATCGGCGTTTGCTGTTCTTCCTGCCAGTGTGTGTTGCTTTCACTTACACTTGCCACAGCCAGCCTTGTGAGTGCCTAGCCTATTGGATATCACTGTCATCTACACAGGGCAGTCATTACCTTTCTATTAATACTTTGTTTTTTAATTTCACATTAATTTCCATATTGTATAAACGACTGGAAAAAACTTGAGCCCCTGCCCCTGTATAATCATGTGCACGTCCCTGTTCTGGCTCTAAGGTGAATCCTCACTGCTCATGTTCTCCTCAGAAGCAGTCACCTCACTCCCCTCAGGTTACTGTACACATGCAGCAACTGCATGCTTCAGGTTTGGATGGCGCTTCATGGTTGTCTTTTGGAGAAATGACCAGCCAATTTGCGTTTGACATTTGATTTTTTCAGGGGCAAGCCTCTGCATTCCTGTCTAATATGTAAATAGCATGTTTTTGCAGGTGCTAAAAAACAGACTCGGTGTGTGTATGTGTGTGTGTGTGTGTGTGTGTGTGTGTGTGTGTGTGTCTGTGTGTGTGTATCCTAAACACTAAACACTTCCACTACACAATTAACCCTTTCACGTATAACGGTCACTACAGTGGACAAATCTTCACAGGACATTTTCTATTATAAAAATAGGGGTTTGATTTTACAAATACATGTTAGCAACAACAATAGACCCTGGAAAATGAGTCCAACACTGGCACCCTGTGGCCATGTGATGCAACTGCAGAAAACACACATCAACATTTAAGGTGGCTGCCTCTGCTGAAAAAAACAAATGTATGATGTCACTAAAAATCATTGTCACTAAAAATGATTATATTATTACACACATGCACACTCTTTGATGATCTGTGAAGCAGCTCTGAAGAGACAGTAGGAGCAGCAGAACAAAGTGTATTTGTAGGAAAGCCGTAAGAGCTATTGAAACACCGTTTTTGCAGGTTGAAAGGTTCACGTCTCCACCAAAGGTCAGAGGTCAAATAACATTTGAATGTCAAACTGTGACGTCACAGTCGAGGTCCAAAGATAGTGTGCACACCTGTCTTTGGTCATTTCCCATTATAATGAATGGGAGGCGCAGTTTCTACCGAAACGCTGGCTGCAGACAAACTACATGTCCTATATGAAAAAAGTCTGGACCATGAGTGAGGGCACAAACACAGCTAGGAAATATCCAAATGGATAATTGCTTCTCCTTTCGCTTTTGCCGAGAGAGCAGTGCGTTTGAGCCATTGAACGATGAACAGGAAAAACTTGACTTTATTCTCCTGCCATGGGGGGGCGCTCTTTTAACGAGAAAAAACTCCTTCACAAATGTGTTGATGGCTGGACATTGCATCATCCTAGAAAACATGGAGGCCAGTAAGGACAAAAATAAAATGTTATAACACTTTTAAGAATATGGATATTTGGGTCATCTTTGGCGCCCCCTAGAATGTAAACCGTGGGGTGCAGCATCATGATTTTTACAACTTTGAGTGGCCATGGGGTGTAGATTGGCCTGAGCAAATTTGGTGTCAGTGGGACGAAAGCCTTAGGAGGAGTTAGCTACATTCCAATGTGTGCGAATCAGCAAAAAATGCGAAATAGCCCTTTAACCGTACATTTTACAGATATGTGCGCATTGACTTTTTCCTAGATCTTATTGAGATACACTTGATTGTCAAATTTTGTGTCAATATGACAAAGCGTATAGGTGTGACACTCAACAATGTGTATTTTCACCTTAGGGGACAAGAAAAAATGGACTTTTTTCTCCTGCCATGGGGGGGCGCTCTTTTGGGGAGTAAAAATTCCTTCACAAATGTGTTGATGGCTGGACATTGCATCATCTTTGAAAACTTGGAGGCCAGTGAGGACAAAATAAAAAGTTATGACTTTTAAGAATGTGGATTTTTGGGTTATTTTTGGCGCCCCCTAGAACCTAAACCGTGGAGTGCAGCGTCATGATTTGAATAACTTTTAATGGCCATGGGGTGTAGATTGGCCTGAGCAAAAATGGTGCCGGTGGAACGAAAGCCTTCGGAGGAGTTAGCGAAATTCCAATGTGTACGGATCGCCGAAAAATGCGAAATAGCCCTTTAACCGTACATTTGACAGATACGCCCGCACTGACTTTTTCGTAGATCTTATTGAGATACACCTGTGTGTCAAATTTTGTGTCATTTTGACAAAGCGTACAGGCGTGACACTCAACAATGTGTTTTTTCACCTTAGGGGACAAGAAAAAATGGACTTTTTTCTCCTGCCATGGGGGGCGCTCTTTTGGGGAGTAAAAATTCCTTCACAAATGTGTTGATGGCTGGACATTGCATCATCCTAGAAAACTTGGAGGCCAGTGAGGACAAAAATAAAAAGTTATAAGACTTTTAAGAATATGGATTTTTGGGTTATCTTTGGCGCCCCCTAGAACCTAAACCGTGGGGTGCAGCGTCATGATTTGAATAACTTTTAATGGCCATGGGGTGTAGATTGGCCTGAGCAAATGTGGTGCCGGTGGAACGAAAGCCTTCGGAGGAGTTAGCGAAATTCCAATGTGTGTGGATCGGCAAAAAATGCGGAATAACCCTTTAACCATACATTTGACAGATACGCCCGCACTGACTTTTTTGTAGATCTTATTGAGATACATGTGTGTGTCAATTTTTGTGTCATTTTGACAAAGCGTATAGCCGTCATGTGAATTTTCACCTTAGGGGGCGCTATGGAGCCATTTTGCATTTTATTGTTTGGGCGACTTCAGAATATCGAATTTTTAACCAGGCCCGGTCGTCCTGCCAAATTTCCTGAGTTTTCGCCAGTGGGAAGTGGGCCATTTTCCAGTTTAAAGCGGAGGAAAAATAATAACAAACTAGGGCCCCGTTGGGGCACTGGCGGGCCCGAGCCGTGTCGCGCTGCCCCCCCCAACGCGCTGCCTCCCCGTCCCATTCGCGTCCTCTGGCCATCGCCCTCTCTGGTAACGCCCATCACTGCAAAGACCCTTTCCTTCATCGGCGTTTGCTGTTCTTCCTGCCAGTGCGTGTTGCTTTCACTTACACTTGCCACAGCCAGCCTCGTGAGTGCCTAGCCTATTGGATATCACTGTCATCTACACAGGACAGTCATAACCTTTCTATTAATACTTGTTTTTTAATTTCACATTAATTTCAATATTGTATAAATGACTGGAAAAAACTTGAGCCCCTGCCCCTGTATAATCATGTGCACATCCCTGTTCTAGCTCCAAGGTGAATCTTCACTGCTCATGTTCTCCTCAGAAGTAGTCACCTCACTTTCCTCAGGTGACTGTACACATGCACCAACTGCCTGCTTCAGGTTTGGATGGAGCTTCATGGTTGTCTTTTGGAGAAATGAGCAGTCAAGTTGTGTTTGAAATTTGATTTTTTTCAGGGGCAAAAAGGGGCCTCTGCATTCTAGTCAAATATGTAAATAGCATGTTTTTGCAGGTGCTAAAAAAAAGACTCTGAGTGTGTGTGTGTGTATATCCTGCAGTACTCTGAGAAGAATAATAAGCATATTTCTGAGGTGAATTTTGAAGATTCATCTGAGAGTTAGGAGGGCTGATCATTCCCTTACCCTTTAGATGTCTGTCTATGTCTGTTTTTGTGTGATAATGAAAGAATCCCAACTCAAAAAGGCTCTGTTGATGTTTTTTTGTTGTTGTTGTTCATTCATATTCAAACCACTATTTTATATCACTGCTAATACGCCAAGACCATTTTATGGAATTTAGCTTTATTATTTCTATACATTTTGCAAGGAAAGAAACCAAGGCCTTCACTAAAATTTCCATAAACTTTAGGAAAGGACCTCTGGTTGTTTAACGGGGTCATTACTGCAAAAACATATTCTTCCTAAATTTTGAAGGTCAAACCTTAGATCCATTAGGTTTAAATAGAAAAAGCATTAAAATATGTTAGGATTATAGCATATGACAAATATGTGCCTTTCAGTGGCCACAACTACTTTGTCTGCTGGCTCTGCAGTCGATTGACGCTCCCCAGCGTTCAAGTCACCTTACATATTTAACCGGATGTAGCAGCAAGACGGAGCCTCGTTGACTCTCCGTTTCAACTTATCTCAAAAGTGAGGACCTCAAACTATACACCAGTTTTCAAATTGTGTTGATAGGCCAAATAAAACCAGAGTTATGATAAATTATGTCCGCGATACTTTTTTTCTGCTTATTTTGATCACGTCCGGCGCTCGATCGTGCTGTATGAGACAGGAAAACATAGCATGCAGACATTAGCGACAGGTCTTACAGGCGGAAAAGGCTTGCCAAAGAAAAAAAAAAACACCACAACATCTCTCCTATTGGTGGAAAACTTCACCACAACAACCAATCCAAAATTATATGGTGACTGATTGACAAGGGGCGGGCGCTTACGTTCTTCCTGCAACATGAGAAGGGAGGGAATAACTCTCAGCAGGGATGCAGTCTGGGACACGTAGTTGCAAACCTAGCGACTTTGTTGTTAGATTCAATGACTTTTCAGACCCCCTAACGACTTTTTTTTAGAAAGAAAGGGACTTTTATCGACTTCTTCTGGAGTTTAGAGACTCTGACATGAAGCAGGCTTTCCTTACTGAGGAGTTAGCAACGCTGCTAAGGGTGCAGAGCCACACATGCGCTCCGAACTCTGCATGGGAGACTAAAGCTGACAGAGCTGCAGCAGTTAGCAGGTTTCACCCTCAGAGACCACCAGGGGTCCATGTTGAGGCATTTTCAGTTTTTTTTTTTTTTGCCATAGACACTGTCAGCACAATCTGCAGTAACACTAACAAAAATGCTGCAAAAAACTAAGAATTATGGAAAAATTACACATGGACTGACATAGAGGAGGATCTACACAAGTTTTTTACATCATGTTCTACATCATGCATCATTTACATCATGTTTTTTTGTAGTGGCATAAATAAAAAGTGACATTTGTGAGACTATACAGTGTTTTGTAAATAATTTTACAAAGAACGCCTGGGCCATTGCCTGCATTTTGATGTAAATAGAGGTAAATTACTATGTTCTTTGTTAAAAATTTGCATATGTTTTGAAGTTTACAATTTTTATTTGAAGTTTAAGTTTTAAAAACAGTTCATCACACATATTTGTGGTTTAATTTCACATTAATTTCCATATTGTATAAATGACTGGAAAAAACTTGAGCCCCTGCCCCTGTATAATCATGTGCACGTCCCTGTTCTAGCTCCAAGGTGAATCTTCACTGCTCATGTTCTCCTCAGAAATAGTCACCTTACTCCCCTCAGGTTACTGTACACATGCACCAACTATCTGCTTCAGGTTTGAAATGGAGCTTCATGGTTGTCTTTTGGAGAAATGACCAGTCAAGTTGTGTTTGAAATTTGATTTTTTTCAGGGGCAAAAGGAAGCCTCTGCATTCTTGTCAAATATGTAAACAGCATGTTTTTGCAGGTGCTAAAAAACAGACTCTGAGTGTGTGTGTGTGTCTGTGTGTGTGTGTGTGTGTGTGTGTGTGTGTGTGTGTGTGTGTGTGTGTGTATGTTGGCGTGTGTGTATATGTGTGTGTATCCTGCAGTACTCTGTACTTCTGCAGTGGCCAAAAAGACTTTTAAGAATGTGGATTTTTGGGTCATCTTTGGCGCCCCCTAGAACGTAAACCGTGGGGTGCAGCATCATGATTTTTACAACTTTGAATGGGCATGGGGTGTAGATTGCCCTGAGCAAATTTGGTATCGGTGGGACGAAAGCCTTAGGAGGAGATAGCCACATTCCAATGTGTGCGAATCGGCAAAAAATGCAAAATAGCCCTTTAACCGTACATTATACAGATACGCGCTGTTGACTTTTTCGTAGATCTAATTGAGATACACATGATTGTCAATTTTTGTGTCAATATGACAAAGAGTTCAGGCGTGACACTCAACAATGTGTATTTTCACCTTAGGGGACAAGAAAAAATTGACTTTTTTCTCCTACCATGGGGGGGCGCTCTTTTGGGGAGTAAAAATTCCTTCACAAATGTGTTGATGGCTGGACATTGCATCATCCTAGAAAACTTGGAGGCCAGTGAGGACAAAAAAAAAAAGTTATAAAACATTTAAGAATGTGGATTTTTGGGTTATTTTTGGCGCCCCCTAGAACCTAAACCATGGGGTGCAGCATCATGATTTGAATAACTTTTAATGGCCATGGGGTGTAGATTGGCCTGAGCAAATGTGGTGCCGGTGGAACGAAAGCCTTCGGAGGAGTTAGCGAAATTCCAATGTGTGCGTATCGGCAAAAAATGCGGAATAACCCTTTAACTGTACATTTGACAGATACGTGCGCATGGACTTTTTTGTAGATCTTATTGAGATACATGTGTGTGTCAATTTTTCTGTCATTTTGCCAAAGCGTATAGGCGTGACACTCAACAATGTGTATTTTCACCTTAGGGGACAAGAAAAAATTGACTTTTTTCTCCTGCCATGGGGGGGCGCTCTTTTGGCGAGTAAAAATTCCTTCACAGATGTGTTGATGGGTGGACATTGCATCATCCTAGAAAACTTGGAGGCCAGTGAGGACAAAAATAAAAAGTTATAAGACTTTTAAATATGTGGATTTTAGGGTTATTTTTGGCGCCCCCTAGAACCTAAACCGTGGGGTGCAGCGTCATGATTTGAATAACTTTTAATGGCCATGGGGTGTAGATTGGCCTGAGCAAATGTGGTGCCGGTGGAACGAAAGCCTTCGGAGGAGTTAGCGAAATTCCAATGTGTGTGGATCGGCAAAAAATGCGAAATAACCCTTTAACCGTACATTTGACAAATACGCCCGCACTGACTTTTTTGTAGATCTTATTGAGATACATATGTGTGTCAATTTTTGTGTCAATATGACAAAGCGTACAGCCGTCATGTGAATTTTCACCTTAGGGGGCGCTATGGAGCCATTTTGCATTTTATTGTTTGGGCGACTTCAGAATATCGAATTTTTCACCAGGCCCATTCGTCCTGCCAAATTTCCTGAGTTTTCGCCAGTGGGAAGTGGGCCATTTTCCAGTTTAAAAGGGAGGAAAAATAATAACACTAGGACCCCGTTGGGGCACTGGCGGGCCCGAGCCGTGTCGCGCCCCCCCCCCCCCCCCCCCAACGTGCTGCCTCCCCGTCCCATTTGTGTCCTCTGGCCATCGCCCTCTCTGGTAACGCCCATCACTGCAAAGACCCTTTTCCTTCATCGGCGTTTGCTGTTCTTCCTGCCAGTGCGTGTTGCTTTCACTTACACTTGCCACAGCCAGCCTCGTGAGTGCCTAGCCTATTGGATATCACTGTCACCTACACAGGACAGTCATTACCTTTCTATTAATACTTTGTGTTTTAATTTCACATTAATTTCCATATTGTATAAACGACTGGAAAAAACTTGAGCCCCTGCCCCTGTATAATCATGTGCATGTCTCTGTTCTAGCTCCAAGGTGAATCTTCACTGCTTCATGTTCTCCTCAGAAGCACTCACCTCACTCCCCTCAGGTTACTGTACACATGCACCAACTGCCTGCTTCAGGTTTGGATGGAGCTTCATGGTTGTCTTTTGGAGAAATGACCAGTCAAGTTGTGTTTGAAATTTGATTTTTTTCAGGGGCAAAAGGAGCCTCTGCATTCTTGTCAAATATGTAAATAGCATGTTTTTGCAGGTGCTAAAAACCAGACTCTGAGTGTGTGTGTGTGTGTGTGTGTGTGTGTGTGTGTGTGTGTGTGTGTGTGTGTGCGTGTGTGTGTGTCTGTGTGTGCGTTCAAGTCACATGACATATTTAACCGGATGTAGCTGCAAGACGGAGCCTCTTGTTGACTCTCCGTTTCAACTTATCTCAAAAGTGAGGACCTCAACCTATATACCAGTTTTTAAATTGTGTTGATAGGCCAAATAAAACCAGAGTTATGATAAATTATGTCCGCGATACTTTTTTTCTGCTTATTTTGATCACGTTCGGCGCTCGATCGCGCTGTATGAGACAGGAAAACATAGCATGCAGACATTAGCGACAGGTCTTACAGGCGGAAAAGGCTTGCCAAAAGAAAAAAAAAACACACCACAACATCTCTCCTATTGGTGGAAAACTTCACCACAACAACCAATCCAAAATTATATGGTGACTGATTGACAAGGGGCGGGCGCTTACGTTCTTCCTGCAACATGAGAAGGGAGGGAGGGACTCTCAGCAGGGATGCAGTCTGGGACACGTAGTTGCAAACCTAGCGACTTTGTTGTTAGATTCAATGACTTTTCAGACCCCCTAACGACTTTTTTTTAGAAAGAAAGGACTTTTATCGACTTCTTCTGGAGTTTAGAGACTCTGACATGAAGCAGGCTTTCCTTACTGAGGAGTTAGCAACGCTGCTAAGGGTGCAGAGCCACACATGCGCTCAGAGCTCTGCATGGGAGACTGAAGCTGACAGAGCTGCAGCAGTTAGCAGGTTTCACCCTCAGAGACCACCAGGGGTTCATGTTGAGGCATTTTAATTTTTTTTTTTTTGTGCCATAGACACTGTCAGCACAATCTGCAGTTACACTGACAAAAATGCTGCAAAAAACTAAGAATTATGGAAAAATTACACATGGACTGACATAGAGGAGGATCTACACAAGTTTTTTACATCATGTTTTACATCATGCATCATTTACATCATGTTTTTTTGTAGTGGCATAAATAAAAAGTGACATTTGTGAGACTATACAGTGTTTTGTAAATAATTTTACAAAGAACGCCTGGGCCATTGCCTGCATTTTGATGTAAATAGAGGTAAATCACTATGTTCTTTGTTAAAAATTTGCATATGTTTTGAAGTTTACAATTTTTATTTGAAGTTTAAGTTTTAAAAACAGTTCATCACACATATTTGTGGTTTAATTTCACATTAATTTCCATATTGTATAAATGACTGGAAAAAACTTGAGCCCCTGCCCCTGTATAATCATGTGCACGTCCCTGTTCTAGCTCCAAGGTGAATCTTCACTGCTCATGTTCTCCTCAGAAATAGTCACCTCACTCCCCTCAGGTTACTGTACACATGCACCAACTATCTGCTTCAGGTTTGAAATGGAGCTTCATGGTTGTCTTTTGGAGAAATGAACAGTCAAGTTGTGTTTGAAATTTGATTTTTTTCAGGGGCAAAAGGAAGCCTCTGCATTCTTGTCAAATATGTAAACAGCATGTTTTTGCAGGTGCTAAAAAACAGACTCTGAGTGTGTGTGTGTGTGTGTGTGTGTGTGTGTGTGTGTGTGTGTGTGTGTGTGTATGTTGGCGTGTGTGTATATGTGTGTGTATCCTGCAGTACTCTGTACTCCTGCAGTGGCCAAAAAGACTTTTAAGAATGTGGATTTTTGGGTCATCTTTGGCGCCCCCTAGAACTGCAGTACTCTGTACTCCTGCAGTGGCCAAAATGACTTTTAAGAATGTGGATTTTTGGGTCATCTTTGGCGCCCCCTAGAACGTAAACCGTGGGGTGCAGCGTCATGATTTTTACAACTTTGAATGGGCATGGGGTGTAGATTGCCCTGAGCAAATTTGGTATCGGTGGGACGAAAGCCTTAGGAGGAGATAGCCACATTCCAATGTGTGCGAATCGGCAGAAAATGCAAAATAGCCCTTTAACCGTACATTATACAGATACGCGCTCTTTGACTTTTTCGTAGATCTAATTGAGATACACATGATTGTCAATTTTTGTGTCAATATGACAAAGCGTTCAGGCGTGACACTCAACAATGTGTATTTTTATGTAAGGGGACAAGAAAAAATTGACTTTTTTCTCCTACCATGGGGGGGCGCTCTTTTGGGGAGTAAAAATTCCTTCACAAATGTGTTGATGGCTGGACATTGCATCATCCTAGAAAACTTGGAGGCCAGTGAGGACAAAAATAAAAAGTTATAAAACATTTAAGAATGTGGATTTTTGGGTTATTTTTGGCGCCCCCTAGAACCTAAACCATGGGGTGCAGCATCATGATTTGAATAACTTTTAATGGCCATGGGGTGTAGATTGGCCTGAGCAAATGTGGTGCCGGTGGAACGAAAGCCTTCGGAGGAGTTAGCGAAATTACAATGTGTGCGTATCGGCAAAAAATGCGGAATAACCCTTTAACTGTACATTTGACAGATACGCGCGCATGGACTTTTTTGTAGATCTTATTGAGTTACATGTGTGTGTCAATTTTTGTGTCATTTTGACAAAGCGTACAGGCGTGACACTCAACAATGTGTATTTTCACCTTAGGGGACAAGAAAAAATGGACTTTTTTCTCCTGCCATGGGGGGGCGCTCTTTTGGGGAGTAAAAATTCCTTCACAAATGTGTTGATGGCTGGACATTGCATCATCCTAGAAAACTTGGAGGCCAGTGAGGACAAAAATAAAAAGTTATAAGACTTTTAAATATGTGGATTTTAGTGTTATCTTTGGCGCCCCCTAGAACCTAAACCTTGGGGTGCAGCGTCATGATTTTGATAACTTTTAGTGGCCACGGGGTGTAGATTGGCCTGAGCAAATGTGGTGCCGGTGGAACGAAAGCCTTCGGAGGAGTTAGCGAAATTCCAATGTGTGCGGATCGGCAAAAAATGCGAAATAACCCTTTAACCGTAATTTTGACAGATACGGCCGCACTGACTTTTTTGTAGATCTTATTGAGATACATATGTGTGTCAATTTTTGTGTCAATATGACAAAGCGTACAGGCGTGACAGTCAATAGTGTGAATTTCCACCTTAGGGGGCGCTATGGAGCCATTTTGCATTTTATTGTTTGGGCGACTTCAGAATATCGAATTTTTCACCAGGCCCGGTCGTCCTGCCAAATTTCATGAGTTTTCGCCAGTGGGAAGTGGGCCATTTTCCAGTTCAAAGGGGAGGAAAAAGAAGAAAGAAAGAAAGAAAGAAAGAAAGAAACAAAGAAAAACCACTTGGGGAATAATAGGGCCTACGCCCGGCTGCTCTGCAGCTGGCTCGGGCCCTAACTAGGGCCCCGTTGGGGCACTGGCGGGCCCGAGCCGTGTCGCGCCGCCCCCAGCGCGACCGCCTACCCCTCCCGATCGCGTCACACTCAAGGTCCAAAGATGGTGTGCGCACTTGTCTGTGGTCATTTACCATTATAATGAATGGGAGGCGAAGTTTCTACCAAAACGCTCGCTGCAGACAAACTCCATGTCCTTTTTGAAAAAAGTCTGGACCATGAGTGAGGGCACAAACACAGCTAGTATATATCCAAATGGCAAGTTGCTCCTCCTTTCGGTTTTGCCGAGAGAGCGATGCGTTTGAGCCATTGAGCGATGGGCAGGAAAAACTTGACTTTTTCTCCTGCCATGGGGGGCGCTCTTTTGGGGAGAAAAAATTCCTTCACAAATGTGTTGATGGCTGGACATTGCATCATCCTAGAAAACTTGGAGGCCAGTGAGGACAAAAATAAAAAGTTATAAGACTTTTAAAAATGTGGATATTTGGGTCCTCTTTGGCGCCCCCTAGAACGTAAACTGTGGGGTGCAGCGTCATGATTTGTACAACTTTGAATGGCCATGGGGTGTAGATTGACCTGAGCAAATTTGAAGCCGATGGGACAAAAGATTTAGGAGGAGTTAGCCACATTCCAATGTGTGCGAATCGGCAAAAAATGCGAAATAGCCCTTTAACCGTACATTGAACAGATACGCTCGCATTGACTTTTTCGTAGATCTTATTGAGATACATGTGTGTGTCAAATTTTGTGTCATTTTGACAAAGCGTAAAGGCGTGACAGTCAACAATGTGTATTTTCGCCTTAGGAGACAAGAAAAAATGGACTTTTTTCTCCTGCCATGGGGGGGCGCTCTTTTGGCGAGTAAAAATTCCTTCATAAATGTGTTGATGGCTGGACATTGCATCATCCTAGAGAACTTGGAGGCCAGTGAGGACAAAAATAAAAAGTTATAAGACTTTTAAGACTGTGGATTTTTGGGTTATCTTTGGCGCCCCCTAGAACGTAAACCGTGGGGTGCAGCGTCATGATTTGTACAACTTTGAATGGCCATGGGGTGTAGATTGGCCTGAGCAAATGTGGTGCCTTTGGAACGAAAGCCTTCGGAGGAGTTAGCGAAATTCCAATGTGTGCGGATCGGCAAAAAATGCGAAATAGCCCTTTAACCGTACATTTGACAGATACGCCCGCACAGACTTTTTTGTAGATCTTATTGAGATACATGTGTGTGTCAATTTTTGTGTCATTTTGCCAAAGCGTACAGGCGTGACACTCAACAATGTGTATTTTCACTTTAGGGGACAAGAAAAAATGGACTTTTTTCTCCTGCCATGGGGGGGCGCTCTTTTGGCGAGTAAAAATTCCTTCACAGATGTGTTGATGGGTGGACATTGCATCATCCTAGAAAACTTGGAGGCCAGTGAGGACAAAAATAAAAAGTTATAAGACTTTTAAAAATGTGGATATTTGGGTCCTCTTTGGCGCCCCCTAGAACGTAAACCGTGGGGTGCAGCGTCATGATTTGTACAACTTTTAATGGCCATGGGGTGTAGATTGGCCTGAGCAAATGTGGTGCCGGTGGAACGAAAGCCTTCGGAGGAGTTAGCGAAATTCCAATGTGTGCGGATCGGCAAAAAATGCGAAATAACCCTCTAACCGTACATTTGACAGATACGCCCGCACTGACTTTTTTGTAGATCTTATTGAGATACATGTGTGTGTCAATTTTTGTGTCAATATGACAAAGCGTAAAGGCGTGACAGTCAATAGTGTGAATTTTCACCTTAGGGGGCGCTATGGAGCCATTTTGCATTTTATTGTTTGGGCGACTTCAGAATATCAAATTTTTCACCAGGCCCATTCGTCCTGCCAAATTTCATGAGTTTTCGCCAGTGGGAAGTGGGCCATTTTCCCCTTCAAAGGGGAGGAAAAATAAGAAGAAAGAAAGAAAGAAAGAAAGAAAGAAAGAAAGAAAGAAAGAAAAAGAAGAAAGAAAAACCTTTACAGGAATAATAGGGCTCTACGCCCGGCTGCTCTGCAGCTGGCTCGGGCCCTAAAAAGCTAAGGAGGAGAAAGAGGAAGAGGAGGAGGAGGAAGAGGAGATGGAGGAGGAAGAGGAGGAGAACCTAGAAACAAAGAGCCGAGGAGGAGGAAGAGTAGGAGGAGGAAGACGAATATCCTCATCCAGAAATTCGTTTATTGTCCAATTTTCTGGGTTCTTGTCCGGTCTTCTGATCTTGGTTCAGTTGTTTGTGCACAATAATAATTGTAATAATAATAATTAAAGTAGTAGTAATAATAATAATAATAATAATAATAACAATAATAATAAAAATAATGATAATAATTATAATAATAAAATAAATAAATACAAATAATAATGATAATATATATTATTCTTATCACAATAATTATTGTTGTGCTAATAATTTTTAAAGGAGTGTTAGAAGTTGGTGGATAATGAATAGCGGAGAATGACCTTCTTTATAATAATAATAATAATAATAATAATAATGATAATAATGAAAATACTAAAACTACTACTAATAACAATAATTATGACAATAATAATAAATATAATAATAAAATAATGATAATACTCCTACTAATAATAATAATTATAATATGAATGATAATATCATCATCAAAATAATAAAGATAATAACTAAAATAATAATAATAATAATAAATAATAATAATAATAATAATTATGATAATACTAATACTACTACTAATAACAATAATAATGACAATAATAATAAAGATAATAAAAAATAATGATTATACTACTAAAAAAATAATTATAATATGAATATTATAATCATCATCAAAATAATAAAGATAATTTAAATAATAATAATAATAATTATAATTATTATTATAAAAATAATAATAACAATAATAATAATTATTATTATTTTTTCTCTTATTATTATTATCAGCGCAACAATAATAATTTTAATAATAATAATAAAAGAAGTAGTTATAATGATAATAATAATAATAAATTATTATTATAATGATAACAATAATAATAAAAACAATGATATTAATTATAATAATAAAATCAATAAATACAAATAATAATCCTATGATTTCAAAAACACAGGACATGATGTTAAAAGATCCAAAGTGCCTGGGGACTCTGCATGGCAGGGGCGTCCTACTCCCTGAGCCAGGTTTGCACCTGACCGCATACCTACACACTTGAAGACTTGAGCATTGAGATGTTGAGACAGCTGGACAGACACTTCACTGGGGTTATCAAGTGGGTTCCTACTTTCACCAACGTTTCGCTGATTTAACCCCACGACGTCTCCAGTAGGCTCAGCAGTGTAATCTGGCGTCCCAGAAACACCCCCCTCTGCGTCTGCCCAACCAGTTTATTTGGGAGACCAGCTAGGGTCTTTCCTTTTCAGCCAAAGCCACTGGCTACACCGCTCTGCCACTCTGGATAGATCCTTGTTGGCCTGGCATAGGACTTGTCCACTGATTCCCAGGTCCTTCATCAGCCTCACAGTCGACGTTGCCACAAACCCCCAACATCCAACTTCTGCTGGGCAGACCTTTGCTCTCCAGCCCCTCTGTTCTGCTTCTGCTGCGAGATCTGAATAACGCAGTTTCTTTCGTTCAAAGACTTCCTCTACCGCATCCTCCCAAGGGACGGTGAGCTCCACAAAGTACACTCTGCGCTGTGAGTTGGACCACAGGACTAGGTCAGGCCTTAGGTTGGTGATGACTATCTCTGGTGGAACTAGGAGCTGTGTTCCCACGTCCACCAGCATCTGCCAGTCTCTGGCTGTCTCCAGTTCGCCCATTCTGGCCTTTGGTGGAAACTTCCTCTGTCCTTGTTTCCCTCCTCGAACAAACACAATCGAGTTGGCCGAGTTGGTTACTCTGGGCGGCAAGGCATTGATGGTGGTTCTTCTGCTTTCCAGACTTGCGGCCAGGCACTTAAGAACTTGGTTATGTCTCCAAGTGTACCGTCCTTGAGAGAGGCTCACTTTACACCCAACAAGGATGTGTCTGAGTGTAGCTCGTGTTGAACACAGGGGGCATGATGGATCTTCACCCACCCATTGGTTGAGATTTGAAGGGGTAGGAAGAACGTCATAAGTGGATCGGATGAGAAAACTTATCCTACTTGCCTCCATCTCCCACATGTCCTTCCAGCTGATGGTTCGTTTCTCCACACTCTCCCATCTCATCCACTGGCCCTGTTTTACCTGTGACACAGCCTTGGCACACCTGTTTGACTCCTCCTGTCGGTGGACTTCGGCCACAACCATCTTCCAACGCTCCCGAGAGGCTGCCTTGTTCCAGCACGGACGCTTTTCACCCAGTCCCAAGCCACCTCTTCCATGTTGGACTTGGCCCACGATGTCACTGTGGTGGAGAGCAGATTTTGCCTGCTGTACTGCGTTCTTAGCCGTCCACTTCCTTCCTGATGCCACAGTTGGAGCAGCAGCTCGGATGACAGTGTCTTTTGATTCTGCCAGGGTCATCTCTAGTCTCACTTTTGTACATTTGAACTCCTCTGTGAGGCTAGAGAGGGGCAGCTGGAGTAGCCCCTGACCATAGAGGGCTACACTGCTGAGGCAACAAGGGACCCCTAACCACTTTCTCACATGAGAGCTTATCATCCTCTCCATTTTCTCAACCCTTGTGAGCGTGAGACCATTCATGGTTAGTGGCCACATGAGGCGAGGCAGTAATCCGAACTGTAAGCACCAGATTTTCAGCTTGCCGGGCAACATGGATTTGTCGATGACCTTCAGACCTTTGATGAGTTCCTGCCTGAGTTCGTGCGCCTGGAATCGTACCATCTTCCCAGGCTTTTGATTGGCTTTTCTGCGACCGTTGGGATAGGTTCTTCATCGATGAAGAACCTTTGCTCCATCAGTTTGCCTTTAACTATGGAGATGCTTCTTGATTTGGATGACTTGAATTTCATTCATAATAATAATAATAATAGTAATAATTATTATTATTATTACAACAATAATTAATAATAATAATATAAATATTAATGATAAAAATAATAATAATGATTACAACACCAATAAAACAATAACAACAATAATAATAATACAAATAATACAAATCATACAAATATTCATAAAATAATAATAATAATAATAATAACAACAACAACAACAACAACCATAATAACAATAATAATAATCACTCATAGAGGTGATTTTCAGAAAACCACAGAGACCAAGAATCTGGGTTTGTTTAACTGAGTCTGTGATTCTCTTTTGGATCATTATCTCTGAAAATAACTCACACACTGACTGAAAACTAACACACACACACACACACACACACACACACACACACACACACACACACACACACACACACACACCTACACATAAACAAACTGTAACTACAGCACAGTTAATATCAGAGATGTTCTTTCTGTCATTGTGTGTGTGTGTGTGTGTATGTGTGTGTGTGTGTGTGTGTGTGTGTGTGTTTATGAGGTTATTATTGGAGGGTCTCTGGAGTAAACCGGCTGATAATCGGACTCTGAAGACAGATTGTCAAAATAAAAGCTTCGGAGGACTTAGTGATGCTGTTGCCATGGAAACCAGACCCAGCAGAGACCTCCAGATTAAAGAAGTACAGATGAGTCCTCAAGCTGCAGTTCCTCCAGTTTCCACCAGAGGCAGCGTCCTGCAGTTAGTCGGTCCTCTTCATGATGAGCTGAAGGTAATCTTTGAGTGTTTTAGTGTTTGAGCGTTTGTTTCAGTGTAAACTCACACACACACACATACACTCACACACACACATAAACACACACACACACACACACACACACACACACTCTTTGACTGTTTGTTTCATTGTAAACACACATTCACACAAACACACACACACACACACACTCTGTTGATGTGTGTAAATCTGCAGATAATGGACAATAGAGTCATCGTGTCTCAGCCAATCAGCTGAGAGGAACAGTTCCACACTTTCCCAGGGGTTTCAGTCATGTGACATTTTGTTGTGAAGGCCATCTTAAGTGCTGCGTCCTAATTGCCAACTAGTAGTCGAAGTAGTATGTAGCATGTCCGAATTGGCCACCGGAGCGAGTAGCATGCTACTTCAGATATTACTTCAGATACTAGACACGCCCATATTGTAGGATGGTCGCGGTGCATCCTATGGGCATGCTACTGACCCAAAATGCAGCGCGGGCTTCTTCTTCGTCCTCTTAAAAGTTGTAGAAGCACATGTGATGCTAGCGCCACCAGCTGCTGCCTATTTAGATGTGTTGCGAACGCCGGCTGGCCACAGCAGCGCGCACTATGGCGCAGCAGCAGCAGCAAGCAGGACCGCAGCAGTACAGATGTAAGTTTCATGTAATTTCGCACACTGTCCTAAAAAATGTCATGTTTTTGTCATGTCATGGTGTCATATTTGCCCAAGTAATAATTTTATGAGCAAATATGTGGCGACATCATGGAGGTAAAACTCACTTATTCCATCGTTAAACTGCACAGCTGCAGTAATCAGGCAGATCTCATTGAACAAACGATCACCACGTGAGTGAATGAAGGCTAAAAGTAATGGAAAAGCTACTTTGTGAATTTCTAAAGCAGTGCAGGAATATAATACAGCAGCATCCATCACTTGCACAATTACCATTGAAAGGGTCTAAAACGGGCACAGTACCTACTCTCTGCCTGCAGGGGTCGTCTTTTCCCACAGCTCGTCTAGTGTGTCCGAATTGGGCCAACATGTTTAGTATGTAGGAGTAGGATCTAGCAGTAGTATGTAGCAGTAGTATGAAGTATGCGAGCGGGCAATTCGCACACAGCAAAGGACTGTCTTCAGGTCAGAGGTTCGCTGTTCGGTCAGCTGATCTGCAGCTTCACAGAGAAACAAAAAATGAAATACTGAGCGACTCTGACGGCGGTGAAAACACGGCATTTACCAGTCAGCTGATTGGCTGATGTCTCTGTTGGACCTTCTGGAAGAAAAAATCAGAGCAGAGACAGAGTAGATGTGAAACGTCGGTAAACGTTGTGTTTAAATGAGTGTTTCTCACACTGTGTGCGGTTGTGTGTGTGTGTATGTGTGGGTGAGAGAGGGTGGGTGTTTGTCTCTGTGTGCGTGTGGGTCCATGGGTGTGTGGGTGGGTGGAAGGGTTGGGTTTTTGTCTTTATTGTTGTTTTTAGCCTCTGTGAGGCACTTTGAATTGCATCTCCTTTTGTATGAAAAGTGCCATATAAATAAAGTTGAATTGAATTGAATTGAAATGAAAACGTGTTTCTGTTTGAACGTGTCCGTCCTCAGCAAGACGTCTTCCTCCATCTTCGCTCTGATGGGCGGAGATGACCATCACCTTCACAGCGTCTCTCTCGCCGTCTCTGTTTCATCAGAGCGAGTCTCTGCAGTCCGTCCACAAGGCGACACTGACGCAACCGAGCGGCAACATGTGGAGAGTTGAAAGGAGCTGAAGGCAGACAGATTTATTTCAGAGGAGAAACCTTCCTCAGAGAAAAACTCACAGATCTGAAGAGAAATCATCCTCTCACTCACTCACCTCATGGTTTCATCAGATTAGGACTGAGACACAAAGATCAAACAGACCTTTAGTACGATCTCAGACTTTCAAAATAAAGCATTTTCACTTTTATATTTAATTTAGTTTTAAAGGATAAATTTAATTTTAGGATCTTTTTAATTTGATTTTATTTGATTTTATTTTTAATTTCTTAAATTTTATTTTATGTTACCTTGTCTTTAGAAACCTCCAGTGTTTCCCCATCTTGATTTTTAAGATGGTGTTTATTAAAGGGATATTCTGCTGTAAAATTAATTTAGGATCAAACACACTGTAACACCGAGTTAGACACCCCCTCCAGAGATGAAAGTTGCCGACCGCTTGCTTCTCTAGTTATACCAACTTTAGTAACGACCGTAGGATAGCAATACACAGCGGTCTGAGGAGCCATAAACAAACCTCAACCAAAACGCCACTATATAGCCACAAATAATGCTCAGAACAGCACCTAACTTCACCAACAGCACATATAGGGTCCCAGCCATAGTACTAGCCACCAAACATCTTTTGAACTTTGACTAATTTCTTTAGCAAAGAGACTAAACACAACTCACCTACTCTCTTCCAGCAGACACTTTGTGGGGAAGCCCTGACCAGTCGATCACCAATTATTACTTTGTGGAAATTCAGTCATCTCCACGAAGTAATTCTTTTGAGAAACCTGCAGAAGCTTTTTGAATCTCTCAAAAGTTTTCCAGGAACTCTGAAAAGTTTCATGATCTTCAAACTTTGGTCAGGTCCTGAATATCTCAGGGTAAATTTTCCAAAACTTTGGGAAATTTTTAAAACTCTAAGAAACTTGAAAGAGTTCAGAAGAAAATGTTTGGCCGTCAGTGAGATCCCGCACAACTTTTGTAGAATATAGTTTCTTCTAGTGACCATGGTGAAGTGATGGGTATAAAGAATGGAAGTCTTTGGTGGAATTAATGGAGTAATTAACTGTAACATAATTAATGGAGTAATTAAATGTAACATAATTAATGGAGTAATTAAATGTAACATAACTAATGGAGTAGAGCAGAAAGAAACTGAAATTACTGTAAACTTCCCTGAAAGAACTTCTGCCTTTAGGGTGTTTGACTGAGTTCAGATATGAAGGACAATCTGATGTTTCAAACAGAGATTTCGTTTATTTGAAGTCTCTGAAAATCAGTCCGAACTGTAGTCAGTAATCCTCAGTATTTTTGCTGCACACTGTAAAATGTAAATTGTTGACTTGACTGTTGAAAAAAAAACTTGACTCCAAATTTCTAAGTAAAGTCAATCATAAATTTTAAGTTGTTAAAGCTGGAAAAAATTGGTGTTTACACAAATCATGTTGTGCAGTAGCCTTGAGAGTAGTTAACACAAAATCATTATTAAAGTTGATTAGAAGATGTGAGTTAAGATAACTTAAAGCTCTGGTAGCTGTAACTACCAGGGGATTCCGAAATACTGAGAGACTACACCCAATTCACGAGCGAAATGAAACAAATTTTTGATCACTTAGTACAGGGTAGGGAAGCTATTGGCCAGTTATTAGACCTACGGCAGGGCAGTTTGTCAGTTTCTCAGTACGCTATCAACTTCCGCATTCTGGCAGCCAGCAGTGGGTTTGGGGACACCGCTCTCCGAGCCATTTTCTGCAAGGGGTTAACGGGAGAAATTAAAGATGAGTTGGCAGTACAGGACAAAAGCTCCTCCCTAAACGAGCTAATAGATTTAAGCATACGCATGGATAACAGACTTAAAGAGAGACGGAGGGAGAGGAGCGTGGATCAGACTCGCCGTTCACCAGCTTCCAGTGTCTGCAGCCCCGGAGACCACGCCTCCTCACCTGACGTCGGCCCGTGCCTCGCTCCTGAACACCACTCACAATCACCTCCACCCGCCGAGCCTATGCAGCTGGGTCGGCCTCGCCTCACGCCAGCAGAGCGGCAGCGGAGGGTGCAAGAAAAGTTCTGCCTCTACTGTGGCCGTGGAGGCCACTTCCTTGCTACCTACACAGAGGTGCCAAAAGGCAGGGCTCACCAGTAGGTCGGGGGGGCGCTGGTGAGCTGTATCTCTTCCTCCTCTTTCTCCCAAATCCATGTACAAGGTATGCTACACTAAACCCAACAATCACATGCTCTACAGGTTCTCATTGACTCGGGGGCAGACAATAACTTTATTGATGAAGCCTATGTCAAAGCAAATCACCTGCCTGTTAGCCCTCTGACTTCACCCAAAGAAGTCCTAGCCATAGATGGACGACTCATAGACACAGTTACCCACAGAACCACCCCTTTAAAGCTGACTCTTTCAGGCAATCATCACAAACATCTAAAGTTCTTCGTTATAACCTCCCCACTCACTCCAGTTATTTTGAGTCTCTGGGGGCTGCAACTTCACAACCCCCATATAGACTGGTTCACTTCTACCATTCGCAGCTGGAGTGCTTACTGTCATGCCCACTGTCTCCATTCAGCGCTGCCAGCCAGGTCTCTTCACTCCTCACACCCACCCGAGACTATAGACCTGAGTAATGTTCCTAAGGATTATCATGACCTACAAGATGTATTCAGCAAAGACTCAGCCTGTTCACTCCCTCCTCACCTCCCCTACGACTGTGGGATTGATTTACTCCCCGGAGCTCCCCGGGAAATTGAAAATTTTACAATTTGATTAAACCTAGGAAAGAAGAAGGATGGTTCTTTGTGCCCCTGTGTTGACTACACAGGTGTAAATGACATCACAGTTAAGAACAAGTACCCACTGCCACTGCTTGACTCCGCTTTCAGCCCATTCCATGAAGCAACCATCTTCACAAAACTGGACCTCCGCAACGCATACCATCTAGTCAGAATTAGAGAGGGGAATGAGTGGAAAACTGCATTCTTGATGGTGTGTATCGAGCGAGAGGACAACGGTCTCTGACTTATTAACACTGAAATACAGCGCCATCTGTCTCATTTTACTCGTGCTGGTTGTTTTATTTCTGCTCGCCTTGGTGTGGCATGCAGAGCGTGGTCCTCAGCTACAGATAAACGGCGTCTCCTCTCCTGTACACCTTAATGGTCTCTGTAATGAGCCGCTTGCTCTGAACAATGGAGCAGATGGAGGTCTTTCTCTCGCCGCACTCATTGTCCCTCTGCGTCCTTCATCATGGTGTTTACATGCAATCAGCAGGAGCACATTATCCCCACAATGCTCATCATCATCATCATCATCATCATCATCATCCACTCTGTAATAACCCATTGTCTCTGCAGCTCCATTCACACAGATGAACAACTGAACAACTCAACAGCAAAACAATGAAACAATCAACTGAACAACTAAACAATCAAACTATCAAACAATCAACCAAACAACTGAACAACTAAACAATCAACTTATCAACTTACATTTTCACACACACACTCTAAATATTCACACACAGAAAACACACCAAGACTTTTCTCTGAATTTTTTCATCATGATCTTCAAAACACTCATTTCAGTCTGGACCATTTTCCTCAAAATGATAATTTTCTCATATCTGAGGCTGAGACTCTGATCCCTCCATGTTAGTATGAGAGGGGAAAGCAGCAGCAAAAACACGAGTAAACTCAAACCAGGGGATCTGACCTTTTCCAAACTTCATCATGGAGATCTCTGGTTGAGTTCAGGGAGTTTTGTTTGTGCCTCAGAGTCGACATGATAAGTTAGTGTCGATTACTGCTAACACCGTTGCTCTCATGTCTCATTACAGAGCGGTTCTGGTTATGCTGAACATTGAATTTCTGATTTTCTGCCCCTCAGTCTTCTGATGTTTCACACGTTTACTTTAGACTTGTTCAGTTTCTTTTTTACTCTCGGATTTCCAAAGAGACTGAGACATTTTGTCGAAGTGTGAAATACAAGCTTGCAGCTTCCAGGGCGAATAATACGGAAAACAGTAATAAGGGTGTAAAACAGTCTGCTGCTGCTTCGATTTGATCACCCATCAAAAAAAAAAAGGAGGACATCCACCGCTGCATGACACCAACTCAGTGGGGACTCTGCGAGGACACTCCACCTGCGCAGTGAGAAGATACCTGCTGCAGGTGGAGATGAAGCCCCGCCCCCCATAAAAGGTGGAGGAGGTGCGAGAGCCGATAGTTTGACTGTCTTTGGATTAAATTTAAAAATTTCATGACAAAGTAGAAACCTCCAACAGGACCAGACTGAAGAGACAGAGGCAGAGCTGAGCCGCTGAACCACTCTGAACACGCGACAGTGACAGTGACAGTGAGAGAGAGAGGTGAACTGAGCTCTAACTGAGTTAAGTTCTGATCGACCTGCAGCTTCATAAATGTCAATCAAATCAATCACAGACCTCTGCCAATAATATCTTCATCTGAAACGATGTTTGTCGACGAGCAAAACAACAAAAACATCGTGAGGTCAATGACGGAGCGGACACCTTCACCTGAACACTGATGAACTTCACTGGGAGGGTTAAAATCGCTCCTTATGTCTTTTAATCAGGAACTGAGTCAGCTGATCTTACTGTAAACAAACAGAGAGTACAAAGGTGGAGCTGAGGTGGAGGAGGAGGAGGGAATAGCATCAGCAAAGCCACTGGGAAAATCAGAGACAGCACGGTTACTATCAGCTGATGTACTGTGGGCGGAGCTTGACTTCTGCATCCTGCTCTAGGCCAAATAAACTCCAACCTGCTCCTCCTCCTCCTCACTGATGGATTTTTATTTCTTTTGAAACCTCAGATCCTGATATTTCTTGATTTTCTCATCTCTTTTTTCCTCTCTGGTGCTTTTTTCTCACATGAACAGATGGACAGTATTGAGAAGCGTGTGTTTTTGTCTGATGCAGTGTATGTGTTTACATGTGTAACTGAGGGTGTTTTTCACTGTGAAGTTGAGGTTTTTGTAGATCCAGACTCTCTGCCCACAGCAGTGATGATTTCTCTGTTAAACACAATCATCTCTGCCAGAAGAAAACTCTGCCAGTCTCTCATTAGAATTCAATTTCTTCTCTTTTTCTCAAAGCCTCTCTGCTGATCTGCTCTCTCTCTCCAACATGATCAGACGTTAAATACATATTTCATGCCCTGAGAAAAAAAACAGACCCTACTCCGAAACTCTCATTCAGTTTAGATTAAGGCCAATCCTGCTGAATCAGCCCATACCCCATCCCCTTCTCTGTTTTCTCATTTATCTCTGTTTTTTTATTTTTCTCAGTTTTCTCCTTTATCCCTGTTTTCTCGTTTTTTTTCTGTTTTTTTTTTATTTATTCATCTGTTTTTAGTTTTTCCTTCTCTCAGTTTTGTCTCTTCGCTCAAACAGCTGATTTCATTTTTCTCATCATCCTTTTAATTCAAGCCGAGTTCGAACATCTGCAGGAAAAATCATCGAACAGAGAAAATCCAGTCAGAGTATAGTCTGTGTGTGTGTGTGTGTGTGTGTGTGTGTGTGTATGTGTGTGTGTGTGAGATTTGATAATGAGTTTCTCTGCAGAGCAGCGAGCCGTCACTTAGCTTGGCTCTCATCCTGGTCCAGTATCAGCAGCTGCCAGAGCGTGCACACATACACACACACACACACACACACACACACACACACACACACACACACACACACACACACACACACAATGAACCAACAAGAATAGAGAGAAGACAGGGACTATAAACACACAGGTGAGACTCATGAGTGAGTAACAACCCCTACAGAATAAAACAGGAAACACAAGGAAGGAATCAACTCCTTCAAAATAAAACAGCAAATAAACAAGGAATCAACTCCTACAAAATAAAACAGCAAATAAACAAGGAATCATCCTGTTTCTGTTTGTTAATTCTCCATGATCCAATGTTTTTTCCTGCTTCTGGTGTTTTTGGTATCTGAGGTTTTTATGATGATGATCATTATGATGATGATGATAATGATGATGGTGATAATGATGATGATAATGATGATTATGATAATGATGAGGATGACAATGATGTTGATGATAATGTTAAAAACATCCATGTTAAAGTTGTTGTCCATTTACGGTCACTGAGTCATATATTTCCGTTTGTGTTTTTTTTTTGTGTGTGTGTGTGTGTTGCCTTATATTTGCTCACAGCTGAGATCTTCAAGCTCCCTTCCTCTCGTTAACCTCCTCATTAGTTGCTGTGGTAATTAACGACCTGCTGAACTTGTTTTGATTACAGACTTTTAGCAAAGACTTGTGATGGTTTGGGTGTTTCAGGAGGTCTTGACCTGGGTCAGCTGTTTGTAATTCAGAGCCAATCAGGGAGAGTTTCTGATGAGTCATGGTAAACAAATGCCGCTCTGACGAGTTTTTCTAACCCTTGAGTTTTCCCGTGAGCTCGTTGTTATTGTGTGGTGAGGACACTTTGAGAAACTCTCTGACCTGTGCCGTTAAAGATCTGTGTGAAAACCAGTCAATGATTTTTTTTTTTTTTTTTGCAGCAGCAGCAGCAGCAGCACAGCTCACAGTAAAACTCTCAGAAATGAAACGAGACATGGACATGACTGTAACTGAGATGAAGATTCAGGGCTCTATTTTCGTGTCCGCCGGTGAGGAGGAGGACGGTGGCGGACCCCACGCAGTGGTATTTTCGTGAAATGAGGTGCACCGAGGTTCCGCCAAGCTGGGCGTGGTGGCGTGGCAGAGGGAGGTGTCAACAGAATCAGCTGCCGCACTGACATTTTCGTGCTCGCCGGTGGCGTATAAAGTGCGCTGAAAGCTCGCCGATTCAAACCTGTTTAGCTTTCAGCACAGGCAGAGTGCAGCTGGTCTAGTGGTATTTTGGTAGACCAGCGGCGTCTCGGCATACACCACTGATGCCTCACTGGCAGGTTTCCATAGTGTCAGGCACATTTCAGTGCAATAAATAATCATCAACAACTTATAATCTGAGTCCACACATACATTTAGATCTATATAGATATATTCTGATCTATATCTGATCTGATGAGCACGTTTGGCACGCGTTTGAACACACAACCTGACTGAATCAACACAGCTGAAACCGCATTTTATTAAATTAAATATCTAGTAATTAGACACACATGATGAAGTTAACAAGATATGTAATCCGTCTCCCTCCTTTTCTTTCTTCTTCTTCCTCTTATTTCTCACGCAGCTCGACCTGGACAAGTCTCTGTGTCCTCTCCCCGTCCTGCTGCAGCTGCAGTTGCGGCAGCTGACCAGGGGCCTCATGTATCAACTCGCGGGCGGGTATTGCGGGCCATCCTCCTGGAGCTTTGTGAGGAGCTCCGCCCGGCGCTCCAGCGAACAACGGCCAGAAGCCGAGCGGTGCCCGTGCCAATGCTCGTGCTGGGCACACTCGGCTTCTTGGCCACAGGGTCCTTCCAGCCGGAGATGGCGGACCGTTCTGGGATGAGCCAGCCCACCATCAGCCGGGCCATGCCCACGGTGGTGGACCAGCTGATCCGCCTCTCTCACAGGTACATCAAATTCCCCTACGGTGCGGTTGAACAGGCCAATATTAAAACGCAATTTGCAGCAATAGCCGGATTCCCAAACGTAATCGGAGCTATTGACTGCACTCATGTTGCCATAAAAGCACCGTCCGATGACGAGTACGCTTACGTCAACCGTAAAGGCGTTCACTCCATCAATGTGCAGATCATCCGTGATGCGCAGATGAATCTGCTCAACATTGTTGCGAGGTGGCCCGGTTCAAAGCACGACTCGCACATCCTGTACAACAGCACTGTTGGGGAGAGGCTCCAGGCAGGTGCAGTGACAGACGGGTGGCTGCTGGGTGAGTAAATATGTAATGATATAATGTTATTCAAGAAACTAGACGTGCATCAGTGACTTGAACCAAATGTGTGCAACACTGATGTATTGTACTCTGTGTTTGATTGCGAGTACTCGATGGATGTTGTGGGTTATTGATTGCTTATTGCTTGCTATTATTACAACGCATCAAGCCCAAGCCTTGACACACTGTGCTTTTTCTGAAGGTGACAGTGACTACCCCCTCAGGACCTGGCTGATGACCCCTCTCCACAACCCCCACACTGACCGAGAGTGGAGGTACAACCATCTCCACTCTCGCTCTCGGTCAGTGGTGGAGAGGGCCATCGGCCAGTTGAAGGGTCAGTGGGGCTGTCTGGACCGGAGTGGCGGCGTGCTTATGTATTGTCCGGAGAAGGTGTGCCGCATTGTGATGACGTGTGGCGTCCTCCACAATGCGGCACACCTGCACCACATCCCCATGGCCGAGCAGCACGTCGCCCCACATCACGAACCAGCAGCAGACGGAGGGATGCGAGCTGATCCCTGCCGGGCTGCCGTCCTCGCGCTGGAGAATCTCATCGCCACAATGTGAATGGGTAAGAAGTGAATACACAGTTTAATGAGCCAAATTAATTTATTTTGTCCACCAGACGCTCGAGGACATTTACGAGGCGGTCCAGCCGCTCGTTGATCCCCGCGATCCCTCTAATTATTTGTTCCTGTGATTGCAGGACCGCCTCCGTGAGGACCCTTCCAGTGCGTCCGGGTGGTCCAGCGGAGGCGCCGCGGCTGGTGGACGCTCCACCGCTTGTCGGCGCGCTGGTGATGGTGTTGCTGCTGCTGCTGCCGCTGGTCCCAGCCGACGACTCCGAGCCGGCGGACGGGCTTTTTATTGTGACACAATAAAAAAATTGGTTCATTTCAATTCCTGCTTCTGTGTATCTGTTGCGTTTACATCTATGGCAAAGCATGCAGACATTTGTGTGACACGCCACTTACCCTCCGGCAGGCTGTCTGAGTCGCCGCGGGTAGTGGCGACAATCCCCCCGACAGAGGCACCCCCCATAATCGCCACCACCCGCTGCTCAAACGGCGTGAGGGTCTCCTCCCCCGGACCCCCACCTGTCTGGCCGGTACTCCTCCAGAGGGCAGCTGTACGCTGCTTGACCTCCACCTTGAGGTCTGACCACTTTTTTTAAATCTCCGCAGGGGTGCGTGTCTCGGAACCCACCGCGTTCACCCTCTCGGAAACTTTCTCCCACTCCAAGCGTTTTCGTTTTGCACTGACGCCACTGGACAGGCTGCCAAACAAACACGCTGTTGCTCCTCCACCTCCGCCACCAGCACCTCCACCTCGCAGGCCTTAAATTTAGTTTTTCTTGTCATTTTGTCTGCGTGCGAGGACAGGGAGACCCTATTTAAATAAATCTGCATATTCATAGGAGGGCGTAACGGGGGCGGGCCTGGTCACTCCGACATCTGCGCTCAATTCCAAGCTGATTGGGATTTATCAAGGAAACACACGTGGCTTTCGGTGCCTGCACACCTTGATACATACGGATTTTTTTCAGCGTGACGGACCTTGCGTGCGCTCGTTTTCTGGTATGAGTCCTAAGTGTTGATACATGAGGCACCTGATGATTTGTTTCAGCGATCAGATGAGTTATTTACTTTAAGCCTACATACGAATATTATAATATTCAGTTTTGTGAGCCAAATTTATTTTATATTCCAACATCTATAAAAGAAAGAGCCAGACCACCGAGTGCAATGCGTCCTTTACGCACAGATGGTTCCGATTTTAATGCCATTATTGGAATTTATGATGTGATCTCTGCACACAACCCACCTTTGTCATGCAAGGTTTAAATATGTGCAACTTTATGTGAGTGTCTTTATTTGTTGAAAGGGTGTTTGTCTTACCAGTGGGTCCAACATTACACTACCAAATCCATCTGTGCTCATATGAGAGTGTGAAGGATGCCCTCTGCAGTGCTTACAGTGACACTTGTTGAGGGGCTGCCTTCTGTTGCCATTGTGTGGCATTACTGTCTTCAGACATCTCTTGATCGCTTTGACTACTTCAGGAAAATAGAAATATGCCTCGCCGGTGGCGGATTTAAAGGTGAGGAGAGGAGCTGATGTTATTGGTCAATACAGGTCTCGGCTGTGTTAAACCTACTCCACGCCCTCTCTCCTTCCTTGCTACGACTTATGCCACTGGGAGGAGCTGAGTTAGGGAGGGGGGATACTTACGCCGGGCTGCGCTGCTCACCAAAATACCAAATAGTGCTTGGGAATGCCTTGTCGGCGCAGCGGACCTGACTTCACTTACTCATTCATTCATTCACTCATTCATTCACTCACTAACTCATTTATTCATTTACTCATTCATTCATTTATTTATTCACTCACTCACTCACCCATTCACTCATTCATTCATTCGCTCATTCATTCATTCACTCATTCATCCACTCACTCACTCATTTACTCATTCCTTCACTTATTCATTCATTCATTTACTCATTCACTCATTCATTCACTCACTCACACAAAGAGACTGAGACTGAGAAGTCTAATAAAAGTTTTAATAAGACAGTCAATGCTTAAGTTTACGCACAACACTGCATGTTAACACAACAAGTCATGTGACCAGCACCCATCCTCGCTCCGAAAACGCAATAACATCATGACAGTGACTGATGTGGGCGGAGCTTCAGCTCCATCACACTGAAACGGGAACAGGTGTATTTAATTATTGATTTTGTATCATTAACCAATCAGCATGGCCGAAATGATGACGGTGTTTTCAGACTCAGATTGAAACTGTTTTTTTTTTTTACCTGCTGCTCATTTCTCTGTGGTTACTAACTCCTAAGAGCTGTCTGCATGTTCACCATGATCTCCTCTGCAGCTTCATGAGGCTTCAGACTGTTTCTAGGAAAAAAAAAATGATTTTTCAGGTCTGTCTGCTCACAGATTTGATCATTTTCACTCTTGAATATTTCTATATTTTACAATTTAAGTTCAACAAATTCATACTAACAGACTTTTAGGATTAGAGATAGTAACAAGAGTATCTCATCTAAGGAACGATTGCTGACTCACCTTCGGTTTAGTTTTATTATTGGCCACAGACTCGAGCTTTAACATATTAAAAATGATCTTCTCTTTGGGTCTGAATACATTTGGAGAGTTTTGGTGGAAAGACAGGAGTAACTGAACTCACTACAACTCTCTGAAGTCAGAAAATGTTTGTGCTTTCTTCATCGAGATAAGAAATAAAATGAAAAGAAAATGCAGGAGTGTCTTTAAAAGTCCAGAATGACGTCTGGACTGAAAAGTAAATCAGGAGAGAGCTGGACAGGTGCTGCTCCACAGAGACCAAAATTCGAACATCATTATCATCATCATCATAATAAACTCTAAACTCTCAAAGATATTCAGGTTGTGCTTTAAAATCTACTCCAACATTTCTATGGACAAGAACATACTTGAGAGAGAAACGGCCCCGAGGTTTAAGGAACGTAAACATCATTTTCAGAAACCACAGAGACCCACAGAGACCCACAGAGACCTGGGGCTCCTGCATGGAGATCTGCATGCAAACAACAGCTCATGCGTGTAACCGACCTTCAGCTCACCTGTTCACCAACTTACCAACTTTACGAAATTTAGCAAAAACCTGCAGAAACTTTATAAAAAACAGATGGGGGGGGGGGGGGGGTTCGTACACTCGTTCATCAGCTGATCCTGTGCAGCATGCTGTCTGCAGAGACGCAGCGTCTTATTGTTCAGAGTCCAGTTAATGAACTTATCTTTAAAAACACTCCTGAACATCACAATCAGCTGGACCTGCATGCACAGCTAAAGATGCTAAAGGTGCTACTGTTAGCATTCATGTCCGACCTTTGACCTCTGATGGGTTTTTCTTATTGTCTTCTTATTAAAGGGATATTCTGGTGTAAAATTAATTTAGGGTCCAACACACCGTAACACCGAGTTAGACACCCGAGTTATACACACAAGATCGCAATACACAGCGGTCTGAAGAGCCATAAACAAACCTCAACCAAAACGCCACTCTATAGCCACAAATAATGCTCAGAACAGCACCCAACTTCATCAACAGTACATATAGGGTCCTAGCCATAGTACTATATTCAGAGTTGTTCTAACTCTTAAGAAAACATAAACTTAAGCGGGGGCGTTTCTTCACTTCTGTAGTCTATAAGCTGGGCCAAGAAACTTCTACTGTAGTAAAATAAAAAGGTAAAGGTGTTTTTATTGAGCCGAATTATCAATAGAATAACGATTTAGTTTACAGGTATGAATATATGTGCTGTCGAGTTAGTATATTTGTACAAGAGCACAGTGAGGTTAAATCAGCTAATTTTCCAATGAGGTTCTGTTACTGAACAGAACTACATCATGTTCTACTAAGGTAAGTACACATAGGGTCCCAGCCACTGCACTACCCAAGGAGACTAAACACAACTCACCTACTCTCTTCCAGCAGATGCTTGTTTGTAGTGAGACCTCAGGCCAGACCATTACGGACTACAGCGGGGTGACACAGCTCAAGGAAGAACATTTATGATAATTTCTTTATCATTTCCTTTAAGTAATAATCACAGTTTTGGTTGAGGTTTGTTTATGGCTCCTCAGACTGCTGTGTATTGCTATCCTGCGGTCAATACTAAAGTTGGTACAACTAGAGATGCAAGCGATCGGCAACATTCATCTCTGGAGGGGTTGTCTAACTCGGTGCTACGGTGTGTTTGACCCTAAATCAATTTTATGTCAGAATATCCCTTTAAGTCAACAGGATATCATGACCTTTTCAGACTGTATTTTGTAGTTACCTGTAATTGCGACAAGAGGGCAGCAGTTTCACTTACAGTGAAGTTAAAGTTTCTAAAACACTCAGAGCAAAAGTTTCAGTGAATGAAAAAGAAAAAACTGTGAAATGTTCCTGTAATTCAACCAGGTGGACACTCGGCATGTGACCAAATCAGAGAAACCGCTGTCTGCTCTGCCTTCATCGGTGTAAATGAGTCTGAACCACTTCCTGTCAGACCGCGTGAATAAACAGGAAACTAAAGTGATGAAGAATAATCAGACTCAATGAAGGAAGAAACTGAGGTGTGTCTGAGTCCTCCATGACCTCTGACTGGAGTGAAGGTTGTTTCACACTCTGATGCAGGTGGGAGGGGGGCGGAGCTTCAACCACAACAGAGCAGGTCAAGGAACATTGTGACCTCAGAGACTCCATCAGTGAATTAACTTCAACCAACAAATGTTTGATTTTTTCCTCAACATGTGAAACCACAAAAACACAAAGTCATTCAGCCGTTCTTGATCGACCACATCGACAGCGGCGTGTAAACTCAGTTTTTCTTCTAACAGCCTGTCATCAGCACCGATCCGCCTAATCTGACTGATTTACTCGGTTCACCTTTACTTCCACACTGCGGCGCTCCTTCAGGCTGTTAGCATGAAAAATCAGGTGTTTTTAGCCACTGTTATCAGCCAACACTGATACAAACTGAGCATGCTCTATTTTCTCAGGGAGGACCGAATCAAACGCGCTCTTCTTCTTCGGTCTACAGTGATGGAACATGGATCATAATTAAACGCTTCAGGTAGCACCTTCAACTTCATGCTGACAAAGAGTCAAAGACAGTAAACAAGAAAGTCTGGAGGTCAGGACGTCTGGAGGTCAGGAAGTCTGGAGGTTAGGACATCTGAAGGGCCGCGCTCAGGGGCCAAACTGCCGGGAAGACTGGTACTCACTGGGAACTTTGGGCTTGATGCCCTTCATGTTGTAGTAGTCCACCACCTGGTTAGGAACCTCCGCTAACACACTCTTCGCCAGAGCAGCTGGAGATGCCTGAGAAGGAGAAAAAACATGGAGTAGAAGCAAGAGGGAGAAACATTTAGGAGAAACAAGGAGGAGAGAAACTAAGGAGAAATATGGTGGAGAAACATGGAGGAGAAACATGGAAAGAAAAATGACGTAGAAAAAAAGAAGGGAAACATTGAGGAGAACTAAGGAGGAGAAACATGGAGGAGATACAGGGAGCAGAAACAAGAAGGAGAAGCATGGGGGAGAAACAAGGAGGAGAAACGTAGAGGAAAAACAAGGAGAAATATGGAGAAACATGGAGGAGAAAAAGAGGGAGGAACATGGTGGAGAAACAAGGAGGAGTAACGTGGAGGGGAAACGGAGAAACATGGCGGAGAAACATGGAGAAGAAACAAGGAGGAGAAACATGGTGGAGAAACATGGAGGTGAAACATGGTGGGGAAACAAGAAGAAGAAACATGGTGGAGAAACAAGGAGGAGAAACATGGAGTAGAAACATTGAGCAGAAATATGGACGAAAGATAAGGAGGAGAAACATGGAGGGGAAACAAGGAGAAACATGGAGGAGAAACATGGAGAAGAGACATGGAGGAGAAACAAGGAAGAGAAAATAAAGGGAAACATGGAGAAACATGAAGGAGAAACATGAAGAAACAATGAGGAGAGGCATGGAGGAGAAACAAGGAAGAGAAAAAAAGTAGAAAAACAAAGAAATATGGAGGAAAACCAAAGAGAAACATTGAGGAGAGACATAAAGGAGAAACAAAGAAGAGAAAGAGGGAGAAACAAAAAGAAACATGGAAACATGGAGGAGAAACAAGAAGAACTAGGGCCCCGGTGGGGCACTGTCGGGCCCGAGCCGCGTCGCGCCACCCCCAGCGCGACCGCCTACCCCTCCCGATCGCGTCACACTCAAGGTCCAAAGATGGTGTGCGCACTTGTCTGTGGTCATTTCCCATTATAATGAATGGGAGGCGCAGTTTCTACCAAGACACTCGCTGCAGACAAAGTTCATGTCCTATTTGAAAAAAGTCTGGACCATGAGTGAGGGCACAAACACAGCTAGGATATATCCAAATTGCAGGTTGCTCCTCCTTACGGTTTTGCCGAGAGAGCGATGCGTTTGAGCCATTGAGCGATGGGCAGGAAAAACTTGACTTTTTCTCCTGCCATGGGGGGGGCGCTCTTTTGGGGAGAAAAAATTCCTTCACAAATGTGTTGATGGCTGGACATTGCATCATCCTAGAAAACTTGGAGGCCAGTGAGGACAAAAATAAAAAGTTATAAGACTTTTAAGACTGTGGATTTTTGGGTTATCTTTGGCGCCCCCTAGAACGTAAACCGTGGGGTGCAGCGTCATGATTTGTACAACTTTGAATGGCCATGGGGTGTAGATTGACCTGAGCAAATTTGAAGCCGATGGGACAAAAGCTTTAGGAGGAGTTAGCCACATTCCAATGTGTGCGAATCGGCAAAAAATGCAAAAAATAGCCCTTTAACCGTACATTGAACAGATACGCTCGCATTGACTTTTTCGTAGATCTTATTGAGATACATGTGTGTGTCAAATTTTGTGTCAATATGACAAAGCGTAAAGGCGTGACAGTCAATAGTGTGAATTTTCGCCTTAGGAGACAAGAAAAAATGGACTTTTTTCTCCTGCCATGGGGGGGCGCTCTTTTGGCGAGTAAAAATTCCTTCACAAATGTGTTGATGGCTGGACATTGCATCATCCTAGAGAACTTGGAGGCCAGTGAGGACAAAAATAAAAAGTTATAAGACTTTTAAGACTGTGGATTTTTGGGTTATCTTTGGCGCCCCCTAGAACGTAAACCGTGGGGTGCAGCGTCATGATTTGTACAACTTTTATTGGCCATGGGGTGTAGATTGGCCTGAGCAAATGTGGTGCCGGTGGAACGAAAGCCTTCGGAGAAGTTAGCGAAATTCCAATGTGTGCGGATCGGCAAAAAATGCAAAATAACCCTTTAACCGTACATTTGACAGATACGCCCGCACTGACTTTTTCGTAGATCTTATTGAGATACATGTGTGTGTCAATTTTTGTGTCAATATGACAAAGCGTAAAGGCGTGACAGTCAATAGTGTGAATTTTCACCTTAGGGGGCGCTTTGGAGCCATTTTGCATTTTATTGTTTGGGCGACTTCAGAATATTGAATTTTTCACCAGGCCCGGTCGTCCTGCCAAATTTCATGAGTTTTCGCCAGTGGGAAGTGGGCCATTTTCCCCTTCAAAGGGGAGGAAAAATAAGAAGAAAGAAAGAAAGAAAGAAAGAAGAAAGAAAAACCTATACAGGAATAATAGGGCTCTACGCCCGGCTGCTCTGCAGCTGGCTCGGGCCCTAAAGAAGAAAGAAAAACCTATACAGGAATAATAGGGCTCTACGCCTGGCTGCTCTGCAGCTGGCTCGGGCCCTAAAGAAGAAGAAGAAAGAAGAATCCATCAGGAATAATAGGGCTCTCGCAGCTGCTTAGCAGCTACGCTCGGGCCCTAAAGAAGAATCCATCAGGAACAAGAGGGCTCTCGCAGCTGCTTAGCAGCTACGCTCGGGCCCTAATAACAAAAGAAGAATCCATCAGGAACAAGAGGGCTCTCGCAGCTGCTTAGCAGCTACGCTCGGGCCCTAAGAAAGAAAGAAAGAAGAAAGAAGAACCCATACAGGAATAATAGGGCTCTACGCCCGGCTGCTCTGCAGCTGGCTCGGGCCCTAATAATAACACTAGGGCCCTGTTGTGGCACTGGCGGGCCCGAGCCGTGTCGCGCCGCCCCCAGCGCGACCGCCTACCCCTCCCGATCGCGTCACACTCAAGGTCCAAAGATGGTGTGCGCACTTGTCTGTGGTCATTTACCATTATAATGAATGGGAGGCGCAGTTTCTACCAAAACGCTCGCTGCAGACAAACTCCATGTCCTTTTTGAAAAAAGTCTGGACCATGAGTGAGGGCACAAACACAGCTAGTATATATCCAAATGGCAAGTTGCTCCTCCTTTCCGTTTTGCCGAGAAAGCGATGCGTTTGAGCCATTGAGCGATGGGCAGGAAAAACTTGACTTTTTCTCCTGCCATGGGGGGGCGCTCTTTTGGGGAGAAAAAATTCCTTCACAAATGTGTTGATGGCTGGACATTGCATCATCCTAGAAAACTTGGAGGCCAGTGAGGACAAAAATAAAAAGTTATAAGACTTTTAAAAATGTGGATATTTGGGTCCTCTTTGGCGCCCCCTAGAACGTAAACCGTGGGGTGCAGCGTCATGATTTGTACAACTTTTAATGGCCATGGGGTGTAGATTGGCCTGAGCAAATGTGGTGCCGTTGGAACGAAAGCCTTCGGAGGAGTTAGCGAAATTCCAATGTGTGCGGATCGGCAAAAAATGCGAAATAACCCTTTAACCGTACATTTGACAGATACACCCGCACTAACTTTTTTGTAGATCTTATTGAGATACATGTGTGTGTCAATTTTTGTGTCAATATGACAAAGCGTAAAGGCGTGACAGTCAATAGTGTGAATTTTCACCTTAGGGGGCGCTATGGAGCCATTTTGCATTTTATTGTTTGAGCGACTTCAGAATATCGAATTTTTCACCAGGCCCGGTCGTCCTGCCAAATTTCATGAGTTTTCGCCAGTGGGAAGTGGGCCATTTTCCAGTTTAAAGCGGAGGAAAAATAATAATAATAATAATAACTAGGACCCCGTTGGGGCACTGGGGGGCCCGAGCTGTGTCGCGTCCCCCCCCCAACGCGCTGCCTCCCCGTCCCATTTGTGTCCTCTGGCCATCGCCCTCTCTGGTAACGCCCATCACTGCAAAGACCCTTTTCCTTCATCGGCGTTTGCTGTTCTTCCTGCCAGTGCGTGTTGCTTTCACTTACACTTGCCACAGCCAGCCTCGTGAGTGCCTAGCCTATTGGATATCACTGTCACCTACACAGGACAGTCATTACCTTTCTATTAATACTTTGTTTTTTAATTTCACATTAATTTCCATATTGTATAAACAACTGGAAAAAACTTGAGCCCCTGCCCCTGTATAATCATGTGCACGTCTCTGTTCTAGCTCTAAGGTGAATCTTCACTGCTCATGTTCTCCTCAGAAGCAGTCACCTCACTCCCCTCAGGTTACTGTACACATGCACCAACTGCCTGCTTCAGGTTTGGATGGAGCTTCATGGTTGTCTTTTGGAGAAATGACCAGTCAAGTTGTGTTTGAAATTTGATTTTTTTCAGGGGCAAAAGGAGCCTCTGCATTCTTGTCAAATATGTAAATAGCATGTTTTTGCAGGTGCTAAAAACCAGACTCTGAGTGTGTGTGTGTGCGTGTGTGTGTGTGTCTGTGTGTGTGTGTGTGTGTGTGTGCGTTCAAGTCACATGACATATTTAACCGGATGTAGCTGCAAGACGGAGCCTCGTTGACTCTCCGTTTCAACTTATCTCAAAAGTGAGGACCTCAACCTATATACCAGTTTTTAAATTGTGTTGATAGGCCAAATAAAACCAGAGTTATGATAAATTATGTCCGCGATACTTGTTTTCTGCTTATTTTGATCACGTTCGGCGCTCGATCGCGCTGTATGAGACAGGAAAACATAGCATGCAGACATTAGCGACAGGTCTTACAGGCGGAAAAGGCTTGCCAAAGGAAAAAAAAAAACACACCACAACATCTCTCCTATTGGTGGAAAACTTCACCACAACAACCAATCCAAAATTATATGGTGACTGATTGACAAGGGGCGGGCGCTTACGTTCTTCCTGCAATATGAGAAGGGAGGGAGGGACTCTCAGCAGGGATGCAGTCTGGGACATGTAGTTGCAAACCTAGCGACTTCAATGACTTTTCAGACCCCCTAACGACTTTTTTTTAGAAAGAAAGGGACTTTTATCGACTTCTTCTGGAGTTTAGAGACTCTGACATGAAGCAGGCTTTCCTTACTGAGGAGTTAGCAACGCTGCTAAGGGTGCAGAGCCACACATGCGCTCCGAGCTCTGCATGGGAGACTGAAGCTGACAGAGCTGCAGCAGTTAGCAGGTTTCACCCTCAGAGACCACCAGGGGTTCATGTTGAGGCATTTTCAGTTTTTTTTTTTTTTTTGCCATAGACACTGTCAGCACAATCTGCAGTTACACTAACAAAAATGCTGCAAAAAACAAAGAATTATGGAAAAATTACACATGGACTAACATAGAGGAGGATCTACACAAGTTTTTTACATCATGTTTTACATCATGCATCATTTACATCATGTTTTTTTGTAGTGGCATAAATAAAAAGTGACATTTGTGAGACTATACAGTGTTTTGTAAATAATTTTACAAAGAACACCTGGGCCATTGCCTGCATTTTGATGTAAATAGAGGTAAATTACTATGTTCTTTGTTAAAAATTTGCATATGTTTTGAAGTTTACAATTTTTATTTGAAGTTTAAGTTTTAAAAACAGTTCATCACACATATTTGTGGTTTTCACAGTAAAAACGTTACTTTTTTCCACTCGGATTTTATGTTTTGTGTGTGAATTTGGGTCCAATGTGTAAATATAGTATGTCAAAATGATAAAATAACTGTAAATTGACACAGGTGAGGTTGTGCTGAAAAAAATGATACCAGGCAAGGCAAGGTAAAAATTTTGTAAGAGGAAATATAAAGGTAAAATCTAAAGAAGTCAAAAACGGCCAATAGTGACTCACAGACTCCACAGACAAGTCCCTTTGGCGCCACTCAGTGGGCAAAACTACTTTGTCTACTGTAATGTATATTTGGGTCATCTTTGGCGCCCCCTAAAACGTAAACCGTGGGGTGCAGCGTCATGATTTTTACAACTTTGAATGGCCATGGAGTGTAGATTGGCCTGAGCAAATTTGGTGTCAGTGGGATGAAAGCCTTAGGAGGAGTTAGCGAAATTCCAATGTGTGCGAATCGGCAAAAAATGCAAAATAGCCCTTTTACCGTACATTATACAGATACGCGCTCTTTGACTTTTTCGTAGATCTAATTGAGATACACATGATTGTCAATTTTTGTGTCATTTTGCCAAAGCGTACAGGCGTGACAGTCAACAATGTGTATTTTCACCTTAGGGGACAAGAAAAAATGGACTTTTTTCTCCTGCCATGGGGGGGCGCTCTTTTAGGGAGTAAAAATTCCTTCACAAATGTGTTGATGGCTGGACATTGCATCATCCTAGAAAACTTGGAGGCCAGTGAGGACAAAAATAAAAAGTTATAAGACTTTTAAAAATGTGGATTTTTGGGTTATCTTTGGCGCCCCCTAGAACGTAAACCGTGGGGTGCAGCGTCATGATTTGAATAACTTTTAATGGCCATGGGGTGTAAATTGGCCTGAGCAAATGTGGTGCCGGTGGAACGAAAGCCTTCGGAGGAGTTAGCGAAATTCCAATGTGTGCGAATCGGCAAAAAATGCGAAATAACCCTTTAACCGTACATTTGACAGATACGCGCTCATGGACTTTTTTGTAGATCTTATTGAGATACATGTGTGTGTCAATTTTTGTGTCATTTTGACAAAGCGTACAGGCGTGACACTCAACAATGTGTATTTTCACCTTAGGGGACAAGAAAAAATGGACTTTTTTCTCCTGCCATGGGGGGGCGCTCTTTTGGGGAGTAAAAATTCCTTCACAAATGTGTTGATGGCTGGACATTGCATCATCCTAGATAACTTGGAGGCCAGTGAGGGCAAAAATAAAAAGTTATAAGACTTTTAAATATGTGGATTTTAGGGTTATCTTTGGCGCCCCCTAGAACCTAAACCGTGGGGTGCAGCGTCATGATTTGAATAACTTTTAATGGCCATGGGGTGTAGATTGGCCTGAGCAAATGTGGTGCCGGTGGAACGAAAGCCTTCGGAGGAGTTAGCGAAATTCCAATGTGTGCGGATCGGCAAAAAATGCGAAATAACCCTTTAACCGTACATTTGACAGATACGCCCGCACTGACTTTTTTGTAGATCTTATTGAAATACATGTGTGTGTCAATTTTTGTGTCATTTTGACAAAGCGAACAGGCGTGACAGTCAATAGTGTGAATTTTCACCTTAGGGGGCGCTATGGAGCCATTTTGCATTTTCTTGTTTGGGCGACTTTGGAATATCAAATTTTTCACCAGGCCCGGTCGTACTGCCAAATTTCATGAGTTTTCGCCAGTGGGAAGTGGGCCATTTTCCAGTTCAAAGGGGAGGAAAAAGAAACTAGGGCCCCGTTGGGGCACTGGCGGGCCCGAGCCGCGGTGCGCCGCCCCCAGCGCGACCGCCTCCCTGTCCCATTCACGTCCTCTGGCTGTCGCCCTCTCTGGTTACGCCCATCACTGCAAAGACCCTTTTCCTTCATCTGTGTTAGCTGGTCTTCCTGCCAGTGCATGTTGCTTTCACTTACACTTGCCACAGCCAGCCTTGTGAGTGCCTAGCCTATTGGATATCACGGTCACCTACACAGGACAGTCATTACCTTTCTATTAATACTTTGTTTTTAATTTCACATTAATTTCCATATTGTATAAACGACTGGAAAAAACGTGAGCCCCTGCCCCTGTATAATCATGTGCACGTCCCTGTTCTAGCTCCAAGGTGAATCTTCACTGCTCATGTTCTCCTCAGAAGCAGTCACCTCACTCCCCTCAGGTTACTGTACACATGCACCAACTGCCTGCTTCAGGTTTGGATGGAGCTTCATGGTTGTCTTTTGGAGAAATGAGCAGTCAAGTTGTGTTTGAAATTGATTTTTTTCAGGGGCAAAAGGAGCCTCTGCATTCTTGTCAAATATGTAAATAGCATGTTTTTGCAGGTGCTAAAAAAAAGACTCTGAGTGTGTGTGTGTGTGTGTGTGTGTGTGTGTGTGTGTGTGTGTGTGTGTGTGTGTGTGTGTGTGTGTATCCTGCAGTACTCTGAGAAGAATAAGCATATTTCTGAGGTGAATTTTGAAGATTCATCGGAGAGTCAGGAGGGCTGATCATTCCCTTACCCTTTCGATGTCTGTCTATGTCTGTTTTTGTGTAATAATGAAAGAATCCCAACACAAAAAGGCTCTGTTGATGTTTTTTTTTGTTGTTCATTCATATTCAAACCACTATTTTATATCACTGCTAATACGCCAAGACCATTTTATGGTATTTAGCTTTATTATTTCTATGCATTTTGCAAGGACAGAAACCAAGGCCTTCACTAAAATTTCCATAAACTTTAGGAAAGGACCTCTGGTTGTTTAAGGGGGTCATTACTGCAAAAACATATTCTTCCTAAATTTTGAAGGTCAAACCTTAGATCCATTAGGTTTAAATAGAAAAAGCATTAAAATATGTTAGGATTATAGCATATGACAAATGTGTGCCTCTCAATGGCCATAAGTACTTTGTCTGCTGGCTCTGCAGTCGATTGACGCTCCCCAGCGTTCAAGTCACATGACATATTTAACCGGATGTAGCTGCAAGATGGAGCCTCGTTGACTCTCCGTTTCAACTTATCTCCAAAGTGAGGACCTTAAACTATATACCAGTTTTTAAATTGTGTTGATAGGCCAAATAAAACCAGAGTTATGATAAATTATGTCTGCGATACTTTTTTTCTGCTTATTTTGATCACGTTCGGCGCTCGATCGCGCTGTATGAGACAAGAAAACATAGCATGCAGACATTAGCGACAGGTCTTACAGGCGGAAAAGGCTTGCCAAAAGAAAAAAAAAACACACCACAACATCTCTCCTATTGGTGGAAAACTTCACCACAACAACCAATCCAAAATTATATGGTGACTGATTGACAAGGGGCGGGCGCTTACGGTCTTCCTGCAACATGAGAAGGGAGGGAGGGACTCTCAGCAGGGATGCAGTCTGGGACACGTAGTTGCAAACCTAGCGACTTTGTTGTTAGATTCAATGACTTTTCAGACCACCTAACGCCTTTTTTTTTTTAGAAAGAAAGGGACTTTTATCGACTTCTTCTGGAGTTTAGAGACTCAGGCATGAAGCAGGCTTTCCTTACTGAGGAGTTAGCAACGCTGCTAATGGTGCAGAGCCACACATGTGCTCCGAGCTCTGCATGAAGCTGACAGATCTGCAGCAGTTAGCAGGTTTCACCCTCAGAGACCACCAGGGGTTCATGTTGAGGCATTTTCATTTTTTTTTTTTTTTGCCATAGACACTGTCAGCACAATCTGCAGTTACACTAACAAAAATGCTGCAAAAAACAAAGAATTATGGAAAAATTACACATGGACTAACATAGAGGAGGATCTACACAAGTTTTTTACATCATGTTTTACATCATGCATCATTTACATCATGATTTTTTGTAGTGGCTTAAATATAAGTGACATTTGTGAGACTATACAGTGTTTTGTAAATAATTTTACAAAGAACGCCTGGGCCATTGCCTGCATTTTGATGTAAATAGAGGTAAATTACTATGTTCTTTGTTAAAAATTTGCATATGTTTTGAAGTTTACAATTTTTATTTGAAGTTTAAGTTTTAAAAACAGTTCATCACACATATTTGTGGTTTTCACAGTTAAAATGTTACTTTTTTCCACTCGGAATTTATGTTTTGTGTGTGAATTTGGGTCCATTGTGTAAATACAGTATGTCAAAATGATAAAATAACTGTAAATTCACACAGGTGAGGTTGTGCTGAAAAAAATGATACCAGGCAAGGCAAGGTAAAAAAAATTTAAGAGGAAATATAAAGGTAAAATCTAAAGTAGTCAAAAACGGCCAATAGTGACTCCCAGACTCAATAGACAAGTCCCTTTGGCGCCACTCAGTGGGCAAAACTACTTTGTCTGCTGTAATGTATATTTGGGTCATCTTTGGCGCCCCCTAGAACGTAAACCGTGGGGTGCAGCGTCATGATTTTTACAACTTTGAATGGCCATGGGTTGTAGATTGGCCTGAGCAAATTTGGTGTCAGTGGGACGAAAGCTGTAGGACGAGTTAGCCACATTCCAATGTGTGCGAATCAGCAAAAAATGCAAAATAGCCCTTTAACCGTACATTTTACAGATACGTGCCCATTGACTTTTTCGTAGATCTTATTGAGATACATGTGTGTGTCAATTTTTGTGTCAATATGACAAAGCGTACAGGCGTGACAGTCAACAATGTGTATTTTCACCTTAGGGGACAAGAAAAAATGGACTTTTTTCTCCTGCCATGTGGGGGCGCTCTTTTGGGGAGTAAAAATTCCTTCACAAATGTGTTGATGGCTGGACATTGCATCATCCTAGAGAACTTGGAGGCCAGTGAGGAAAAAAATAAAAAGTTATAAGACTTTTAAGAATGTGGATTTTTTGGTTATCTTTGGCGCCCCCTAGAACCTAAACCGTGGGGTGCAGCGTCATGATTTGTACAACTTTCGATGGCCATGGGGTGTAGATTGGCCTGAGCAAATGTGGTGCCAGTGGAACGAAAGCCTTCGGAGGAGTTAGCGAAATTTCAATGTGTGCGGATCGGCAAAAAATGCAAAATAACCCTTTAACCGTACATTTGACAGATACGCCCGCACTGACTTTTTTGTAGATCTTATTGAGATACATGTGTGTGTCAATTTTTGTGTCAATATGGCAAAGCGTACAGGCGTGACAGTCAACAGTGTGAATTTCCACCTTAGGGGGCGCTATGGAGCCATTTTGCATTTTATTCTTTGGGCGACTTCAGAATATCGAATTTTTCACCAGGCCCGGTCGTCCTGCCAAATTTCATGAGTTTTCGCCAGTGGGAAGTGGGCCATTTTCCAGTTTAAAGCGGAGGAAAAATAATAATAATAATAATAACAAAACAAGAATCCATCAGGAACAAGAGGGCTCTCGCAGCTGCTTAGCAGCTACGCTCGGGCCCTAACTAGGACCCCGGTGGGGCACTGTCGGGCCCGAGCCGCGTTGCGCCGCCCCCAGCGCGACCGCCTCCCCCTCCCGATCGCGTCACACTCAAGGTCCAAAGATGGTGTGCGCACTTGTCTGTGGTCATTTCCCATTATAATGAATGGGAGGCGCAGTTTCTACCAAAACACTCGCTGCAGACAAACTACATGTCCTATTTGAAAAAAGTCTGGACCATGAGTGAGGGCACAAACACAGCTAGGATATATCCAAACGGCAAGTTGCTCCTCGTTACGGTGTTGCCGGGAGAGTGATGCGATTGAGCCATTGAGTGATGGGAAGGAAAAACTTGACTGTTTCTCCTGCCATGGGGGATGGGGGATGGGGGGGGGTGTGTGGATTCTTTTAAGAATGTGGATATTTGGGTCATCTTTGGCGCCCCCTAGAACGTAAACCGTGGGGTGCAGCGTCATGATTTGTACAACTTTCGATGGCCATGGGGTGTAGATTGGCCTGAGCAAATTTGGTGTCAGTGGGACGAAAGCCTTAGGAGGAGTTAGCCAAATTCCAATGTGTGCGGATCTGCAAAAAATGTGAAATAACCCTTTAACTGTACATTTTACATATACGTGGCTATTGACTTTTTCGAAGATCTTATTGAAATACACGTGTATGTCAAATTTTGTGTCATTTTGACAAAGCGTACAGGCGTGACACTCTACAATGTGTATTTTCACCTTAGGGGACAAGAAAAAATGGACTTTTTTCTCCTGCCATGGGGGGGCGCTCTTTTGGGGAGTAAAAATTCCTTCACAAATGTGTTGATGGCTGGACATTGCATCATCCTAGAAAACTTGGAGGCCAGTGAGGGCAAAAATAAAAAGTTATAAGACTTTTAAATATGTGGATTTTAGGGTTATCTTTGGCGCCCCCTAGAACGTAAACCGTGGGGTGCAGCGTCATGATTTGAATAACTTTTAATGGCCATGGGGTGTAGATTGGCCTGAGCAAATGTGGTGCCGGTGGAACGAAAGCCTTAGGAGGAGTTAGCCACATTCCAATGTGTGCGGATCGGCAAAAAATGCGGAATAACCCTTTAACCGTACATTTGACAGATACGCGCGCATTGACTTTTTCGTAGATCTTATTGAGTTACATGTGTGTGTCAATTTTTGTGTCATTTTGACAAAGCGTATAGGCGTGACACTCAACAATGTGTATTTTCACCTTAGGGGACAAGAAAAAATTGACTTTTTTCTCCTGCCATGGGGGGGCGCTCTTTTGGGGAGTAAAAATTCCTTCACAAATGTGTTGATGGCTGGACATTGCATCATCCTAGAAAACTTGGAGGCCAGTGAGGACAAAAATAAAAAGTTATAAGACTTTTAAATATGTGGATTTTAGTGTTATATTTGGCGCCCCCTAGAACCTAAACCGTGGGGTGCAGCGTCATGATTTGTACAACTTTCGATGGCCATGGGGTGTAGATTGGCCTGAGCAAATGTGGTGCCGGTGGAACGAAAGCCTTCGGAGGAGTTAGCGAAATTTCAATGTGTGCGGATCGGCAAAAAATGCGAAATAACCCTTTAACCGTACATTTGACAGATACGCCCGCACTGACTTTTTTGTAGATCTTATTGAGATACATGTGTGTGTCAATTTTTGTGTCAATATGACAAAGCGTACAGGCGTGACAGTCAACAGTGTGAATTTCCACCTTAGGGGGCGCTATGGAGCCATTTTGCATTTTATTGTTTGGGCGACTTCAGAATATCGAATTTTTCACCAGGCCCGGTCGTCCTGCCAAATTTCATGAGTTTTCGCCAGTGGGAAGTGGGCCATTTTCCAGTTTAAAGCGGAGGAAAAATAATAACTAGGGCCCCGGTGGGGCACTGTCGGGCCCGAGCCGCGTCACGCCGCCCCCAGCGCGACCGCCTCCCCCTCCCGATCGCGTCACACTCAAGGTCCAAAGATGGTGTGCGCACTTGTCTGTGGTCATTTCCCATTATAATGAATGGGAGGCGCAGTTTCTACCAAGACACTCGCTGCAGACAAAGTTCATGTCCTATTTGAAAAAAGTCTGGACCATGAGTGAGGGCACAAACACAGCTAGGATATATCCAAATTGCAGGTTGCTCCTCCTTACGGTGTTGCCTGGAGAGCGATGCGATTGAGCCATTGAGCGATGGGCAGGAAAAACTTGACTTTTTCTCCTGCCATGGGGGGGGATGGGGGGGGGATGTGGATTCTTTTAAGAATGTGGATATTTGGGTCATCTTTGGCGCCCCCTAGAACGTAAACCGTGGGGTGCAGCGTCATGATTTTTACAACTTTGAATGGTCATGGGGTGTAGATTGGCTTGAGCAAATTTGGTGTCAGTGGGACGAAAGCCTTAGGAGGAGTTAGCCACATTCCAATGTGTGCGAATCGGCAAAAAATGCAAAATAGCCCTCTAACCGTACATTTGACAGATACGCGTGCATTGACTTTTTCGTAGATCTTATTGAGATACACGTGATTGTCAAATTTTGTGTCAATATGACAAAGCGTACAGGTGTCACACTCAACAATGTGAATTTTCACCTTAGGGGACAAGAAAAAATTGACTTTTTTCTCCTGCCAAGGGGGGGCGCTCTTTTGGGGAGTAAAAATTCCTTCACAAATGTGTTGATGGCTGGACATTGCATCATCCTAGAAAACTTGGAGGCCAGTGAGGACAAAAATAAAAAGTTATAAGACTTTGAAATATGTGGATTTTAGGGTCATCTTTGGCGCCCCCTAGAACGTAAACCGTGGGGAGCAGCGTCATGATTTCTACAACTTTGAATGGCCATGGGATGTAGATCGGCTTGAGCAAATTTGGTGTTGGTGGGACGAAAGCCTTAGGAGGAGTTAGCCACATTCCAATGTGTGCGAATCGGCAAAAAATGCGAAATAGCCCTTTAACCGTACATTTTACAGATACGTGCCCATTGACTTTTTCGTAGATTTTATTGAGATACACGTGTGTGTCAAATTTTGTGTCATTTTGACAAAGCGTATAGGCGTGACAGTCAACAATGTGTTTTTTCACCTTAGGGGACAAGAAAAAATGGACTTTTTTCTCCTGCCATGGGGGGGCGCTCTTTTTCGGGAGTAAAAATTCCTTTACAAATGTGTTGATGGCTGGACATTGCATCATCCTAGAAAACTTGGAGGCCAGTGAGGACAAAAATAAAAAGTTATAACACTTTTAAGAATATGGATATTTGGGTCATCTTTGGCGCCCCCTTGAACGTAAACCGTGGGGTGCAGCGTCATGATTTCTACAACTTTGAATGGCCATGGGGTGTAGATTAGCCTGAGCAAATTTGGTGTCAGTGGGACGAAAGCTGTAGGACGAGTTAGCCACATTCCAATGTGTGCGAATCAGCAAAAAATGCAAAATAGCCCTTTAACCGTACATTTTACAGATACGTGCCCATTGACTTTTTCGTAGATCTTATTGAGATACATGTGTGTGTCAATTTTTGTGTCAATATGACAAAGCGTACAGGCGTGACAGTCAACAATGTGTATTTTCACCTTAGGGGACAAGAAAAAATGGACTTTTTTCTCCTGCCACGTGGGGGCGCTCTTTTGGGGAGTAAAAATTCCTTCACAAATGTGTTGATGGCTGGACATTGCATCATCCTAGAGAACTTGGAGGCCAGTGAGGAAAAAAATAAAAAGTTATAAGACTTTTAAGAATGTGGATTTTTTGGTTATCTTTGGCGCCCCCTAGAACCTAAACCGTGGGGTGCAGCGTCATGATTTGTACAACTTTCGATGGCCATGGGGTGTAGATTGGCCTGAGCAAATGTGGTGCCGGTGGAACGAAAGCCTTCGGAGGAGTTAGCGAAATTTCAATGTGTGCGGATCGGCAATAAATGCGAAATAACCCTTTAACCGTACATTTGACAGATACGCCCGCACTGACTTTTTTGTAGATCTTATTGAGATACATGTGTGTGTCAATTTTTGTGTCAATATGACAAAGCGTACAGGCATGACAGTCAATAGTGTGAATTTTCACCTTAGGGGGCGCTATGGAGCCATTTTGCATTTTATTGTTTGGGCGACTTCAGAATATCGAATTTTTCACCAGGCCCGGTCGTCCTGCCAAATTTCATGAGTTTTCGCCAGTGGGAAGTGGGCCATTTTCCAGTTTAAAGCGGAGGAAAAATAATAATAATAACACTAGGGCCCCGGTGGGGCACTGTCGGGCCCGAGCCGCGTTGCGCCGCCCCCAGCGCGACCGCCTCCCCCTCCCGATCGCGTCACACTCAAGGTCCAAAGATGGTGTGCGCACTTGTCTGTGGTCATTTCCCATTATAATGAATGGGAGGCGCAGTTTCTACCAAAACACTCGCTGCAGACAAACTACATGTCCTATTTGAAAAAAGTCTGGACCATGAGTGAGGGCACAAACACAGCTAGGATATATCCAAACGGCAAGTTGCTCCTCGTTACGATGTTGCCGGGAGAGTGATGCGATTGAGCCATTGAGTGATGGGCAGGAAAAACTTGACTGTTTCTCCTGCCATGGGGGTTGGGGGATGGGGGGGGATGTGGATTCTTTTAAGAATGTGGATATTTGGGTCATCTTTGGCGCCCCCTAGAACGTAAACCGTGGGGTGCAGCGTCATGATTTTTACAACTTTGAATGGCCATGGGGTGTAGATTGGCCTGAGCAAATTTGGTGTCAGTGGGACGAAAGCCTTAGGAGGAGTTAGCCACATTCCAATGTGTGCGAATCGGCAAAAAATGCAAAATAGCCCTTTAACCGTACATTTTACAGATACGCGCGCATTGACTTTTTCGTAGATCTTATTGAGATACATGTGATTGTCAAATTTTGTGTCAATATGACAAAGCGTACAGGTATGACAGTCAACAATGTGTTTTTTCACCTTAGGGGACAAGAAAAAATGGACTTTTTTCTCCTGCCATGGGGGGGCGCTCTTTTTCGGGAGTAAAAATTCCTTTACAAATGTGTTGATGGCTGGACATTGCATCATCCTAGAAAACTTGGAGGCCAGTGAGGACAAAAATAAAAAGTTATAACACTTTTAAGAATATGGATATTTGGGTCATCTTTGGCGCCCCCTTGAACGTAAACCGTGGGGTGCAGCGTCATGATTTCTACAACTTTGAATGGCCATGGGGTGTAGATTAGCCTGAGCAAATGTGGTGCCGGTGGAACGCCAGCCTTAGGAGGAGTTAGCGAAATTCCAATGTGTGCGGATCAGCAAAAAATTCGGAATAACCCTTTAACCGTACATTTGACAGATACGCGCGCATTGACTTTTTCGTAGATCTTATTGAGATACACGTGATTGTCAAATTTTGTGTCAATATGACAAAGCGTACAGGCGTGACACTCAACAATGTGTATTTTCACCTTAGGGGACAAGAAAAAATGGACTTTTTTCTCCTGCCATGGGGGGGCGCTCTTTTGGGGAGTAAAAATTCCTTCACAAATGTGTTGATGGCTGGACATTGCATCATCCTAGAAAACTTGGAGGCCAGTGAGGGCAAAAATAAAAAGTTATAAAACTTTTAAGAATGTGGATTTTAGGGTTATCTTTGGCGCCCCCTAGAACCTAAACCGTGGGGTGCAGCAAGATGATTTGTACAACTTTTAATGGCCATGGAGTGTAGATTGGCCTGAGCAAATGTGGTGCCGGTGGACCGAAAGCCTTCGGAGGAGTTAGCGAAATTCCAATGTGTGCGGATCTGCAAAAAATGCGAAATAACCCTTTAACCGTACATTTGACAGATACGCCCGCACTGACTTTTTTGTAGATCTTATTGAGATACATGTGTGTGTCAATTTTTGTGTCAATATGACAAAGCGTACAGCCCGCATGTGAATTTTCACCCTAGGGGGCGCTATGGAGCCATTTTGCATTTTATTGTTTGGGCGACTTCAGAATATCGAATTTTTCACCAGGCCCGGTCTTCCTGCCAAATTTCCTGAGTTTTCGCCAGTGGAAAGTGGGCCATTTTCCAGTTTAAAGCGGAGGAAAAATAATAATAATAACACTAGGGCCCCGGTGGGGCACTGTCGGGCCCGAGCCGCGTTGCGCCGCCCCCAGCGCGACCGCCTCCCCCTCCCGATCGCGTCACACTCAAGGTCCAAAGATGGTGTGCGCACTTGTCTGTGGTCATTTCCCATTATAATGAATGGGAGGCGCAGTTTCTACCAAAACACTCGCTGCAGACAAACTACATGTCCTATTTGAAAAAAGTCTGGACCATGAGTGAGGGCACAAACACAGCTAGGATATATCCAAACGGCAAGTTGCTCCTCGTTACGGTGTTGCCGGGAGAGTGATGCGATTGAGCCATTGAGTGATGGGCAGGAAAAACTTGACTGTTTCTCCTGCCATGGGGGTTGGGGGATGGGGGGGGGGATGTGGATTCTTTTAAGAATGTGGATATTTGGGTCATCTTTGGCGCCCCCTAGAACGTAAACCGTGGGGTGCAGCGTCATGATTTTTACAACTTTGAATGGCCATGGGGTGTAGATTGGCCTGAGCAAATTTGGTGTCAGTGGGACGAAAGCCTTAGGAGGAGTTAGCCACATTCCAATGTGTGCGAATCGGCAAAAAATGCAAAATAGCCCTTTAACCGTACATTTTACAGATACGCGCGCATTGACTTTTTCGTAGATCTTATTGAGATACATGTGATTGTCAAATTTTGTGTCAATATGACAAAGCGTACAGGTATGACAGTCAAGAATGTGTTTTTTCACCTTATGGGACAAGAAAAAATGGACTTTTTTCTCCTGCCATGGGGGGGCACTCTTTTGGGGAGTAAAAATTCCTTTACAAATGTGTTGATGGCTGGACATTGCATCATCCTAGAAAACTTGGAGGCCAGTGAGGACAAAAATAAAAAGTTATAAGACTTTTAAATATGTGGATTTTAGGGTTACCTTTGGCGCCCCCTAGAACCTAAACCGTGGGGTGCAGCGTCATGATTTGAATAACTTTTAATGGCCATGGGGTGTAGATTGGCCTGAGCAAATGTGGTGCCGGTGGAACGCCAGCCTTAGGAGGAGTTAGCGAAATTCCAATGTGTGCGGATCAGCAAAAAATTCGGAATAACCCTTTAACCGTACATTTGACAGATACGCGCGCATTGACTTTTTCGTAGATCTTATTGAGATACACGTGATTGTCAAATTTTGTGTCAATATGACAAAGCGTACAGGCGTGACACTCAACAATGTGTATTTTCACCTTAGGGGACAAGAAAAAATGGACTTTTTTCTCCTGCCATGGGGGGGCGCTCTTTTGGGGAGTAAAAATTCCTTCACAAATGTGTTGATGGCTGGACATTGCATCATCCTAGAAAACTTGGAGGCCAGTGAGGGCAAAAATAAAAAGTTATAAAACTTTTAAGAATGTGGATTTTAGGGTTATCTTTGGCGCCCCCTAGAACCTAAACCGTGGGGTGCAGCAAGATGATTTGTACAACTTTTAATGGCCATGGAGTGTAGATTGGCCTGAGCAAATGTGGTGCCGGTGGACCGAAAGCCTTCGGAGGAGTTAGCGAAATTCCAATGTGTGCGGATCTGCAAAAAATGCGAAATAACCCTTTAACCGTACATTTGACAGATACGCCCGCACTGACTTTTTTGTAGATCTTATTGAGATACATGTGTGTGTCAATTTTTGTGTCAATATGACAAAGCGTACAGCCCGCATGTGAATTTTCACCCTAGGGGGCGCTATGGAGCCATTTTGCATTTTATTGTTTGGGCGACTTCAGAATATCGAATTTTTCACCAGGCCCGGTCTTCCTGCCAAATTTCCTGAGTTTTCGCCAGTGGGAAGTGGGCCATTTTCCAGTTTAAAGCGGAGGAAAAATAACGAAAGAAGAATCCATCAGGAACAAGAGGGCTCTCGCAGCTGCTTAGCAGCTACGCTCGGGCCCTAAAAAGAAGAATCCATCAGGAACAAGAGGGCTCTCGCAGCTGCTTAGCAGCTACGCTCGGGCCCTAATAATAATAATAATAACAAAAGAAGAATCCATCAGGAACAAGAGGGCTCTCGCAGCTGCTTAGCAGCTACGCTAGGGCCCTAAAAAAAGGAGAAGAGACATCAAGAAATATAGAGCAGAAACAAAGAGAAACAAGGCGGAGAAACATGGAGGAGAAACAGTGAAGAAACAATGAGGAGAAACATGGAGGTGAAACATGGAGGGGAAACATGGAGGAGAAACATGGTGGGGAAACAAGGAGGAGAAATATGGAAGAAAAACATGGTGGAGAAACAAGGAGACACAAGGAGGATAAACATGGAGAAGAAACATGGAAGAGAAATATGAAGTAGAGACATGAAGAAGAAATAGGAAAAGAAACAAGGAGAAACGTAAAGAAACATGGAGGAAAACAAGGAAAAACAAGGGGAAACATGGTGGAGAAATATGAAGAAGACACATGAATGAGAAATATGGAGGAGAAACATGGAGGAGAAACATGGTGGGGAAACAAGTACAAATATGGAGGAGAAACATGGAAGAGAGACATTGATGCGAAACAAGGGAGAGAAAAAAGTAGAAACATGAAGAAATATGGAGGAAAACCAAAGAGAAACATGAGGAGAGACATAAAGGAGAAACAAAGAAGAGAAAGACATGGAGGTGAAAACATGGAGGAAAAACATGGAGGTGAAACATGGAGTGGAAACATGGAGGAGGAACATGGTGGGGAAACAAGGAGGAGAAATATGAAGGAGAAACATGGTGGAGAAACAAGGAGAAACAAGGAGGATAAACATGGAGAAGAAACAAGGAGAAACATGGAAGTGAAATATGAAGTAGAGACATGAAGAAGAAATAGGAAGAGAAACAATAAGAAACGTAAAGAAACATGGAGAAGAAACAAGGAGAAACAAGGTGAAACATGGTGGAGAAATATGAAGAAGACACATGAAGGAGAAATATGGAGGAGAAACATGGAGGAGAAACATGGTCAGAAAACAAGAAGGAGAAATATGGAGGAGAAACATGGAAAAGAAACATGGAGGAGAAACATGGAAGAGAGACATTGAGGAGAAAGAAGAAAGAGAAAAATGGAGAAAAATGGAGAAATATAGAGAAGAAACAAAGAGAAACAATGCAGAGAAACATGGAGGTGAACTGGGGAGAAACAATGAGGAGAAACATGGAGCTGAAACATGGAGGAGATACATGGAAGGGAAACATGGAGAAACATGAAGAAACATGGAGAAGAATGGAGAAGAAGCATGATGGAGAAACAGGAGGGGGACATAAAGAGATACGTGGAGGAAAAAACAAGGAGGTGAAACATGGAGGGGAAACATGGAGGAGAAACATAGAGGGAAACAAGGAAAAACATGGAGGACAAACATGGAGGAGAGACACTCAGGAGAAACAAGGAAGAGAAAAAAGGAGAAATATGGAGAAATATAGAGCAGAAACAAAGAAAAACGTGACAAGGAGGTGGAACATGGAGGGGAAACATGGAGGAGAAACATAATGGTGAAACGATGAGGAGAAACATGGAGGTGAAACATGGAGGAGAAACATGAAAGTGAAACGGGGGGGGGACATAGAGGAGAAACAGAGTGGGGAAACAAGGAGGAGAAGACACAAGGAGGATAATCATAGAGGGAAACAAGGAGAAACATGGAAGAGAAATATAAAGAGACATGAAGAAGAAATAGGAAGAGAAACCAGGAGAAACATGAAAAAACATGGAGGAGAAACAAGGAGAAACTAGGGCCCTGGTGGGGCACTGTCGGGCCCGAGCCGCGTCGTGCCGCCCCCAGCGTGACCACCTCCCCCTCCCGATCGCGTCACACTCAAGGTCCAAAGATGGTGTGCGCACTTGTCTGTGGTCATTTCCCACTATAATGAATGGGAGGCGCAGTTTCTACCAAAACACTCGCTGCAGACAAACTTCATGTCCTATTTGAAAAAAGTCTGGACCATGAGTGAGGGCACAAACACAGCTGGGATATATCCAAATAGCAGGTTGCTCCTCCTTACGGTGTTGCCTGGAGAGCGATGCGATTGAGCCATTGAGCGATGGGCAGGAAAAACTTGACTTTTTCTCGTGCCATCGGGGGGGAGAATGTGGATTCTTTTAAGAATGTGGATTTTTTGGTCATCTTTGGCGCCCCCTAGAACGTAAACCGTGGGGTGCAGCGTCATGATTTTTACAACTTTGAATGGCCATGGGGTGTAGATTGGCCTGAGCAAATTTGGTTTCAGTGGGACGAAAGCCTTAGGAGGAGTTAGCCACATTCCAATGTGTGCGAATCGGCCAAAAATGCAAAATGGCCCTCTAACCGTACATTTGACAGATACGCACCCATTGACTTTTTCGTAGATCTTATTGAGATACACGTGATTGTCAAATTTTGTGTCAATATGACAAAGCGTACAGGTGTCACACTCAACAATGTGAATTTTCACCTTACGGGACAAGAAAAAATGGACTTTTTTCTCCTGCCATGGGGGGGCGCTCTTTTGGGGAGTAAAAATTCCTTCACAAATGTGTTGATGGCTGGACATTGCATCATCCTAGAAAACTTGGAGGCCAGTGAGGACAAAAATAAAAAGTTATAAGACTTTGAAATATGTGGATTTTAGGGTTATCTTTGGCGCCCCCTAGAACCTAAACCGTGGGGTGCAGCGTCATGATATGAATAACTTTTAATGGCCATGGGGTGTAGATTGGCCTGAGCAAATGTGGTGCCGGTGGAACGAAAGCCTTTAGAGGAGTTAGCGAAATTCCAATGTGTGCGGATCGGCAAAAAATGCGGAATAACCCTTTAACCATACATTTGACAGATACGCGCGCATTGACTTTTTCGTAGATCTTATTGAGATACATGTGTGTGTCAAATTTTGTGTCAATATGACAAAGCGTACAGGCGTGACACTCAACAATGTGTATTTTCACCTTAGGGGACAAGAAAAAATGGACTTTTTTCTCCTGCCATGGGGGGGCGCTCTTTTGGGGAGTAAAAATTCCTTCACAAATGTGTTGATGGCTGGACATTGCATCATCCTAGAAAACTTGGAGGCCAGTGAGGGCAAAAATAAAAAGTTATAAGACTTTTAAATATGTGGATCTTAGGGTTATCTTTGGCGCCCCCTAGAACCTAAACCGTGGGGTGCAGCGTCATGATTTGAATAACTTTTAATGGCCATGGGGTGTAGATTGGCCTGAGCAAATGTGGTGCCGGTGGAACGAAAGCCTTCGGAGGAGTTAGGGAAATTCCAATGTGTGCGGATCGGCAAAAAATGCGAAATAACCCTTTAACCGTACATTTGACAGATACGCCCGCACTGACTTTTTTGTAGATCTTATTGAGATACATGTGTGTGTCAATTTTTATTTCATTTTGACAAAGCGTACAGGCGTGACAGTCAATAGTGTGAATTTTCACCTTAGGGGGCGCTATGGAGGCATTTTGCATTTTCTTGTTTGGGCGACTTCGGAATATCAAATTTTTCACCAGGCCCGGTCGTCCTGCCAAATTTCATGAGTTTTCGCCAGTGGGAAGTGGGCCATTTTCCAGTTCAAAGGGGAGGAAAAATAACTAGGGCCCCGTTGGGGCACTGGCGGGCCCGAGCCGTGTCACGCCGCCCCCAGCGGGACCGCCTCCCCCACCCGATCGCATCACACTCAAGGTCCAAAGATGGTGTGCGCACTTGTTTGTGGTCATTTACCATTATAATGAACGGGAGGCGCAGTTTCTACCAAAACGCTCGCTGCAGAAAAACTCCATGTCCTATTTGAAAAAAGTCTGGACCATGAGTGAGGGCACAAACACAGCTAAGATATATCCAAATGGCAAGTTGCTCCTCTTTTCGCTTTTGCCGAGAGAGCAGTGCGTTTGAGCCATTGAATGATGAACAGGAAAAACTTGACTTTATTCTCCTGCCATGGGGGGGCGCTCTTTTGGCGAGTAAAAATTCCTTCACAAATGTGTTGATGGCTGGACATTGCATCATCCTAGAAAACTTGGAGGCCAGTGGGGACAAAAATAAAAAGTTATAAGACTTTTAAATATGTGGATTTTAGGGTTATCTTTGGCGCCCCCTAGAACCTAAACCGTGGGGTGCAGCGTCATGATTTGAATAACTTTTAATGGCCATGGGGTGTAGATTGGCCTGAGCAAATGTGGTGCCGGTGGAACGAAAGCCTTCGGAGGAGTTAGCGAAATTCCAATAGGTGCGAATCTGCAAAAAATGCGAAATAACCCTTTAACCGTACATTTTACAGATACGTGGCCATTGACTTTTTCGAAGATCTTATTGAAATACACGTGTATGTAAAATTTTGTGTCAATACGACAAAACATACAGGCGTAGCACTCAACAATGTGTATTTTCACCTTAGTGGACAAGAAAAAATTGACTTTTTTCTCCTGCCATGGGGGGGCGCTCTTTTGGCGAGTAAAAATTCCTTCACAAATGTGTTGATGGCTGGACATTGCATCATCCTAGAAAACTTGGAGGCCAGTGGGGACAAAAATAAAAAGTTATAAGACTTTTAAATATGTGGATTTTACGGTTATCTTTGGCGCCCCCTAGAACCTAAACCGTGGGGTGCAGCGTCATGATTTGAATAACTTTTAATGGCCATGGGGTGTAGATTGGCCTGAGCAAATGTGGTGCCGGTGGAACAAAAGCCTTCGGAGGAGTTAGCGAAATTCCAATGTGTGCGGATCGGCAAAAAATGCGAAATAACCCTTTAACCGTACATTTGACAGATACGCCCGCATGGACTTTTTTGTAGATCTTATTGAGATACATGTGTGTGTCAATTTTTGTGTCATTTTGACAAAGCGTACAGGCGTGACACTCAACAATGTGTATTTTCACCTTAGGGGACAAGAAAAAATGGACTTTTTTCTCCTGCCATGGGGGGGCGCTCTTTTGGGGAGTAAAAATTCCTTCACAAATGTGTTGATGGCTGGACATTGCATCATCCTAGAAAACCTGGAGGCCAGTGAGGGCAAAAATAAAAAGTTATAAGACTTTTAAATATGTGGATTTTAGGGTTATCTTTGGCGCCCCCTAGAACCTAAACCGTGGGGTGCAGCGTCATGATTTGAATAACTTTTAATGGCCATGGGGTGTAGATTGGCCTGAGCAAATGTGGTGCCGGTGGAACGAAAGCCTTCGGAGGAGTTAGCGAAATTCCAATGTGTGCGGATCGGCAAAAAATGCGAAATAACCCTTTAACCGTACATTTGACAGATACGCCCGCACTGACTTTTTTGTAGATCTTATTGAGATACATGTGTGTGTCAATTTTTGTGTCATTTTGACAAAGCGTACAGGCGTGACAGTCAATAGTGTGAATTTTCACCTTAGGGGGCGCTATGGAGCCATTTTGCATTTTCTTGTTTGGGCGACTTCGGAATATCAAATTTTTCACCAGGCCCGGTCGTTCTGCCAAATTTCATGAGTTTTCGCCAGTGGGAAGTGGGCCATTTTCCAGTTCAAAGGGGAGGAAAAAGAAACTAGGGCCCCGGTGGGGCACTGTCGGGCCCGAGCCGCGTCGCGCCGCCCCCAGCGCGACCGCCTCCCCCTCCCGATCGCGTCACACTCAAGGTCCAAAGATGGTGTGCGCACTTGTCTGTGGTCATTTCCCATTATAATGAATGGGAGGCGCAGTTTCTACCAAAACGCTCGTTGCAGACAAACTACATGTCCTATTTGAAAAAAGTCTGGACCATGAGTGAGGGCACAAACACAGCTAGTATATATCCAAATGGCAAGTTGCTCCTCCTTTCGGTTTTGCGAGAGAGCGATGCGTTTGAGCCATTGAGCGATGGGCAGGAAAAACTTGACTTTTTCTCCTGCCATGGGGGGCGCTCTTTTGGGGAGAAAAATTCCTTCACAAATGTGTTGATGGCTGGACATTGCATCATCCTAGAAAACTTGGAGGCCAGTGAGGACAAAAATAAAAAGTTATAAGACTTTTAAAAATGTGGATATTTGGGTCCTCTTTGGCGCCCCCTAGAACGTAAACTGTGGGGTGCAGCGTCATGATTTGTACAACTTTGAATGGCCATGGGGTGTAGATTGGCCTGAGCAAATTTGGTGCCGTGGGACAAAAGATTTAGGAGGAGTTAGCGAAATTCCAATGTGTGCGGATCGGCAAAAAATGCGAAATAACCCTTTAACCGTACATTTGACAGATACGCCCGCACTGACTTTTTTGTAGATCTTATTGAGATACATGTGTGTGTCAAATTTTGTGTCATTTTGACAAAGCGTACAGGCGTGACAGTCAACAATGTGTATTTTCACCTTAGGGACAAGAAAAAATGGACTTTTTTCTCCTGCCATGGGGGGGCGCTCTTTTGGCGAGTAAAAATTCCTTCACAAATGTGTTGATGGCTGGACATTGCATCATCCTAGAGAACTTGGAGGCCAGTGAGGACAAAAATAAAAAGTTATAAGACTTTTAAGACTGTGGATTTTTGGGTTATCTTTGGCGCCCCCTAGAACGTAAACCGTGGGGTGCAGCGTCATGATTTGTACAACTTTTAATGGCCATGGGGTGTAGATTGGCCTCAGCAAATGTGGTGCCTTTGGAACGAAAGCCTTCGGAGGAGTTAGCGAAATTCCAATGTGTGCGGATCGGCAAAAAATGCGAAATAGCCCTTTCACCGTACATTTGACAGATACGCCCGCACTGACTTTTTTGTAGATCTTATTGAGATACATGTGTGTGTCAATTTTTGTGTCAATATGACAAAGCGTAAAGGCGTGACAGTCAATAGTGTGAATTTTCACCTTAGGAGACAAGAAAAAATGGACTTTTTTCTCCTGCCATGGGGGGGCGCTCTTTTGGGGAGTAAAAATTCCTTCACAAATGTGTTGATGGCTGGACATTGCATCATCCTAGAAAACTTGGAGGCCAGTGAGGACAAAAATAAAAAGTTATACGACTTTTAAGAATGTGGATTTCTGGGTTATCTTTGGCGCCCCCTAGAACGTAAACCGTGGGATGCAGCGTCATGATTTGTACAACTTTTAATGGCCATGGGGTGTAGATTGGCCTGAGCAAATTTGGTGCCGGTGGAACGAAAGCCTTCGGAGGAGTTAGCGAAATTCCAATGTGTGCGGATCGGCAAAAAATGCGAAATAGCCCTTTAACCGTACATTTGACAGATACGCCCGCACTGACTTTTTTGTAGATCTTATTGAGATACACGTGTGTGTCAAATTTTGTGTCATTTTGACAAAGCGTACAGGCGTGACACTCAATCATGTTAATTTTTCACCTTAGGGGGCGCTATGGAGCCATTTTGCATTTTATTGTTTGGGCGACTTCAGAATATCGAATTTTTCACCAGGCCCGGTCGTCCTGCCAAATTTCATGACTTTTCACCAGTGGGAAGTGGGCCATTTTCCAGTTCAAAGGGGCAGAAAAATAATAAGAAGAAGAAGAAGAAGAAAGAAGAATCCATCAGGAATAATAGGGCTCTCGCAGCTGCTTAGAGGCTACGCTCGGGCCCTAAAAACTAGGGCCCCGGTGGGGCACTGTCGGGCCCGAGCCGCGTTGCGCCGCCCCCAGCGCGACCGCCTCCCCCTCCCGATCGCGTCACACTCAAGGTCCAAAGATGGTGTGCGCACTTGTCTGTGGTCATTTCCCATTATAATGAATGGGAGGCGCAGTTTCTACCAAAACACTCGCTGCAGACAAACTACATGTCCTATTTGAAAAAAGTCTGGACCATGAGTGAGGGCACAAACACAGCTAGGATATATCCAAACGGCAAGTTGCTCCTTGTTACGGTGTTGCCGGGAGAGTGATGCGATTGAGCCATTGAGTGATGGGCAGGAAAAACTTGACTGTTTCTCCTGCCATGGGGGTTGGGGGATGGGGGGGGGGGGATGTGGATTCTTTTAAGAATGTGGATATTTGGGTCATCTTTGGCGCCCCCTAGAACGTAAACCGTGGGGTGCAGCGTCATGATTTTTACAACTTTGAATGGCCATGGGGTGTAGATTGGCCTGAGCAAATTTGGTGTCAGTGGGACGAAAGCCTTAGGAGGAGTTAGCCACATTCCAATGTGTGCGAATCGGCAAAAAATGCAAAATAGCCCTTTAACCGTACATTTGACAGATACGCGCGCATTGACTTTTTTGTAGATCTTATTGAGATACATGTGATTGTCAAATTTTGTGTCAATATGATAAAGCGTACAGGCGTGACAGTCAATAGTGTGAATTTCCACCTTAGGGGACAAGAAAAAATTGACTTTTTTCTCCTGCCATGGGGGGGCGCTCTTTTGGGGAGTAAAAATTCCTTCACAAATGTGTTGATGGCTGGACATTGCATCATCCTAGAAAACTTGGAGGCCAGTGAGGACAAAAATAAAAAGTTATAAGACTTTTAAATATGTGGATTTTAGGGTTATCTTTGGCGCCCCCTAGAACCTAAACCGTGGGGTGCAGCGTCATGATTTGAATAACTTTTAATGGCCATGGGGTGTAGATTGGCCTGAGCAAATGTGGTGCCAATGGAACGAAAGCCTTCGGAGGAGTTAGCGAAATTCCAATGTGTGCGGATCGGCAAAAAATGCGGAATAACCCTTTAACCGTACATTTGACAGATACGCGCGCATTGACTTTTTCGTAGATCTTATTGAGATACATGTGTGTGTCAATTTTTGTGTCATTTTGACAAAGCATACAGGTGTTACACTCAACAATGTGTATTTTCACCTTAGGGGACAAGAAAAAATGGACTTTTTTCTCCTGCCATGGGGGGGCGCTCTTTTGGGGAGTAAAAATTCCTTCACAAATGTGTTGATGGCTGGACATTGCATCATCCTAGAAAACTTGGAGGCCAGTGAGGGCAAAAATAAAAAGTTATAAGACTTTTAAATATGTGGATCTTAGGGTTATCTTTGGCGCCCCCTAGAACCTAAACCGTGGGGTGCAGCGTCATGATTTGAATAACTTTTAATGGCCATGGGGTGTAGATTGGCCTGAGCAAATGTGGTGCCGGTGGAACGAAAGCCTTCGGAGGAGTTAGCGAAATTCCAATGTGTGCGGATCGGCAAAAAATGCGAAATAACCCTTTAACCGTACATTTGACAGATACGCCCGCACTGACTTTTTTGTAGATCTTATTGAGATACATGTGTGTGTCAATTTTTGTGTCATTTTGACAAAGCGTACAGGCGTGACAGTCAATAGTGTGAATTTTCACCTTAGGGGGCGCTATGGAGCCATTTTGCATTTTCTTGTTTGGGCGACTTCGGAATATCAAATTTTTCACCAGGCCCGGTCGTCCTGCCAAATTTCATGAGTTTTCGCCAGTGGGAAGTGGGCCATTTTCCAGTTCAAAGGGGAGGAAAAATAATAACTAGGACCCCGTTGGGGCACTGGCGGGCCCGAGCTGTGTCGCGCCCCCCCCCAACGCGCTGCCTCCCCGTCCCATTTGTGTCCTCTGGCCATCGCCCTCTCTGGTAACGCCCATCACTGCAAAGACCCTTTTCCTTCATCGGCGTTTGCTGTTCTTCCTGCCAGTGCGTGTTGCTTTCACTTACACTTGCCACAGCCAGCCTCGTGAGTGCCTAGCCTATTGGATATTACTGTCACCTACACAGGACAGTCATTACCTTTCTATTAATACTTTGTTTTTTAATTTCACATTAATTTCCATATTGTATAAACGACTGGAAAAAACTTGAGCCCCTGCCCCTGTATAATCATGTGCACGTCTCTGTTCTAGCTCTAAGGTGAATCTTCACTGCTCATGTTCTCCTCAGAAGCAGTCACCTCACTCCCCTCAGGTTACTGTACACATGCACCAACTGCCTGCTTCAGGTTTGGATGGAGCTTCATGGTTGTCTTTTGGAGAAATGACCAGTCAAGTTGTGTTTGAAATTTGATTTTTTTCAGGGGCAAAAGGAGCCTCTGCATTCTTGTCAAATATGTAAATAGCATGTTTTTGCAGGTGCTAAAAACCAGACTCTGAGTGTGTGTGTGTGCGTGTGTGTGTGTGTGTGTGTGTGTGTGTGTGTGTGTGTGTGTGCGTTCAAGTCACATGACATATTTAACCGGATGTAGCTGCAAGACGGAGCCTCGTTGACTCTCCGTTTCAATTTATCTCAAAAGTGAGGACCTCAACCTATATACCAGTTTTTAAATTGTGTTGATAGGCCAAATAAAACCAGAGTTATGATAAATTATGTCCGCGATACTTGTTTTCTGCTTATTTTGATCACATTCGGCGCTCGATCGCGCTGTATGAGACAGGAAAACATAGCATGCAGACATTAGCGACAGGTCTTACAGGCGGAAAAGGCTTGCCAAAAGAAAAAAAAAAACACACCACAACATCTCTCCTATTGGTGGAAAACTTCACCACAACAACCAATCCAAAATTATATGGTGACTGATTGACAAGGGGCGGGAACTTACGTTCTTCCTGCAATATGAGAAGGGAGGGAGGGACTCTCAGCAGGGATGCAGTCTGGGACACGTAGTTGCAAACCTAGCGACTTTGTTGTTAGATTCAATGACTTTTCAGACCCCCTAACGACTTTTTTTTAGAAAGAAAGGGACTTTTATCGACTTCTTCTGGAGTTTAGAGACTCTGACATGAAGCAGGCTTTCCTTACTGAGGAGTTAGCAACGCTGCTAAGGGTGCAGAGCCACACATGCGCTCCGAGCTCTGCATGGGAGACTGAAGCTGACAGAGCTGCAGCAGTTAGCAGGTTTCACCCTCAGAGACCACCAGGGGTTCATGTTGAGGCATTTTCAGTTTTTTTTTTTTTTTTTTTTGCCATAGACACTGTCAGCACAATCTGCAGTTACACTAACCAAAATGCTGCAAAAAACAAAGAATTATGGAAAAATTACACATGGACTAACATAGAGGAGGATCTACACAAGTTTTTTACATCATGTTTTACATCATGCATCATTTACATCATGTTTTTTTGTAGTGGCATAAATAAAAAGTGACATTTGTGAGACTATACAGTGTTTTGTAAATAATTTTACAAAGAACACCTGGGCCATTGCCTGCATTTTGATGTCAATAGAGGAAAATTACTATGTTCTTTGTTAAAAATTTGCATATGTTTTGAAGTTTACAATTTTTATTTGAAGTTTAAGTTTTAAAAACAGTTCATCACACATATTTGTGGTTTTCACAGTAAAAACGTTACTTTTTTCCACTCGGATTTTATGTTTTGTGTGTGAATTTGGGTCCAATGTGTAAATATAGTATGTCAAAATGATAAAATAACTGTAAATTGACACAGGTGAGGTTGTGCTGAAAAAAATGATACCAGGCAAGGCAAGGTAAAAATTTTGTAAGAGGAAATATAAAGGTAAAATCTAAAGTAGTCAAAAACGGCCAATAGTGACTCACAGACTCCACAGACAAGTCCCTTTGGCGCCACTCAGTGGGCAAAACTACTTTGTCTACTGTAATGTATATTTGGGTCATCTTTGGCGCCCCCTAAAACGTAAACCGTGGGGTGCAGCGTCATGATTTTTACAACTTTGAATGGCCATGGAGTGTAGATTGGCCTGAGCAAATTTGGTGTCAGTGGGACGAAAGCCTTAGGAGGAGTTAGCGAAATTCCAATGTGTGCGAATCGGCAAAAAATGCAAAATAGCCCTTTTACCGTACATTATACAGATACGCGCTCTTTGACTTTTTCGTAGATCTAATTGAGATACACATGATTGTCAATTTTTGTGTCATTTTGCCAAAGCGTACAGGCGTGACAGTCAACAATGTGTATTTTCACCTTAGGGGACAAGAAAAAATGGACTTTTTTCTCCTGCCATGGGGGGCGCTCTTTTAGGGAGTAAAAATTCCTTCACAAATGTGTTGATGGCTGGACATTGCATCATCCTAGAAAACTTGGAGGCCAGTGAGGACAAAAATAAAAAGTTATAAGACTTTTAAAAATGTGGATTTTTGGGTTATCTTTGGCGCCCCCTAGAACGTAAACCGTGGGGTGCAGCGTCATGATTTGAATAACTTTTAATGGCCATGGGGTGTAATTTGGCCTGAGCAAATGTGGTGCCGGTGGAACGAAAGCCTTCGGAGGAGTTAGCGAAATTCCAATGTGTGCGAATCGGCAAAAAATGCGGAATAACCCTTTAACCGTACATTAGACAGATACGCGCGCATTGACTTTTTCGAAGATCTTATTGAGATACATGTGTGTGTCAATTTTTGTGTCATTTTGACAAAGCGTATAGGCGTGACAGTCAACAATGTGTATTTTCACCTTAGGGGACAAGAAAAAATGGACTTTTTTCTCCTGCCATGGGGGGGCGCTCTTTTGGGGAGTAAAAATTCCTTCACACATGTGTTGATGGCTGGACATTGCATCATCCTAGAAAACTTGGAGGCCAGTGAGGGCAAAAATAAAAAGTTATAAGACTTTTAAAAATGTGGATTTTAGGGTTATCTTTGGCGCCCCCTAGAACCTAAACCGTGGGGTGCAGCGTCATGATTTGAATAACTTTTAATGGCCATGGGGTGTAGATTGGCCTGAGCAAATGTGGTGCCGGTGGAACGAAAGCCTTCGGAGGAGTTAGCGAAATTCCAATGTGTGCGGATCGGCAAAAAATGCGAAATAACCCTTTAACCGTACATTTGACAGATACGCCCGCACTGACTTTTTTGTAGATCTTATTGAGATACATGTGTGTGTCAATTTTTGTGTCATTTTGACAAAGCGTACAGGCGTGACAGTCAATAGTGTGAATTTTCACCTTAGGGGGCGCTATGGAGCCATTTTGCATTTTCTTGTTTGGGCGACTTCGGAATATCAAATTTTTCACCAGGCCCGGTCGTCCTGCCAAATTTCCTGAGTTTTCGCCAGTGGGAAGTGGGCCATTTTCCAGTTCAAAGGGGAGGAAAAAGAAACTAGGGCCCCGTTGGGGCACTGGCGGGCCCGAGCCGTGTCACGCCGCCCCCAGCGCGACCGCCTCCCCCACCCGATCGCGTCACACTCAAGGTCCAAAGATGGTGTGCGCACTTGTTTGTGGTCATTTACCATTATAATGAACGGGAGGCGCAGTTTCTACCAAAACGCTCGCTGCAGAAAAACTCCATGTCCTATTTGAAAAAAGTCTGGACCATGAGTGAGGGCACAAACACAGCTAAGATATATCCAAATGCCAAGTTGCTCCTCCTTTCGCTTTTGCCGAGAGAGCAGTGCGTTTGAGCCATTGAATGATGAACAGGAAAAACTTGACTTTATTCTCCTGCCATAGGGGGGGGGGCACTCTTTTAAAGAGAAAAAACTCCTTCACAAATGTGTTGATGGCTGGACATTGCATCATCCTAGAAAACATGGAGGCCAGTGAGGACAAAAATAAAAAGTTATAAGACTTTTAAATATGTGGATTTTTGGGTTATATTTGGCGCCCCCTAGAACCTAAACCGTGGGGTGCAGCGTCATGATTTGAATAACTTTTAATGGCCATGGGGTGTAGATTGGCCTGAGCAAATGTGGTGCCGGTGGAACGAAAGCCTTCGGAGGAATTAGCGAAATTCCAATGTGTGCGAATCTGCAAAAAATGCGAAATAACCCTTTAACCGTACATTTTACAGATACGTGGCCATTGACTTTTTCGAAGATCTTATGTAAATACACGTGTATGTAAAATTTTGTGTCAATACGACAAAACATACAGGCGTAGCACTCAACAATGTGTATTTTCACCTTAGTGGACAAGAAAAAATTGACTTTTTTCTCCTGCCATGGGGGGCGCTCTTTTGCCGAGTAAAAATTCCTTCACAAATGTGTTGATGGCTGGACATTGCATTATCCTAGAAAACTTGGAGGCCAGTGGGGACAAAAATAAAAAGTTATAAGACTTTTAAATATGTGGATTTTACGGTTATCTTTGGCTCCCCCTAGAACCTAAACCGTGGGGTGCAGCGTCATGATTTGAATAACTTTTAATGGCCATGGGGTGTAGATTGGCCTGAGCAATTGTGGTGCCGGTGGAACGAAAGCCTTCGGAGGAGTTAGCGAAATTCCAATGTGTGCGGATCGGCAAAAAATGCGGAATAACCCTTTAACCGTACATTTGACAGATACGCGCGCATTGACTTTTTCGTAGATCTTATTGAGATACATGTGTGTGTCAATTTTTGTGTCATTTTGCCAAAGCGTACAGGTGTTACACTCAACAATGTGTATTTTCACCTTAGGGGACAAGAAAAAATTGACTTTTTTCTCCTGCCATGGGGGGCGCTCTTTTGGGGAGTAAAAATTCCTTCACAAATGTGTTGATGGCTGGACATTGCATCATCCTAGAAAACTTGGAGGCCAGTGAGGGCAAAAATAAAAAGTTATAAGACTTTTAAATATGTGGATCTTAGGGTTATCTTTGGCGCCCCCTAGAACCTAAACCGTGGGGTGCAGCGTCATGATTTGAATAACTTTTAATGGCCATGGGGTGTAGATTGGCCTGAGCAAATGTGGTGCCGGTGGAACGAAAGCCTTCGGAGGAGTTAGCGAAATTCCAATGTGTGCGGATCGGCAAAAAATGCGAAATAACCCTTTAACCGTACATTTGACAGATACGCCCGCACTGACTTTTTTGTAGATCTTATTGAGATACATGTGTGTGTCAATTTTTGTGTCATTTTGACAAAGCGTACCGGCGTGACAGTGAATAGTGTGAATTTTCACCTTAGGGGGCGCTATGGAGCCATTTTGCATTTTCTTGTTTGGGCGACTTCGGAATATCAAATTTTTCACCAGGCCCGGTCGTCCTGCCAAATTTCATGAGTTTTCGCCAGTGGGAAGTGGGCCATTTTCCAGTTCAAAGGGGAGGAAAAATAATAATAATAATAATAATAACAAAAGAAGGAAACTACAGGAACAAGAGGGCTCTCGCAGCTGCTTAGCAGCTACGCTCGGGCCCTAAAAAGAAACAAAGAAAAACCACTTGGGGAATAATAGGGCTCTCGCAGCTGCTTAGCAGCTACGCTCGGGCCCTAATAACAAAAGAAGGAAACTACAGGAACAAGAGGGCTCTCGCAGCTGCTTAGCAGCTACGCTCGGGCCCTAAGAAACAAAGAAAAACCACTTGGGGAATAATAGGGCTCTCGCAGCTGCTTAGCAGCTACGCTCGGGCCCTAATAATAACAAAAGAAGGAAACATGCAGGAACAAGAGGGCTCTCGCAGCTGCTTAGCAGCTACGCTCGGGCCCTAACAAGGGGAAACATAGAGGAGGAGAAACATGGTGGGGAAACAATGAGGAGAAATATGGAGGAGAAACATGAAGGTGAAACATGGAGGAGAAACATGAAGAAGAAACATGGTGGGGAAGCAAGGAGGAGAAACAGTGGAGAAACAAGGAGAAAAAAGGAGGAGAAACATGGAGAAGAAACAAGAAAAAACATGGAAGAAAAATATGAAGGTGACACATGAAGGAGAAATGGGAGGAGAAATAAGGAGAAACATGAAGAAACATGGAGGAGAAACATGATGGAGAAACAAGGAGGGGAAACAAGGAGAAACGTGGAGGAAAAAACAAGGAGGTGAAACATGGAGGGGAAACATGGAGGAGAAACAGAGCGGAAACAAGGAGAAACATGGAGGAGAAACAAGGAGAAGAAAAATTGAAGGGAATTAAGAAGAAACATGAAGGAAAAATATGGAGGAGAGACATGGAGGAGAAACATGGTGGAGAGACATGAAGGAGAAACATGGAGGAGAAACAAGGAGAAAAAATGAGGAGAAACATGGAGTTGCAACAAGGGGAAACATGGAGGAGAAACATGATGGAGAAACAAGGAGGGGAAACAAGTAAAACGTGGAGGAGAAACATGGAGGAGAAACAAGGAAGAGAAAAAAGGAGAAACATGGAGAAACATGGAGGCGAAACAAGGAGGAGAAACAGTGGAGAAACATGGAGAAGACATGGAGAAACATGAAAAGAAACATGGAGAAACATGGAGCAGAAACATAGTGGAAAAACATGGAGGAGAAATGGAGGAAAAACATAGTGGAATAATCTAGAGGAGATACATAGAGAATAAAATAGGATAAACATAGAAGATCAAGATGGAGGAGAAACAAGAAGAAAAATGAAGAAACATGAAGGAGAAACAAGGAGAAACATGTTGGAGAAAAGCATGGAGGAGAAACATAGTGGAGAAACAAGGAGGGGAAACAAGGTATAAAAAAAGAAGAAACATGGAGGAGAAACATGGTGGGGAAGCAAGGAGGAGAAATATGGAGGAGAAACATGGAGGAGAAACATGGATGGGAAACATGGAGGAGAAACAGTGGAGAAACATGGAGAAGACATGGAGAAACATGAAAAGAAACATGGAGCAGAAACATAGTGGAAAAACATGGAGGAGAAATGGAGGAAAAACATAGTGGAATAACCTAGAGGAGTTACATAGAGAATAAAATAGGATAAACATAGAAGATCAAGATGGAGGAGAAACATGGTGTGGAAACAAGAAGAAACAAGGAGGAGAAGCATGGAGAAAAAAACATGAAGGAGAAACATAGTGGAGAAATGTGAAGGAAAAACATGGAGGAGATATATTAAGTAGAAACATGGAGGACAAACATGAAGGAGAAGCATGGAGAAAAAACATGGAGGAGAAACAGTGGAGAAACAAAGAGAAATGTGGAGGAGATACATGAAGTAGAAACATGGAGGAGAAATGTGAAGGAGAAACATGGAGTAACATAAGGGAGAAACATGGAGGAGAGACATGGAGGAGGATCAAGGAGAAGATACATGGAGAAGAAACATGATGGAAAAAATAAGAAGAAACATGGTGGGGAAACACTAAGATACATGGAGGAGAAACATGGAGGTAAATCATGGAGGGGAAACAAGAAGAAAATTGGAGGAGAAACATGGAGAAACATTGGGGAGAAACATGGATGAGAGACATAAAGGAGAAATTAGGAAGAGAAAGAAGGAGAAACATGAAGAAACATGGAGGAGAAAAAAGAAGAAAAATTGAAAAATATGGAGGAGAAACAAGGAGAAACATGGAGGAGAAACAAGGAGGAGAGACATGGAGGGAGACAAGGGAAAGAAACATGGAGAAAACTTGGAGGAGAAACAAGTAGAAACATATAGAGAAAACATGGAGTAGCATGGAGGAGAAACATGGTGGAGTAACATGGAGGAGAAATGGAGGAGAAACATGGTGGAAAAACATGAAGGAGAAATGGAGGAGAAACATGGAGGAGAAACAAGAAGGAGATACATGGAGAATAAAATAGGATAAACATGGAAGATGGAGGATAAACATGGACAAGAAACATGGTGGGGAAACACTAAGAAACATGGAGGAGAAACATGGTGAAGAAACAAGGAGAAACATGGAGGACATACATGAATTAGAAACATGGAGGAGAAATGTGAAGGAGAAACATGGAGGAGAAACATGGAGGAAAAACAAAGAGGAAAAAAATCGAGGAGAAACATAAAGGAACGTTAAGGAAAAAGATGGAGGAGACATGTGGAGAAACATGGAGAAACATGGATAAGAAACCTGGAGGAGATACAAGGAGGCAATACATGGAGGAGAAAACAGGAGGAGAAACATGGAGGAGAAATAAGGAGAAACATGAGGGAGAAACATGGAGAAACATGGTGGAGTAACATGGAGGAGAAATGGAGGAGAAACATGGTGGAAAAACATGAAGGAGAAATGGAGGAGAAACATGGAGGAGAAACAAGAAGGAGATACATGGAGAATAAAATAGGATAAACATGGAAGATGGAAGATAAACATGGACAAGAAACATGGTGGGGAAACACTAAGAAACATGGAGGAGAAACATGGTGAAGAAACAAGGAGAAACATGGAGGACATACATGAATTAGAAACATGGAGGAGAAATGTGAAGGAGAAACATGGAGGAGAAACATGGAGGAAAAACAAAGAGGAGAAAAATGGAGGAGAAACATAAAGGAACGTTAAGGAAAAAGATGGAGGAGACACATGTGGAGAAACATGGAGAAACATGGATAAGAAACCTGGAGGAGATACAAGGAGGCAATACATGGAGGAGAAAACAGGAGGAGAAACATGGAGGAGAAATAAGGAGAAACATGAGGGAGAAACATGGAGAAACATGGTGGAGAATCACAGAGGAGAAACCTGGAGGAGAAACAAGGAGGAAAAACATAAAGGAGAAACTCCTCCTCTCTCTCTCTCCTTCTGTCTGCTCCTCTCTTTGTCCTCCTCTCTCCTCTCTCTCTCAGTCTCTTTGTGTCTTACTCTCCTCTCTCTCTCATCTCTTTCTCCTCCTTTCTCCTCTCTGTCTCCTCATTTCTCCTCTCTTCTCCTCTCTCTCTCAATCTCCTCTCTCCCCCTCTCTTCTCCTCTCTCCCCCCTTTCTTCCTCTCTCCTCCTCTCTCTCTCCTCCCCTCTCCTGCTCTCTCTCCTCCTCTTTCTCTCCTCCTATCTCCTCTCTCTGTCCTCATCTACTCCTCTGTCTCTCCTCCTCTCTCCTCCTCTCCTCTCGTTCTCCATTCTCATCCTCTTTCCTCCTCTCTCCCTCCTCTCTCTCTTCCCCTCTCCTCCTTCTCTCTTCCTTCCCCTCTCCACCTCTTTCCTGCTCTCCTCTCTCTATACTCCCCTCTCCTCTCTCTCCTCCTCTCTCCTCTCTGTCTCCTCCTCTCTTCTCCCATCTCTCTTACACTCTCTCTCAACCCTCTTTTTCCTCCCCCTTTTCCTCTCTCTCTCCTCCCCTCTCCTCCTCTCTCCTCCCCTCTCCATCTCTCTTCTTCTCTCTTACCTCCCCTCTACTCCTCCTCTCTCTCCTCTCTCTCTGCCTGAGATGGCGTGTGAGTGAGGAGCTGAGCGTTTTTTGATTCAACTTTTTTCTAACTTTGTTTCTTTTCTTTTACTATCGTCACTTTAGGCGGAGACCTGGGGTCCGTTTCACTTAGCAGGTTTAATGGAAACTCAGAGTCTGTTAACCCTGAAATCAGGGAAACTCTGAGTTTACCATTTAACAAAGGAGGGTCAGTTAAACCAGAGAGAGAGGGGTAACTCTAACCTGTTTCACAAAGAGAGGTAACTCAACCTCGCGGTCAGTTACCATAGTAACAGACTCCGTGAACCTAACCTGGTCGGGACCAGGTTTTACTCAGTAAACCCAGAGTTTCAGGTGAGACATCGGCATTTTCTCAATTTGATCATGTTTTACATTGTCAAGTACGTATTAGGTGGCAGTTTGATCCCTTACAAAATGCTCTTTTCACACTCAAAAATGAATTTTACTCTCTTATGATGTTCCGTTAAATGACTAGGAATATTAAACTAACACAGATCGCCAAACGGTGTGTGTGTGTGTGTGTGTGTGTGGGGGGGGGGGGGGGGGGGGGCGCTCCTCTGCCTCCGTTAAACCCGTTTTTCTGGCATCTGCCCTCTTTCTGTTTGCTGAGTGAAAGTCTGTGTTAGTTTAATATTCCTAATCATTTAACGGAACATAATGTGAGAGTAAAATTCATTTTTGAGTGTGAAAAGAGCATTTTGTAAGGGATCAAACTGCCACTTAATACTTACTCATCAAAATGAGAAAATGCCGATGTCTCACCTGTTTGCACGATGTTTTTGACCTGCTGGATTGCACGCAGTTTCCCCTGCAACAGTCTGTCATTGTGATTGCACAAGACTAGATTTAAAGTTACGCATTGACGCGATCAGCAATTTCCTCCCATGCCCTCTCCCTCTCCTTTGCAGCTGCTGTTGTATTGCACTTTCTTTTAAAAACGTGCTGTAATTCGCCGTTGGCTTGCTGCTGCCCCCTCCTTCTCCCTGTTTCCATTGGTTGATCAATGAATCTGGGCTCCACAGATGCTGGCTGTTTATGTCTGGCGTGCACGTGCTTAACTCCAGGTCAAACTACTCGGAGTTGCGAAAACTGACTCAAATCAGGTGTTGTGAAACCGGAAACTCAGAGTTTCCTATCTCAGAGTAGATCAACTCAGAGTTAAGGATTTGACTCAGAGTTTGTTGAACCACCTACGTGAAACGGACCCCTGGACTACAAGACATCTGAACTATAAGATCTCTGGACTATGAGAGATCTGGACTATAAGAGATCTGGATCAGGACAGATCAGGACTATGAGAGAAGTAGACTACCAGACATCTAGACTATGAGAGATCCGGAATACAAGACATCTTGACTGTGAGAGATCTGGTTCATGAGCGATCTGGATTATGAGACATCTGCATAATGAAACATATGGACTATGAGAGATCTGTTCAAAGAGAGATCTGGACTTTAGGAGATCTGGTCTATGAGAGATCTGGTAAGTGAGAGCTATTGACCATGAGAGCTATGGAACATGAATGATTGTGTGGTATCTGGAGTTCTGCACCACCATACAAGGGTTTGAGGCTCAGGAATAGCCTGAGCTGACCAATTGTGGAATGAGGGCTTGTATCCTTTTGTGTATCTTTTATGGTACCTGGGTCGGATATCCTGGAAGCTGCAATTTTGCAGGTCACAGGTCACAGGACACAGGTCAAAGTTCTAGGCTAAATAAAAAATCAGATGGTAACAAAGATACCTTGGGAGATGTAGGAGGACCTACATCACTGACCCTATATAACAGGAGCCCAAAAACTCTGGTCTGGAAGAGCTGGACATCATTGGTAGTCCTCTCCCAGCAACTGCAGTGCTGTTCTGATACTGGTTTTGTCTTTAAAATAAACTCCTCTTATACAAGCAAGCCAGTGTCACGAAGCCTCCTTCTGCATCTACACATCACGGAAAAGACTAGATACAACAAATTGGCGTCACAAACAGGATCAGAATCAGCCTCCGGAGGATCACCGCAGCTTCAGCACATCTATCCCTGCACCACATTGGCGCCAGGTGAGTGTTTGACTCACATAAAGTGCTGCTGGTTTGGTTGTGGGAGCTGTTGTGTGCAGCTGGTTAGCTGTACTGTATAAAAGTATCTTGTGTAGAAATGCTGTGATGTGTTGTTGAAGAGAGGCTTCGTCTAAATTGGGGTAGAATAGACAAGGAAAGAACTTATATAGAAGAAATAAGATGTTGAAATAAAAGAAAAAGAGATGCCAAAAGTAGAATAGCAGAGACTAGTAGTGGGAGTGTGCTAAATATCCGTGCAAGATAAATGAAGACAGGGCCCATATCTTCTTAACAGTAAGACATGTGTAAATTAGTGACTAATGTGAACGTCTAGCTCAAAAAAGTATAGTCAAATTCGGGGCGTGCAAAGAAAAGTGAGGAGTGAAAACCCGGAGCCCAGGGTAATTGGCAAATAAAGAGTAAAAGAGATAAAGAGTAAAAAAGATAAAAGAAGAAAAGAGAATAAAGTAAAAAGAGATGAAATGAAAAACAGAAAAAGTTAACGTAATGTTAGGGAAGTCGTGATTGGGCATACAAACTGGTAAGGACAGTTTAAAGAAGATAAAAACAGAAAAAGTTAACTTCATGTTAGGGAAGTCGTAGTTGGGCATACAAACCGGTAAGGACAGTTAGAAGAAGAAAAGGCCTATATACTATAGTAAGGAAACATTGAGCTCAGAAAGAAGAGGTGTGCTGGAATTTTGAGAGTGTGAGAGGAGCTTCTGGTGTGTGTGTGTGTGTGTGTGTGTGTGTGTGTGTGTGTGTGTGTGTGTGTGTGTGTGTGTTTGTGAGGAGTGTGCGTATTGATGCCAAGCTGTGAGTGTGAGTACAAAAGAGTCTGGGTGCAGTGAGTGGTGTGTACACAAAGTTGGGGAATGGTCTAGCATAGGTATAAGTGATAAACTTATGATAGAGTGATAAACGACGTCTGATTAAATGTATAATGATATGATATACGAAATTAACATATAAGGGAAGAGATACTGTTGCCTTTGTAATGTTAAAAACGTATGAGCCCTGTTTCTTTGTACAGGGATGTTAATAGAATAAGTAAATGCTATGAGCCTCTCAGTAAAAAGAGGACGTTTGTACACCTAATAGTAAGAAATGAGTGCCTTATTAGGTGAGGAGGACTTTGGATGGCTAATAACATCCTTGACTTATATTGAAATCAAAGAAGTGTAAAAAGCCAGAAAGGACATTTGGGTTCATACAGATACAGGGAAAAAACAGAGTAAAAGAGTGGGGTAAAGTGGAGTGAGTTGTTGACTGATGGGTGTGGTTTTTCTCTGTGTGTGTATGAATGTTTAAAGGTGATGGTCACTTGCTGCTGAGCATGTGTAGAGGGAAAGTCCTAGTTTAAGATTGGAAGAATCTAGGGAGCTTGTCCTCCCCCTTTCTTTCTCTTCTTACAGGCCTGAGAACAGAAATAAAGATACAAAATTTAGTTGAACTATTATAGTTGTGTGAAACTTTTAAATGGTATACCATGGTAAAGGGGGATTGTGTATAATAAATTTAGGTTGATTTACTCATCATAGTCTCAGAAACCTTCTGAATTATGGTAAATTTACATTGACTATGCCGAGGCTCAGAAGTTATCATAGACTTTTAGAGCAAGAAGATGTCACCTTGGTGAAGTGTAACACAGTAAATCCAGCCGAGAATCTGCCAACTCCAGAAGATGGGAATCAGAGAGATATTCAAAACTACGGTCAGACTTGCAAGCCCTTCCACTTCAGGAGGCAGACGTAGAGTATTGGACTGATGGGTCCTGTTACCGGATTGGACACAAATTGAGTGCTGGCTATGCAATTGTAAAAGCTGAAGCAGATGGATTTGTTGTTGAAAAAGCAGAAATAATGCAACAACCAGCATCTGCACAGCTAGTTTAACTTCTAGAACTGACTGAGGCATGTCTTTTGGCAGAAGGAAAACAAGTGACAATTTATACAGACTCGGCATATGCACATAATGTTTGTCACTTGTTTGGAGCACTGTGGAAAAATCTGGGATTTAGGAAAACAGATGGTTCCCCTATACAGCATCATACCCAGATAACAAAATTGCTGCACGCAATGATGAAGCCTAAAGAAATAGCAATAACTAAGTGTGCAGCACATAAAGGGGACATGTCAAGAGTAACCCAGGGTAACAGAGTAGCTGATGAGGCTGCAAAAGCTGTTACAGGGGCAGATAAAGAAGGCAAAGTCCTGCTGGTCACTCATGAAATAAACTTGGAAGATAAAATTACCCTCAGAGATGTAGTCTCAATGCAAGAAGCGGCATCTGAAATAGACAAACAGCTATGGCGTGACAGGGTGCGACACAAGATACCACAGGTGTGTAGAGGAATCATGAGGGGTTGATGGTGGCACCTCCAGACCTACTTGGATTAATGATTCAGGAGGCACATGGGTTAGCACATGTTGCAAGGGGGGAAGTTAAAAGAAAAATCATAAAGGAGTATGGTTTTTGGGCTCCATATTTGCTTGAGCAAATTGATTATGTCATAAGCAAATGCACAATCTGTCTTAAGAACAATGTTCGGAAAGGAGTACTGGTTCCTCCTGGTTATGTCCCAACTCCAGCCGGTCCTATGCGCAAACTGGTTGTGGATTTTGTTGACATGATCAAACCAGTTAGAGGTAAAAGGTACATGCTAGTGGTAGTTGACAGATTTACACGATGGCCCGAAGCTTGTCCAACCAAGCGGAAGGATGCTCAGTCTGTTGAATGAATGGGGTGATAAAAAACCGTCTGGTTAAGATTTGCCAGCACACAGGTCTAAATTGGGTTGCAGCACTTCCATTGGCATTAATGGCATGTCGATCAAGTGAACTTCGTGATCTACATGACACCTCATGAGCTAATTACAGGTAGACTGATGCCAACGCCATGTTTACGTACGAGTGGGAAGGGTCCAAGTTTAACCCTCCTGGAGGATGAAATGCGAGCATACGTCAAATATAGGGCCACACTACATAAGAGAATATCTACATATATTTCTGACAGGCAAAAACAAGACGAAGTGCAAGAGAAGCTTGATGAACAAAACAAGGATACAGTGCAACCAGGAGACAAAGTGTTCGTGAAGGTGTTTAGGAGGAACTGGTGTAACGAACGCCGCCAAGGACCATTTGAAGTTGTTCGCAGCACTGGAACGGCGGTCCAGGTTAAAGGATCTCCAACGTGGTATCATTTGTCACATTGTGTAAAAGAACCAAGAAAAGAGGCTGTACTCATACAGAAAGGAGATGGTGACACCTCTAAAGAAGCAGAAGTACAGATGAAACAGAGGTATCTGAGGAACCTCAAGATCAAAACACAGAAGGAGAAAGTAAGCACATGGCAGAGGGTCAGGATGATTTGGATCATATTTCTGATGATGCCACAGATGACGCTCCAGTCATTGAACAGGGAAAAAGATTCAATAACATTGATTTCCAATACATCCCAGAAACAGCCAAATCTAGTATCGTGGAATCCAGGTCATCTCAGACACCAGACAGAAGTGATGACCACACAAGAGAAGACACAGAGCCACATAGACCAAAGAGCCCCAGACCAGTCAGAAAAAGAATCAGACCAAAACGTTATGAGGACTAACAGTGAAGTGAACACAGTAGTAAATGAACATCAAAGTAAGAAAACAAACCAAACGTCATCCAGTATAACAGTGAAAGAAGTTAAGGTTACAAATACAGTTACAAACATACCCCATTTGACTCCTACAACTTCAAACCCCATGAAAACTGTGATTGAGGCCAAACTAGGAAGTAAGGTTTATCTTCCATGTATATGTGGCGAATGGAAAACTGGGAAAACCTTCCCCATTTGGACACGTAGCAAAGGTGAAAAAATAATAACAACAGGGCCTGAAGGTGAAAGTGTGCATCATAATCAAAGAAAGTATGTAGTATACAACGACATGCAGTGGGTTCAAGTGATGGCTGAATGTTCACTTGTCATACGTGATGTTGTAAAAGAAGACCAAGGGGAATATGTATGTACATATTATGATAAAGAGTTTAAGTATAGCGCAAGTAAAGACTATTGGCTAGGAGGCTATAGATCTCATAAGGTGAGCCTTGTAATAACAGACGTGGAGCCCAGTCAAATAGCTACAGTATCTAAAGAGAACAAAAACCAGTATGATAATGTAACCTTGTCCGAGAGATACTATGAACAATTGATACCAGCCACAGTAACTCTAAACACAATACAGAGAACAAGCATATCAACTGTAGGTACTATTCGTGCAACTGCAGTAACAAAAATAAATCTTACAACAATGATAATTTCAGCAGCTACAAACTCTAGCAACCCATCACAAACACTAGATATGACATCTGTTAAAGAATTAATCAATATAAATCAGAATGACAGCATAAACTCAGGCGATATGTTAACTGACGGAATCAGATTGCAACATTTAAAGGTCAGAGATAAGGATATAGCCTGGCCCATATCACATAAAGTGACTACATCCAATGTGGTCAATGACCAGGGGCCTCATGTATCAACGCTTGCGGCGCAAGAAAACCTTGCGTACGCCAAAATCGGCGCACACGTCTAGATTTATCATTGCGAAACGAGCGTCGGTTCAAGCGCTAATCAACGCAAAGTCAGGAGGTGGTGTAGAAATTGGCGTTGAGCCGATACTTGCGTTGACTGTGATTCGCACTTTGGCGACGCTGTGTGGTGGTGTTTGGTGACTCACTATGTGACAAGCGTGCACCACATCCCCGTGGCCGAGCAGCACGTCGCCCCACATGACGAACCAGCAGCAGACTGAGGGATGCGAGCTGATCCCTGCCGGGCCGCCGTCCTCGCGCGGGAGAATCTCATCGCCACAGTGTGAATGGGTAAGAAGTGAATACACAGTTCAATGAGCCAAATTAATTTATTTTCTCCAACAGACGCTCCAGGACATTTACGAGCCGGTCCAGCCGCTCGTTGATCCCCGCGATCCCCCTGATGATTTCTTCCTGCGATTGCAGGACCCCCTCCGCGAGGACCCTTCCACTGCGTCCGGGTGGTCCAGCGGAAGCGCCGCGGCTGGTGGACGCTCCACCGCTTGTCGGCGCGCTGGTGCTGATGCTGGTGCTGGGGCCGGGGTGGCCCGAATGCCGCTGGTCCTGGCCGACGACTCCGAGCCGGCGGACGGGCTGCCGCGGGCCGGGGTTCCGCAAGCCGGCGACACGGCCGACACACTGATTTCTGTGACACAATAAAAATATTGGTTCATTTCAATTCCTGCTTCTGTGTATCTGTTGCGTTTACATCTCTCTCCACGGTATCATAGGTAATGTAACCCAGTATTTCGAGGTCAGTTATGCACATTACAGTTGTTTATTGCATAAAAAGTTATCGAAAAATGAAGTTAAGGGCGAAGTATAAATCACGTCTAAAAATAGACTAAATCCCGACGTTGAAATGAAGTATAAACTTAGACTAGACGTCTAATATACATCTTTTGCTCAGTGGGATGACAAAGCATGTGGACATTTGTGTGACACGCCACTTACCCTCTAATAGTAATCGCCACCACCCGCTGGCGTGAGGGTCTCCTTCCCCGGACCCCCACCTGTCTGGCCAGTACTCCTCCGGAGGGCAGCTGTACGCCGCTTGACCTCCAACTTGAGGTCCAACCACTTTTTTTAACCTTCGCGGGGGTACATGTCTCGGAACCCATCGCATTCACCCTCTCGCAAACTTTCTCCCACTCCAAGCGTTTTTGTTTTGCACTGACGCCACTGGACAGGCTGCCAAACAAAACACGCTGTCGCTCCTCCACCTCCGCCACCAGAACCTCCACCTCGCACGCCGTAAATTTAGTTTTTCTTGTCATTTTGTCTGCGTGCGAGGACAGGGAGACCCTATTTAAATAAATCTGCATATTTATAGGAGGGCGTATCGGGGACGGGCCCAGTCACTCCGACATCTGCGCTCAATTCCACGCTGATTGGGATTTATCAAAGAAACACACGTGGATTTCGGCGCCCGCACACATTGATACATACAGATTTTTTTCAGCATGACGGACCTTGCGTGCGCTCGTTTCTGGTATGAGTTCCACGCAAGTGTTGATACATGAGGCCCCTGGTGAAGAGTAATTGGATAGAAGAAGATATGACAGCGAGAGACTAAATGGAAAGCATTTGGGTTTGATGCATCAGTGTTGCAAATTGCAGATCCATGGGCAAGTAGGAATTTATGGTTTCAACAATTAACACATTCAGTAAGAAAGGCTAGTGGATTGAAGGGTCCATACATAGTGAGAATCCCATCTCCAGGCACTTGGCCTGCAATTTTGGAGACAGTACCAGAACCATTAGCTACAGATTGTCAATATTACGCATTATAATGGCTAATGTATAATCAGCGAGCACCAACAGATCCAGTCAGTAGCGGTTCTAGGCACGGGCGAACAGGGCAGCCGCCCGGGGCGGCATTTGTGTCATGACTCATGGGGGGCGGCACGAGCACTTCCAAAAAAATAAAAGATAATAATAATAAATCTTAACCGCAAAGCAGTTTTATTAGGGCCTGAGCGTAGCTGCTAAGCAGCTGCGAGAGCCCTGTTGTTCCTGATGGATACTTCTTTCTTTAGGGCCCGAGCGTAGCTGCTAAGCAGTTGCGAGAGCCCTGTTGTTCCTGATGGATTCTTCCTACTTCTTCTTTAGGGCCCGAGCGTAGCTGCTAAGCAGCTGTGAGAGCCCTGTTGTTCCTGATGGATTCTTCTTTAGGGCCCGAGCCAGCTGCAGAGCAGCCGGGCGTAGAGCCCTATTATTCCTGATGAGTTTTTCTTTGTTTCTTTAGGGCCCGAGCGTAGCTGCTAAGCAGCTGCGAGAGCCCTCTTGTTCCTGATGAGTTTTTCTTTGTTTCTTTCTTTTTCTTTCTTTCTTTAGGGCCCGAGCCAGCTGCAGAGCAGCCGGGCGTAGAGCCCTATTATTCCTGTATAGGTTTTTCTTTCTTCTTTCTTTCTTTCTTTCTTCTTATTTTTCCTCCCCTTTGAAGGGGAAAATGGCCCACTTCCCACTGGCATAAACTCATGAAATTTGGCAGGACGACCGGGCCTGGTGAAAAATTCGATATTCTGAAGTCGCCCAAACAATAAAATGCAAAATGGCTCCATAGCGCCCCCTAAGGTGAAAATTTACACTATTGACTGTCACGCCTGTACGCTTTGTCATATTGACACAAAATTTGACACACACATGTATCTCAATAAGATCTACAAAAAAATCAGTGCGGGCGTATCTATCAAATGTACGGTTAAAGGGTTATTTCGCATTTTTTGCCGATCCGCACACATTGGAATTTCGCTAACTCCTCCGAAGGCTTTCGTTCCACCGGCACCACATTTGCTCAGGCCAATCTACACCCCATGGCCATTAAAAGTTATTCAAATCATGACGCTGCACCCCACGGTTTACGTTCAAGGGGGCGCCAAAGATGACCCAAATATCCACATTCTTAAAAGTCTTATAACTTTTTATTTTTGTCCTCACTGGCCTCCAAGTTTTCTTGGATGATGCAATGTCCAGCCATCAACACATTTGTGAAGGAATTTTTACTCCCCAAAAGAGCGCCCCCCCATGGCAGGAGAAAAAAGTCCATTTTTTCTTGTCCCTTAAGGTGAAAATACACATTGTTGAGTGTCACGCCTGTACACTTTGTCATATTGACACAAAACTTGACACACACATGTATCTCAATAAGATGTACGAAAAAGTCAATGCGCGCGTATCTGTAAAATGTACGGTTAAAGGGCTATTTTGCATTTTTTGCGGATTCGCACACATTGGAATGTGGCTAACTCCTCCTAAGGCTTTCGTCCCACTGACACCAAATTTGCTCAGGCCAATCTACACCCCATGGCCATTCAAAGTTGTAGAAATCATGACGCTGCACCCCACGGTTTACGTTCAAGGGGGCGCCAAAGATGACCCAAATATCCATATTCTTAAAAGAATCCACATCCCCCCCCCATCCCCCATCCCCCATCCCACATCCCCCATGGCAGGAGAAAAAGTCAAGTTTTTCCTTCCCATCACTCAATGGCTCAATCGCATCGCTCTCCCGGCAACACCGTAACGAGGAGCAACTTGCCATTTGGATATATCCTGGCTGTGTTTGTGCCCTCACTCATGGTCCAGACTTTTTTCAAATAGGACATGGAGTTTGTCTGCAGCGAGTGTTTTGGTAGAAACTGCGCCTCCCATTCATTATAATGGGAAATGACCACAGACAAGTGCGCACACCATCTTTGGACCTTGAGTGTGACGCGATCGGGAGGGGGAGGCGGTCGCGCTGGGGGCGGCGCAACGCAGCTCGGGCCCGACAGTGCCCCACCGGGGCCCTAGTTATATTATTAGGGCCCGAGCCAGCTGCAGAGCAGCCGGGCGTAGAGCCCTATTATTCCTGTATAGGTTTTTCTTTCTTCTTTCTTTCTTTCTTTCTTTCTTTCTTCTTATTTTTCCTCCCCTTTGAAGGGGAAAATGGCCCACTTCCCACTGGCGAAAACTCATGAAATTTGGCAGGACGAATGGGCCTGGTGAAAAATTCGATATTCTGAAGTCGCCCAAACAATAAAATGCAAAATGGCTCCATAGCGCCCCCTAAGGTGAAAATTCACACTATTGACTGTCACGCCTTTACGCTTTGTCATATTGACACAAAAATTGACACACACATGTATCTCAATAAGATCTACAAAAAAGTCAGTGCGGGCGTATCTGTCAAATGTACGGTTAAAGGGTTATTTCGCATTTTTTGCCGATCCGCACACATTGGAATTTCGCTAACTCCTCCGAAGGCTTTCGTTCCACCGGCACCACATTTGCTCAGGCCAATCTACACCCCATGGCCATTAAAAGTTGTACAAATCATGACGCTGCACCCCACGGTTTACGTTCTAGGGGGCGCCAAAGATAACCCAAAAATCCACAGTCTTAAAAGTCTTATAACTTTTTATTTTTGTCCTCACTGGCCTCCAAGTTCTCTAGGATGATGCAATGTCCAGCCATCAACACATTTGTGAAGGAATTTTTACTCGCCAAAAGAGCGCCCCCCCCCATGGCAGGAGAAAAAAGTCCATTTTTTCTTGTCTCCTAAGGCGAAAATACACATTGTTGACTGTCACGCCTTTACGCTTTGTCAAAATGACACAAAATTTGACACACACATGTATCTCAATAAGATCTACGAAAAAGTCAATGCGAGCGTATTTGTTCAATGTACAGTTAAAGGGCTATTTCGCATTTTTTGCCGATTCGCACACATTGGAATGTGGCTAACTCCTCCTAAATCTTTTGTCCCATCGGCTTCAAATTTGCTCAGGTCAATCTACACCCCATGGCCATTCAAAATTGTACAAATCATGACGCTGCACCCCACAGTTTACGTTCTAGGGGGCGCCAAAGAGGACCCAAATATCCACATTTTTAAAAGTCTTATAACTTTTTATTTTTGTCCTCACTGGCCTCCAAGTTTTCTAGGATGATGCAATGTCCAGCCATCAACACATTTGTGAAGGAATTTTTTCTCCCCAAAAGAGCGCCCCCCCATGGCAGGAGAAAAAGTCAAGTTTTTCCTGCCCATCGCTCAATGACTCAAACGCATCGCTCTCTCGGCAAAACCGAAAGGAGGAGCAACTTGCCATTTGGATATATACTAGCTGTGTTTGTGCCCTCACTCATGGTCCAGACTTTTTTCAAAAAGGACACGTAGTTTTTCTGCAGCGAGCGTTTTGGTAGAGACTGTGCCTCCCATTCATTATAATGGGAAATGACCAAAGACAGTTGCGCACACCATCTTTGGACCCTGACTTCTGACGTCACAGTTTGAGATACAAATGTTATTTGACCTCTGACCTTTAGTGGAGACCCTAACCTTTCAACGCGCAAAAGCGTTGGACACACACTGGCGGGAAGAACCACAAACGCCGATGAAGGATAAGGGTCTTTGTAGTGATGGGCGTTACCAGAGAGGGCGATGGCCAGAGGAAGAGAATGGGACGGGGAGGCGATCGCGTTGGGGAGGGGGCGCGACACGGCTCGGGCCCGCCAGTGCCCCAACGGGGCCCTAGTTATTATTATTTTTCCTCCGCTTTAAACTGGAAAATGGCCCACTTCCCACTGGCGAAAACTCATGAAATTTGGCAGGACGGCCGGGCCTGGTGAAAAATTCGATATTCTGAAGTCGCCCAAACAATAAAATGCAAAATGGCTCCATAGCGCCCCCTAAGGTGGAAATTCACACTGTTGACTGTCACGCCTGTACGCTTTGTCATATTGACACAAAAATTGACACACACATGTATCTCAATAAGATCTACGAAAAAGTCAGTGGGCACGTATCTGTAAAATGTACGGTTAAAGGGTTATTCCGCATTTTTTGCTGATCCGCACACATTGGAATTTCGCTAACTCGTCCTACAGCTTTCGTCCCACTGACACCAAATTTGCTCAGGCCAATCTACACCCCATGGCCATTGAGAGTTGTAAAAATCATGCCGCTGCACCCCATGGTTTACGTTCTAGGGGGCGCCAAAGATGACCCAAATATCCACATTCTTAAAAGTCGTTTTGGCCACTGCAGGAGTACAGAGTACTGCAGGATACACACACACAGACACACACACACACGCACACACACACACACACACACACACACACACACACACACTCAGAGTCTGTTTTTGAGCACCTGCAAAAACATGCTATTTACATATTTGACAAGAATGCAGAGGCTTCCTTTTGCCCCTGAAAAAAATCACATTTCAAACACAACTTGACTGCTCATTTCTCCAAAAGACAACCATGAAGCTCCATCCAAACCTGAAGCAGGCAGTTGGTGCATGTGCATTTTCTTAAAAGTGTTATAACTTTTTATTTTTGTCCTCACTGGCCTCCAAGTTTTCTAGGATGATGCAATGTCCAGCCATCAACACATTTGTAAAGGAATTTTTACTCCCGAAAAGAGCGCCCCCCCATGGCAGGAGAAAAAAGTCCATTTTTTCCTGTCCCCTAAGGTGAAAAAACACATTGTTGACTGTCACGCCTATACGCTTTGTCAAAATGACACAAAATTTGACACACACGTGTATCTCAATAAGATCTACGAAAAAGTCCAGGGCACGTATCTGTAAAATGTACGGTTAAAGGGCTATTTCGCATTTTTTGCCGATTCGCACACATTGGAATGTGGCTAACTCCTCCTAAGGCTTTCGTCCCACCAACACCAAATTTGCTCAAGCCAATCTACACCCCATGGCCATTAAAAGTTGTACAAATCATGATGCTGCACCCCACGGTTTACGTTCTAGGGGGCGCCAAAGATAACCCAAATATCCACAGTCTTAAAAGTCTTATAACTTTTTATTTTTGTCCTCACTGGCCTCCAAGTTCTCTAGGATGATGCAATGTCCAGCCATCAACACATTTGTGAAGGAATTTTTACTCGCCAAAAGAGCGCCCCCCCCCATGGCAGGAGAAAAAAGTCCATTTTTTCTTGTCTCCTAAGGCGAAAATACACATTGTTGACTGTCACGCCTTTACGCTTTGTCAAAATGACACAAAATTTGACACACACATGTATCTCAATAAGATCTACAAAAAAGTCAGTGTGGGCGTATCTGTCAAATGTACGGTTAAAGGGTTATTTCGCATTTTTTGCCGATCCGCACACATTGGAATTTCGCTAACTCCTCCGAAGGCTTTCGTTCCAACGGCACCACATTTGCTCAGGCCAATCTACACCCCATGGCCATTAAAAGTTGTACAAATCATGACGCTGCACCCCACGGTTTACGTTCTAGGGGGCGCCAAAGATAACCCAAAAATCCACAGTCTTAAAAGTCTTATAACTTTTTATTTTTGTCCTCACTGGCCTCCAAGTTTTCTAGGATGATGCAATGTCCAGCCATCAACACATTTGTGAAGGAATTTTTTCTCCCCAAAAGAGCGCCCCCCCCATGGCAGGAGAAAAAGTCAAGTTTTTCCTGCCCATCGCTCAATGGCTCAAACGCATCGCTCTCTCGGCAAAACCGAAAGGAGGAGCAACTTGCCATTTGGATATATACTAGCTGTGTTTGTGCCCTCACTCATGGTCCAGACTTTTTTCAAAAAGGACATGGAGTTTGTCTGCAGCGAGCGTTTTGGTAGAAACTGCGCCTCCCATTCATTATAATGGTAAATGACCACAGACAAGTGTGCACACCATCTTTGGACCTTGAGTGTGACGCGATCGGGAGGGGTAGGCGGTCGCGCTGGGGGTGGCGCGACATGCCTCGGGCCCGCCAGTGCCCCAACGGGGCCCTAGTTTTTCTTTTTCCTCCCCTTTGAACTGGAAAATGGCCCGCTTCCCACTGGCGAAAACTCATGAAATTTGGCAGGACGACCGGGCCTGGTGAAAAATTTGATATTCCGAAGTCGCCCAAACAAGAAAATGCAAAATGGCTCCATCGCGCCCCCTAAGGTGAAAATTCACACTATTGACTGTCACGCCTGTACGCTTTGTCATATTGACACAAAAATTGACACACACATGTATCTCAATAAGATCTACAAAAAAGTCAGTGCGGGCGTATCTGTCAAATGTACGGTTAAAGGGTTATTTCGCATTTTTTGCCGATCCGCACACATTGGAATTTCGCTAACTCCTCCGAAGGCTTTCGTTCCACCGGCACCACATTTGCTCAGGCCAATCTACACCCCATGGCCATTAAAAGTTATTCAAATCATGACGCTGCACCCCACGGTTTAGGTTCTAGGGGGCGCCAAAGATAACCCTAAAATCCACATATTTAAAAGTCTTATAACTTTTTATTTTTGCCCTCACTGGCCTCCAAGTTTTCTAGGATGATGCAATGTCCAGCCATCAACACATTTGTGAAGGAATTTTTACTCCCCAAAAGAGCGCCCCCCCATGGCAGGAGAAAAAAGTCCATTTTTTCTTGTCCCCTAAGGTGAAAATTCACACTATTGACTGTCACGCCTGTACGCTTTGTCAAAATGACACAAAAATTGAAACACACATGTATCTCAATAAGATCTACAAAAAAGTCAATGCGCGCGTATCTGTCTAATGTACGGTTAAAGGGTTATTTCGCATTTTTTGCCGATCCGCACACATTGGAATTTCGCTAACTCCTCCGAAGGCTTTCGTTCCACCGGCACCACATTTGCTCAGGCCAATCTACACCCCATGGCCATTAAGAGTTATTCAAATCATGACGCTGCACCCCACGATTTACGTTCTAGGGGACGCCAAAGATAACCCAAAAATCCACATTTTTAAAAGTCTTATTACTTTTTATTTTTGTCCTCACTGGCCTCCAAGTTTTCTAGGATGATGCAATGTCCAGCCATCAACACATTTGTGAAGGAATTTTTACTCCCTAAAAGAGCGCCCCCCCATGGCAGGAGAAAAAAGTCCATTTTTTCTTGTCCCCTAAGGTGAAAATACACATTGTTGACTGTCACGCCTGTACGCTTTGGCAAAATGACACAAAAATTGACAATCATGTGTATCTCAATTAGATCTACGAAAAAGTCAAAGAGCGCGTATCTGTATAATGTACGGTAAAAGGGCTATTTTGCATTTTTTGCCGATTCGCACACATTGGAATTTCGCTAACTCCTCCTAAGGCTTTCGTCCCACTGACACCAAATTTGCTCAGGCCAATCTACACTCCATGGCCATTCAAAGTTGTAAAAATCATGACGCTGCACCCCACGGTTTACGTTTTAGGGGGCGCCAAAGATGACCCAAATATACATTACAGTAGACAAAGTAGTTTTGCCCACTGAGTGGCGCCAAAGGGACTTGTCTGTGGAGTCTGTGAGTCACTATTGGCCGTTTTTGACTACTTTAGATTTTACCTTTATATTTCCTCTTACAAAATTTTTACCTTGCCTTGCCTGGTATCATTTTTTTCAGCACAACCTCACCTGTGTCAATTTACAGTTATTTTATCATTTTGACATACTATATTTACACATTGGACCCAAATTCACACACAAAACATAAAATCCGAGTGGAAAAAAGTAACGTTTTTACTGTGAAAACCACAAATATGTGTGATGAACTGTTTTTAAAACTTAAACTTCAAATAAAAATTGTAAACTTCAAAACATATGCAAATTTTTAACAAAGAACATAGTAATTTACCTCTATTGACATCAAAATGCAGGCAATGGCCCAGGTGTTCTTTGTAAAATTATTTACAAAACACTGTATAGTCTCACAAATGTCACTTTTTATTTATGCCACTACAAAAAAACATGATGTAAATGATGCATGATGTAAAACATGATGTAAAAAACTTGTGTAGATCCTCCTCTATGTTAGTCCATGTGTAATTTTTCCATAATTCTTTGTTTTTTGCAGCATTTTTGTTAGTGTAACTGCAGATTGTGCTGACAGTGTCTATGGCAAAAAAAAAAAAAAAAAAACTGAAAATGCCTCAACATGAACCCCTGGTGGTCTCTGAGGGTGAAACCTGCTAACTGCTGCAGCTCTGTCAGCTTCAGTCTCCCATGCAGAGCTCGGAGCGCATGTGTGGCTCTGCACCCTTAGCAGCGTTGCTAACTCCTCAGTAAGGAAAGCCTGCTTCATGTCAGAGTCTCTAAACTCCAGAAGAAGTCGATAAAAGTCACTTTCTTTCTAAAAAAAAGTCGTTAGGGGGTCTGAAAAGTCATTGAATCTAACAACAAAGTCGCTAGGTTTGCAATTACGTGTCCCAGACTGCATCCCTGCTGAGAGTCCCTCCCTCCCTTCTCATATTGCAGGAAGAACGTAAGTTCCCGCCCCTTGTCAATCAGTCACCATATAATTTTGGATTGGTTGTTGTGGTGAAGTTTTCCACCAATAGGAGAGATGTTGTGGTGTGTATTTTTTTTCCTTTGGCAAGCCTTTTCCGCCTGTAAGACCTGTCGCTAATGTCTGCATGCTATGTTTTCCTGTCTCATACAGCGCGATCGAGCGCCGAACGTGATCAAAATAAGCAGAAAACAAGTATCGCGGACATAATTTATCATAACTCTGGTTTTATTTGGCCTATCAACACAATTTAAAAACTGGTATATAGGTTGAGGTCCTCACTTTTGAGATAAATTGAAACGGAGAGTCAACGAGGCTCCGTCTTGCAGCTACATCCGGTTAAATATGTCATGTGACTTGAACGCACACACACACACACACACACAGACACACACACACACGCACACACACACACTCAGAGTCTGGTTTGTAGCACCTGCAAAAACATGCTATTTACATATTTGACAAGAATGCAGAGGCTCCTTTTGCCCCTGAAAAAAATCAAATTTCAAACACAACTTGACTGGTCATTTCTCCAAAAGACAACCATGAAGCTCCATCCAAACCTGAAGCAGGCAGTTGGTGCATGTGTACAGTAACCTGAGGGGAGTGAGGTGACTGCTTCTGAGGAGAACATGAGCAGTGAAGATTTACCTTAGAGCTAGAACAGAGACGTGCACATGATTATACAGGGGCAGGGGCTCAAGTTTTTTCCAGTCGTTTATACAATTTGGAAATTAATGTGAAATTAAAAAACAAAGTATTAATAGAAAGGTAATGACTGTCCTGTGTAGGTGACAGTGATATCCAATAGGCTAGGCACTCACGAGGCTGGCTGTGGCAAGTGTAAGTGAAAGCAACACGCACTGGCAGGAAGAACAGCAAACGCCGATGAAGGAAAAGGGTCTTTGCAGTGATGGGCGTTACCAAAGAGGGCGATGGCCAGAGGACACAAATGGGACGGGGAGGCAGCGCGTTGGGGGGGGGACGCGACACAGCTCGGGCCCGCCAGTGCCCCAACGGGGTCCTAGTTCTTTTTCCTCCCTTTTGAACTGGAAAATGGCCCACTTCCCACTGGCGAAAACTCATGAAATTTGGCAGGACGACCGGGCCTGGTTAAAAATTCGATATTCTGAAGTCGCCCAAACAATAAAATGCAAAATGGCTCCATAGCGCCCCCTAAGGTGAAAATTCACACTATTGACTGTCACGCCTGTACGGTTTGTCATATTGACACAAAAATTGACACACACATGTATCTCAATAAGATCTACAAAAAAGTCAGTGCGGGCGTATCTGTCAAATGTACGGTTAAAGGGTTATTTCGCATTTTTTGCCGATCCGCACACATTGGAATTTCGCTAACTCCTTCGAAGGCTTTCGTTCCACCGGCACCACATTTGCTCAGGCCAATCTACACCCCATGGCCATTAAAAGTTATTCAAATCATGACGCTGCACCCCACGGTTTAGGTTCTAGGGGGCGCCAAAAATAACCCTAAAATCCACATATTTAAAAGTCTTATAACTTTTTATTTTTGTCCCCACTGGCCTCCAAGTTCTCTAGGATGATGCAATGTCCAGCAATTAACACATTTGTGCAGGAATTTTTACTCGCCAAAAGAGCGCTCCCCCATGGCAGGAGAAAAAAGTCAATTTTTTCTTGTCCCCTAAGGCGAAAATACACATTGTTGAGTGTCACGCCTGTACGCTTTGTCATATTGACACAAAATTTGACAATCAAGTGTATCTCAATAAGATCTACGAAAAAGTTAGTGCGGGCGTATCTGTCAAATGTACGGTTAAAGGGCTATTTTGCATTTTTTGCCGATTCGCACACATTGGAATGTGGCTAACTCCTCCTAAGGCTTTCGTCCCACTGACACCACATTTGCTCAGGCCAATCTACACCCCATGGCCATTCAAAGTTGTACAAATCATGACGCTGCACCCCACGGTTTACGTTCTAGGGGGCGCCAAAGATGACCCTTAAATCCACATTCTTAAAAGTCTTATAACTTTTTATTTTTGTCCTCACTGGCCTCCAAGTTTTCTAGGATGATGCAATGTCCAGCCATCAACACATTTGTGAAGGAATTTTTACTCTCGAAAAGAGCGCCCCCCCATGGCAGGAGAAAAAAGTCCATTTTTTCTTGTCCCCTAAGGTGAAAAAACACATTGTTGACTGTCACGCCTATACGCTTTGTCAAAATGACACAAAATTTGACACACACGTGTATCTCAATAAGATCTACGAAAAAGTTAGTGCGGGCGTATCTGTAAAATGTACGGTTAAAGGGCTATTTCGCATTTTTTGCCGATTCGCACACATTGGAATGTGGCTAACTCCTCCTAAGGCTTTCGTCCCACCGACACCAAATTTGCTCAGGCCAATCTACATCCCATGGCCATTCAAAGTTGTAAAAATCATGACGCTGCACCCCACGGTTTACGTTCTAGGGGGCGCCAAAGATGACCCAAATATCCACATTCTTAAAAGAATCCACATCCCCCCCCCCCTCCCCCATGGCAGGAGACAAAGTCAAGTTTTTCCTGCCCATCGCTCAATGGCTCAATCGCATCGCTCTCCCGGCAACACCGTAAGGAGGAGCAACTTGCCATTTGGATATATCCTAGCTGTGTTTGTGCCCTCACTCATGGTCCAGACTTTTTTCAAATAGGACATGTAGTTTGTCTGCAGCGAGTGTTTTGGTAGAAACTGCGCCTCCCATTCATTATAATGGGAAATGACCACAGACAAGCGGCACACCATCTTTGGACCTTGAGTGTGACGCGATCGGGAGGAGGAAGCGGTCGCGCTGGGGGCGGCGCGACGCGGCTCGGGCCAGACAGTGCCCCACCGGGGCCCTAGTATTAACTCAAATTGGCGCCCCCCCCCCCCCCCCCCCCGCTGCTGTAGGCGCCCATTCCTTGCTGCGAAGGTGCTGCACAGAGGCTGACAGACTGTGTGAGACGAGGCGGGGAGAGAGTCGCGGGGACAGCTCTGCTCTGTGTACGCATGTCAGCATATCAGCGGGAGCGCGGATACGTCATTTTGTAGTTTTTTAATAATTTCTGGAGTCGCGGTGAATGAAATCACCGTACCCGTCTGCCTTTGATAGGCGAATAAAGCGCTCGGGTTCATGCTCGGATCTTGCTACGTGCTTGATGAGCTTCATGAGTAAAGTAAACAATGACAGAGGCAGAGAGCAGCTTCAGAGGAGAAACATCCAGCAGTGTGAACAACCTCTTCATATGGAGTGATTTGGCTCACACTATCAGCGTTTTCTCTGAGTGTTGCATGACTTTGGGTGAGAACAGAGATGAACACACTGTCAGCCACGTATTTATTTATTCATTTTTTAGTTTTTAGTTCTGCTTTTGTACTGGCACTATACTGGGGCAGCTGTTTACCCTTTCAACACCTTATTTTCTATATTTACATTTGTATTGAATGGACACTTTATCATGACTGCCACTTGTTTTACAGAAAGCAAATTATTTGTCATTCTCCAGTGCAGAGCCTTTACTTTTATTTATACAGCCGCTTTATTTCATTTGAGTTTGTTTGTTCAAGGTTTTCAAAAATGTATCCTGGCAGCAGTTATTTTATCGTTATGTGTTATGTTTTGCTTCTGTACGATATTATTAAGCTTTGCTAAAGCTATGATTCTTAGATGGGTTGGAGTGGTATTGCCAGGAGATAATGTACAAATGCCACTACTACACAGTAATGATCAAGATAAAGAAGAAGTGCGGCTGGAAGAAGTATTCATTGAACAATATCCTTTTTGATTATGTACTTTCTCTCATGTATTCTGAGAATATCATCTACTTTTAGTCTTGAATGGTGATGTGAAGTATTTTATTTGGTTTAGGTTTTAGTACTATGTTTTAGATTTGATGATGTAAAAGGGGAGTATTACTTAGGGGGAAATAGGATAAACATGTCAAACAAACAAAAATTTATGTTTTTTGCAAGATACTGCTTGATTTTTTCCTTCTCAGAATAGCAGTTGGAGAGACCAGCCACTCCCAGGACAGCAGGTGAGGAGACCAGCTAAAGAAAGGTGGTTCTCCAGTGATCTAAACAGCTGTAACGGACACACACATCCCAACAAGGACAATCAAGCATGGACAATGAAAACAGAAACTGAAACCGGAAAGAAAATGGGAACAAGGACATTGCATTGGATACCCAAACACAGGAAACCCATGGAAAGAACTCTATACAAGCAACCAAGGACATTCAGGAGCAACTGTTATTATTAATTTATCTAAGAGTGGAGTTTTGTTAGTGTGTAATCTGTGATATGATTGTCAATTTCTCTCTGTCATGTATTTTAATGTACATGTCAATGCCAGACAGTATAGGAAGAATGAAAAGTATGGAAGGGTGGTTGGTGATGCATAGCTTAAATTGTAGAGTGAATGTATTGGGATCTCAGGTATTTTCTTTGTTTTCTCGATTTAGGATCAGTGGTGTTAGGCAGGGATAGGTCCACTGGAAGGTTCGGTGGGACGACCAGCCTGACTTTGGATAATTTTTAAACTTTTATTTTTGAGACTCCCAAGAATATTTGCTTCACATTGTGGTTTCACATAAAGTCTAACCCCTACTTTTCAATTGGCTTGGAGTACAATAGGTGGTTGCCTAAGGCAGAGGGACCGTGAGTGACTTTTTCCTGTCTAGATTGTTTGATGGATAATAATTGAAAGATAGCTGCCTGACAGGTTTCCACTCTCCAAAAAAGTTTAGTAATAAATTTAAATTGTGGAAATGTCTTTCCTTTTTTTCCCGAGACTCTATGGAGTCTCGAAGGGGGGAAATATGTGATATCTGGAGTACTGCACCACCATACAAGGGTTTGAGGCATTGCTCAGGAATAGCCTGAGCTGACCAATTGTGGAATGAGGGCTTGTATCTTTTTGTGTATCTTTTATGGTACCTGGGTCGGATATCCTGGAAGCTGCAGTTTTGCAGGTCACAGGTCACAGGACACAGATCAAAGTTCTAGGCTAAATAAAAAATCAGATGGTAACAAAGATACCTTGGGAGATGTAGGAGGACCTACATCACTGACCCTATATAACTGGAGCCCAAAAACTCTGGTCTGGAAGAGCTGGACATCATTGGCAGTCCTCTCCCAGCAACTGCAGTGCTGTTCTGATACTGGTTTTGTCTTTAAAATAAACTCCTCTTATACAAGCAAGCCAGTGTCACGAAGCCTCCATCTGCATCTACACATCACGGACAGACTAGAAACAACAATTGGATTATGGGAGATCCGGATGATGAGACTTCTGGACGATAATAGATAATAGACCATGTGAGATCTTGACCTTGAGAGTTCTTGACTATGAGAGATCTGGACTATAAGAGAACTGGACCATGAGATCTGGACCATGAGGGATCTGGACCATAACAGATCCCGACAATGAGAGATCTGGACTATGAGAGATCTTGACTATGAGAGAAGTGGACTATGACAAATCTGGACAATCAGAGATCAGGACTACAAACATCTGTGACACAATAAAAATATTGGTTCATTTCAATTCCTGCTTCTGTGTATCTGTTGCGTTTACATCTCTCTCCACGGTATCATAGGTAATGTAATCCAGTATTTAGAGGTCAGTTATGCACATTTCAGTTGTTTATTGCATAAAAAGTGATCGAAAAATGAAGTTAAGGGTGAAGTATAAATCACGTCTAAAAATAGACTGAATCCCGACGTTGAAATGAAGTATAAACTTAGACTAGACATCTAATATACGTCTTTTGCTCAGTGGGATGGCAAAGCATGTGGACATTTGTGTGACACGCCACTTACCCTATAATAATAATCGCCACCACCCGCTGCTCAAACGGCGTGAAGGTCTCCTCCCCCGGACCCCCACCTGTCTGGCCGGTACTCCTCTGGAGGGCAGCTGTACACTGCTTGACCTCCACCTTGAGGTCCGACCACTTTTTTTCAATCTCCGCGGGGGTGCGTGTCTTGGAACCCACCGCATTCACCCTCTCGCAAACTTTCTCCCACTCCAAGCGTTTTCGTTTTGCACTGACGCCACTGGACAGGCTGCCAAACAAAATACGCTGTCGCTCCTCCACCTCCGCCACCAGCACCTCCACCTCGCACGCCGTAAATGTAGTTTTTCTTGTCATTTTGTCTGCGTGCGAGGACAGGGAGACCCTATTTAAATAAATCTGCATATTTATGTGAGGGCGTAACGGGGGCGGGCCCAGTCACTCCAAAATCTGCGCTCAATTCCATGCTGGTTGGGATTTATCAAGGAAACACACGTGGATTTCGGCGCCCGTACACATTGATACATACGGATTTTTTTCAGTGTGACGGACCTTGCGTGCGCTCGTTTCTGGTATGAGTTCCACGCAAGTATTGATACATAAGGCCCCTGGATTACAAGACACCTGGAAAATGAGACATCTGGACTTTGAGAGATCTGGAAAAAAAGAGATCTGGACTTTAAGAGATCTGGTTAGCTAGAAATCTAGTAAGTGAGAGATCTTGACCATGAAGAATCTGAAATATAAGTGATTTGGATTATGAGAGATCGAGACTAAGAGATTTCTAGACAATGTTAGATCCGCACCATGTGAGATCTTGACCATGAGAGTTCATGACTATGAGAGATCAGGGGCCTCATGTATCAACGCTTGCGGCGCAAGAAAACCTTGCGTACGCCAAAATCGGCGCACACGTCCAGATTTATCATCGCGAAACGAGCGTCGGTTCCAGCGCTAATATACGCAAAGTCAGGAGGTGGTGTAGAAATTGGCGTTGAGCTGGATATTTGCGTTGACTGTGATTCGCACTTTGGCGACGCTGTGTGGCGGTGTTTGGTGACTCACTATGTGACAAGCGTGCACCACATCCCCGTGGCCGGGCAGCACGTCGCCCCACATGACGAACCAGCAGCAGACGGAGGGATGCAAGCTGATCCCTGCGGGGCCGCCGTCCTCGCGTGGGAGAATCTCATCGCCACAGTGTGAATGGGTAAGAAGTGAATACACAGTTCAATGAGCCAAATTAATTTATTTTCTCCACCAGACGCTCGAGGAAATTTACGAGCCGGTCCAGCCGCTAGTTGATCCCCGCGATCCCCCTGATGATTTCTTCCTGTGATTGCAGGACCCCCTCCGCGAGGACCCTTCCACTGCGTCCGGGTGGTCCAGCGAAAGCGCCACGGCTGGTGGACGCTCCACCGCTTGTCGGCGCGCTGGTGCTGATGCTGGTGCTGGGGCCGGGGGCCGGGGTGGCCCGAATGCCGCTGGTCCTGGCCGACGACTCCGAGCCGGCGGACGGGCTGCCGCGGGCCAGGGTTCCGCAAGCCGGCGACACGGCCGACACATTAATTTCTTTTTTTTAATCTCCGCGGGGGTGCGTGTCTCGGAACCCACCGCATTCACCCTCTCGCAAACTTTCTCCCACTCCAAGCGTTTTTGTTTTGCACTGACGCCACTGGACAGGCTGCCAAACAAAACACGCTGTCGCTCCTCCACCTCCGCCACCAGCACCTCCACCTCGCACGCCGTAAATGTAGTTTTTCTTGTCATTTTGTCTGCGTGCGAGGACAGGGAGACCCTATTTAAATAAATCTGCATATTTATAGGAGGGCGTAACGGGGACGGGCCCAGTCACTCCGACATCTGCGCTCAATTCCACGCTGATTGGGATTTATCAAGGAAACACACGTGGATTTCGGCGCCCGCACACATTGATACATACGGATTTTTTTCAGCGTGACGGACCTTGCGTGCGCTCGTTTCTGGTATGAGTTCCACGCAAGTGTTGATACATGAGGCCCCTGGACTATAAGAGAACAAGACCATGTGATCATGATCATGAGGGATCTGGACCATAACAGATACCGACAATGAGAGATCTGGACTATGATAAATCTTGATTATGAGGGAAGTGGACTATGAGAGGTCTTGAATATGAGAGATCCGGAACCATGAGAGATCTTGACCATGAGAGTTCTTGACTATGAGAGCTCTGGACTATAAGAGAACTGAACCATATAATCTGGACCATGAGGGATCTGGATGATGCCATATCCCAACAATGAGAGATCTGGACTAGGAGGATCTGTACTATGAGAGATCTGGACAATGAGAGACTAAGACTATGAGCGATCAGGACTATAAAAGATCTGGAGCATGAGAGATCTGGACTTTGAGAGATCTGGAATATACGAGATCTGGACCATAAGAGATCTGGACCATGAGAGATCAGGACTATGAGTCATCCAGACTATGAGAGATCTGGACTATGAGAGATCTGTACAATGTGATTTCAGGACCATGAGGGATCTGGACATCCAGAGAAGTGGACCATTAAAGATCTAGACTATGTGAGATCTGAACTATGAGATTCCTGGACTATGAGACATCTTGACTATGAGAGATCTTGACCATGAGTGATCTGGACCATGAGATATCTAGACTAAGAGACAGCTGGACTATGAGAGATCTTGCCTATGTGAGATCCCGACTAAAATGGAATCGAAACCATGTGAGATCTGGACTATCAGAAAAGTGGACCATCTGAACTATGAGAGATCAGGAACATGAGAGATCTGGTCTATGAGAGATCTGGACTATGAGAGATCAGGACCATGAGAGATCTGGACCAGGAGACATCTGGACAATGAGAGATCCGAACCATAAGAGATCTGTACAATGATGTTACTGGAATATGATACATCTGGACTATGAGAGATTTGGACCATGAGAGGTCCGGATTATGAGAGATCAAGACTACGAGACATCTGGAGTATAAGAGAACTAGACAATGAGAGATCTGGACTACGAGACCTCTGGACTATGAGAGATCTGGACCAAGAAAGATCTGGACCATGAGAGATCTAAACTATGAGAGATCTGGAATATGAGAGATCTGAACTATAAGATTTATGGACTTTGACAGATCTGGACCATGAAAGATCTGGAGTATAAGAGATCAAGACTATGAGAAATCTGTACAACGAGATTTCTCGACCATAAGGGATCTGGACTATGAGAGATCTGGGCCATAAGAGATCTGGACCATGAGAGATCTGGACTATCAATCATTTGAACTTTGAGAGATCTGGACTATGAGACATCTGGACTATGAGAGATCTGGACTAAGAGAGATCTAGACAATAAGAAATCAAGACTTTGAGAGATCAGGACTAAAAAAAATATGCGGATTATGAGTGATCTTGAACATGAGATATCTAGACCATGAGACATCTGGACTATAACAGATCCTGACTATGAGAGATACCGGACTATGAGGGATCTAAACCATGTGAGATCTGAACTATCATAGAAGTGGACCATGAGAGATCTGGACTATGAGAGATCTGAACTATGAGATTACTGGAATATGAGATATCTGGACTATGAGAGAACAGGACTGAGATTCATCTGGACTAGAAGAGATCAGTAAAATGTGATTTCTGGACCATAAAGGATCTGGACTATAAGAGATCCTGACTATAAGAGATCTGAACAATGAAAGATCAATGCCATAAAGGATCTGGATCATGAGAGATCTGTACTACAGGACATCTGGACTATGAGTGATCTGGACCATGAGATATCTAGACTACAAGACATCTTGACTATGGGCTACCCAACTATGAGGCGTCTAAACTATGTGAGATCTGGACTACCAGAGAAGTGGACCATGAGAGATCTGGATCATGAGACATCTGGAATATGAAAGATCTGGACAATGAGAGAACAGGACTATGAGATTTCAGGACTATTAGAGATCCTGACTATGAGAGATCTGGACCATGAGAGATCAGGACTATGAAAGATCTGGACTATGAGAGATGTGGACCATGTGAGAGATCTGGACCATCAAAGATTTGGACCATGAGAGATCTGGTCTATGAGAGATCTGGACTATGAGAGATCAGGACCATGAGAGATCTGGACCAGGAGACATCTGGACAATGAGAGATCCGAACCATAAGAGATCTGTACAATGAGAGAAACCATGAGAGATCTGGAGTATCAGAGAACTAGACCATGAGAAATCAGTACTATGAGTCATCTGGACTATAAGAGATCACGACTATGAAAGATCTGGACCATGAGAGATCTGGACTATGAGAGATCTAGACTATGAGAGATCTGGACCATTAGAGAGCTAGACTATGAGAAATCTGAACTATGAGATTTCTGGACTATGAGAGATCAGGATTATGAAAAATCTGTATGACCGTGAGAGATCTGAGCGATTAAAGATCTGAACTATGAGATTACTGGACTATGAGAGAGATCTGGATCATGAGAGATCCCGACTATGGGGGATCTAAACCATGAGAGATCTGGAGTATCAGAGAACTAGACCATGAGAAATCAGTACTATGAGTCATCTGGACTATAAGAGATCACGACTATGAAAGATCTGGACCATGAGAGATCTGGACTATGAGAGATCTGTACAATGTGATTTCAGGACCATGAGGGATCTGGACATCCAGAGAAGTGGACCATTAAAGATCTAGACTATGTGAGATCTGAACTATGAGATTCCTGGACTATGAGACATCTTGACTATGAGAGATCTTGACCATGAGTGATCTGGACCATGAGATATCTAGACTAAGAGACAGCTGGACTATGAGAGATCTTGCCTATGTGAGATCCCGACTAAAATGGAATCGAAACCATGTGAGATCTGGACTATCAGAAAAGTGGACCATCTGAACTATGAGAGATCAGGAACATGAGAGATCTGGTCTATGAGAGATCTGGACTATGAGAGATCAGGACCATGAGAGATCTGGACCAGGAGACATCTGGACAATGAGAGATCCGAACCATAAGAGATCTGTACAATGATGTTACTGGAATATGATACATCTGGACTATGAGAGATTTGGACCATGAGAGGTCCGGATTATGAGAGATCAAGACTACGAGACATCTGGAGTATAAGAGAACTAGACAATGAGAGATCTGGACTACGAGACCTCTGGACTATGAGAGATCTGGACCAAGAAAGATCTGGACCATGAGAGATCTAAACTATGAGAGATCTGGAATATGAGAGATCTGAACTATAAGATTTATGGACTTTGACAGATCTGGACCATGAAAGATCTGGAGTATAAGAGATCAAGACTATGAGAAATCTGTACAACGAGATTTCTCGACCATAAGGGATCTGGACTATGAGAGATCTGGGCCATAAGAGATCTGGACCATGAGAGATCTGGACTATCAATCATTTGAACTTTGAGAGATCTGGACTATGAGACATCTGGACTATGAGAGATCTGGACTAAGAGAGATCTAGACAATAAGAAATCAAGACTTTGAGAGATCAGGACTAAAAAAAATATGCGGATTATGAGTGATCTTGAACATGAGATATCTAGACCACGAGACATCTGGACTATAACAGATCCTGACTATGAGAGATACCGGACTATGAGGGATCTAAACCATGTGAGATCTGAACTATCATAGAAGTGGACCATGAGAGATCTGGACTATGAGAGATCTGAACTATGAGATTACTGGAATATGAGATATCTGGACTATGAGAGAACAGGACTGAGATTCATCTGGACTAGAAGAGATCAGTAAAATGTGATTTCTGGACCATAAAGGATCTGGACTATAAGAGATCCTGACTATAAGAGATCTGAACAATGAAAGATCAATGCCATAAAGGATCTGGATCATGAGAGATCTGTACTACAGGACATCTGGACTATGAGTGATCTGGACCATGAGATATCTAGACTACAAGACATCTTGACTATGGGCTACCCAACTATGAGGCGTCTAAACTATGTGAGATCTGGACTACCAGAGAAGTGGACCATGAGAGATCTGGATCATGAGACATCTGGAATATGAAAGATCTGGACAATGAGAGAACAGGACTATGAGATTTCAGGACTATTAGAGATCCTGACTATGAGAGATCTGGACCATGAGAGATCAGGACTATGAAAGATCTGGACTATGAGAGATGTGGACCATGTGAGAGATCTGGACCATCAAAGATTTGGACCATGAGAGATCTGGTCTATGAGAGATCTGGACTATGAGAGATCAGGACCATGAGAGATCTGGACCAGGAGACATCTGGACAATGAGAGATCCGAACCATAAGAGATCTGTACAATGAGAGAAACCATGAGAGATCTGGAGTATCAGAGAACTAGACCATGAGAAATCAGTACTATGAGTCATCTGGACTATAAGAGATCACGACTATGAAAGATCTGGACCATGAGAGATCTGGACTATGAGAGATCTAGACTATGAGAGATCTGGACCATTAGAGAGCTAGACTATGAGAGATCTGAACTATAAGATTTCTGGACTATGAGAGATCAGGATTACGAAAAATCTGTATGACCGTGAGAGATCTGAGCGATTAAAGATCTGAACTATGAGATTACTGGACTATGAGAGAGATCTGGACCATGAGAGAACAGGACTATGGGGGATCTTAACCATGAGAGATCTGGAGTATCAGAGAACTAGACCATGAGAAATCAGTACTATGAGTCATCTGGACTATAAGAGATCACGACTATGAAAGATCTGGGCCATGGGAGATCTGGACCATGAGAGATCTAGACTATGAGAGATCTGGACCATTAGAGCGCTAGATTATGAGAGATCTGAACTATGAGATTTCTGGACTATGAGATATGTGGACCCTAAAAAATCTGGACTATGAGAGATCTGAACGATTAAAGATCTGAACTATGAGATTACTGGACTATAAGAGAGATCTGGACCATGAGAGAACAGGACTACGTGTCATCTGGACTATGAGAGATCTGGACTATGACGGATCTGTACAATATGATTTCTGGACCATGAGGGATTTTGACTATAAGACAACTGGAATATGAGAGCTCTAGACCATAAGTGATCTGAACTATAAGATTACTGGACTATTAAAGATCCAGAGTTTGAGAGATCTGGACCATGAGAAAACAGGACTACGAGTCATCTGGACTATGAGAGATCTGGACCATGAGAGATCTGGATAATAAGAGATCTGAACTTTGAGATTTCTGGACTAGAAGGGATCTGGACTATGAGAGATCTGGACAATGAGAGATCTGGACTATCAGAGAATTGAGACTATGAGAGATCTGGAATAGGAGTGATCTAAATGAAGAGACATCTGGACAATGAGAGATTTGGTCCCTGAGAGATCTGGACCATCAAAGACCTGGGTAATTAGAGATATGGACCATGAGAGAACTGGATTATAAGAGATCTGGACCATGAGAGATCTGGACTATGAGATTTAAGGACTACTAGAGATCCTGACTATGAGAAATCTGGACCTTGAGAGATCTGGACTATGAGATTTAAGGACTACTAGAGATCCTGACTATGAGAAATCTGGACCTTGAGAGATCAGGATTATGAAAAATCTGTACAATGAGATTTCTGGACCATGAGGGATCTGGACTATGAGAGATCTGGACTATAAGAGATCTGAACAATGAAAGATCTGGACCATGACGGATCTGGATCATGAGTGATGTGAACTACGAGACATCTGGACAATGAGCGATTGAGACTATGAGAGATCAAGACTATGAGACATCTGGACAAAAAGAGATCTGTACCATTATCTGAACTATGAGAGATCTTTACAATGACATTTCTGGACCATGAGGGATCTGAACTATGAGAGATCTGGACTATAAGATATCTGAACTATCAAAGATCTGGCCGATGAGAGATATGGATCATGAGAGATCTGGACTATAAATGATCTGGACCGTGAGATATCTAGACTACGCGAAATTTGGACTATAAAAGATCTGGACTATGAGAGATCTGGATTATGAGAAATCTGGACCATGAGAGATCTGACAATTAAAGATCTGAACTATGAGATTACTGGACAACGTGTCATCTGGACTAGGAGAGATCTGGACCATGAGAGATCTGTACAATGAGATTTCTGGACCGTGAGGGATCTTAACTATGAGACATCTGGAATATGAGAGATCTGGACTATGAGTGATCTGGACTATGAGATAACTGGACTATTAGAGATCTGGACTTTGAGAGATCTGGACCATGAGAGAACAGGACTGTGTGACATCTGGACTATGAGAGATCTGGACCATGAGAGATCTGGACCATCAAAGATTTGGACCATGAGAGATCTGGACTATCAAAGATCTGGACCATTTGGAGATCTAGAATATAAGAGATCTGAACTATGAGATTCCTGGACTATGAAACATCTTGACTTTGAGAGATCTGGACAATGAGAGATCTGGACTACAAGACATTTGGACATTAAGAGACCTGGACTAAGAGAGATCTGGACTATGAGAAATCTGGTCTATGAGAGATCTGGACGTTGAGAGATCTGGACGTTGAGAGATCCTGACTGTGAGAGATGTGGACCATGAGAGATCAGGACTAAGAGAGATTTGGACTGTGAGAGATGTGGACCATAAGAGGTCTGGACTATGAAAGATCTGGACCACGAGAGAGATCTGTACTATGAGAGATCTGGACCATGAGCGATTTTGACTGTGACAGATCTGGACTGTAAGACATCTGGACCATGAAAGATCTGGACCGTGAGAGATCTGGACTATGAGAGATCTGGACTATGAGAGATCTGAACTATGAGATTACTGGAATATAGGATATCTGGACTATGAGAGAACAGGACTGAGAGTCATCTGGACTATAAGAGATCAGTAAAATGAGATTTCTGGACAATGAGGGATCTAGACCATGAGAGATCTGGACCCTGAGAGATCTTGACCATGAGTGATCTGGACCATGAGATATCTAGACTAAGAGACAGCTGGACTATGAGAGATCTTGCCTATGCGAGATCCTGACTAAAATGGAATCGAAACCATGTGAGATCTGGACTATCAGAAAAGTGGACCATCTGAACTATGAGAGATCTGGAACATGAGAGATCTGGTCTATGAGAGATCTGGACTATGAGAGATCAGGACCATGAGAGATCTGGACCAGGAGACATCTGGACAATGAGAGATCCGAACCATAAGAGATCTGTACAATGATGTTACTGGAATATGATACATCTGGACTATGAGAGATTTGGACCATGAGAGGTCCGGATTATGAGAGATCAAGACTATGAGACATCTGGAGTATAAGAGAACTAGACAATGAGAGATCTGGACTACGAGACCTCTGGACTATGAGAGATCTGGACCAAGAAAGATCTGGACCATGAGAGATCTAAACTATGAGAGATCTGGAATATGAGAGATCTGAACTATAAGATTTCTGGACTATGAGAGATCAGGATTATGAAAAATCTGTATGACCATGAGAGATCTGAGCGATTAAAGATCTGAACTATGAGATTACTGGACTATGAGAGAGATCTGGACCATGAGAGAACAGGACTATGGGGGATCTAAACCATGAGAGATCTGGAGTATCAGAGAACTAGACCATGAGAAATCAGTACTATGAGTCATCTGGACTATAAGAGATCACGACTATGAAAGATCTGGACCATGAGAGATCTAGACTATGAGAGATCTGGACCATTAGAGAGCTAGACTATGAGAGATCTGAACTATGAGATTTCTGGACTATGAGAGATCAGGATTATGAAAAATCTGTATGACCATGAGAGATCTGAGCGATTAAAGATCTGAACTATGAGATTACTGGACTATGAGAGAGATCTGGACCATGAGAGAACAGGACTATGGGGGATCTAAACCATGAGAGATCTGGAGTATCAGAGAACTAGACCATGAGAAATCAGTACTGTGAGTCATCTGGACTATAAGAGATCACGACTATGAAAGATCTGGGCCATGAGAGATCTGGACTATGAGAGATCTAGACTATGAGAGATCTGGACCATTAGAGAGCTAGACTATGAGAGATCTGAACTATGAGATTTCTGGACTATGAGATATGTGGACCCTGAAAAATCTGGACTATGAGAGATCTGAACGATTAAAGATCTGAACTATGAGATTACTGGACTATAAGCGAGATCTTGACCATGAGAGAACAGGACTACGTGTCATCTGGACTATGAGAGATCTGGACTATGACGGATCTGTACAATATGATTTCTGGACCATGAGGGATTTTGACTATAAGACATCTGGAAAATGAGAGCTCTAGACCATAAGTGATCTGAACTATAAGATTACTGGACTATTAAATGATCTGGACCGTGAGATATCTAGACTACGCGAAATTTGGACTATAAAAGATCTGGACTATGAGAGATCTGGATTATGAGAAATCTGGACCATGAGAGATCTGAACGATTAAAGATCTGAACTATGAGATTACTGGACAACGTGTCATCTAGACTATGAGAGATCTGGACCATGAGAGATCTGTACAATGAGATTTCTGGACCGTGAGGGATCTTAACTATGAGACATCTGGAATATGAGAGATCTGGACTATGAGATTACTGGACTATTAGAGATCTGGGGCCTCATGTATCAACACTTGCGTGGAACTCATACCAGAAACGAGCGCACGCAAGGTCCGTCACGCTGAAAAAAATCCGTATGTATCAATGTGTGCGGGCGCCGAAATCCACGTGTGTTTCCTTGATAAATCCCAATCAGCGTGGAATTGAGCGCAGATGTCGGAGTGACTGGGCCTGTCCCCGTTACGCCCTCCTATAAATATGCAGATTTATTTAAATAGGGTCTCCCTGTCCTCGCACGCAGACAAAATGACAAGAAAAACTACATTTACGGCGTGCGAGGTGGAGGTGGAGGAGCGGCTGGACTGGCTCGTAAATGTCCTCGAGCGTCTGGTGGAGAAAATAAATTAATTTGGCTCATTGAACTGTGTATTCACTTCTTACCCATTCACACTGTGGCGATGAGATTCTCCCGCGCGAGGACGGCGGCCCGGCAGGGGATGTGGTGCACGCTTGTCACATAGTGAGTCACCAAACACTGCCACACAGCGTCGCCAAAGTGCGAATCACAGTCAACGGAAGTATCGGCTCAACGCCAATTTCTAAACCACCTCCTGACTTTGCGTTGATTAGCGCTGGAACCGACGCTCGTTTCGCGATGATAAATCTGGACGTGTGCGCCGATTTTGGCGTACGCAAGGTTTTCTTGCGCCGCAAGCGTTGATACATGAGGCCCCTGGACTTTGAGAGATCTGGACCAAGAGAGAACAGGACTGTGTGTCATCTGGACTATGAGAGATCTGGACCATGAGAGATCTGGACCATCAAAGATTTGGACCATGAGAGATCTGGACTATCAAAGATCTGGACCATTAGGAGATCTAGAATATAAGAGATCTGAACTATGAGATTCCTGGACTATGAAACATCTTGACTTTGAGAGATCTGGACAATGAGAGATCTGGACTACAAGACATCTGGACATTAAGAGACCTGGACTAAGAGAGATGTGGACTATGAGAAGTCTGGTCTATGAGAGATCTGGACGTTGAGAGATCCTGACTATGAGAGATGTGGACCATGAGAGATCAGGACTAAGAGAGATTTGGACTGTGAGAGATGTGGACCATAAGAGGTCTGGACTATGCAAGATCTGGACCACGAGAGAGATCTGTACTATGAGAGATCTGGACCATGAGCGATTTTGACTGTGACAGATCTGGACTGTAAGACATCTGGACCATGAAAGATCTGGACCATGAGAGATCTGGACTATGAGAGATCTGAACTATGAGATTACTGGAATATGAGATATCTGGACTATGAGAGAACAGGACTGAGCGTCATCTGGACTATAAGAGATCAGTAAAATGTGATTTCTGGACCATAAAGGATCTGGACTATAAGAGATCCTGACTATATGAGATCTGAACAATGAAAGATCAATGCCATAAAGGATCTGGATCATGAGAGATCTGTACTACGGGACATCTGGACTATGAGTGATCTGGACCATGAGATATCTAGACTAAGAGACATCTTGACTACGGGAGCTCCCAACTATGAGGCGTCTAAACCATGTGAGATCTGGACTACCAGAGAAGTGGACCATCAGAGATCTAGATCATGAGACATCTGGAATATGAAAGATCTGGACAATGAGAGATCTGGACTATGAGATTTCTGGACTATGAGATATCTGGAGCCTGAAAAATCTGGACTATGAGAGATCAGGATTATGACAAATCTGTATGACAATGAGAGATCTGAACAATTAAAGATCTGAACTATGAGATTACTGGACTATAAGAGAGATCTGGACCATGAGAGAACAGGACTACACGTCATCTGGACCATGAGAGATCTGGACTTTGACAGATCTGTACAATGGGATTTCTGGACCATGAGGGATCTAGACTATAAGACATCTGGAATATGAGAGATCTGGACCATAAGTGATCTGAACTATAAGATTACTGGACTATGAGAGATCCAGACTTTGAGAGATCTGTACCATGAGAAAACAGGACTATGAGTCATCTGGACTATGAGAGATCTGGACCATGAGAGATCTGGATAATAAACGATCTGAACTTTGAGATTTCTGGACTATAAGGGATCTGGACTATGAGAGATCTGGACAATGAGAGATCTGGACTATCAGAGAATTGAGACTATGAGAGATCTGGAATAGGAGTGATCTGAATTAAGAGACATCTGGACAATGAGAGACCTGGTCCCTGAGAGATCTGGACAATCAAAGACCTGGGTTATTAGAGATCTGGACCATGAGAGAACTTGATTATAAGAGATCTGGACCATGAGAGATCAGGATTATGAAAAATCTGTACAATGAGATTTCTGGACCATGAGGGATCTGGACTATGAGAGATCTGGACTATAAGAGATCTGAACAATGAAAGATCTGGACCATGAGGGATCTGGATCATGAGAGATGTGAACTACGAGACATCTGGACAATGAGTGATTAAGACCATGAGAGATCAAGACTATGAGAGATCTGGACTATGGGAGATCCGGACCAAAAGAGGTCTGGACCATGAGAGATCAGGACTATGAGTTATGTGAACTATGAGAGATCTATACAATGAGATTTCTGGACCATGAGGGATCTGAACTATGAGAGATCTGGACTATTAAAGATCGGAACGATGAATGATCTGGACCATGAGAGATCTGGATCATGAGAGATCTGGACTATGAGAGATCAAGACTATGAGATTACTGGAATATGAGATATCTGGACTATGAGAAAACAGGACTGAGAGTCATCTGGACTATAAGAGATCAGTAAAATGTGATTTCTGGACCATAAAGGATCCGGACTATAAGAGATTGTGACTATAAGAGATCTGAACAATGAAAGATCAATGCCATAAAGGATCTGGAACATGAGAGATCTGTACTACAGGACATCTGGACTATGAGTGATCTGGACCATGAGATATCTAGACTACGAGACATCTTGACGATGGGAGCTCCCAACTATGAGGCGTCTAAACCATGTGAGATCTGGACGTCCAGAGCGGTGGACCATGAGAGATCTGGATCATGAGACATCTGGAATATGAACGATCTGGACAATGAGAGATCTGGACTATGAGATTTCAGGACTATTAGAGATCCTGACTATAGGAGATCTGGACCATGAGAGATCAGGACTATGAAAGATCTGGACTATGAGAGATGTGGACCATGTGAGATCTGGACCATCAAAGATTTGGACCATGAGAGATCTGGACTATGAGAGATCTGGACCTTGAGAGATCTGGGCTATGAAAGATTTGGACTATAGGATATCTGGACAATGAAAGATGTAGACCATGAGAGGTCTGGATCATGAGAGATCTGGACTAAGAGAGATCTGAATTAAAACAGATCTGGACCATGAGAGATCTGGACCATGAGAGATTTGAACTATGAGAGAGCTGGACCATGAGAGATCAGGACTATGAGTTATGTGAACTATGAGAGATCTATACAATGAGATTTCTGGACCATGAGGGATCTGAACTATGAGAGATCTGGACTATTAAAGATCGGAACGATGAATGATCTGGACCATGAGAGATCTGGATCATGAGAGATCTGGACTATGAGAGATCAAGACTATGAGATTACTGGAATATGAGATATCTGGACTATGAGAAAACAGGACTGAGAGTCATCTGGACTATAAGAGATCAGTAAAATGTGATTTCTGGACCATAAAGGATCCGGACTATAAGAGATTGTGACTATAAGAGATCTGAACAATGAAAGATCAATGCCATAAAGGATCTGGAACATGAGAGATCTGTACTACAGGACATCTGGACTATGAGTGATCTGGACCATGAGATATCTAGACTACGAGACATCTTGACGATGGGAGCTCCCAACTATGAGGCGTCTAAACCATGTGAGATCTGGACGTCCAGAGAAGTGGACCATGAGAGATCTGGATCATGAGACATCTGGAATATGAACGATCTGGACAATGAGAGATCTGGACTATGAGATTTCAGGACTATTAGAGATCCTGACTATAGGAGATCTGGACCATGAGAGATCAGGACTATGAAAGATCTGGACTATGAGAGATGTGGACCATGTGAGATCTGGACCATCAAAGATTTGGACCATGAGAGATCTGGACTATGAGAGATCTGGACCTTGAGAGATCTGGGCTATGAAAGATTTGGACTATAGGATATCTGGACAATGAAAGATGTAGACCATGAGAGGTCTGGATCATGAGAGATCTGGACTAAGAGAGATCTGAATTAAAACAGATCTGGACCATGAGAGATCTGGACCATGAGAGATTTGAACTATGAGAGAGCTGGACCATGAGAGATCAGGACTATGAGAGATCCAAAATATGAGAGATGTGGAGCTTGAGAGATCTGGTCTATGAAAGATCTGGGCTATAAAAGTTCTGGACCATGAGAGATCAGGGTTATGAGAAATCTGTACAATGAGATTTCTGGACCATGAGGGATCTGGACTATGAGAGATCTGGTATATAGGAGATCTGAACAATGAAAGATCTGGACCATGAGGGATCTGAATCATGGGAGATGTGGACTACATGACAACTGGACTATAAGAGATGTGGACTTAGAGAGATCTGGACAATGAGCGATTAAGACTATGAGAGATCAAGACTATGAGAGATCTGGACTATGAGAGATCTGGACCACAAGAGGTCTGGACCATGAGAGATCAGGACTATGAGTTATGTGAACTATGAGAGATCTATACAATGAGATTTCTGGACCATGAGGGATCTGAACTATGAGAGATCTGGACTACAAAAGATCTGAACGAAGAATGATCTGGCCCATGAGAGATCTGGATCATGAGAGATCTGGACTATGAGTGATCTGGACTGTGAGATATCTAGACTAAGAGAAATCTGGATCATGAGAGATCCCAACTATGGGGGATCAAGACCATGAGAAATCAGTACTATGAGTCATCTGGACTATAAGAGATCACGACTATGAAAGATCTGAACCATGAGAGTTCTGGACTATGAGAGATCTAGACTATGAGAGATCTGGACCATTAGAGAGCTAGACTATGAGAGATCTGAACTATGAGATTTCTGGACTATGAGATATCTGGAGCCTGAAAAATCTGGACTATGAGAGATCAGGATTATGACAAATCTGTATGACAATGAGAGATCTGAATGAATAAAGATCTGAACTATGAGATTACTGGACTATAAGAGAGATCTGGACCATGAGAGAACAGGACTACACGTCATCTGGACCATGAGAGATCTGGACTTTGACAGATCTGTACAATGGGATTTCTGGACCATGAGGGATCTTGACTATAAGACATCTGGAATATGAGAGATCTGGACCATAAGTGATCTGAACTATAAGATTACTGGACTATGAGAGATCTGGACCATAAGTGATCTGAACTATAAGATTACTGGACTATGAGAGATCCAGACTTTGAGAGATCTGGACCATGAGAAAACAGGACTATGAGTCATCTGGACTATGAGAGATCTGGACCATGAGAGATCTGGATAATAAACGATCTGAACTTTGAGATTTCTGGACTATCAGAGAATTGAGACTATGAGAGATCTGGAATAGGAGTGATCTGAATTAAGAGACATCTGGACAATGAGAGACCTGGTCCCTGAGAGATCTGGACAATCAAAGACCTGGGTTATTAGAGATCTGGACCATGAGAGAACTTGATTATAAGAGATCTGGACCATGAGAGATCAGGATTATGAAAAATCTGTACAATGAGATTTCTGGACCATGAGGGATCTGGACTATGAGAGATCTGGACTATAAGAGATCTGAACAATGAAAGATCTGGACCATGAGGGATCTGGATCATGAGAGATGTGAACTACGAGACATCTGGACAATGAGTGATTAAGACCATGAGAGATCAAGACTATGAGAGATCTGGACTATGGGAGATCCGGACCAAAAGAGGTCTGGACCATGAGAGATCAGGACTATGAGTTATGTGAACTATGAGAGATCTATACAATGAGATTTCTGGACCATGAGGGATCTGAACTATGAGAGATCTGGACTATTAAAGATCGGAACGATGAATGATCTGGACCATGAGAGATCTGGATCATGAGAGATCAGGACTATGAGTGATCTGGACCGTGAGATATCTAGACTAAGAGAAATCTGGATCATCAGAGATCCCGACTATGGGGGATCTGGACTATAAAAGATCGGAACGATGAATGATCTGGCCCATGAGAGATCTGGATCATGAGAGATCAGGACTATGAGTGATCTGGACCGTGAGATATCTAGACTAAGAGAAATCTGGATCATCAGAGATCCCGACTATGGGGGATCTAAACCATGAGAGATCTGGAGTATCAGAGAACTAGACCATGAGAGGTCAGTACTATGAGTCATCTGGACTATAAGAGATCACGACTATGAAAGATCTGGACCATGAGAGATCTGGACTATGAGAGATCTGGACTATGAGAGATCTGAACTATGAGATTACTGGAATATGAGATATCTGGACTATGAGAGAACAGGACTGAGAGTCATCTGGACTATAAGAGATCAGTAAAATGTGATTTCTGGACCATAAAGGATCTGGACTATAAGAGATCCTGACTATAAGAGATCTGAACAATGAAAGATCAATGCCATAAAGGATCTGGAACATGAGAGATCTGTACTACAGGACATCTGGACTATGAGTGATCTGGACCATGAGATATCTAGACTATGAGACATCTTGACTATGGGAGCTCCCAACTATGAGGCGTCTAAACCATGTGAGATCTGGACTACCAGAGAAGTGGACCATGAGAGATCTGGATCATGAGACATCTGGAATATGAAAGATCTGGACAATGAGAGATCTGGACTATGAGATTTCAGGACTATTAGAGATCCTGACTATAAGAGATCTGGACCATGAGAGATCAGGACTATGAAAGATCTGGACTATGAGAGATGTGGACCATGTGAGATCTGGGCCATCAAAGATTTGGACCATGAGAGATCTGGACTATGAGAGATCTGGACCTTGAGAGATCTGGACTATGAAAGATTTGGACTAAAGGAGATCTGGACAATGAAAGATCTAGACCATGAGAGGTCTGGATCATGAGAGATCTGGACTAAGAGAGATCTGAATTAAAACAGATCAGGACAATGAGAGATCCAGAATATGAGAGATGTGGAGCTTGAGAGATCTGGACTATGAAAGATCTGGGCTATAAAAGTTCTGGACCATGAGAGATCAGGGTTATGAGAAATCTGTACAATGAGATTTCTGGACCATGAGGGATCTGGACTTTGAGAGATCTGGACTATAGTTGATCTGAACAATGAAAGATCTGGACCATGAGGGATCTGAATCATGGGAGATGTGGACTACATGACAACTGGACTATAAGAGATGTGGACTTAGAGAGATCTGGACAATGAGCGATTAAGACTATGAGAGATCAAGACTATGAGAGATCTGGACTATGAGAGATCTGGACCACAAGAGGTCTGGACCATGAGGAATCAGGAGTATGAGTTATGTGAACTATGAGAGATCTATACAATGAGATTTCTGGACCATGAGGGATCTGAACTATGAGAGATCTGGACTATAAAAGATCAGAACGATGAATGATCTGGCCCATGAGAGATCTGGATCATGAGAGATCTGGACTATGAGAGATCTGAACTATGAGATTACTGGAATATGAGATATCTGGACTATGAGAAAACAGGACTGAGAGTCATCTGGACTATAAGAGATCAGTAAAATGTGATTTCTGGACCATAAAGGATCTGGACTATAAGAGATTGTGACTATAAGAGATCTGAACAATGAAAGATCAATGCCATAAAGGATCTGGATCATGAGAGATCTGTACTACAGGACATCTGGACTATGAGTGATCTGGATCATGAGATATCTAGACTACGAGACATCTTGACTATGGGAGCTCCCAACTATGAGGCGTCTAAACCATGTGAGATCTGGACTACCAGAGAAGTGGACCATGAGAGATCTGGATCATGAGACATCTGGAATATGAAAGATCTGGACAATGAGAGATCTGGACTATGAGATTTCAGGACTATTAGAGATCCTGACTATAAGAGATCTGGACCATGAGAGATCAGGACTATGAAAGATCTGGACTATGAGAGATGTGGACCATGTGAGATCTGGACCATCAAAGATTTGGACCATGAGAGATCTGGACTATGAGAGATCTGGACCTTGAGAGATCTAGGCTATGAAAGATTTGGACTATAGGATATCTGGACAATGAAAGATGTAGACCATGAGAGGTCTGGATCATGAGAGATCTGGACTAAGAGAGATCTGAATTAAAACAGATCTGGACCATGAGAGATCTGGACCATGAGAGATTTGAACTATGAGAGAGCTGGACCATGAGAGATCAGGACTATGAGAGATCCAAAATATGAGAGATGTGGAGCTTGAGAGATCTGGACTTTGAAAGATCTGGGCTATAAAAGTTCTGGACCATGAGAGATCAGGGTTATGAGAAATCTGTACAATGAGATTTCTGGACCATGAGGGATCTGGACTATGAGAGATCTGGTATATAGGAGATCTGAACAATGAAAGATCTGGACCATGAGGGATCTGAATCATGGGAGATGTGGACTACATGACAACTGGACTATAAGAGATGTGGACTTAGAGAGATCTGGACAATGAGCGATTAAGACTATGAGAGATCAAGACTATGAGAGATCTGGACTATGAGAGATCTGGACCACAAGAGGTCTGGACCATGAGAGATCAGGACTATGAGTTATGTGAACTATGAGAGATCTATACAATGAGATTTCTGGACCATGAGGGATCTGAACTATGAGAGATCTGGACTATAAAAGATCTGAACGAAGAATGATCTGGCCCATGAGAGATCTGGATCATGAGAGATCTGGACTATGAGTGATCTGGACCGTGAGATATCTAGACTAAGAGAAATCTGGATCATGAGAGATCCCGACTATGGGGGATCAAGACCATGAGAAATCAGAACTATGAGTCATCTGGACTATAAGAGATCACGACTATGAAAGATCTGAACCATGAGAGATCTGGACTATGAGAGATCTAGACTATGAGAGATCTGGACCATTAGAGAGCTAGACTATGAGAGATCTGAACTATGAGATTTCTGGACTATGAGATATCTGGAGCCTGAAAAATCTGGACTATGAGAGATCAGGATTATGAAAAATCTGTAAGACCATGAGAGATCTGAACGAATAAAGATCTGAACTATGAGATTACTGGACTATAAGAGAGATCTGGACCATGAGAGAACAGGACTACGTGGCATCTGGACTATGAGAGATCTGGACTATGACAGATCTGTACAATGAGATTTCTGGACCATGAGGGATCTTGACTATAAGACATCTGGAATATGAGAGATCTGGACCATAAGTGATCTGAATTATAAGATTACTGGACTATGAGAGATCCAGACTTTTAAGAAACATCTGGACAATGAGAGATCTGGTCCCTGAGAGATCTGGACCCTCAAAGACCTGGGTTATTAGAGATCTGGAACATGAGAGAACTGGATTATAAGAGATCTGGACCATGAGAGATCTGGACTATGAGATTAAGGACTACTAGAGATCCTGACTATGAGAAATCTGGACGATGAGAGATCAGGATTATGAAAAATCTGTACAATGAGATTTCTGGACCATGAGGGATCTGGACTATGAGAGATCTGGACTATGAAAAATCTGGACCATTACAGATCTGGACTATAAGAGAATTAGACTATGAGATATCTGGACCATTAGAGATAAAGACTATGAGAGAACTGAACTAAGAGATTTCTTGACTATGAGACATCTGGACTTTGAGAAAAGTGGACTATGAGAGTTTTGGACAATCACGATCAGGACTATAAGAGATCTAGACGATGAAAGGTTTAAACTATAAGGGATCTGGATTACAGGACATCTGAACTACAAGACATCTGGACTATGAGAGATCCTGACTATGAGACATCTTGGCTGTGAGAGATCAGGTTCATGAGAGATCTGGATATGAGACATCTGGACAATGAAACACCTGGACTATGAGAGATCCGGTAAGTGAGACATCTTGACCATGAGAGATCTGGACTATGAGAGATCTAGAAAATGAAAGGTTTAAACTATAAGGGATCTGGACTACAGGACATCTGAACTATAAGACATCTGGACTATGAGAGATCCTGACTACGAGACATCTTGGCTGTGAGAGATCAGGTTCATGAGAAATCTGGATTTGAGACATCTGGACAATGAGACATCCGGACTATGAGAGATCCGGTAGGTGAGAGATCTTGACCATGAGAGATCTGGACTATGAGAGAGCTGGATTATGAGAGATCTGAACTATGAGATTTCTGGACTATGAGAAATCCGGGCCATGAGAGATCTGGACCATGAGAGATCTGGACTATAAGAGAACTTGATCATGAGATATGGACCATGAGGGATCTGTGTAGGGGAATCTCTTCATACATTTAGGTTAAGAAATATAGAGTAATTATCTTTTAGTAAGAAGCCACAACTAATCTAGGTTGGCCTGTTCCTGCAGCCCCACGACCCTGAGATTGTAAGCAAGGCTGTCTTGCAGGAGCCTGAACCATCTGTCTGGTGGAACATTTAGTCTCTGCAAGGGTCAAGATGAGCCTAAACAAAGTGTTGTGGGGCAACTTTCTACAACATAATTGGCGAGCCAGCCAGGAGGGGAAGGGAAAACCTTGGGGAAACACACGGCCAATCTTAAGAAGCATTCAGGGTTATCCAGATGAAAGGTGGGAGTTGGCAAGGTATAATGGGTGGTATGAATGGGCATTGTTTACAGCTAAAGGGGTAGTTCCTGAAGAATGTATTTTATGCACTGAATCTCCACTGTCAGTTCCAACCGTAGTTCCTGAGAAGTACACATTTAGAGAATGTGCAGAATACCAAAGTCAGAAATGTAAAGAGGGAAAGTTCACCATAGATAGCGACTTGCTAGAATGTTCACCTTTATATAAGAGGTTGTTTAAATATCCTATTTGTGGTATTGTGTGTAGGCTCATATATGGGTCCAGACGTAATCATGATTATCTAGATAAATGTCCAACTTGCAAGCTTGATTCTAAATGTGCAGAATTCCAGTTGTCAACTGATCAAATTGAGCCACCAATGGCGTACAAGGTAGACTACACACAGAGTTATGAGTGTTTTGCTAGTGGAGGATTCTTAAATGACTCCGGAGGTATAGAAGTGGGGAACACTACTGTACATTGCAATGTTACTTGGGTACTATCTTGGTTTCCACACGCAAAAAGAACTCCAATTTTTGTCCATGAACCAGTGTGGTTTGAAAACCCAGGTCCACGTCAGGAAAAGTGTGAAGACTTAACTATGACAACTCCAAATTTACATCTGTTTTGTGAACAGTCTAATGGGATTGCAGATAGCTACTGGATGTGTGGGGATGACGTGTTACGAAATGTCCTTCCACACAAGTGGATAGGGCTATGTGCCTTAGTGAGATTACGAATATTAGTAGTAAAGACATATGAGGGTGTAAGCCAGGCCCTTAACATCAGGGACATTACAGAGGGAGCGTCAAGGGTTAAGCGTCAGTTTACACCTTTTGAAACAATCAAATTGGATGCGATAGGTCTGCCAACAGGCATACCAGATGAATTCAAGGCCCAAAATGAAGTAAAAGCTGGGTTGGAGTCCATTCTTCCTTGGATAACAATTAATAAAAATGTAAAGTGGATACATTACCTATATTACACACAGCAGAGATTTGTAAATTACTCAACTGAAATGTTCAAAGCATTTGGTGAACAACTTCATGCCACAAGCACAATGACATTACAGAACAGACAGGTTTTAGATTGGATGTTAGCAGAAAAAGGTGGGGTGTGTGCGAGATTTGGAAAATATTGTTGTACTTATATCCCTAACAACACAGCTCCTGAGGGAGCTTTCTCTAAGGCCATGGAAAACCTGGAGGGACTGAGAGCAGAACTTCAGAAGAATGCTGGTAGAGGGGGATACCTGTCATTGGACTGGTTGGACCAAATTTTAGGAAAATGGGGAGCCGTTTTGGCCAAAGCAGCCATGAGTGCTGTGATAGTTCTAATTCTGATTTTCTTTCTCACATGTTGCATCGTACCCATCCTTCGGAGGCAATGTGGGAGGCGGACAGAGAAGCAAATGGGACTCATGGCAAGCTTAGCTCTGGCCCACGAGATGCATAGAATGCCACCGAAACAGCTGGCACAGTGTGTGTTATATGAAGGAGGGACTGAGGGACCTGTACGGTTCCTGAACTTTGAAGGAGACGAAGAAGAGCAATGGACTTTCAGCAACACAAACATCATATCCAGTGAGCTGGGATGTTGAACTGAACATGGTTCATTCGTGGAGTTAAAGGACTACACTAATCACACACTGATCAAGGGTTAATCACATACTAATCAAGGGGTTTGTTGCAGGTTGCTACCATGTAATGTAATGGTATTATCAGAAGTTGACTGTTTTTCTATGCAAATGAAATTATGTCAGCGCATCCAGGAAATGGATGGTCGCCAGGGCACGGGGCCGTAAGATTCTTTCCCTGCTGAAACAGCCGAGCAGGGTTTTCAGTCTTACGCGCTGATATAATTTGAAATGATCCTAGCTATAGAATGATGATGAAGAAATTGAGCACCAACATGAGCTATCATGCTATCCAATGAACATTGATTACTGCATTTCTTGAGAATTGATATCACAATCTTATAACTTTTGCATAATTGGGGGAATTATATCACGATTTGATAAGGTTACATAATTCATATAACTGGTTAATGCATTTTGATGTTTGTTTCATGTCATATATTATTAAGTCTTAGATGCAGCAAATCACACAACATTTAGAATTTAGTGAACATGTTTTATTTTAATCACTTAAGGATGTTTAGTGTTTGATATGATGATTAGGTTTTTATGAAAGTAAGAACTTTCAAAGGGGGGACTGTGTAGGGGAATCTCTTCATACATTTAGGTTAAGAAATATAGAGTAATTATCTTTTAGTAAGAAGCCACAACTAATCTAGGTTGGCCTGTTCCTGCAGCCCCACGACCCTGAGATTGTAAGCAAGGCTGTCTTGCAGGAGCCTGAACCATCTGTCTGGTGGAACATTTAGTCTCTGCAAGGGTCAAGATGAGCCTAGACAAAGTGTCGTGGGGCAGACATGACATCATGAGGGGCCTTCTGGAGAATACACACACATCCACATATGCTGGGTCCGAACTGTCCGCTCGGATACTACATGCTACTGCTACGTGCTACTGCTAGATCCTACTCCTACATACTAAACACGTTGGCCCAATTCGGACACACTAGACGAGCGGTGGGGAAAGACGACCCCCGCAGGCAGAGAGTAGGTACTGCGCCCATGCAGACAGTGGTAACTGAAGCCCCTCATCTGCGGGCCTGGCTGTAGTACTGCAGCTGTGCAGTTTAATGATGGAATAAGTGAGCTTTACCTCCATGATGTCGCCACATATTTGCTCATAAGATGATTACTTGGGCAAATATGACACCATGACATGACAAAGAGATACAACCGCACATTTTTTAGGACAGAGTGTGAAGTTACATGAAACTTACATCTGTACTGCTGCAGTCCCGCCTGCTGCTGCTGCTGCCGCGACATGGAGCGCGCTGCTGTGGCCAGCCGGCGTTCGCGACACATTTAAATAGGCAGAGCAGCTGGTGGCGCTAGCATCACATGCGCTTCTACAACTTTTAAGAGGATGAAGAAGAAGCCCGTGGTGCATTTTGGGTCAGTAGCATGCCCGTAGGATGCACCGAGACCAACCTACAATGTGGGCGTGTCTAGTATCTGAAGTAGCATGCTACTCGCTCCGGTGGCCAATTCGGACATGCTAGATACTACTTCGACTACTACTTCGACTACTACTTGGCAATTCGGACGCAGCTATACACACACACCCATACACATACACACACACATACACACACAGGATAAAAGGGAGTAGAAGAAAAGCTAGGGAGGCTTCCCTTGGTCTTGGTCGAGACTCTGTTTGTCGTTTGTGCTGATTTCTACATCCGTACAATAAAGACGCCCAGGCTGTACTCATCCTGTCTCCTGTACATTGTTTTACTAAGTTTATGCTGGACTTTCTACAACAGACCATGATAGATCTGGGTTATTAGAGATCTTGATAATGAGAGATCTGGACCAGGAGACATCTGGTCTATGAGAGATCTGGACAATGGAAGGTCTGGACTACGAGACATCAGGACTATAAGAGATCTGGACCATGAGAGTTCTGAATTATGAGATTTCTGGACTATCATAAATTTGAGATTATGAGAGATCTGGAGTAGGGGAGACCTGGATCAAGAGAGATATGGACAATGAGAGATCTGGACCCTGAGAGATCTAGACCATGATAGATCCAGACCACAAGAGATCTTGACCATGAGAGATCTGGACTATGAGACATCTGGACCATGAGAGATCTAGACCATGAAATATCCGGACTATAAGAGATCTGTACAATGAGATTCCTGGACTTAGAGGGATCTGGACCATGAGGGATCTGGACTATGAGAGATCTGGACTATAGGAGATCTGAATGATGAAAGATCTGGACCATAAAAGATCTGGATCATGAAAGATCTGAACTAAGAGAAATCTAAATTATGATAGATCTGGACCCTGAGAGACCCGGACCATGAGAAATCTGAACTATGAGAGAGCTGGACTATGACAGATCTGGACAATAAGAGATCTAGACCATGAGAAATCTGGACTATAAGAGAACTGGATCATGAGAGATCTTGATTATAAGAGATCTGTACAATGAGATTACTGGAATATAAGAGATCTGGACTATGAAAGATCTGGACTATGAGAGATCTGGATTATGAGAGATCAAGACCATGAGACATCTGGATTATGAGAGATCTGTACTATGACAGATCGAGACTATGAGAGATCTGGACCATTAGAGAGTGAGACTATGAGAGATCTGGTCTATAAGAGATCTGGGGCCTCATGTATCAACACTTGCGTGGGACTCATACCAGAAAGGAGCGCACGCAAGGTCCATCACGCTGAAAAAAATCCGTATGTATCAAGGTGTGCGGGCGCCGAAAGCCACGTGTGTTTCCTTGATAAATCCCAATCAGCTTGGAATTGAGGGCAGATGTCGGAGTGACCGGGCCCGCCCCCGTTACGCCCTCCTATAAATATGCAGATTTATTTAAATAGGGTCTCCCTGTCCTCGCACGCAGACAAAATGACAAGAAAAACTAAATTTACAGCGTGCGAGGTGGAGGTGCTGGTGGCGGAGGTGGAGGAGCGACAGCGTGTTTTGTTTGGCAGCCTGTCCAGTGGCGTCAGTGTAAAACGAAAACGCTTGGAGTGGGAGAAAGTTTCCAAGAGGGTGAACGCAGTGGGTTCTGAGATACGCACCCCCGCGGAGATTAAAAAAAAGTGGTCGGACCTCAAGGTGGAGGTCAAGCGGCGTACAGCTGCCCTCCGGAGGAGTACCGGCCAGACAGGTGGGGTTCCGGGGGAGGAGACCCTCACGCCGTTTGAGCAGCGGGTGGTGGCGATTATTATTATAGGGTAAGTGGCGTGTCACACAAATGTCCACATGCTTTGCCATCCCACTGAGCAAAAGACGTATATTAGACGTCTAGTCTAAGTTTATACTTCATTTCAACTTCGGGATTCAGTCTATTTTTAGACGTGATTTATACTTCGCCCTTAACTTCATTTTTCGATAACTTTTTATGCAATAAACAACTGTAATGTGCATAACTGACCTCTAAATACTGGATTACATTACCGTGGAGAGAGATGTAAACGCAACAGATACACAGAAGCAGGAATTGAAATGAACCAATATTTTTATTGTGTCACAGAAATCAATGTGTTGGCCGCGTCGCCGGCTTACGGAACCCCGGCCCGCGGCAGCCTGTCCGCCGGCTCGGAGTCGTCGGCCAGGACCAGCGGCATTCGGGCCACCCCGGCCCCAGCACCAGCACCAGTATCAGCACCAGCGCGCCGACAAGCGGTGGAGCGTCCACCAGCCGCAGCGCTTCCGCTGGACCACCCGGACGCAGTGGAAGGGTTCTCACAGAGGCGGTCCTGCAATTGCAGGAAGAAATCATCGGGGGATCGCGGGGATCAACGAGCGGCTGGACCGGCTCGTAAATGTCCTCGAGCGTCTGGTGGCGAAAATAAATTAATTTAGCTAATTTAACTGTGTATGCACTTCTTACCCATTCACACTGTGGCGATGAGATTCTCCCGCGCGAGGACGGCGGCCCGGCAGGATCAGCTCGCATCCCTCCGTCTGCTGCTGGTTCGTCATGTGGGGCGACGTGCTGCTCGGCCACGGGGATGTGGTGCACACTTGTCACATAGTGAGTCACCAAACACCGCCACACAGCGTTGCCAAAGTGCCGTCAACGCAAGTATCGGCTCAACGCCAACTTCTACACCACCTCCTCACTTCCCGTGGATTTGCGCTGGAACCGACACTCGTGTCGCGATGATAAATCTGGACGTGTGAGCCGATCTGGGCAAACACAAGGTTTTCTGGCGCCGCCAGCGTTGATACATGAGGCCCCTGGACTGTGAGATTTCCGGACCATTACAGATCTTGACTTAGAAAGATCTGGACTTTGAGAGATCTGGACTATGAGAGATTTGTAGCATGAGAGATCTTGACTATGAGAGACTTAGATTAGGAGAGATCTAGACTATGAGAGATCTGAATTATGAGAAATCTGGAATATGAGATATCTGAACCATGAGAGATCTGGACTATGAGAACCAACAGACTCATGTCAGAAGAGAAAAGTAGAGGACCAGGTCATGTTACCCTCGGAACGCTATAGGAACAAAGGTGAAGTTCAAGTTTCTTCTTTTTATAATGAAAATGAACCGAAATGAGAATTTTGACTTCGTCTACTAACTCACCTGTTTGAAGTTTCGGAAAGGGACGAACTGGACGATGTCCCGGAGGACGGGTTCCCCTTTCAGTGATCGCAGGATCCCGTCATCCCTGTCCAGCATCTGCATGTCACTGAAGTCGGCGTTTCCGATCCCGACAATGATGACGGACATGGGGAGGTGGGAAGCCTGGACGATGGCTTCTCTGGTGTCGGCCATGTCGGTGATGACGCCGTCCGTCAAGATCAGCAGAATAAAGTATTGCTGAAACAAAAACCAGAAACAGAGAAGATGATCCGGTGTCTCCTGGAAATGGTCTCAGCCCTTGGGTTGATGAAGGATCTTCTCTCAGGATGAAACTTTGATTTGATTTTTATTACAAACTTTGAAATTAAAGATAAAAAAATGAAAGGTGAAATAAAACTCGGAGATGTGGTTTCTCGCTGAGTTTTAAAGAAGCAGCTGTGAGTTTTCTGAACACTGGGGTGTTTTTGACATTTCTGAGTTCACAGCACATTTGGAGAACGTCAGCTGGTTCCTCAGAGACCATCTGGAGGTTGGAGAAGAACGTGGAGCTGAACGTCAGACTCTCCTCTCAGACTGAAGGAGGTTCCTCTGAGGTTCAGTCACTTTTCAAACTCTCAGTGTGACCTCCAACTAAACATCTCCTCTTGTTCGCTCTCAGCTGATGTTCTCCTGATTCATTAACTCCCTTCCTGGCCAATCCTGACTTCAGACTCACCACAGCTGACTGTCAACTTCCTGCCTACTCTAACCTGTCTGCAGCCGACCAATCAGAGAGCAGCATCCCCTGTAGGATCTTACCATGGCCTCTTTAGTGTGGACCTCCTGTGAGGCGGAGTTGGCGACCTTCTGGATGATGGGGGCGATGTTGGTGGGACCATAGAGCTTCAGTTTCGGTAGGCAAGCCTGGTAAGCCTCCACGACCCCCTGGATACCTGACCGAGGCAGAACCAGAACCAGAACCGAACCAAAGTCAGAACCTTCCCAAAAAACACTGAGAGGAGGTCAGGAGGCAGATCTGTGGAGCTCAGAGGGTATCACCTCCTGCTCCTCCTTTCATCTCACTCACACACACACACACGCACGCACGTGCACACACACACACACTGAGTGTTAATTAAGAATTATGGTGCTGAAGTGTTCGTCTGCTGAGCAGTGACCTTTAACCTTTAACACCAGAGAAGGTGTGAGACCTTCAGATTGAGGTGGACCTCTGATCCAGGAGGAGGGACCCTCAGACTGTTCTGGTCCGTGACCCAACGGGTCCACAGGGAGACGGACCAGAACTAATGAGTCGCCAGATCTCAGCGAGAGCTGGAAGTCTGATAAAATCCCTGAGTGCAGCTTTAGGGAGGCATGACTCTAAAACCTTAGAGAAAAATCGGACTGTCTGACTGTTGGACAGTTTGACAGTCGGACAGTCGGACTGTCAGTGGCTCATCTGCTACTAAAGGAGATGTTTAAGTTAGCTGTAATCCGAACTTCTGAAGACCTCTGTTTTTATTCCAGATGTTTGTCTGTGTCGGAGACTCACTCCTGTCGGACTAAACCTAAGGTATCTGTGGTGGTCTACAGCTCAGACTGAGGGAGCTCCTCCTCCTCACCCTGCTCCTCCTCCTCCTCCTCCTTCTGCTTCTCCTCCTCACCCTGCTCCTCCTCCTCCTCCTCCTTCTCACATGCTCACCATCAAACACACCTTCTCATTTCTCCTGTCAGACAGGATAGAGGACACAGACACGTACCTGCACACTCGGGGTTGTCCTCGTTAAAATTCACAGCAAAGTCGTGAGACACCTGAAGAAGAAGAAGAAGAAGAAGAAGAAGAAGAAGAAGGAGGAGGAGGCAGGGTTAAAGAGCTTGGAAAGGAACGTCACTGTGCTTCGACCACATCATGAGTCAGAGTTTTGTCCGCAGTGGAGGTCGATAAGCTCCGCCCCCTTTAACGAGAAACTGCAGAGAGATCCTGAATGCAGGCAAGGCCACCATCTACAGCAGACAAGGAGAGATCTGTAACCAAAGCACATGTTCAGGTTCTGCGATCAGTTTCTCAGTAAAGGGGCAGAGCCTAACAACCTCCACTGTTACATGTCACTCACACCACATGAGGTTTGATGATGATGCATGAGGTTTGATGATAATGATCACATGACATAAAAGGTTAACCTCCACCCACATCAGCTGATTCTCATAAAGCCCCTATCAGCAGATCACCTCCAATAATCAAACTGTCAAATATGATAATGAATATTTTTTGATATTGTTGAGAATTTTTTAGTATATCTTAATATTTTTGAGTATTGGATATTTTTGGATATTTTTTATTATTTCTGGGTATTTTTTAATATTTTTGAATATTCTTTGATATTTTCAGATATTTTTGAGTAATTTTGAATATTTGTGGATATTTTTGAATATCATTAGATATTTTGGGAAATTTTGGGAAAATTTTGGATATTCTGGGAAATTTGAGAAATTTTGGGATGTTTTTAAATATTTGTCATTTTTTAAAATATTTGTGAATATTTATGAGTATAATTTAATATTTTTTGTATTTTTGGAAATTTTCGAGTATTTTTGGAAATTTTCGAGTATTTTTGGATATTTCTGGATATTTTTTAATATTTTTGGTTCTATCATGTAAAGTCGATAATGATTGTCTTTGTCGCCTTAATCAGCTGAATGTGATAAACATGCTCTTCGTCAACATTAACAGGACGATCTGGACAGATGTCTGTGGAGTTTGAGGACCACACTCCCCCCCCCCCCGGGTCGAGTTTATTCCTGCTGAAGATCTTTATCAGTGCATGATGGAAATTTAGCAGCAGAGCGGCATCATGGGAAGAGGAGTACTGTGAGGAGGAGGAGGAGGAGAAGAAGGAGGAGGGGGTCGGCTGATAATTTCTGTCGCCCAGCGGGGTCCGCCCCCTCCCTCCCCCGCTGACAGAGAGCATGCTGGGAGAGACGTTGAGCTGAGCAGTCCAATAACCTTGTAGTCAGGAGGGATCTGAGCGCCAAAGCCGAACGCCGGGAACATTTTGTCGCTGTGAGGAGAGAAAGAAGAGAGGACGGACTGTGATTGGCTGTCAGCAGGAGTTAATGAGGTCATTCAGACCACAAAGGAAAGGAATGACTCCTGATAGGCTAAGGGCACGCCTGAGGAGTGAAGAGGAAGAGCCAGACTTAAACGACACGAGCTGCTGGGATCAGGCCTAAAAAAACGATGGATTTTCATTAGTCAGAAACGTTTAAAACTCTGATTTAGTTTCATTCTTGTTTTCATTTAAAACATTATTATGAAATAAAAACTTTATTATAAAATAGAAACTTTATCATAAAATAAAAACTTTATTATGTCCTAAAACAGGATCCGTGAAATTAAAGTCCAGTTCGGTTAAGTGAAGTCGGCTCACAAGAGTCTGGATCAGATGGTCTTTAACTGTTTCTCTTCTAATATACTATCTAATATACTGATCTGATTGGACTGATGTGATTGGACTGATCTGATTGGCTGCTGATTGGACTGATCTAATTGGACTGGTCTGATTGGACTGATCTGATTGGGCTGCTGAATGGACTGATCTGATTGGACTGATCTGACTGGACTAATCTGATTGGCTGCTTGCTCACCTGTCGTAGTCCTGGCAGATCTCCCCCACAGCCACCAGAGCCTTTAGATACTCGTTGGGCTGGAAAGGGTGGATGTAGTGCAGAGAGCAGCTGTTCCGGGGGTCTCCGTTAGATGCTGTGAAGTCGATTGCTACCTGGAGACAAGAGGACCAATCAGAGATCAGAACCAATTAATGGTCACATGGTTTCCTCAGGTGTTCAACAGTCTGACCAGACTCTGTCCTGCCTGGTTTAAAAGTATAAAATCTGATTCTGGAGGTCGACTCGGTCTGGGATCTGTGACTGAATATGAATCCTGTCCACAAGGGACAGTGCTGCCGCCATTCCTGTTCACACTGTATATGTCAGACTTCAAATACTGCACTGAGTCCTGACACATCCAGAAGTACTCAGATGACACCGCTATTGTGGCATGTATCAGAAATAGACAAGAAGCTGGATACAGAGATCTGATAAGAGCCTTCAGTGACTGGAGTCACAAAACTGCCTCCTCCTCAACACCTCAAAGACAAAGGAGATGATCATAGACTTCTGTAGATGCAAACCCCCTCTTCAGCCATTGAACACCTGTGGAGTGGACATCCAAGTGCTGACATCATATAAATACCTAGGTGAACACCTGGATAATAAGTTGGACTGGTCTAAGAATATAGACTACATCTACAGAAAGGGGCAGAGTCGCCTCTCTGGCCTGAGAATACTCCGACATCTGTGGTTAGATGCTGCAAATGTTTTATCAGTCTGTGGTGTAGATCTACAGTTTTCTGTTCTACGCTGCAGCCTGCTGGGGAGGAAGCACTAAACACAAAGATGGAGAAGTATGAACAAACTGGTGAAAAAGGCTGGCTCTGTGTTTGGACTCAAGCTGGACTCAGTGGAGGATGTGGTGGAGAGATCTACACTGAGAAAGGTGAAGTCTATTCTAAAGAACATGGATCACCCACTTCACAACACCTTGATGGACCAAAGGGCCAATGGTGGTGGATGGCTCCTCTCTCTTCACTGCAGGACAGAAAGATTCAGAAGAACTTTTGGACCAACAGACATCAGACTTTATAACTCTACTGCAAACACTAAATAACTTAGGAGACATGATAAATGAGAAGACAGACAATTGAATTTCCCTTTGGGGATTAATAAAGTTCTTCTTGTTCGTAATCCCGTTCAGCCGTCTGAAAAACCTGCAGACCGGATCCTCCACAGACCAGGACAGAAACAAACCAACAAACAAACAAACAAGCAAAAAACAAACAAATAGACAAACAAACCAACAAACAGACAAACAAACAAAAAAACAATAAACAAAAAACAAACAGACAAACAAACAGACAGACAAACAAACAAACAGCTGACAACAACCTACGTTTGTGAACACAGGTTTACTCATTAAACGAGTCAGAAAGAGGAGGAACCACTGTGAAGGATTAAAAGGTCGAAACTCTCTTTACTTTCTTTCCCTGAAAAAACTCGGACCAGTAAAAAGACCAGAACCAGTAAAAAGACCAAAACCAGTAAGAACCTGAAACCTGATCCAGACTTCCATTTTAGTCAGAGGGGCAAAAGGCTGCAGCTTCACACTGGTTAAACTGGTTGGATCCCAGTAACAGCTGTAGGAGTTAACTGGGCCATGGGGAGGCTGCACAATGTATTACCATGGAAACTGTTTCCATAGTGACATCAGAATCACTGTCAGAACACAACAAGTGGAAATAAAGGCAGGAAGTGGACCAGGATATGACCTGTGTGTGTGTGTGTGTGTGTGTGTGTGTGTGTGTGTGTGTGTGTGTGTGTGTGTGTGTGTGTGTGTGTGTGTACTCACTGTAAACTGGATCTGACAGCCCCCCATGATGTAATCCAGGAAGGAGTGCATCTTGATGATCTGCAGACGGAGAAGATGAGAGGATGGGAGGATGAGTGAAGAGGATGAAACTCTTCATCAGCTGATTGATCGACCAGCTGATCAGCCAATCACAGACATGCCAGGAGAACAGTAGACACTTCATGAGGATGTAAAGTCTGAGAAATGTGTGTGTGTGTGTGTGTGTGTGTGTGTGTGTGTGTGTGTGTGTGTGTGTGTGTGTGTGTGTGTGTGTGTGTGTGTGTTTTAGAGAGGAAAACCAAAAATACACAAGAGAAAAACAAAAAAAAAACAAACTCCTTCTGTTTCTTGTCGAGAAAAAAACCTTAGTGTCAGACGGGGACAGTCAGGTCTTTTCTCTCAGATCTGAAGTCCTAAAAGTCGGTTCACCTAAGAAAGTCTTGGACTCTGACTCTCAGGTGATCCTGATCTCAAGTGAACTCATCAACACCAGCGGCGCCGAGTTCATTTTAGAGGTGGGGGGGTCGTGGGGGTTCTTGAGTGACTGTTGGTGTAAATTTCTAACAACAGAGTCCGTCAACACTTGTCAATATGAAGCTGCTCTTTTTCCACACAGTGAGCTGCCGAGGTTTTTCTCTTTAGTTTATCAAAGTGTCATATGAGAGACGTCAACATCTGCACTGCTGACAGTGACATGGACTGCAGCGACTATATTCTCATTATTCATTTTAAACAGGAATGATAATCAGAGGTCAAACCAAATGATCTGTTCATGCTGCGGTTTCTGACCACAAAAAATTTGAACAACTGAATTCTCTAAAAGTCAGAAACTAGATCACACCAGCATGAGACCATAAGACCGTGAGACCATGAGACCATGACACCATGAGACTGTGAGACCATGAGACCATGAGACCGTCAGATCATGAGACCAAGAGACCGTGAGACCATGAGACCGTGAGGCCATGAGACTATAGGAGACCATGAGATTGTGAGACCATGAGACCGTGAGACCATGAGACCGTGAGACCATGAGACCATGAGACCATGAGACCGTGAGACCATAAGACCATGAGACAGTTTGTTATTACATGTTTGTTATAACATGTTATTACATGTCTGTTATTCCATGTTGTCATTACATTTTGTTATTACATGTCTGTTATTACATGTTGTTATTGCATGTTATTACATGTCTGTTATTACATGTTTGTCTTTAGTGTTCCTCTGTCCTGCAGTCATGTTTTGGAGTTTACAGACCTGTAGTTTATTTATTATTATTTTCTATTTGGTTTATTTATTACCTGTAGTTTATTTCAGACCCCCGTAGTTACCTGTGTTCAGGTGTCCTCTTGTGTTACAGCTGTTTTCCTAAAGAACCTCACTGGTCTGACCTGATAACCAACTTCAGTATTCTCCTTTTTCTCATTTTTCTGCTGAACAGACTGAAGAACCCAGTTTTACCCTTTAAAGATGAGCTGAAGTTGGACAGAAGTCAGCGCTCTGACTCGCCCTCTGCAGACCAGAGGCCCTGAAACGGAGCTGCGGATTTATCATCTTCTTCTCCTGACTTCAAACATGTGGAGTTATTATTCTCTCCAGCAGACCCTGCAGTTAATCCCCCTCTCTCCCATCCTCTCTGTGCTGGATAACCTCCTTTTGCTGCTCCTCCCTGGAGTAAGCTCCATGTTTCTGCAGCCTGACTCTCTGTTAGATGATGGGGGCACTGACCTCCTCCCCCCAGCCACACAGAAATAGATCATAATGTAAGAAAACTGCCTTTCTATAGGAAGGGGGACGAGGAGGCTATAAAAAGGTTCAACAACATGCAGCTCCCTGAGGAAAACTCACAGCTCCATTTCACATCTGAAGATACGCTGCTCTGAAACGCTTTCTCATTTCTTTTATTTTCCTTGTAAATTCAGACTATGTCTGTCTGAGGATTTAGAGGACGGACCCAAACTCAAGGACTGAATATTCTAGACTGTAAACATGGACTGTACACACACACACACACACACACACACACACACACACACACACACACACACACACACACACAGGCTCTCTACAATCTCACAGATATTCTCAGGATTTACAGGTTTAGTGAAAACAACTGACGCCAGTTTGATTTGGATGAAGAAAACATCTTTACTTCAACAAACAAGAACTGTGAGGAGTCTCAGTTTCTCTGTAAACAGTCAGAGTATCAGTTTATCTGTAAATCGTCTCCCTTCTCTCTGGTTTCCTGTTCCTCACTCAGATCAGGGTCTCAGTCAGTACATTTCCATGACACTCGAGAAAACACAATTATTTCCTTACTCCGATTAAGACCGGACAACTGAAGTTTAAGAACTCTGATTGGAGAACTCCAATTAGGACACCCAGATAATGCGATTGGAATTCGATTTTCTCTACCATGTAACCAGCGTAGTCAGAGTATGATCGGACAATGCATGTGCTCGTGCGCCACGCCCCCATAACCCCGTAACAAAAACACCAGGGAAGAAAAAGGCTGCATCTGCAGAAAAAGTAGCACGTCCATCATGTAGGACAAAAACAACGCTGTACGATGCTCCATCTTCTTGCTCCAAAATGCCCAGCAGCAGTTGTAGACACTTCTGACATCTGGCACGGACTTGCTGTTGGTGTTGACGCTGCTGAAAAGACCCATATCGCTCCCTAGTTTTGGGGAGGAGGACACGTTCACTTCACTAATTCAATTTTCTCAGCTGCATGTATACGCTGACAAGGAGAGAAGTCCAATTAAAACGAATTATGAGCTTAGACCGATTAAACTGTGCATGTTAACGAACTGAGTGTAGATGTTTGGTTGTTCTTAGCTGACCTTCATGCAGAGAAAGAAAGCCTCCTGATATGGAGGTCCTGATGGAGGTCCTGATGGAGGTCCTGATGGAGGACTGAGGTCCTCCTGCTTTTGCTCTCCATACTGACTGTTTCTCCTGCAGACAATTTAACGTGCTGACACCTCATTGGTCAATGCTGTAAGGGTTATAAATGCACATTAAGACCCTCGTCTGACTGAAGTCCAGACCTGAAGAAAAGACTATTTCATGTTGTAAAAAAATTAGGTTTCCTGTCTTTGTTTCTGAAAGCTCAGCATTTGTTCGTTATTGGAGTCATTATTCTTGATTGACATGTTTTTATTTTCACTTTTACTTTCAGGCCCAAACTCTGAGTGTGAGCTGCTGTCTGTCTGTCTGACCCTCTGTTTGTGTCTGGCCGTTCCATCCGTCTGTCTGTGAGGAGCTCAAACCCTCAGATTCATGATGAAATGATAAATACAGCTGGGAGCATTAATCAGTGCCTGTTGGCCAGCAGTGTCAGTCCTAATGTAATTATGTGTTTCTTAGCGTTCACTGTCACTGGGGCGGACGAACAAACAGAGGACAGGATTAGCATACGTCACATTATCTAACTGTGATTTATTACATCTGGAGGATAATTAGGACTCCATCAGTCCCAAATCGGCCTCATTTGCTAAAAACTGAATCTTTGTGTTTCTTTGAAGCCTCCCATCATCTCAGACGATTCACAGCAACACTTAATAAAACACAATTTTTCTGGAGGGTTTGACGCTGCTTTTGAGCTCTCCTTGTTTTACGGGGCTGTCGGTGGAGTCTGGCTGGCAGACTGTTAGAGGAACCAATTATGTGTCGCTGAGCAGCCTGAATAACCTGACATTTCCTGCCAGACGGAGCTGAATGGTGCTCAGACACAGTGCGAGGGGAGCCTGGGGAATCCTGCCACCGAGAGAAAGCCAGATAATATTTAGCCTGATGACACTCCACACAGAGCGATCCTCGCTTCGAAACAACCGTTAGAGGACAGTGACACGGAGTAAAGCAAAGCGAAAGACGGGGAAGGATAAGTGAGTGACTGTGACGGCTGGGAGGGAAACGACACTCCGTAGAAATATACATCTATCCATAAGATCAGAGAAGTGCAGAAACCGAGGTTTCTGTAAAAACCACAGGCCTGCGGGTTAGCATGTGTCATAGCAGAAACACAGTTACTAAAACAATGAAACATTGGAAACATCTGAAAACATCGGAAACATCGGAAATATCGAAAAACATCAGAAACATCTAAAAACTTGGAAACATCTAAAAACGTCGGAAATATCAAAAATATCTAAAAACATCTGAGACATCTAAAAACATCACTAAAACATCTAAAAACATTGGAAACATCGGAAACATCTAAAAACATTGGAAACATCTAAAAACATCAGAAATATCAAAAATATCTAAAAACATTGGAAACATCGGAAACATTGGCAACATCGGAAACATCTAAAAACATCTAAAACATTTAAAAAAATCTAAAAACATCAGAAACATCAAACACGTTGGAAATATCAAAAATATCAAAAACATCACAAACATCGAAAACATCTGACACATCAGAAACATCAGAAATATCAAAAATATCGGAAATATCGGAAACATCTAAAAACATCTGAAATATAAAAAAGTCGGAAACATCTGACACATCGGAACGACTAAACGACACTTCCTCTGCTCGATATCAAAATTATTTAAGCCAATCAGAATCCGGCAGGAAAGAAGGTCTGTACAGAGAGCAAAAGCAGGAGGAACATGATTCGCTGTAACGTCGGTATAAAACACGGTTAAATGATAATGAGGATGTTCGTGTGGTTTACCTTGCACTGGTTGAGAATGACGATCCCAGAGTTCTTGTAGTTCTTCTTCTTGACTCTGTATTTAGGATTTATGCAAGGCCACTGGACCTGAAAAAAACAGCGCAAACAGAAAACAGCTGATTGAAATTCTGAGACCAAGAAACTAGTAGAACAGAGGAACTATGAAAACAGAGAAACTATGAAAACAAAGAAACTACAAAAACAGAGGAACTACGTAAACAAAGAAACTACGAAAACAAAGAAACTATGAAAAAACGAGAAACTACAAAAAAGAGAAACTACGATGTCAGAAAAACTAGTGTTAAAGAAACTACAGTGTCAGTGAAACTCCCCATGGTGACAGAGACCCTCATGTGAAGTTCAGTCACTGGATTAAATATTTGGTTAAAAAGACAGAAGTGTCATTACAATGAAAATTATATCTTGCTTTCAAGTTAGGTCTGACCTTTCAAAATAAAAGCTTTGAGTCTCATTACAGCCCGTTTCCTGTTGTTTGATGGCTCAGATGGAGGGAGCGCTGATCAGACGGGAATATTCAGATTCTCATCTCTGTTAATGAGACAGCTGAACTGAGCTTCTCACTGTTCAGAGAACATTTAGCTGCTGTTGTCGTCTTTGGGGAGTTTGTGGAGAAAAAAAAACACATCCTGAGTCTTTAACGGACAGACAGAGAGCTCCTTTAATTAGCGGCGGTCTCCTCCTTGCCATCCAACAGCTGCCTCCTCTTCATTAGCCGGCGCCCGAGGTAATCACTCTGTCTGTTGGAATCAACCCTGCAGCACTCCTGGCCCAAAGGTGCATTTTTTAAAGCGCGGATATGCTGCTAATTGGCTCCTTCATGGACATCTGCAGAAACGGGCCTCTCTGCTGAAACCTGACCAGGTCAGAACCTGCAGAAAACTCTGGTTTGTAACCACGATAGAAACACAGCTAGAGAGGAGCGAACGCTGTCAAACGGTCCGAACTGAAGATTCAGTGTTCTGGTCTGAAAGACGCCATAGAGAGGCGTCAACAACGAGAGCAAAAACAGAAACTCCACTAAGAAGGGAAGAGAATCACCAAAACACAGGAGATATCTGAGGGGGTGGAGGAGGGGAGAGCATCGGCAATGGCACAGGAGACATCTGAGGGGGTTGAGGAGGGTGGAGGGGTATGGAGGAGGGGAGAGGAGGGGAGAGCTTCAGCAAAGGCACAGGAGACATCTGAGGGGTGGATGCGGGTGAAGGGGGGGAGAGGAGTGCGGATGCGGGTGAAGGAGGAGCATCAGCAAGGACACTGGAAACATTTGAAGGCGTGGAGGAAGGTGGAGGAGAGAAGAGCATCAGCAAGGACACTGGAGACATTTGAGAAGGTGGAGGAGGGGGAGGAGGGGAGAGCATCAGCAAAGACACTGGAGACATCTGAGGGGGTGGAGGAGGGTGGAGGAGGGGGGAGAAAGGGTGAAGGAGGGGTGGAGGAGGGGAGAGCATCAGCAAAGACACTTGAGACATCTAAGACGACAGAAGAAGTTGGAGGAGGGTGGAGGGGGGGTGGATGAGGGGTTAGAGGAGGGTGTAGGAGAGGAGAGCATCTTCGAAGACACAAGCAATATCTGGAGGGGCGGACAACACATACAGACACAGACACAAACTGACCTGTCGTCCGTCAATTGCTCCTCTCATCTCTTTGAATGTCGCCTCAAATTCTCCGATATAATCGTGTTTCCCGTTCGAGTCCCAGTCCCAAACCGTGCACTGAAACACGGACAGAGCTGTAAATGAATAGATGGATGGATGGATTTCTCTCTCATTATAACTCTTCTTTTTCTGTCTTTCTAATTTGAATCTTAACGATCATTGATCTCACTGTTGTTCACTTTGTTGCTGTTATCACGTTGTTGTCAGTGTTCTTTAGTTGTTTTCGTTTCTGTTGTTTTCATTGGTGTTTTTGTTGTTGTTGTCATGTCACATTGTTGTGGTTGTTGGTGTTTTAGTTGTTGTTAGTGTTCCTTTTATTGTTGTCATGTTGTTGTTTTTGTTTTCATTGTTGTTGGTATTTTAGTTGTTTTTGTTTCTGTTGTTGTTGTCTCATTGTTGTGGTTGTTGGTGTTTTTGTGGCTGTTTGTTTCGTTGGTGTTGTTTTTGTCATGTTAGTTTTGTTGTTCATGTTTTCATTGTTGTGGTTGTTGGTGTTAATATGTTGTTTGTGTTTCTGTTGTCATTGTCACATCATTGTGGTTGTTTGGTTGTTGTTTTTTGTTGTGGTTGCTGTTGTTTGTGTTTTTTTTTGTCACGTTGTGGTTGTTTTTGTTTTTTTGTTGCTGTAGTTTTCATTGGTGTTTTTGTTGTTGTCATGTTGTCATGTCACATTGTTGTGGTTGTTGGTGTTTTAGTTGCCGTTAGTGTTTCTTTTGTTGTCGTCATGTTGTTTTTGTTTTCATTGTTGTTGGTGTTTTAGTTGTTGTTTTCGTTTCTGTTGTTGATGTCTCATTGTTGTGGTTGTAGGTGTTTTTTGTGGCTGTTTTTTTTCTTTGGTGTTGTTTTTGTCATGTTGTTATTTTTTTTTCTTTACGTTTTCATTTTTGTGGTTGTTGGTGTTAATTTGTTGTTTGTGTTTCTGTCATTGTCACATCATTGTGGTTGTTTTTTGTTGTTGTTGTCATGTTGTTGTCACCTTGTTGCGGTTGTTGTTTTTTGTTGCCGTTGTCACCTTGTTGTGGTTGTTGTTGTCCTTAAAGGTGAGGAAGTGTGACTATTTGATTAATGACATAAATCCAGATGATGATGAACGTTTGAACAGATAAAGTCTAAAAGAACACACACAAGAACTAAACTCTGGATCTGCAGGTAAACCACAACAAAACGGGGGGTATTCCACGAAGCTGGCTTAGCTCAAAACCTGGCTTATTTCAGTTAGCTTGGCTAATTTTAGTGAGAGTTCGGTTCCACAAACGAGGCTTAGGGCTAGCGTGGCTTGGTAACCATGGTAACTCAGCCAGCGCAACAAGCCTGGTCCCAGGCAGGCTTACGGTCAAGCTAACCTTAGCTGTGTCTCAGAGAAAGTCCGACGGGCTTCCAGTAGACGCTTTGTGAACTGCATGTCACACAGTAATTTCATCTTTATCTGTAATAAATGATGCTCTTGTTCGGAAAAATTGAGAGCTTTATAAAACAACATAGGAATACGTGAATCCGTACATGCCTGATACTACACCAACCTCAAAGAGAAAGAGAAATTTAGTAACTGAGTGGGTAAAGAGAAGTACCGGTAAAATGTGTTTTTCACTGCTCTGTGGGTTCGATCCCATCAGCGGTAATTATTTGGAAATATCTGATTTTCTTTCTTTCTTTTATTCTGTGACTCTCAATGTACTGTCAACACATAACAGAATAATGGCACAAAGATCTCATCCAAAACACTGAAGGCGACAACAGAAACAATTCCCCATTAAAAAAACCTTCCTCTCACAAGTGGTCCATTCTGATTATGATGATGATAATGTAAAAGTGATGGCAAATGAGGACATGACTACTCTGTGTACAAGCTCATTTGTGTCTTCTCCCTTATTTAAATGAAGGGTGCTGTGCCACCATCATCCCTAATTAAAAAAAGAAAGAAAAAAAAAAGACATCTCCAGGTACATGTTTTTCTTCACTTTTTGTCTAAGTTTGCCTACTTTGGTTTTAGGTCTTACCTGTAGCTGCTATACTAATCCATTATGGATATCTATCTGTCAAATCAAGAACATGAATTATGCCTACAGTGCAGTAGCAGTTCTAGGCACGGGCGAACCGGGCAGCCGCCCAGGGCGGCATTTGTGTCATGACTCATGGGGGGCGGCATGAGCACTTCCAAAAAAGAAAGAAAAAGATAATTAAGTGGAAATGCTGATTAAGCATTTCCACTTATTGTTATTCTCCTGTTTCTTTATTAAGTGGAAATGCTGATTAAGCATTTCCACTTATTGTTATTCTGTTCTTTATTAAACTTATTATTATTATTAAGTGGAAATGCTGATTAAGCATTTCCACTTATTGTTATTCTGTTCTTTATCAAACTTATTAAGTGGAAATGCTGATTAAACATTTCCACTTATTGTTATTCTCCTATTTCTTTATTATTATTATTATTATTATTATTATTAAGTGGAAATGCTGATTAAGCATTTCCACTTATTGTTATTCTCCTGTTTCTTTATTAAGTGGTAATGCTGACTAAGCATTTCCACTTATTGTTATTCTCCTGTTTCTTTAATCTTATTATTCTTCCGCCGATTTTTGCCGCGCTTCAAACTTTAAACTATTCCACTCCCTCAGGACATGATGGCGTCTATTTTTTACCTTTCTACCCTTTCTACTTTTTGTTTTTTTTTACTTTTTGTGCCAAAATTTTAACATTGAAGTCAATGGGGAAATCTTCCAATTCTTCCTGTTATTCTTCCACCTTCTAAGCCTTATAACTTCAGCATACTTTCACCTAGAGACCTCATTTTTGCTTTAAAATGTTCATTCACTTGTCGACTATTAAAGTTGTACTCAGTTTTTTGATATCTTTTACAGTTTTTCCACAATTTAGCTTTAAGCAACTTGTGGTTTTCAGCTAATTTTCAGGCTTTATAATGGGTGTGTATTGGAGAGGCTAGAGTGACGGTTTGAAAAGCTAGAGTGCAGACCTCGTCTCTGATCGACAGAACCTTGCTCGAATATATCGCTCCCACGCCCACAAATCTCACTCCACAGCCATAAAAAATACATCAAAATGGAGGTATATGTGTCCTGCTTCTCACAAAAGAGGTTTCAAATCATTAAATCCTACCCCTTGGCCAGCAGGTTACCAACTGTCCAAATAGGCGGAAATCTCTCCCATTGGCCCTAATGTAATTTTTCTCCAAGAAAATCCTTATCGTCACTCAGGCTCAGACTTTTTTAACTCGCTGTTGTGGCCACATTTTTCAGAGTACAGACATGGAAAAACACATCACTGTGTTCATGAAGGGCGGAGGATTCGTACGATGTTCTTATTTTCATTCTGGGACTTAAGGAAATCATGCTATGTGAAGAAGTTCACAGGCCCTAAATTCACTGCAGTTCAGCACCTCTCAGTCAAACAGTAGGTCAGTGATTTGCCTTTGATCTCACAGCTGTTTAGGATGCAATCATTAACGAGACACACACATACACACACACACACACACACACACACACACACACACACACACACACACACACACACACACACACACATTCTTGTACCTGTTGCTTTGTGAGGTCTACCTTGCAGTTCAGCTGCTTGTACACACAGTTAATATGTGTCTGCTTCACCACCTATCTCCACCCACAAACTTTGAGCTACAGAAACCATTCTGGGCTTCAAAAATTCAGATCATTGAAGTTATTATGGGGTGTTTTGAGGATTGTGATAATAAATTGTATTAATGTGTTCAGCAGAGTTTTGTGGTTCTCACAAGCTCCTTATCATGAATATATACAGACGATGAGCCTCAGGGCCTACTTGGAGTCCTGTTTCCTTAGCTTCAAGCCTTCTTTTTCCTGCTATAGTTATGCATCCAAGGTCCCCATGGCAACCAATTTGTGCACCTGGAGACACACAGCTGACTGGGAAACTGCTTCTAATGGCCATATGAGACACATGAAGCCAGGCTCAGTACACATAGCACTGGGGATGACACTTAAAACCCTTTCCTAGAGCGCTTGAAAAAACTTCAGCCCCTATCTCCTCACATGACCTTTGACCTACAGAAACCATTCAGGGCTTTAAAATTTAAGCTCATTGAGGACATTATGGGATGTATTCAGGAATTATATTCATTTAAATTTTTCACATTTTAAAGTCACTCAGTGATGATTTATCATTTAATTTTTCAAACTAATTTAAACTCATTCAAACTCATTCAAACCTTTCTAATACTTCAAAACTTTCTGATACTTGAGGATTTTTAATTATTTAAATTTTCCCTGTTTAAATTAGTTTTAATATTTCTGCATTATTTCATCCTTCAAACAAAATCCTACCTCTAGTACTACAACTACTGCTAATGTCAATTAGACTAGTACTTTCCCCTCTACTTCAACTGCTATTGCTACTATTTCTACTTTCTCTACTACTTTGACTTATACTTCTTTTATTCTAAAACTACTTCTACTGCTTACATGACTACTAGTATCACTACTTGACTTCTTATCATACTACTTCTAGTACTACAATTTAAATTTATGCCACTTCTCACCTTCCTGCCTTTTAAGGCAATTTCCTTCCTTATTCAAACTTTGTGCAAATTTAGACATTTTTCTAGCCTCTTTCAGCATGAATAAAATTTCCTTTTATAGAGCATATTCATACTATTTGTCCTTCAACCAATTAAACAATTATCCAACTTATATTTCTTTTTCACCCCTTCAACAGCTTTAACATTTATACCTTTCTCCATGTTTTATTAGCAGTTAAGCATTGCTTTTTCAGCTTTCAGCACTCAGCATTTCCACGCATTTTCTGCAAGGAAATGCAATTTTTCTAGTAATATGTTTATTATTTATATTTACCGTTGTTTGTTTTTATTTTACCGTTGTTTGTTTTTATCTTTTTGTAAAGCACCTTGTGTTGCAGCTTGCATGAAAGGTGCTATATAAATAAAGTTTGATTGATTGATTGAATAATAATAATAATAATAAATCTGCACCGCAAAGCGGTTTTGTATTAACAATTGTCAAATTGGCACCCCCTGCTGCTGTAGGCGCCACTGCTTGCTGCGAAGGTGCTGCACAGAGGCTGACAGACTGTATGAGTGAGCTGCACATACACGGGATAAAAATTTTTTAAAAAATTGTTTACAGTACATACGCAGAAGTGAGGAATAAAATTAGACAGCCAAGCAGGCTGACTGCATCGAGACATGCGTCGGTTGTAAAATATTTGTCGGCTATAACTTACGAATTTAAACGGACCGCGATACTTAACCATGCCATCTCCCTGGCTTTCACAATGGCAACAGTGTTGCCCTTTGAATTTTTCCCTTGTACTCTTCGTACAACTCCATGAGGAGTGTTTGCTCCGCCGCTGAGAAAGACTCCGCTCTGCCCTTTTTTTCCCCCATGATCTCGTCATTTCTACAAACCATACGTCGGGGCTTTTTATGTACTGCGGAGGCGCGCATAGCTACGGCTTGGATAAGCCTGGCTAGAATAAGCATCTCTGAAAAACAGCTGAGTCTCGTTAGTGGAACGAGTTGCAGCTAAGATTAAAGTGGCCGCTTATTCAAGCCACGCTTACCGGCGATAGCACAGCCTTCTTTAGCCAGCTTCGTGGAATACCCCCCTGGTTTGGAGAGTGTGGCTAACATTAGCAGAGCTGCTCACGAGTATAACCAGTACAGCCAGTTTAAACCATAGACTGTATATAAGATGGACGCTGTGGTTCCGCCTTCCGCCTGTATACGGATTTGAAGCCAAAAAGCTCTCGGTAATTCCGGGTTTTTCTCCACTTCCTTGAAACCAGAGCTGCGCAGTAGCGTTGTACACAGACGTTTTTGGCTGGGCGGGAGAGTCGGCGCGATGACGCTCCACTCAAAAAGTGCCCCCACCCCCCCGGATGTCCTTCCAGCCTTTCATTTGTAACGCTAATAGCTTCCCTGCTCGTCGTGATCAAGAATAAGTAAGTTCCACTTCTCCTAATATAATGTGAAATTTGTGAGCGTACTAACTTTTAAGAACATAAAATACCATCATAACTAATACGAATAAAGATATCATCTATTACTTGATTGGCAAGTAAGTCATCTCACTTTGTTGAAAGAAACGGTGTAAATGTAAGCTAAAGTAGCATTGCAATTTAACACTAGCCTTGGTAAATTAAACAGCAAAATACGTGATATTTTTAGTTTATCATTTGTTAAGATATATGCTATTGTCCTGTGATTAAAAATGAACAAAATTCTGAATGAACAGCAAATATTTATGTTGTTCTCCTTTTTTTAGACAAAGAGAGAAGAAGCTTCAAAGATGAGCACGACAACATCAGCCACTGTGACCAGAAGTAAGGATAAAAATTCATTGAGATGGATGCTGATTTAGTTGGATATGATTTTAGTGAGACTTTTATTAGGTCATGTTATAAATAGTTTTTTTGTAATGTAACAAGAGCAAGCTCAAGTTTTCAATTCCAAATTATATCTACTGTAAAAAATATTAAACAGCATGTGATTCAGCATGATGTGGAATCATGCTGAATCACAAGCCATGCAAGGTTTTGTAGGAAAATGACTTTTTTTTTTTCTTTTATTGTTCAATACATTCACAGAACCACATATATTCATCATCGGGGACAGCTACATTCGTCGCGGGGAAACGAGAGCAAGGCAGACCATCGGGACCGACCTTGGTCTGGATGCCCGTGTCCTGTGGTTTGGCTGGGGTGGCATGGTTTGGAGGAACTTCCTCTCTTTTTTTCATCAGTGCTGTCGGGGAAGAGCTGTGCCAGACGTCCTTTTGATCCATTGTGGCGGGAATGACCTGGGGGTCACCAAGACCATCAAGCTTGTGGCGGGAATCAAGCAGGACCTCCAGGATCTTCTTTGGCAGTTCCCCACCATGAGGATCATCTTCTCTGCCATCACCCAGAGGAGCCGATGGAGATACAGCCCCAAGAAAATGGACAAAGCCAGGCGCTATGTGAACAGTGTGATGGCTCCTTTTGTTTCATCTGTTGGCGGAAGCATTGTGCATCATCCTCAAATAAAGCACAGAGATCCTGGCCTTTTTTTAAACGATGGAGTTCATTTCACCGCTTTGGGTAATGACATTTTTTTAAATAATATTGCCTTGTGTTTGAAAGACCAAATCTAGTAGGGTGGTGCTAGATTTGGGATTTCACCTACAATAGGCAGCAAAAAATGGTCAGGATTTATCTGCTTTATTTGTGATTGATGTGCACATTTTGTTTAATTGTTTACTCGAGCACAATTTTGTGAATTTTGTTTTACAAAGGTAACCATCACACTGTTCAATTCTGTCACAGCTCTTCCTCCTTCTCTCTCTCTCTCTCTCTCTGTCCTACAAACTTTCTGCCGTACCCCAGCCATTCCACCCGATGGTCTTCCTCAAGGCGTTTTCCCCACGACGAATGTAGCCGGGGATGTTTTTTATTGTTAGAAAAATTAAATTAATGTTGAAACTTCACATGCTTTTCTGTGATTTGTTGCACCATGATAAAGTTTTCTGATTTACAGCACAGATGAAAAAACACAGTATATGCTTTATTATTCCAGAGTATTTGTCTCATAATTTTATTTTTCATGTAAAGCTATCAAAAGAAAAAAACATACCACAACAAAGTCAATGCATTTCTTATGTACTCATCATCAAGTGATTAACAAGAAAAGAGCCTAACATCAGTCCTAGTATTCTTGCTTCTGGTGCAATGGTCAGATAAGACAATTCAAAAAGGCTGTAAAGGACTCACACACAGAAAGATGGAAAAGACAAATGTCTCAAAAAAAGTTGGATCCATTTTATTCCTAGCAATAAAATGGATCCAACTTTTCAAGACATTTGTCTTTTCCATCTTTCTGTGTGCGAGTCCTCACCATGAAGTGGACAAAGTGTGGTAAAACTGAAAAAACAAACTGACAATATGTGTAGTGAACAGCATGTAATTAATGTAAATCAGATGGCATGACATGGACACTTGTGAGAGGACACTAGCATTTTAGTATTTATTTGTGATTTATAAATATTTAACTCCTTTGCAGAAAACCTGTATGTTTGTTATTTTACCAGGAACTTAAAAAGATATAATCTAGTACTTTGGGAGTTGCATTGGGTGGAAAGGAAACAGGCTGCAGCAGATGAATCCACCATATCATCAGTGGTTGGTGATGAAGTCTGAAAAACACAAAGAAATTCATCAATTAAATTGTGAATACCAGTACTTAAATTCATTAAGACACTTATGTCTCAAACCAGGTGGTAGCTCAGCATGAAAACTTTAGAGGTTTTGATATACTTGTCCAATTATTTAAAAGATTTCATTTAGTTAGCATTCTTAGAGACTACTACTTGGCTAGTGCTGTTACCTTTATCTAACAGGGCACATTTGGTCTAAGCATAAGAAGTTGTTCATGTGGTATCACTCAAATTTTTTTTGCAACATGATTCCTGTTTTTTTTTACTCCAGGCTGTGCCAACTTAAACTGAAAATGACTGATGACACTAACTAATAATGACCAGTAGATGGTAGCAGACACTACAACTACATGCAAATACCTAATTTTTAAAAACAGCAGTAATTTAAAATGGAACCACGATAGTTGTAGTGTTCAGCTCTTGGGAATGTTTAAATAACCGCCATTTTATGATTCAAAGTGTTGGTCAATTTAACAATAAATTGTTGCAAATGTGAACTTCATAAAAGTTGCTGTCCATTAAAAAAGAAATAATTTAACCTTTGAGTCCACAGTAAAGGCATGCTCTTCAAAATGAGCACTGCAAAGACGTGATGATCCTGTTGGTTTCCAGTCCTGCCGTCTTGTGTTCACCAGCCACTGCTTCAGCCTCGCTTTGTCACCTCAAGGGAAACTTTACAAAAATACAATAACATTGCTTACTGCCATTTGTCAAGTTTGTAAACAACACAAAGTTAATGTTTTGCGTTCAGTTTAATTCTTGCTTTGTTGCATAACAGGCTGAAGCCAAAACTCTAAATTCAAAGACAATCACAAAAAATACCTCAAGTGAATGAATATACAAACTGTATAAATAATCTAAATCATTTCATCTTGTGAGTGATATGTCTTATGAACATCCTATCACAATTGAGAGATTTCTTTGCATGTAACAAAAATTGTAATGTCATTGTGATTGATTAAGTATGTCATATGCAGCTGTCTTTCCATAACTAATTACATTACTCATAGTTTCATCTCAATCTCATAAGTAACAGGGCTATCTATCTATCTATCTATCTATCTTGAAAACTTAAATAAGGCATGATCTACCATGCTGCTGTAAATGATAATTGTCATTCCACAGAAGTATACTTATGACTTATGTATGTTATTTGATAACATAAAATAAATAACAGTTATGCAACTTGTATCAGTAATCTTTTGAGCATGTCCTTCTATACACTTACAGGGTCTCGTTTTCTCGACATTTTGTCCCATTAAAGACAGTTTCAGAGCTTTATCTTAGACAAATATCGTTATGTCACCAGAAGTTGTAATACTACTGCCGCTGTACGGAGGAGACTGAACCGGCGGTCAATCTTCTGCCAGAAAGCTAGGACGGTGCATCCGAAAGATGCATTTTAATTAAACCATACCTGATTTTAGCGCAGGCTGCTCTCGTTGTAACATACCCGAGTAAAACTGGTTGATCCATTACCAAAACTTCGGCTCATAACATCATGACTCTCATTATATTCATTTACATGGCCTTGTTCTCATAAAGTGATGCAATATTAGGGGAATGACTTCAATGCGAATTAATTCCTTTAACATTATGACTTCATGCCTCGAGTTTTCATTTCATGCCCTGATACTCTGTGGTAGTATTTGGTTGCTAGTATGAATCTGTGCGATCGCTACGGTTTTTAATTCAAATTCAAAGTCACGTAGTCATAATATTGTTATAAAAAGAAGGCGGATTTTAAGGGGTTTCCTCATTGTTTAACTTCTAATAAAAACGCTTAAATAAGGCACAGAACTTACCGCTTGGTATCTGTAAGTAAACCCCATTAGCTAAATTAAACCAGACCGTTTAATGTTATGTAGCTAGCAAGCTGATGACTTCATAAAAAAACATAACTTACCGAAACAACTGCAAAGATCCCGATTTCACATGTCGGTTAACACAGTTTACTGCAGAACAACTCATTTTTCCAATGCAATAAAAGAGAAAAACGATGGAAAAATGTAATCCTCTTCTCCGCTGGCAAACCCGGTCGGTCTTGACGATGAACAAAAAAGAGCAACGCACAAGCAGCAAGTGCAAAGTGTAGAGAATGACGCAATTTCCTGTTTTTATAACTCCTTATAACTTTTTAAAATGGAGCTGCAGAGAGAAAAAAAGACCTGAACACAAACCAGTCTAATAATAACTACATGTCAACATCGCAGTCGGGGGTGAGAAAAGTGTATTTTCTGTGAAATTAATTTCTAAAGGCCGTCCGCCGCTCCATTCACTTTGCTGGCAGAAGTGGGGTTTATGACTTGTACTGCGCCAGGCTCTAGGGGGTGCTGTACTCGGAGTGGCTTCACCCGGCGAGGAGACAGACGGCGTCCATCTTATAAACAGTCTATGGTTTAAACAGACAACTCCATTAACTCCTTTAAAACTCTGATGGACCACTTTAGTCTTCAACATGACCCTGTTAACCAAAACTCAAACAAGCTGATCATGGAGGGGTGAACATCCAGAATTCAAATGTGTCCCAAATGTGTTCATATGTTCATACGTTCATATGTTCATAAGTCCATACGTTCAAATGTTCATGTGTTGATACGTTCATACATTCATATGTTTAAATGTTCATGTGTTCATACATTTATACGTTCATAATTTCAAATGTTTATGTTCATGTGTTCATATGTTCAAACATCTAAATGTTCATTTGTTCATACGTTCATGTGTCCATACATTCATTAATTCATACGTTCTTGTGTTCATATGTTCATACGTTCATTTGTTCATAGGTTCATATGATCATACATTCATGTGTTCATACATTCATATGTTCATATTTTCATGTGTTCATAGGTTCATGTATTTATATGTCCATACATTCATGTGTTCATACATTCATGTGTTAATATGTTCATGGGTTCTTAGGTTCATCTGTTTATATGTTCATAGGTTTATATGTTTATACATCTAAATGTTCATTTGTTCATACATTCATGTTTCCATACATTCATTAATTCATACATTCGTATGTTCATACATTCAGGCAATCATACGTTGATACGTTCATGTGTTCATACGATCATACATTCATCTGTTCATACATTCATATGTTCATAGGTTCATGTTTATATGTTAATACGTTTATGTGTTCATACATTTATATGTTCATACTTTCATGTGTTCATTTATTTGTGTTCATACATTCATAAGTTCACGTGTTCATAGGTTCATATGTTTATATGTTCATACGTTTGTGTTCATACATTTATATGTTCATACGTTCATGTGTTCATTCATTCATGTGTTCATACATTCATGTGTTCATATGTTCATGTGTTCATAGGTTTTTATGTTTATAGGTTTACATGTTCATTTGTTCATAGGCTCATACGTTCATGTGTTTCATAAGTTTATGTGTTCATATGTTCCTACATTCATACGTCAATGTGTTCATGTGTTCCTGTGTTTATATGAACGTGTGTTTATACGTTCATGTTTGTACGTTTAACTTTTATAAGTTCATAGGTTCATATGATCTTACATTCATGTGTTCATACATTCATATGTTCTTACGTTCATGTGTTCATAGGTTCATATGTTTTTATGTTCATACGTTTGTGTTCATTCATTGATATGTTCATACGTTCATGTATTCATTCATTCATGTGTTCATACATTCATATGATCATACGTTTACATGTTCATAGGTTCAAATGTTTATATGTTCATATGTTTATGTGTTCATACATTCACATGTTCATACGTTCATGTGTTCATTCATTTATGTGTTCATACATTTGTGTTCATACGTCCATGTGTTCATACATTTATGTGTTCATACTTTCATGTGTTCATAAGTTTATATGTTCATACATTCATATGTACATTCATTCATGTGTTCATATTTTCATGTGTTTATACGTTCATGTGTTAATGGGTTCATAGGCTCATATATTCATGTGTTCATAAGTTTATGTGTTCATATGTTCAGACATTCATACATTTATGTGTTTATGTGTTCATGTTTTCATATGTATATATGTTCTTACGTTTGTGTTCCTGTATTCATGTGTTCATACGCTTATATGATCATGTGTTCATATGTTTATACGTTTATAAGTTCATGTGTTCATATTTTCAAACGCTTATGTATTTATGTGTTCATGTGTTCATACATTCACGTGTTCAAATGTTCATACATTCACACTCAGCTTCCTCACAAACTCCTCCAGACTTGATTTCTACAGACGAGAACAACAAAAGGATCAGGAACTACAATAAAGACCAGTCTGCTTCAGAACCGACCCAGAGTCCTGCTGGACCTCCTGTCCACATAAATCCCAGTCCTCCCAGTGGACTCAGTGACCATCTCACTGCAGCACTGGGACCAGTTTAAGGAAAAGTATAGCTCTGTGTGTGTGTGTGTGTGTGTGTGTGTGTGTGTGTGTGTGTGTGTGTGTGTGTGTGTGTTGTGTGTGTGTTTATAAGTGTGTGTGTACCTGCAGTTTGCGTTCATGGTCTCCACTGCAGAGCGAGTTCAGAGAAACTTTAAAGGTTTTCCAAACGGGGTTAAGATTATTCATAACAGTCTGAAACAGAAACAGAGAAAATCACTGTCACACCTGTACATTACACTTGTTATCATACACCTCATCTCAAACATCTGTACATTACACCTGTACTTAAACACCTGTTCTCAAAAACATTTACTATACACCTGTTCTCATACACCTGTCCTTAAACACCTGTTCTCATACACCTGTTCTCATACACCTGTTAATTATGCCTTTACTATACACCTGTTCTCATTCACCTGTACTTTTAACATGTTATCTGACACCTGTTCTCATACCCCTGTCCTCTAACACCTGTTCTTATAAAACTGTTCTCATACACCTGTTTTTATACACCTATACTTTACACCTGTTTTAATACACCTGTACTGAAACACCTGTTTTCATTCACCTCACTTTACACTTATTCATATACACCTGTCCTTCATCACCTGTTCTCATAAACCTGATCATATTCACCTGTTCCCAAACATCTTTTCTCATACACCTGTCCTTCAACACCTGTTCTCATACACCTATACTTTACAACTGTTCTTATACACCTGCCCTGATATGCCTGTTCTCATACACCTGCCTGTTGTCATACACCTGTACTGAAACACCTGTTCTCATTCACCTCACTTTACACCTGTTCTCATACACCTGTCCTTCATCACCTTTTCTTATACACCTGTACTCTACACCTGTTCTAATACACCTGTTCTCATTTGAACAATGACTTTTTCAGTGAGACAATGACTAACCACATTCTGATAACAGGGTCAATAACAGAACTTTTGCTCCTTTCTCATAAATCTTTTTTTTTAAATCTGCATATTTTGCTTTTCCTTTTTTTCCTGAGATGTTTCTTATGTTTTTAGGCAATAACCTGTTTTTATTTTCCTATACTGTGAAATTTTAAGATGTAGTCCTTTGAGGTCTCTGGATGTAAAGGGCACTACAAATGAAATTATTATTATTATTATTATTATTATTATTATTATTATTATTATAACAGCATGGCTTTGTATGAGAAGAGTCCTGCTGAGAAACTGGTCTGCTATGGTCCTAACTTTGAATTTGAATTAAAAACCGTACCGATCACACAGATTCATACTAGCAACCAAATACTACCACAGAGTATCAGCGCATGAAATGAAAACTCGAGGCATGAATTTGTGCCCCAATAAAAACATTTGGAGCATCACCAAAACCAGAACCAAGGAGACCCTGAAATGTTTCTCAGTTCAGGTTTGTTTATGAGGCAGGAGGACTTCCCTCAGACCCTCCTGTGAAGACCTCCTCTGTGCTTTAATGTTGGGGGGGGGGGGGGGGGGGTACTCCCTGCTGTCCCACCAGCACATGTGTGATGAGAAAAACCTGAGGCAGGCAAAGCAGCACCAAAGACCCTCATGATGGAATGACTCCTGACAGAGGACATGCTAACCTCTCAGAACCGTGTGTGTACCTCAGTCCTGTAGACCAGCTGCAGCGTGGCGTCCTCGTTCAGTCTGTAGATCTCCAGAAACGGGTCTGATTTGCTAAAGAAGTCCTGAAACACAGAGTCCAATCAGAGACAGAACTTTAGCCTCAGTTGGTTCAGGGTCAGGGTGAGGGTTCGGGTCAAGGTGAGGCTGAGGGTCAGGGTTAGGGGGAGGGGTTTAATGAAGACCTAATCAAACTGGGTCAGACACTCAGTTCTCAGATTTCTGATCTGAGCCACGGTGTCAGTGACTCAGGTCTCCTCATGGTGGCGCTAACAACAGAAATCCTTCCTCTCTTTCACTCTCTCTCTATCAACTGTGAACATTTCCTTGGCTGTGTCCCATTTCAGAGACCGCACCGTCGAACAGCGCCGAACGGCGCATTTGAAGCGTGCATGATGTTATCACGCGGCGCGAACGGTGTCCCATTTGGCACGAAATGCTAAGAAATGCTAAGCGTGCTTAGCATTTTTCAAGTGTGCATTTATGCATTTATACCGTTGGTATCCCAGAATTCTTTGCGTGCCGCTGCACAGCTGCACATTTCGGGTGAGAGGCTGGACTCGCTTGGAGACGCAGCGCTTCTTCAAAGAAAATACAAGAAATCCAAAAACAGCAGACAGTCAGCTCAGGCTGTATGAGAGCATGATCTCTGAAATCACTAAAATCTGTAAACCAAACATTATAGATTTAGAGACGAACTGATCCGCTCGGCTACAACAATCAAAAACATTAGAAATAAGAAACCTGACAAAACTACAGCAGAGGATCAGGACAACATTGAGGGTTTTTTTTTCTTTTAAGATTTAGAGATTAAAGTTGTAAATTTAGGAGAATAAAGTAAATAAAGTCATAAAGCTGCTTTTGTGAAGGGGGAAATGACTGAAGCTGGTCATCTGCAGGGTTATCGGTGGATGTATCGGCAGGTCTGTTACGTATATTTCTATGGGGGGCATTTTTTGTATGTGGCTGTGTTCCTCCCCTCTACTCTGCTCTCAGTCTGTCACTCATTCCCAGGTTCAACCTTCCACTCAGCCTTCCCCCTCCCCCCATCTCTCAGCAGCCGACTCCTCCTTCCCACTGGTTGGCCCTCCACTCATTCCGGTCCACCAATCATCACCAGTCATCACCACTATATAAACCACCTGTGTTAGACCGGCTTGCTCTTTTCCCTGCCTGCCACTAACTCCACTGCTGTGTGTCCACACAATTGTGTTAAGAGAGTTGTCCAAAACTTCAGCTGAACTCTGGTTCTTCACAGCCAAACTGATTGTAGTGGAGAGATTAGTTTAGTTACGGGGTACCCTATACACACTTACCTGTAGGTACAATGTTTTTGTTATTCTCACTAGCACAGAGGTGAGTGCCATGTGTTGTAACTTCTTTTGTTAGTTAGTGTAGGACGATTTTCTTTCTCTAATCACTAGGCAAGCACTTTAATTTTGAGATAGTTTGTTTTTGATTGTGTTTCTCCTTTTTGGCACCACCTGACCCCTCCCCTGCTTTTTCTGTAATTTTTTGGCTCCTTTTAGTTCCTTATTAAAAAATAAAAGAACCTTCCTGTTCACTTTAAAACATCTGTTTCCACCTTTGTCATTTTGAGTATAATGTTATAGTCCCTTTACCTTAGACCACCATCTGGGACATAACATTTGGGGGCTCGTCCGGGATCCTATCTTGTGATCCCACTTTATACCCAAAATGACAAATGGATGTTGTTGTGAATCTTGAAGTTTTGGTTATAAGGGTTACCTAGTCATGGTTGACCTTAAAGCTTTTCTTGCGCAACCGACCATTGAACAGTTCAACGAACTTTTGAAAGATGAACTGCTTGAACTTAATTTAGGTATTACTGTCTGGAGGCCGATACTTAAAGAAGTTAAGACTTTAGTTTTGGGGAAACTTATTGAGTTAGGTCTTATGAGTGCAGCACTGCCTGAAAAACCCCCACCACCAGGGGGATCTGTAGGAGTAGATGCAGGAAATGTTCTATCTGGGCCAACCACGCCATCAGGTGGAGACGAAGTGGAGCCTGTGGCTGTGTCCGAAATGGCATACTACTCCTACTACTCCTACTAACCCCGCCTCTGAATTGAGTAGGCAGTGCGTTCACAATGTACAGTATGCAAATTTTGTGTATGCGAGAAATGCCTGGATGTATACTCAATCGGCTTCGATTTCTGAGTGTGGAATGGAGCTTGCTTCACGTACTGCTTCTGCCCCACAATGCATTGCGCACCTCAGCTGGTAATAAGGCCCTCTTTCCCGAGGCTGAAAAGAAATAGATGGCATGTGATTGCAATAATAATGACATATATATAAATAGATAAACAATATTTAGTCAGTATACATTCCGCAATTTTTTTTATCATTTTATGATATTTTGATCTTTTTACCAGATTTATTTGTATTTTAAATTAGGATTATAGGTCATGTTTTTAACTATTCGTATGAATTGACTTTATTTATTTAAGTGTCTATTAAAGATGTATTTATTACATCAAGTTTGAGCATCTTCTCATCTCTGAATGCATCATCAAAGTGGTCACTCATTAAGCACAGACCTCTGATTAATAAAAATTATTACTGGTAGAGAGCACATGGTTCAGAATATACAAACGGGGGAGTTTCCAGTGGACAATGTATGTGAGCTTTACTAATTCTTACTTGTGGTTGAAAATCTGATGGTTTCTGAAATTATCATTGTACATGAAAAGAATGTAGTCGGGAAATGATGTATTTGCCAAGGAATAACCGAACAAGGTCATAATAATTATGTTGTGTGTTGGTCATTTTGCAGCCCTCTGCTGCTCATCACACGCCTAGCAGGTGGTGTATAGCATTATCACCATGGAAACACAGATGTTTGTGTGATTTTTTTCATCCACTGCCACCCGGTTTGTGTCGTGTAGTTGTTGAATATGAAAACACTTCGCAATAATTTGGAAATGTGAAGGGGGAGCTGCTGCTGCCCGGTGTTTACGGTAAATAGACGGTAACACCCACCAAGCGGACGCTTCGGTCTCCGAAAACGCTGAGACAAATTTACAAACAGCCACTATTTCAAACAACTGGGCTCATAATCGTGATGTAAACACTTACTTTCTTGCTAGAAAAAATATTATTATTGAATGAATTTATACAATTTGTCCGGAATGCAGTCATTCTGTGTAGCTTGTGGTAGGACTATTTAAATTTTCCCGGCGCTGCGTCCGGCCGGCACGAAATGCATTCTGGGGTATTTAGTATGCATCTGTATGTAAACGCTCGGGCAGCCGCGGCATACTCAAATCATCTTTGAGTAGTCAGTATGCAGTAGGTACTACTTGAGTAGGTAAGTAGATAGTAGGCAGTATGCCATTTCGGACACAGCCTGTGGCTCCTGTGTCAAAGTGTCACCTCCCTTGGAGGCTCCTGTGTCGCCTCCCTTGTCGTCCGTTTCAAGTTCTGGTGCCAGTGAAAAAACTAAGTTAAAGGTTCGTCTCGCCCATTTTCAAGTGGAGGCTGAGGTAAGAGCTAGGAAGGCTGAGTATGAACACAATTTGGCTTTAAGGAAATTAGAAATTGAAGCTGAGAAGGAAGTTAAATTGAAGCAACTTGAAGTGGAGCTCCTGAAAGTTAAGCAAGCTTCCTCTCAATTGGCACCCTCCTCTTCCTTTGATATGGCAAAGAATATTGCCTTGGTACCTCCCTTCCGGGAGTCAGAAGTAGACTCCTATTTTGGTACATTTGAGCGCATTGCCAAGTCCTTAAAGTGGCCTGAAGAGGTTTGGCCGATCTTGCTCCAGTGTAAGTTAAGTGGCAAAGCGCAGGAAGTGGTTTCATCTCTGTCATTAGACGAGGTGCTAAAGTACGATAAAATAAAAGGTGCCGTTCTACGTGCTTATGAATTAGTTAGTACCTGAGGCCTACCGACAGAAGTTCAGAAAGCACCAGAAGGACAGTGAGCAGTCCTATGTTGAGTTTGCAAGAGAGAAGGGGGTTTTGTTTGATAAATGGTGTGTTGCCACTAAGGTACAGGACTTTGATTCCCTGCGTAATCAGATCCTCTTAAAGGAATTCAAGAGCACCCTTCCAGAGAAAATAGTCACTTATCTAAATGAGAGAAAAGTGACATCTTTGTCACAGGCGGCCATTTTGGCTGGTGAGTTTATCCTCACTCACAAACGGGTCTTTATTAGTGGTGGGCAAAACTGGTCATTTCAGTGAACCGGATCATTTCGGGTCGTTCAGTAAAAAGACCCGTTCATTTCGTTCTTTTCGGTCAATCGGTCATTAGTCAGTCCGCTCGTCGTCGCCCCCCCCCCCCCGCGGTCCGACGCTGTGACCGCTGCACTCTCCACTTCCCACCCCCGGTCCAACGCTGCTATCGCACTGCACTACTTGTAATATAAAATTATAGTAGGAGTAACAAAATATATAAGGTTTTTAATGGTTTTTTATTATTTTGAGGTGCATTAAAAACAATAATAAAATGTACAAAATGTCAACAGACAGTGCAAATGCGTATTAATAGTTGTCTCTCTGCCTCTGGCTGCTGCAGCAGCAGCTGTGTGCCTTTGTGTGTGTGTGACTGTCCCGCTTGCTCCGGCTCGGCTGTCGGGCCTCGTGCGGCGGCCAGTCAACTCGGTCTTTCAGTCAACTCGTTCACCGTCTGGATCTTTCGTTCACTCGGTCTCTCGTTCAACTCGTTCATCCGTCTGGGTCTTTCGTTCACTCGGTCTTTCGTTCAACTCGTTCATCCGTCTGGATCTTTCGTTCACTCGGTCTTTCGTTCAACTCGTTCATCAGTCTGGGTCTTTCGTTCAACTCGGTCTTTTGTTCACTCGGTCTTTCGTTCAACTCGTTCATCCGTCTGGATCTTTCGTTCACTCGGTCTTTCGTTCAACTCGTTCATCGGTCTGGGTCTTTCGTTCAACTCGGTCTTTCGTTCACTCGGTCTTTCGTTCAACTCGTTCATCCGTCTGGATCTTTCGTTCACTCGTTCTTTTGTTCAACTCGTTCATCGGTCTGGGTCTTTCGTTCAACTCGGTCTTTCGTTCATTTGACCCGTTCTTTCAGTCAACTAGGTCTTTCGTTCATTTGACCCGTTCTTTCAGTCAACTAGGTCTTTCGTTCATTTGACCCGTTCTTTCAGTCAACTCGGTCATTCCGGTCTTTCAGTCAGCTCAGTAGTACTGCTGCTGCTTCTCTAAGCCCCAACCACACACAGAACGAGGCGCGACGATAGGATAAGACAGGCAAGCAGTCCCTCTTCAGCCAATCAAAAGAACTGAACGGATTGAACGGGTCATTTCGGGGGGGAGAACTAGTTCATTTCGTTCATCAAAAAGAACTAGTTCTTTTGATCCGTTCGTTCAAGACCGACACACCACTAGTCTTTATGTCTTCCCAAGCAGCAAAGCCCTCTCTGTTTAGGTCTGTTAAAACAGACCGAGGTTCTTCACAGCCAGAAAAGGCAAAGAGTGGTTCTTCACCCTCAAAGGATGAACGTGAGTGTTTCTATTGCCATCGAAAAGGCCATGTCATTTCTGAGTGTTTGACCTTAAAGAAGAAACAACAGTCATCACCGGGCTCCTCATCTGGCTCCTCAAAACCAAAAGCTGTAAGTCTGATTAAGACCATTTCTGGGTCCACTACTGAGGCTCCCCGCCATCGGCTGAATGTAGAGGATGATTGCTTCAAGCCTTTCATTTTTAAGGGGTTAGTCTCTCTGACTGGGGATCCTAAAGATCAGAAGCCAGTTACAATACTGAGGGATACCGGTGGTTCACAATCGTTTATCCTTGCTGATGTACTGTCACTATCTGAGAGTTCCTCCTGTCAGTCTAATGCCATAGTGCAGGGTATTGAGATGGGGTTTCGTTCCAGTCCCACGGCATAAGGTCCACGTTCACTCTGACCTTGTCAGTGGATTTTTCAAAGTTGCTGTCCGCCAGGCTTTACCTGTGAAGGGTGTAGACTTCATTATGTCTAATGACAGTGCGGGGGGTAGAGTGGTACCAGTACCAGAGGTGGTAGACAAGCCAAACTTCGATTCAGTGTCTGACGTTTTCCAACAGTTCTCTGAGGTCTTTCCGGCCTGTGTAGTTACCAGAGCTCAGACAAAGAAATATGGCATTGATTTGTCTGATTCTTTCCTCGCTTGCGACCCAGACGAGGCCTTGGTGGGAAAAACCCAGACCACAGTTAATGTTGAGCCTAAGGTTGAAGGAGTTCTAGACTCTGGGATGGTAGACCTGCCTGTTGACCGTGCACAGTACATAGGGGAGCAGCGGGGTGATGCTTCCCTTGCCAAATGTTGGGCCTCTGTTCTGGGCAAAGAGGAAGCAAAAGCAAAGAAGGTGGCTTACTATCTGAATGATGGTATGCTAATGCGCTCCTGGTCTAATCCTGCTGCAGAAGGAATGGACTGGGGTAAATGCCAACAAGTGGTGGTGCCTCAACAATGTTGCCAGCAGGTGCTGGCCCTGGCTCATGATCACCCATGGTTAGGTCATCTTGGTGTCACCAAGACATATGACCGGCTACTGAAACACTTCTTCTGGCCTAGACTGAAACGTGATGTTGCCCAGTACTGTCGTATGTGCCATGCTTGTCAACTTGTGGGTAAGCCAAACCAAGTTATTCCTCCTGCTCCTCTTCATCCTATCCCTGTTATGGAAGAACCATTTGAGACAGTCATAGTTGACTGTGTGGGTCCTTTACCCAAATCAAAGTCGGGGAACCAGTATCTCTTAACGATTATGTGTGCTGCAACTAGATTCCCAGAAGCAATTCCCCTGCGCACAATTACTGCTAAGGTGGTCATTAAAGCTTTAACTAAGTTTTTTTCTACTTTCGGTTTTTGTCGGGTCCTGCGAACAGACCAAGGCACTAACTTTAAATCAAGGCTGTTCGCCCAAGTGCTAAAAACTTTAGGCATTAAACATAGGGTGTCTAGTGCCTACCACCCTCAGACACAGGGAGCTTTAAAAAGATTTCATCAGACACTGAAATCAACGTTGCGGAAACACTGTCTAGAGTCTAAATCAAGTTGGGATGAGAGAGTTCCTCTGGTTTTGTTTGCACTCCGTGAAACCGTTCAGGAGTCACTGGGTTTCAGTCCTGCTAGCCTAGTTTTTGGACACACTGTTAGGGGTCCTCTCCAGGTCCTAAAGGAACAGTTGGTAAATGTTGACATACCTCCTAAGTCAGTGCCTGAGTATGTCAACCAGTTGAAAGACCGCTTAAAGCAGGCCTGTTCCTTAGCTAGAGATGCCTTAGTCTCCTCTCAAGTAACCATGAAACAACACTTTGATAAGAAAGCAGTGGCTCGTTCCTTTAACAAAGGAGACAAGGGCTGTGTCTCATTTCAGAGACCGCAAAGGGGTAAGTGCACTTCTGCACCGTCGAACGGTGCATTTGAAGCGTGCATGACGTCATGACGGCGCGAACGGTGTCCCATTTGGCACGAGATGCTAAGAAATGCTAAGCGCGCTTAGCATTTTTTCAAGCGTACATTTATGCACGCTTTCGTGCTGTCGGTATCCCAGAATGCTTACAGCTTCGCATTTCAGGTGAGAGGCTGGACTCGCTTGGAGACACAGCGCGTCTTTAAAGAAAATACAAGAAATCCAAAAACAGCAGACAGTCAGCTCAGGCTGTATGAGAGCATGATCTCTGAACTCACTAAAATCGGCAAACCAAACATTATAGATTTAGAGACAACTGATCCGTTCTGCTACAACAATCCAAAACATTAGAAATAAGAAAGCTGACACAACTACAGCAGAGGATCAGGACAACATTGAGTTTTTTTTTCTTTTAAGATTTAGAGATTAAAGTTGTAAATTTAGGAGAATAAAGTCATAAAGTGTAGAAAGTCATAAAGCTGCTTCTGTGGAGGGGGAAATGACTGAAGCTGGTCATCTGCAGGGTAATCGGTGGATGTATCAGCGGGTCATTCAGAGAGATTTTGTGGTTTCTGAAGAAACAATCAAACCGATGATGATCAACATTTGTGATCCAGAGGGAGTCGAGCTCAGACGAGCACCACGTCTCTGACACCGGCGGTAGCCTACACCTGCAGAGACACCAACACCTTATTATGGCATATGGATTCATATCATAAATTAAAGCTCGATGTCAATTCATGGAAATTTACGGCTGCATTGACAGATATATCCTCAGCATATTCATTTCTGCCTCCACAAAAGCAGCGATTTCCTTCAAGTACACTAGTTTTTTTTCCCCGTGGAAAAGACGTATTTCTCATATATTCTTTTTTTTAAGTCTTTATATTTATGACAATGTGATGCTGATGTGCCAGAGGATGAAGTATCTCCTTGTTTGTGAAACCTATACTGAAGCACAGTTACTTCAAATGGTTCATGGCCCTAATTTCAACAAGTCTCCTCTGCAATAACAGGTTACGACTTTATTCTCATAAATTAATGACTTTATTCTCGTAAATTCATGACTTAAATCTCGAAGTCATAAAAAAAAATTCTCAATATGGCCCTCATACTCCTTCATACAAAACAATAATTGGATTAATTTTGTGGGAATGATCTGTGCTTGTATGTATCTACTATTTTGTGTCTGTGCAAGGTCACACAATTAAAACAATAAATGCTGCGCTCCGCAGCTTTTTTTCTAGTCAGTCGTGACGTAAGCCTGAGGGCGGGGACATTTGGAGACCTTCGGAGGACTTCCTGGTGGAGTCACCAAATGTCCCCGCCCTCAGGCTCGCTTCACGACTGACTTAAAGAAAACCCACGGAGCGCAGCATTTATTTTTTCATTGTGCGACCTCGCACAGACACAAAAAAGTTGATACATACAAGCACAATTAATCCAATGATTGTTTTGTATGAAGGAGTATGAGGGCCATATTGAGATTTAAGACTTTAAAGACTTCGAAATTTAAGTCGTGAATTTATGACAATAAAGTCATTAATTTATGACAATAAAGTCGTAACCTGTTATTGCAGAGGAGACTTGTTAAAATTAGGGCCATGAAGCATTTAAAGTAACTGTGCTTCAGTATAGGTTTCACAAACAAGGAGATACTTCATCCTCTGGCACATCAGCATAAACATTGTCATAAGTATAAAGACTTAAAAAAGAATATATGAGAAATACGTCTTTTACACGGGGAAAAAAAAACCAGGTGTACTAGAAGGAAATCGCTGCTTTTGTGGAGGCAGAAATGAATATGCTGAGGATATATCCGTTAATGCAGCCGTAAATATCCGTGGATGAGATGACATTGGGCTTTAGTTTATGATATGAATCCATATGCCATAATAAGGCGTTGGTGTCTCTGCAGGTGTAGGTTACCGCCGGTGTCAGAGACATGGTGCTCATCGGAGCTCGACTCCCTCTGGATCAAAATTGTTGATCATCAGTTTGATTGTTTCTTATTAAACCACAAAATCTCTCTGAATGACCCGCTGATACATCCACAGATAACCCTGCAGATGACCAGCTTCAGTCATTTCCCCCTCCACAAAAGCAGCTTTATGACTTAATTTACTTTATGACTTTATTCTCCTAAATTTACAACTTTAATCTCTAAATCTTAAAAAAAGAAACACAAACAAACCAATGTTGTCCTGATCCTCTGCTGTAGTTGTGTCAGCTTTCTTATTTCTAATGTTTTTGATTGTTGTAACAGAGCGGATCAGTTCGTCTCTAAATACTATAATGTTTGGTTTACAGATTTCAGTGAGTTCAGAGATCATGCTCTCATACAGCCTGAGCTGACTGTCTGCTGTTTTTGGATTTCTTGTATTTTCTTTGAAGACGTGCTGCGTCTCCAAGCGAGTCCAGCCTCTCACCCGTAATGCGAAGCTGTGCAGCGGCACGCAAAGAATTCTGGGATACCGACAGCACAGGTTTTGAGACCGAATTTGAAGCGCGCTTAGTATTTTGTGCCAAACGGGACACCGTTCGTGCCGCGTTATGACCTCACGCACGCTTCAAATGCGCCGTTCGGCGGTTGCGGTCTCTGAAATTGGACACAGGAAGGGTACATAACGGCGCAAAACGGCACATAACGGCAGTGCACTCAGCTAAGCGCCGTTAAGCATGCTTATCCCGATGCGGTCTCTGAAATGACACACAGCCAAGGTGTTAGTTCTGTTGCCAGTACCCGGCTCTTCCCTGTCTGTCCGGTTCTCTGATCCTTACTTTGTTGAAAAGAAAATCAGTGAAACAGACTATGCTGTCCGCACCCCTGACCGCAGGCGCCAGTCCCGAGTATGCCATGTTAACATGCTTAAGCGGTACCACTCTAGAGATGAACCCCCGACTGTGTCTCCTGAGCCTGCAGTTTTAGGTGTAGCGTTAACCTCCAAGGTCGGTGGGTCACAACCTGATGAGGATGATGGGCTGGTGCTGCGCAATGCGACCCCGCAGGGCGCAAGACTAGAAAACTCTGAAGTGTTGTTGAATCTACCTTCCTTTCTGTCTAACTTGCCAGAGGGTCAGATGAGGGATATTGAGAAACTAATTTTGGATTTTCCATGTTTGTTTAATGATATTCCATCTCAAACTTCAGTTCTCCAGCATGACCTTAAACTAATGTCTCCTCTGCCCATTAAACAGCGGGCCTATAGGGTCAATCCTGTTAAGAGGGAGACCATGAAAAAGGAGGTTGAGTATTTGTTAGGCCATGGGTTTGCTAAGCCTAGCTCCAGTCCGTGGAGTTCCCCATGTCTGGTGGACACTAAGTCCGATGGAAGTCCAAGATTTTGCACTGATTTTCATAAGGTGAATGCAGTAACGGTGCCCGATGCTCATCCACTTCCACTTATTGATGACTGTATTGATGAGATTGGTTCGTCCACCTATGTGAGTAAACTTGACATGCTCAAGGGATATTGGCAGGTTCCCTTGACATCTGAAGCATCCACGGTTTCTGCTTTTGTGACACCTGATTATTTCTGCCAGTACACAGTGATGCCCTTTGGTATGTGTAATGCCCCTGCTACCTTTCAAAGGCTCATTGATCTGGTACTGGGGGATGTCCCTAATTGCAAAGCATATTTAGATGATATTGTTGTGTGCAGTTCAGACTGGACCTCACATGTGTCAACCCTGAGAGACATGTTTAGCCGTTTAGAAAACACTACCTTGACCCTTAATCTAGCCGAATTTGAGTTTGGAAAAGGCACAGTTCTCTACCTTTGTAAAGAGGTAGGGGGAGGCAAAGTGAGGCCTATTGATGCCAAGGTCTCCGCCATCACCGCTTACCCAAGGCCTACCTCTCGTAGAAAATTACGCCGATTTCTAGGGATGGCTGGGTTCTACCGTTCCTTCTGTAAGAATTTTTCCACTGTAGTAGCTCCTCTCACTCCCCTAACCAGTACCTCTAGGCCCTTCATCTGGTCCGGTGAGTGCCAGAGTGCTTTTGAGAGCGTCAAAGTCCTCTTGTGTAGTGCACCTGTTCTCTCTGCTCCAAACTATACTATTCCATTTAAGCTAGAGGTAAATGCAAGTGGAATTGGGGCCGGTGCAGTCTTGCTGCAAGCAGATGACCAGGAAATTGACCATCCGGTTTCTTACTTCTCGAAGAAATTTAATAAACACCAACTTAGGTATTCCACTATAGAGAAGGAAACACTTGCACTCCTTTTTGCCTCGCAACACTTTGAGGTGTACGTAGGATCCAGTATACTTCCTGTTGTAGTTTACACCGACCACAACCCTTTGGTTTTTCTATCCAGGATGTATAACCAGAACCAGCGTCTCATGCGCTGGGCCCTTATTGTACAGAATTATAATTTAATCATACGTCACAAGAAGGGTTCGGAGAATGTGTTGGCAGATGCTCTCTCTCGGAGTCTGTAATGTTACTGTGTAGTCACAAACGTTTTGTTTGTGTATTTTGGGAGGGAGGTGTTACGTATATTTCTATGGGGGGCATTTTTTGTATGTGGCTGTTTTCCTCCCCTCTACTCTACTCTCAGTCTGTCACTCATTCCCAGGTTCAACCTTCCACTCAGCCTTCACCCTCCCCCCATCTCTCAGCAGCTGACTCCTCCTTCCCACTGGTTGGCCCTCCACTCATTCCAGTCCACCAAACATCACCAATCATCACCACTATATAAACCACCTGTGTTAGACCGGCTTGCTCTTTTCCCTGCCTGCCACCAACTCCACTGCTGTGTGTCCACACAATTGTGTTTCCTTTTAGTTCCTTATTAAAAATAAAAGAACCTTCCTGTTCACTTTAAAACGTCTGTTTCCACCTTTGTCATTTTGAGTATAATGTTATAGTCCCTGTACCTTAGACCACCATCTGGGACATAACATGGTCATTCAGAGAGTTTTTGTGGTTTCTGAAGAAACAATCAAACTGATGAACAACATTTGTGATCCAGAGGGAATCGAGCTCCGACGAGCACCATGTCTCTGACACCGGCGGTAACCTACACCTGCAGAGGCACCAACACCTTATTATGGCAAATGGATTCATATCATAAATTAAAGCTCAATGTCATTCATTGATATTTACAGCTGCATAAATGGACATATCCTCAGCATATTCATTTCTGCCTCCACAAAAGCAGCGATTTACTTCAAGTACACCTGTTTTTTTCCCTGTGGAAAAGACATATTTCTCATACATTCTAAGTCCTTATACTTATGACAATGTGATGCTGATGTGCCGTGGATGAAGTATCTTCTTGTTTGTGAAACCAATACTGAAGCACAGTTCCTTTAAATGCTTCATGGCCCTAATTTTAACAACTCTCCTCTGAAATAACAGGTTATGACTTTATTCTCATAAATTAGTGACTTTATTCTCGTAAATTCATGACTTAAATCTTGAAGTCTTTAAAAAAAATTCTCAATATGGCCCTCATACTCCTTCATACAAAACAATTGTAGCAGAGCGGATCAGTTCGTCTCTAAATCTGTAATGTTTAGTTTACAGATTTTTGTGAGTTCAGAGATCATGCTCTCATACAGCCTGAGCTGACTGTCTGCTGTTTTAGGATTTCTTTTATTTTCTTTGAAGATGCGTTGCGTCTCCAAGCGAGTCCAGCCTCTCACCCGAAATGCGCAGCTGTACAGCCACACGCAAAGAATTCTGGGATACCAACGGCACGTCAAGCGTGCATTTATGCACGCTTGAAAAAGGGGCGGGGGCAGTGTGGTTTTGTGACCGAATTTGAAGTGCGCTAAGCATTTTGTGCCAAACGGGACACCTCACGTGATGGGTCAATCCTGTTAAGAGTGTGTGTGATGACCTCACGCACGCTTCAAATGCGCCGTTCGACGGTTGCGGTCTCTGAAATGGGACACAGGAAGGGTACTTAAAGGCACATAACGGCACATAACGGCAGTGCACTCAGCAGAGCGCGCTTGTCCCGATGCGGTCTCTGAAATGAGACACAGCCCTTGTCTTCATTTATCAGATTTCATAAATGGTTTATAATTATGACGGTAAACAGAGAAGAAGGAGGAAGGTCGGTCATCTAGGCATTCAATCCACACTCACCAACTCTAAAACACACACACACACACACACACACACACACACACACACACCGGACACACCTTGTCATCCAGTTTCCTGGCACTGAAAGAGAGCTCGATGTAGTCGTCGTTCCCCGTCAGCTCCTCCGCCATGATCTTAAACACAAACACACTAACACATCAACACAAAAACACACATCTGTACACAAACACACACTAACACATCAACACAAAAACACACATCTGTACACAAAAACACACTAACACATCAACACAAAAACACATCTGTACACAAAAACACACTAACACATCAACACAAAAACACACATCTGTTAACACATTAAAATTAAATCTGTTTTTATGGGAGAAACAAAAATGATTTTTATCCAACAGTTTACAGAAAATGAAAAAATTATCAGACAGAGAGGAGACTCTACTGGACCAGATCAGAACCAACTAAACCAGATCAGAGTGTCTAAGTCCTGATGGAAAAACCACAGAACCAAAATAAAATCCAACTTCCTGTCTGATGGAGCATCAAAGAAACAAGTGGGAAACTGAGGACACAAACAAGGAGGTAACTGGGGAAACAAACAAGGAGGCAACTGACGACACAAACAAGGAGGTGACTAAGGACACAAACAAGGAGGCACCTGAGGACACAAACAAGGAGGTAACTGAGGAAACAAACAAGGAGGCAACTGAGGACACAAACAAGGAGGCAACTGAGGAAACAAACAAGGAGGTGACTATGGACACAAACAAGGAGGCACCTTAGGACACAAACAAGGAGGTAACTGAGGAAACAAACAAGGAGCTGACTAAGGACACAAACAAGGAGGCAATCGAGGAAACAAACAAGGAGGTTACTGAGGCAACAAACAAGGAGGCAACTAAAGACACAAACAAGGAGGTTATTGAGGACACAAACAAGGAGGCAATTGAGGACACAAACAAGGAGGCAACTAAGGACACAAACAAGGAAGGAGCTGAGGGAAACAAACAAGGAGATAACTGAGGACACAAGCAAGGAGGAAACTGAGGACATAAACAAGGAGGCAACATCTATGGAGATGTTCACACTCATGTACGAAATGACTGATGAAATGATGAACGGAGAGGAGAGAGAAGAGGAAGGATTGAGGGATGAAAGAGAGAAGGAGAGAAGGAAAGAAGGAAGGAAAGGAAAGAAGGAGAGAAGGAAAGAAGGAAAGAAAATAGAGTTTCTGACAGTGATGATGGTTCTTCCAACGGTTCCTCCAGGTCTCAGCAGAGCTTTGGACAGTTTCCTCTGATGGACGATCTGTAACACACACACACACACACACACACACACACACACACACACACACACACACACACACACACACACACAGATTTAGGACTGAATTAATGTTTCCGATTCCTCGCTCAGACTCAATGTTCGTATGAAGCTGCTATTACTGCACACCCCCCTCCCCCCAACAGCAGTATTAACAATATGGAACAAACACACAATAACACAAAATATTCTCTCTGAAACAAACAAAATAAAACAAACAGTCTGAGCTTGAGCCTGACCCTGACCCTGAACCTGATCCTGACCCCGATCCTGACCCTGGAGACCCAGCTGGAGATCTCTCAGGACCATAATAACAGCTTCATATGTGGGTCCTCAGACTCCAACCGCAGTATCAGACCTCTACATCACGAACTGAAGCCTCCTCTGTCTGCTGTCAGCCTGTTGGTGTTTCGTTCTGTTTGCCGAAGCTGTTGAAGCTGCTGGGAAGGGGCAGAAGAAGGAAGGAAGGAGGACGGAAACCCCTTTTCTCCTCCTTCTCTTTTCTTTTCTCCTCCTTCTCTTTCTCCTCCTTCTTTTTCTTCCTTTTCTTCTTCTTCTCCTCCTCTCTTTCCTCCTTCTCCTTCTCCTTCTTCTCCGTCTGCTCATTAAATCTAACTGTCTGCTGAGCATCTGCACACATAGAGGTTTTAACTCTGAGGTAAAATTGAGTGCTGTAACTGATGGACAAGCTGACCACTTCCTGTTTTTAAAGAGTAAAGCCAAAGTTTCTGTTCTATCCTTCAGTCTGTATTTCAAATGTTTTAAACATAGACTGTATATAAGATGGACAACCTGGTTCCGCCTTCCGCCTGTATACGGATTTGAAGCCAAAAAGCTCTCTGTAATTCCGGGTTTTTCTCCACTTCCTTGAAACCAGAGCTGCGCAGTAGCGATGCGCGCATTCGGCCGCGCAGTCGCCGAGAGTCCCTGTGATGACGCTCAGCTCAAACAGCGTATCCCCCCGGGAGAGCTACGCAATCCCTGAATGCCCATAGGCTGTACCAGGTGTCAATCATAGAAAACATGAACCCCCTAATAACTTTTAAAAACAGAGCTGTACAGAAAAAAAAGGACTTTGGCACAAACCAGTCTTACAATAACTACACGTCAACATCACAAGCAGGGGGGAGAAAAAATTATGTTCTGTGTAATACATTTCTAAAGTTTGTCCACAGTCCCATAACCTTTGCTGGCGGAGGCGGGATTTATGACCTGTACTGCAGCCCACCATCAGAGGGTGCTGTTCTCGGAGTGGCTTCACCCAGCGAGGAGGCAGACTCTGTCCATCTTATATACAGTCTATGGATTTAAAACGTAAACATTAATTCTGTTTTTAAAATGGTTTAAAACATGAACATTAATGCTGTATTAAAAATGTGTTAAAACATTAACATTAAGTCTGTATTTAAAATGTTTTAAAACATAAACATTAAGTCTGAATTAAAAATTCTTTAAAACATTAAAAAACTAAGTCTGTATTTAAAATACTTTAAAACATGAAGATTAAGACTGTATTTAAAATGTTTTAAAACATGTAAACATTAAGTCTGTATTTAAAGTGTTTTAAAACATGAAAATTGAGTCTGTATTTAAAATGTTTTAAAACATGCAAACATTGTCTGTATTTAAAGTGTTTTAAAACATGAACATTAAGTCTGTACTTTAAATGTTTTAAGACACATGTAAACATTAAGTCTGAATTTAAAATGTTTTAAAACGTGTAAACATTAAGTCTGTATTTTAAGTGTTTTAAAACATGAACATTAGGTCTGTTATTAAAGTGTTTTAAAACACATGTAAACATTAAGTCTGTATTCAAAATGCTTTAAAACATGAACTTTTAGTCTGTATTTAAAATGTTTTAAAACATGAACATTAAGTCTGTATTTAAAATGTTTTAAAACATGTAAACATTAAGTCTGTATTTAAAATGTTTTGAAACATGAACATTATGTCTGAATTAACATTTTTTTGTTTTTGTTTTTTTTGTGGTGAACTTGATAGATTCTGGTTTGTAAAACTGTTGACTAATCAAAGTAAATTGTACAAAATCATAGTTTTAAAGATAATCAATATTTTAATTAAACCTTGAAATAAAGACAGAGTCAAACTTTCAGGTTTTTATGAATGAAACTCTGACGGACAGGAAGTCACACCTGAACCCAACTATGACATCATCAGTGACCAGAAGGTGAGTCTGAGACTGCCTTCAGGGACGCCGCTCCTCAGTCTTACAGAAAAACACGTTTCTGCTCAAACGCCACTATGTGTGTGCGTGCGTGCGTGCGTGCAATGCTCACCTGTCCCAGTGTACACTCCACTGAGCCCAGGAAGAGCGCCGCTTTCAGGCCGTTGTAGCTGCTGTTGATGTCATAGAGCTCGAAGCGAAGACGCTGAACCTCTTCAAAATAAAAGTCCAGATTAAAAACTTTAGAGTAGGAGGGGTTAACCGAGCTGCGGATCACCTCGGTACGGTCCACCTGTGCAACACACACACACACACACACCCATACACACACACACACACAAACACACATGCACGCGCGCGCACACACACACACGCACACACACACACACGCACAGACAGGAAGAGAGAGAGAAAGTCTAAGTCTGAAGACAGAGATTCAGATCAACGGTGTTCAGACTGTTTTTTTTGTTAAATTTGCTCTAATTGGTTCATTAGTTTGTGTGAACAGAAACCAACACAGTGATTGAGTGAGTGAGTGAGTGAGTGAGTGAGTGAGTGAGTGAGTGAGTGAGTGAGTGAGTGAGTGAGTAATGAAACGGATGAACCCAAGGTCAAAGGTCATCCCCTTTAACTGTACTGACAGTCAGACAACCACAGAGTCATGGTCACACCCAAACTCTGGGGGTCAGGGGTCATGTGATCTCTGATGAATCCTCTGACCCTCCCACAGTTCCTCAGTCTTCTTGTCTGTCTCTCTTTCATGTCTCATCTCTGCTGCTTCTTTAGAGGAGAGGAAGAAGGCTTCTCCTCAGACCTGAACAGGAAAAGATAAAGATGGACCGCGGGATCCTGAGGTGGTGAGACCACCTCCTTCATTTCCTGGAGATAAACTCATTAAAAATAAAAAAAAAAAGATCAAGATTTGTTTCAAAATTATGAGAAAATGAACAGAGTAAGGTGAGTGTGTGTGAGGGGGGAGCACCTGTGTTTTACTGTTTGAGTTTATCTTTCTTTAAATGCTTTTAATGAAGAAATCTGAAAAACTGGGATGGGAGAAGGAGGAGGAGAGAAAGAGGAAGAGGAGGAGAGGAGAGTAGGAGAGGAGGAGAGGAGGAGGGGGAGGAGGAGGGAGGGAGGAGGAGCTGATGAGAGAGAGGAGGAGACAGACAGAGAGAGGAGGGAGAAAAAGGAGAGAGAGGAGGAGGAGAGAGGAGGAGAGGAGGAGGAGCTGAGGAGGAGAAGGAGAGAGAAAGAGAGGCAGAGGAGAGAGAGGAGGAGAGAAAGGAGGAGCTGAGGGGATGGAGGAGGAGAGGAGGATAGGAACAGGAGGAAGAGAGAGAGAGAGGAGCAACAACCCCAAGGTGGGGAGTGGAGCAACAATACATAAGACACTGGTACAATCAGACAGTTAGCAGGACGAGGAGGAGAAGGAGGAAAAGGAGGAGAGGAGGAGAGAGTGAGTGTCTGCCTTATAACCAACCAGCAAACAACAAGCTAAAAATACTTGGAAACACAAAGTGGGACAACAAAACCAGGTCTGACCAGACACACACACACACACACACACACACACACACACACACACACACACACACACACACACACACACACACACACAGATTGAGGTTGTCCTAGAAAAGTTCACACACTGATGGAGAATCAAAGACCTTCAGTAATCCATGTTCTCATGGCAGCTGGTTCTGGTCCAAACCAAGACCCCTCACACCGTGAACTTCTACAGGATGATGGACCATCACTTACTCCAGAAAGACGGGGAGGAGAAGAAAAGGAGGAGGAGAATGATGATGTTGATGATAATTATGTAAGTGATAATGATGATAATAACGATGAGCGTAAAAATGTTGTATTTTCATATTCTATATTCTATATTCTCTGTATTTTCAGTGATCAGGTTTCTCCAATGTCTCTCCGATGTTTCTTGGTCTCTGCTGAACTCCTCCTCTTTCTGCAGAGTCTCACTGACTCTCTGTCTGTAGGGGGGCGCTCTGTTGGTGTCTGTTTTTCTGAGAAAACACATGTCTCAGGCTCATTTCCATGATTCCTCTGTCCTTCCTGAGCCTTCAGTGATCTGATGAAACAAATGCCGAGCTTTAGACGAGCGTTTCCTCATCAAATGAAGAAAAAAGTTGAACTCTGTCTCAGACTCTCCCTGCAGCTAACCAGGAGGAGGCTGATTTGGTTTCAGTTGCATTGCCCGCGTTCCTTCATGGTGCCAGAGGAGGTGATGTTCGCAGAAATTACTGAGCGGAGTTTCCTCTGAGGAGCCGACCGACGATTAACAACCTGAGACCTGGAACCTGAAACCTGAGGGATCATCTCTCTTTTCTTTTTTGTGTGTGTGAGACTAAAAACAAGTGAAAAAAAGAAAACGAGTTAAAGATAGCATTCAGGGTTCTTTTCTCTGATTCTCCCTGTGGACGCTAACTGCTAACTCTCTGCAGCTCCTCCTCCTCTCAGCTGTAGCTCCGCCTCCTCTCAGCTGTAGCGCCGCCTCCACTCAGATGTAGCCCCACCTCCTCTCAACTGAAGTTCTGCCTCCTCTCAGCTGTAGCTTTACATTCTCTGAACTGTTGCCCGCCTTCTCTCAGCCTTAGAGCTGCCTCATCTAAGCTGGTGGTCCGCCTCCTCTTAGCCTTAGTTCCACCTCCTCTCAGCTGTAGCCCCGCCTCCTCTCCGCTGACGCTCCGCCTCCTCTCGTTTTTAGCCCCTCCTCCTTCAGCTGTACCCCCTCCTCCTCTTAGCTGTAGCCCCGCCTCCTCTTAGCTGTAGCCCTGCCTCCTCTCAGCTGTTTTCTGTCCATTTCAACCTCATTAAGACACGTTCACTGACAGTGGGAAACCTTAGCTTGAGGCTGAGGGTGGTGTGAAGACACAGATGTTCGGACTGGTTTGTCTCCAGGAGCAGCTGATGGAAACAAACTGAGAGGGCACCTGACGGAAAACCTGAGGGGGAACCTGATGGAGAACCTGATGGAGAACCTGACTAAGAACCTGACGGAGAACCTGACGGGGGCCCTGATGGAGAACCTGACAGTTGGTTCCTCAGATCAGTTCCCCTCCCTGCTGGTGATCCTGATGCTTCAAGTTTTCTTAAAATCCTCAGTGTTTCTGGGAACTGGGTCAGACTCTCAGAACCACAGCAGCTCAGAGTCCAACAGAGACCAGGACCATCATGACTCTGAGCAGCAGCAGACAATATTCAGCGACCAGAACCTGGACTCTAACACCCCTCCAATCTGTGAGAAATGAAATTGAGCCGGAAAGTTCAGACTAATAGACCGAAACCCAAGACTGGAAAGAGAAGACCGACTAATCACCCGGACCCTGACCCTTACCCTCACCCTCACCCTTACCCTTACCCTTACCCTAACCCTGACCCTAACCCTCACCCTGACCCTCACCCTGATCCTGAACCTAACCCTCACCCTCACCCTGACCCTGACCCTTAAACCTCACCCTCACCCTGAACTTGACCCTGACACTGAACCTCACCCTCACCCTCACCCTCACCCTCTTCCTGACCCTGACCCTTATCCTCACCCTCACCCTCACCTTGACCCCGGACTCCTGTGGTTTCCATGGTGACCTACCTCTACCCACTGTCCATGGGACTGCATCTTGATGACCACATATGGGTCTGGTTTGGACAGAGTGTCCCGGTCCAGGATCCCCTTACAGGTGAGCCTCAGCTCCACCTTGGTGAGACACGGACTGCTGAACAGACCCAGAGAGTTTGCCGCCGACCCGTAGATGTCCGTCATGGTGGAGGCGGGACAGGAAGTCTGCGGGGAGGGAGACAGGTACAGGTGAGCTGACTGGAATACTCGTCACACAACAGTGTCCAGGTTCTGGTTCTGGTTCTGGTGTTTCAATACTAAAGCAGCTCAAAGAAAAAAAGGCATCAGTGTCTATTGTCTCTAAGTGTTTTTAAGTGTTTTTAAGGAGCAAACATTAGAACAGAAGGAGAAGAGAGACAGAGTGAATATGAATATAATCTCCTCTCATGTCGATTCTGTGATTAATCTGTAAAACGTCTGAAACACAGAACACCAACCAGACAGACAGAAGTGGAATTAATCTGCGCTCCCTCAAACCTCCAGCAGGGGGCGACCCCTGAAGCTGAGCCTCCAATAGAAAGCATGAGTCTCAGTTTCTCTGTAAATTGTCTCTCAGAAGTTTCACTCTCTCTCTTCTGTTTTAAACTTAAGTTTAAATCTAGCTCTCTAATAAAAACTACATTTAAATCTATTTTAAGTTAATTTCATTCAAGTTTATTTAAAGGGGACCTGCCACCAAAATTTCATACCCATTTTTATCATTTTTTCATAATCCTTGATGTCCTCTGATCATGTTTGCAACATAATTTTAGCTGAAAAGTTATTTGATGGTTTGTTTTAGTATGCCTAAAAAACCTTACAGGAAAACCAACTGGTTTTGGCTCATTAACATTTATGGTAATGAGCTTTGCTCTGATTGGATCGCTGCTGTGAAGCCTGCTGTGCTCTGATTGGCTCAGCAGTGGAGGTTCGGATTTCGGTTTATCCATTGTTATTATGCTAATGCTAATAGCATATGCTAATGTGTGCTAAAGTAAGGTGCCCAGATGTCTGTAATGATATCCGGGGATATTCGATGCGGCGGCGGCGGTGCAGGGGCTGCAGGGGCTGCAGGGGCTGTGTGATCACAGACAAAGTCTCGGTACTATTTAGTAGCAGCGCATGCCGCTTGTATTAACCCCATAAGAACTGTTGTTCAGGACTGCTAACTTGTGCTTCCTACCTATTCGGCTACTTTAATAATCGTTGTTCGAGCCCACACGCAACATTTTTACTCTCATTCATGAAACGGGGACATTTTCGGGGACAGCTTTTGCCGGGGACAGGTCATCCAATACGGGGACTGTCCCCGGAAATCAGGGACGTCTGGTCACCTTATGCTAAAGGCTAAAAACGGCAGGTATTAAACCATATATTTTAGACCCCGAGTCCGAAGAGGAGGCGGAAGTTGAGGAAGAAGCCGGAGATCTCAAGCCGTGTTTTCTCATTCATTCTGCCCAGCTTTAAGTTCATTTTCCCGGCAGTGAACCCAAGGAAACACCGGTCGTTTGGAAGAGACCCATAGCGGATACAGTGGTAGCTGGGTCTCGCTCTGGCTGTGACTGAGTACGAGAACGAGAGAGTGGGCACGGCTCACCGAGGACGCGCTCGTGAATAATAATGAGCAAGGTCGGCGCAACGCAACACCGACCTGCTTTTTCAATTGGCCTGGTTTACTCGTTCCTTTATTTTAAACCTTTACAGAATGCAAACGACGTAATGGTTTGTTTTCACATTTACAACGTAAGACGAACATAATAAGGACCTTATCTGACACAAAAAAAAACAAAAATTACATTTTTATGGCAGGTCCCCTTGAAATTATTTATTCAAGAGTCTTCACTCTTTCACAGACACTCAGGCTGGTTTTAAAGCTCTTCTTTGAGGAGCTTGACAGTCATCTTTATTATTATTGATCAAAATCTGATCTTTCAAACCTCACAGGAAACATTTCTGCTGCCTCAGGAAGAAACAATCACATCTTCTCCTCCTCCTTACATCCCTCTATCACCCCCTGCCCCCGTTATCCCGTCCACAGCTCTGTGTTCATCTGATGAACCTCCATCAGAGCTGCTGAGGATCATTACTGTTCTCAACGACAGGAAGTCATAGGTTTGATCCAGTAAAAATATCCTTGATTGGCCAAGATCAGGTTTCTCAGAGATGAAGAGGAGGAGGAGCTGGAGGTGAAGGGGATGAAGCCCTCGAGGGGTTAATGTTATAAACAGGCCGTAGATCAGCTGTATATATATATATATATATATATATATATATATATATATATATACATATATGTGTACAGCTGATCTACGGCCGATTACAAGAAATCTCAAAGTGCTACAGTACACAATAAAAAGAGCAGCAACAATAAAAAAGCAACAGAATGTCAGTCACAGATTAGCATAGCAAGCATAAAAGAATAAAAAATAAAGAGAATAAAGAACTGCAGACTTTGGTTAGCTTCCTTTATGCTTTTTACTACCTTGCCTTTTGCACTGCAATTCTATATTCTCTTTATTTTTTATTCTTTTATGCTTGCTATGCTAATCTGTGACTGACATTCTGTTGCTTAGTGTCTTATTTTTAATACATTTGCAAAATGTTCTAAAAAAGGTTTTTCGCTTTGTCATTATGGGGTATTTTGTGTAGAATTTTTTAGGGAAAAAAAGGAATTTAATCCATTTTGGAATAAGGCTGTAACATAACAAAATGTGGAAAAAGTGAAGTGGTATGAATAATTTCCGGATGCACTGTATATATATATATATATATATATATATATATATATATATATATATATATATATGTATGTTTATTTATTTATTTATTTATTTACATATATGAAGCAACAACACAGACCACTCTCACAACACCAACACCAACAACACTAACAACCAAACTAACAAAACCAACATCAACAACACCTACAACACCAACAACACATACCACACCAACCACCCCTACAACACCAACACCAACAACACATATCACACCAACCACACCAACAACACAAACAATCACACTAACAACACCAACAACACTTACACCACTAACAACATCAACAACACTAACAACACTAACACCAACCACACTAACCACCCTAACAACATCAACAACACTAACACCAACCACACCAACAACACTAACACAACCAACAACACTAACATCAACAACACGAACAACCCTAACAACATCAACAACACTAACACCAACCACACCAACAAAACCCTCACACTAACAACACCAACAGTCTCACAACAACATCACCATCCACAGTCAAAACACTGACACCAACGACACCAGCAACACTAACATTCTCACAACACCAACCACACCAAGAACACAAACATTCTCACAACACCAACATCACCAACCGCAGTAACAACACTAACACCATTGACCAACAACACCAACGACACTAACAAAGCGAACAATACCAACAACACCAACCACCCAAACAACACCAACCACACTAACAACTCCAATATAACCAACTACACTTACCACACCAACAACAACCACACGTACATCAACAACACCAACCACCCTAACAACACTAACAACGCCTACATCAACAACAACACCAACCAGACTAACAACACCAACATACAGTACTTACAACACCACCAACACCAACATACTTACAACACCAACCACACCAACAACACCAATAACACTTACAACATCAACAACACCAACCACCCAAACACCACCAACAACACCAACAAAACAAACATCACCAATTTATGAAAATATCAGACCAAACCCCAAACTCAACGTCTTTCACGGTTGTCATGTCAGATGAGATATACATGAATCAAAAAATATATACATGAATGAATGAAGTCGTCCTCATTGTGTCACATAGATCAGCTCAGCCTTTAGACTCCACACTGACTTCATACGTTCACTTTTATCAGAAACACAATGATGTCAGTAAAACCAGAACCAGATCCCTGCAGAGTCTGACTCCCTATCTTCCAAACCTAAAATATCACAGAGTTTTTAATCAGTCTATCTCTCTGTCTGTCTTCACGTCAATTTTATAATCAGATTCCATCTCAATCTGAATGATAAATTCATTAGGATTAGAATCAGGTTCAGTGTTCACATCATCAGATACACAGACAGAGAGGATCACCAGCTTTTTCACCACCAAACACAATTTTTTAGAGTGAACTACACCAAATCATGGAGCACAGCAGCAGACTGTAAATATGAAGGTAAACAACTTAAAGCTGCAGCAGCAGGTACTGAGGGATGAAACAAACAACAGAGGAATGAGGGAAACACGTGAAAGGAGTGAAAGAGGCTGAGATAAACAGATGATAATCTGAGATAATGATCAGGTAGAAATAGGGTAATAATCTGAGACAATAATCGGGTAAAAATACGATAATAATCTGAGATAATAATCAGGTAAAATCAGGTAATAATCTGAGATAATAATCAGGTAATAATTTGAAATAAAACTGGGAGATCATCTGGTGTCAGTCTGAGAGTCTCAGTCCATGGACTCACCTGTTCACAGGTACATGAAGGAGCAGCTCTGCAGTCAGAAAATTGTAAGGAAGTTTCCAGTTTGAGCCCTGAAAGTCTGACCTGAGATCAGCTCTGTAGAGGATTCACACACACCTTCATCCTCCTCCTCCTCCTCCTGTGACTGTCAGAGAGTCTCTTCAGCCTCCAGACGCCTCGCCTCCTTTTATAGCGGGGAAAGCCACGCTTAGAGGGGGAGAAGGTGGAGGGGGGGATAGAGGGTGAAGACAGAGGGCTGCAGTGCCCCCTGCAGGCTGAGTACAGGGAGCACAGGGAGCAGGAGGAACTTCATCAGCCCAAACCAAACCCTGTTCAGTTTCTCTAAATTTAAGGAAATGTGTTAACAAACATCAATTGTCTTTCCTGTTTTCTGAGGTTTTAATGCAGTCTGTGGATTTATTTCATTTACAGGTTTAGGTTTGATCTCATGAAACACACAAACACACTGATGCTTCATCATGATTTCAAATACCTGAGTGTGGCTAAAACTAGGAGTAATTTTTCACTTTTCAATCATGATTAGTTTTTATTTTTTTTATTTATTTTTTTGAATAATGTGTGCTGCTGAAATCTTGTCCAGGTCATCCTGATGAAACCTTAAATAAAGGTTAAATGAGTAAAAATAAAATAAAAATACATTTTTATATGCAGTAACTATGATCTATATTTTAACTGTTGGTACTGAGCCCACACTTTCACACTATTTATTTTTAATCGACTGTTTTCTCAGCAGCTCCTGACCCGTGGTGGAATAAAGGGGTATTCATGTGCAAAGAGAGAGGAATTTAAAATTAACAAAAAACCGGAAGTCACTGTACTGTACTTCAAATTAAAGCATACCCCTGCTCCTGCTCCGTGTTCAGTTAAAGACCATGAAAATGTGTTCTTCGTCTGAAAATCATATTATTTTATTTATTTTAACTTCAAATGAAATTGGAAAAGTACGGTCTGAATTTGTCTCCTGGTGAAATATCTGATCACCTGAAGACCACCAACAGTTAAAAAAATAAAATTGTTACAATAACAGAAATTATCAATAAGATATTTCGAGTATTTTTATTTTTATATATATTTGTTTTAAATATTTTCATCTTGCTTAGACTTTATTCTTCTGAACTAATTCAGCACAAAAACAGTTTATATAAGTTAAGTTCTCCTTTATTTTAAACGCAACCGTCTATCCTCTTATTTTATTATTATTTTTATTTTTTACCTTGTAATTTGTAAGTTCATGTCTGGGTTGCGCACCTGTCCTGTTATTACCATGAAATATTGACGTTTTAAAAACTGATTTCCTCATGTACAGGCTAGACTTTTAATTTGAAAAGTTGTACCGGAAACCTTTGTCCTTCGTCCGTCTTGACGGTCAGCGGAATAAACGCGGAAGTCAGAGGTGAGTTGAGCAGAGACACGAAGCAGAAAGAGTCAAAGTTGAAGCTTGGAGCTACAATCTTGTTATCTGTGAACCAGAGGAAACCTGAACAGTAAGTTTGATTCTCTAAAAACTCAAATTTTTATCGTCGTTTCACCAGAATCTTTCCTCCTTTTGTGGCGGGAACTTTGTCCGATTTCAGGCCGAAGTTTACCAATGATGACGGCGCTCCATCTCTCGCTGATCACCGGACTCCCTTTTAAAACCTACAGGTTTATATTTTAACTCTTTGGTGGTAAAAAAAAAAAAAAAGAGGGAGTGTTCATCCAGTAAAATTGACTTTTTATCACACTGAACATTATTTTTGAATACCGCGTGGTCTTAGTCCTTGTGGTTTACTAAAGACAGTCCCTTTTGTTTGTCTGCCTGGTTTTCCCCTCGGACTCTGTCCCATAAAACTGCAGCGGTTTAGGACAGAGATCTGTTTCAGTGACTTATTAAAGATGGGGTCAGTGTTACAAAGAGGAGGACACACACGCCGAATTCAACAAAAACCTCTTTTGCATAATGAAAGGTTGTAAACCACACTGTGCGATCCTTTTACCTGTGGTACAGGAACCAGTCTCTAAATTTATAAGCTTTTACACATAGTTTGGTGTGCTGGTGTGTAATGATGTGTAATAAAATGAGTCACAGAGTCCATCTGGTGAATGTTGAACCATTGTCCTTTTAGGTCAGTTTTATAAGCTGTGTAAATATCTCTTATCAGTGTTTGCACACCTGCACACTACCTGTGCTGTCTCCACTTTCACTCTTTGTTCAGAGGAAAAATTCAACATGAAAACCTCTAAAGATGTCATGAGGGTTAAAGACGTGAAGACCGAGGAGTTTGTGTGATGATGAACTGGGTCAGTTAAATACAAATGAATTCATTCCAACCCACAGACCAATGAGAAATCAGATCTGATCAGACAGTCTGATCAGAGAGGCTGCTCCTGCTCAGTGATGTTCAAGTCCTCGAAACGATCCTCAGTGAGAGCAGATCAGGGTTCAAAATTTCTTTCTTTCTTTATTTATCTCAAACTTTAAGAACATAAACAACAACAACAAAAAAACAACTAGAAACAAAAAGACTGAACAAAATAATATGTACTCCAAACAAGTGTATGTCAAAGAAATTTACACTAACATATGTTTGTCAAAAATAAACTTTTTGAGAAGAAACAGAATGAAGCAAAGAGTTTATCAAGTCCTGCTCCTCCCTTTCAAATTAGAGATTTAAAATAAATCTAATTACCAAGATCTGTATAAATTCCTACATGTTAAACACAAAGATATCTGCTCATCACTACATAGGTTACTTATTATAATTATTTGCATATTATAATAATGATAATCAGTGTTATAAAATTCAGAATTAATATTACTTATATGCAATCAAGTATATTTAGTATAAATTTCAATCAGTCAAAGTTTATTTATATAACACTGTTCATACAAATAAAATTGCAGCTCAAAGTGCTTTACATCAGGACATGAAAAATAAAAGTTATTAAAATAGACTAAAACGGACAAAATATAAACTTGAATTTATTGATAAAATAAGGTCAAAAGTGATACTAAAAAATAAATAAATTATAATAGTAATTAAACTAATGAAGCTTTACATAAAAGCCAGGCTAAATAGATGAGTTTTTAGGCTACGTTTAAAGATTTCTATATATGCAGCTTGTCTCAGACTCTCTGGAAGTTTGTTCCACAGGTTTGGAGCGTAGCAGCTAAAAGAAGCATCACCAAATCTTTTTGTTCTGCTCTGTGGAACGACTAAAAGAGAAGATTGAGAGGATCTGAGAGGCTGCCCTGGTTCATAAATTAAAATAATCTTTGTAAGGTATTCTGGTGCCAGGCCATGTAGAGCTTTATAAACTAGTAAAAGAATTTTAAAATCTATGCGAAAACTAACAGGCAGCCAGTGCAAAGACTTTAAAATGGGTGTAATGCTCTTTCCTCTTATCTCTTTCCCTTATCAATGCCTTTCTTCGATTAAAAAAAGTATACTATAGGTTTTCACCCTTAACTTAAAATTCTCTGATAACAGAAACACATGTATGCCACCTTCAGTGAGAGTCTAAAATAATCGAACAAAATTATATTTATTCAGCATTTCTGACATTCATTGTGCTTATGTTAACAAAGGACATACTTTGGAGTGACCATATTCTGAATCTGAAGAGGACACTACTACGCAGGGCGGACAATTTTGATTTTTTTTTTTTTGCACTGTTTTTTGCGCTGCACTGTTTTATAATCAATGGATACACGTTCTGGACATTTGAAGGATTTTACAAACTCCCCCAGGCAGCCCCCCAAGAGAGGACATGTCCGGGTAAAAGAGGACGTATTGTCACCCTATCATATGTAACTTCAGTGCCATGCTGAGACGGGGCAGCAGCAGTTGACGACCAGTGTTCAACAGGTGTTGTGCCGTAGAATGCACCCCTGACAGGAGCGCGGTTGAAAGTATATAACAAGGTGAAATAATCCAAGTTTTCCTTACCATTGGGTGGATTCTAAAGCGTGTGCCTTTAATTACTTCATTCAGGCTATTCAGATAAGCCGAAAACAATAGTCCTCTGATTCAGAATATTTGCTGTCCTGAAAATATAAAGTTCTCTACCTTGACAGCTTACTGTACAGTTTATAAACCCAAGAACACCTCTATGTGTGCATTTTTGAGACACATAAAAACAGAACGAAAGTTTGCTGCTTCATTTGACATGTTGTCATGATCCATTTCCCCTTTTTTTTTTTTTTTAAATATGAGATCATTTTTCTTCCACTTTAAGAAGCTAATGAGCAGATAGGGTGCATTCTAGGGCTGCAACGATTAGTCGACGTAATCGATTACGTCGACACGACAATTCATCGACACGAAAATTAAGCGTCGATACGTCGTGTTATTGTTGTTAAGAATCACATGCCGGCGCCTCATGCTCATCTATAACTGCAGTGCACTACAGGATGTGCTGGGGGCAGTAGCGCTCGCTGTTTACATCCCGCGAGTAAACACAGAAGAAGAGTGCACACATTATGGCAGAACAAACTGAAAAAGACGCTCCAAAACTCTGACCCAAAACTTCAAAAGTTTGGGAACATTTTTACGGAGAACAAACCAAAAAAACACGTTGATCAAAGCTCAGCTTTCCTACCATGGCAGCACCACGGCGATGCATGAGCACCTGAAATGCCGACACCCCGGAAATAGGTGTTTATAAATAAAGAAGATAGTGATTAATCGTGATTAATCGGACTTCTAGTCCATAGATTAGTCGACAAAAAAATTATCGTTAGTTGCAGCACTAGTGCATTCTACGGCAGAACACCAGAGGAGAGCATTGCATACATGTGACTCCTTATATTTGATGCCGTGCCCCGTTGACAAATGTTGAAGCATGTTGCTGATGTTTCCATCTTTGCATGTTATCACTGCTTGACAAATGTTGCACTGTTGTTGTCTTTCTTAGTAAAATTAAACCATGCTTTAGCTTGTTTCTGCCTACTTTTCGTATCGTCCGCCATGTTTTTTCCTCTGTACTTGTTCCCGTTCGCATAGACTGGCACTCGCAAGACTGCTTTTCAAGGCACCCGGAAGAAAGGAATTGTTAAGATAAAATGTAAATGATATTCGATGGATTGAACCATTTGGAACCGGTTCTCAACCCTCTCGATTCCCATCCCTACTCAGAGAGAGAAAAGGTCATACTTTAGCAATGTAGGATGGTAAAAGATGGTAAAAGGCTGTTTTAGTGACCCCCCCTAGCATGAGTTTTAAAGTTAAAGTCAGCATCAAAGACCACTCCGAGATTTGGTGCTTCTTGTCTGGGGTGAAGTCCTATTTTGTGGAGTTTAGGGGTCAGTTTCTCTCTCTGAGCCTTTGAACCAATTATTAAAACCTCAGTGTTGTCTGTGATATCCAGGCTGTTACATCTAAAAGGCAATTTAAAAGTGACCCAACTGGCTGTTATCATCAAGAGACACGGACACATAGAGCTGAGTGTCATCTGCATAACTGTGAAAAGAGATGCTGTGTCTCCTGATGACACCACCCAGAGGTAACATGTACAAATTAAAAAGTAACGGTCCTGAAATTGATCCTTGTGGCACCTCCCTGGTAACCTCGTGGTGTGTAGAAGAGTGGTTATTGATTAAAAATAAGAATTTTCTGTCACAAATGTACGGAAAAAAAACATTTAAAAACATTTCCTGTGAGGCCCACGTGTTCATTTTATCTTTGTAAAATTTCATCAAAGTCCTATTCTGACCGGATGTGTTTGTATCCTTGAGTCAAATCTGTCTGACGGATGTTTGTGGTCGTGAGGTTCTTCTTCTTCTATGTGGACTAATGTCTGTTATTTTAGGATTGTTGTGTTTGATCAAATCCATCAAAATCAATAACAGCTGTGTGGTATTATTGGTGTGATTGGGATCAGCTGTTTAAAGGTTGAACAGATCAGTAAATCTGGGCTCTGCTGATCTTCTCTGGGGTTCAGACTCTGGTTTTGTTGATCCGGATTTTGTCCTGATCTCATGGAGGTAGACCGCCCCACTTCAGACGTGTTTTTAAAGGCCAGAAAAGGTTCCTGGAGGACAGGCTGATTTATTTCAGCTCATATATGACAGACAGAGTGAGCAGAGTGGGAACTGAGGAGGGTCAGCAGTATGGACTTTGAAAGACATGATCTAGAGTAGGGCCTGACCGATATGGATTTTTTGGAGCCGATGCCAATACCGATTATTGGGGGGGGTTAATACGTTTTAATAAATTGGCCGATTTAAAACATTTTTAAAATGAAATTATAAAAAACATATACAGTATATGGGTCAATGAAGTATAAGGTTTTTCAACATGCCAATTTTAAAATACCAAAAATAAGAATATCTTTTGCAACGGTTCAAACACTAAGGATGTTATGTATACAAAAATTAAAGTTTAATTTTTAAATTAGGCAATTTTAGTGTTTTTTCATGTAGATGAATTGCCTGTGGCCTTAAAAAATGTCATGTGGTGCAACCATCAATTATCTCAAAATTATTAAATTTTTTCAACATACTCCAAAGTTTTTTACAAATTGTCTGTAATATCAAGTACATAGGAACAAAGCGTTTGCATTTTATTTGAGTTTTTGTAAATAATGATCTCATATATTAGCTCTATAATGTCACAGTCGCTATATCTAATTTAGTTCAGTGACTATTTTTTTCTTTAAATTGCATCATACTGATAAAAATGTTTTGAAACTACCTATAACAGCTTTCCAATGCTGTTACTTGTGGTGAACACCTTTTTGCTTGAGTTGACGCGTGCCCGTAGGTGGAATAATGTCACATGTCACACCGTCCATATCTTCTGTTGTTTTGATTTATTTACTCATTCATTATTTTATGTATGACAAGACACAAGACCACTTCACACGGTCAAAAAACTGTTCGGCTTCCCAGGTGTGCGCACCTGTCCTAATCAACCCACCTATTAAATAGACAGGCACAATAGCACCATCTGTTGGCACAAAAAATACATAACAATGAACTGCAAAACCCCAATCTGGCTCCTACACTACCTTTCATGTAAGCATATTGTATCAGGTATTAATGTCTCAGTTACAGAAATTAGATATTTTAGTTTGTATTTGATATAATTAATGTCATTATTGGTCGCAACATATGATTGGTGGTTGCGCCAAATGACCTGAAGACCTTGTATCATTAAAATCAATTTAAAGAGACCTATGAACAATAAATTTCATGCAAATTTTATATTCAAACCAAATTTTATTAACATTTCAAATATGAACACAAACATTTTATTTCCCTTTTTGACAAAAATTTAACTCTGTGTCTATGTGTCCAGAGGCCTGCACTATGAAGCTGGATTAACACACCCAGCATAACTCTGCCACAACTCACTCAACTTCACCAGATCTCCGTAATCCCGATCAGCTGTACTACGAGGCAGGATCTCAACTAGCTAACTAAATTCAGTTGTGGTCAGATCTGTGCGTGCACACGTAAAGGGGGTGGGGTCAGTGCCACCGGACCAATCTCCACAATGGAGAAGGCTGCATGTCATATTTCACAGCCGAAGAACAGAGCATTATTTTACACTAATACGAGGAGTTCCGCAACATTATAACAGTGAGGAGCAGGACAGCCGCTAAAAGCCGGAGGGACTGCTGGCAAAAAAATCATTGATCGTGTAAATTACATTTGTGCGTTCATAAATTTATGGCCCCCTAATATGTTGTCATGCAGCGTGTGATCGCCTCCATCATTGACCTCATTATTTCAGATACAACAGCAGTGGGGAAAAAAGTATGTGGGAGCAAATAAAAATAAATCTAAAAACATCTGTCAAAGTGGTTAGTAGGTTTACTGGAAGATTTTATTTGTACACATTTCAACGCGTAAACAGTGATTTCCTCACACTGCCTTTTTTTCTTTTTTCTCCATCATCTAATGGTCACATTTCATCTGCAGACACATTTGGGGTTAAGAGGAGTTTTCTAATCTGCTTCAATAAATTCTGAATGATGACTGATATGCCGCATGAAACTTGAACTTGGAGCTTGGCAAATATTAGTGTATTGCTTCGACTTCATGTTACCTGACTATTGAGGCCGTCCGAGGAAAACCTGTAACATTCATAGAGAACGTCATCGGGTAAATCAAAGGGATTTGAACGATCATGAATATAACGCTCTCGGCGAAACGCTCCTCTCACCATCCGTGCAGCGATGTCAACAATCTTGGCCCAATCTTTGACCAGTCCTCGCATGAACAACATGCTGCAGGGTCAGAGTTGACACGCTGCCTATGGCGAGCGCTTTTAACTTTGCTTGGCAGTGGCATCTGGTAAAATAAATTAAAATGACTTAAATAGATACATGAAAGTAAATAAATTGCTAACAACGGCATACATACCCTAAGTGAAATGGCATGTTTTTAATATTTTTTTCCTTATTTTGTACAGCGATGAACTAACCATTATTTTAGAAATGTTAGCAAAATGACTCATCAAATAACAAAAAAAATTCAAAATAATACTAAAAATTAAGTACTTAGTGTTTATCAATCATCAATTGAATATGAAAAACGTAAATACTGCCAATCTAGGGCATATATTTATGATGGAAAACAATCTGCAGTGGTCACACCACATGATAATTGGTCGCACCGCATGACATTTTCAAGTTCAGTCAAATCTTGCTGATACAGGATTAGTCACATAAACAAAGCTCACTAGCTTCCCACAAAAGGTCACTATGAAATTTATAATTAAAATACATATTTGTGGAAATAACTTAAATCGATTGTTTTGTTTGAGGTCATACCACATGATATCCAAAAGTGGCAATGCCATTAAAGCAGTTGAAAAGGTCTTTTTTTTTTAAACAAATGAGAGAGCCACGAACCCTCTTTCTGCTTCCATAGCTCTATGACAAAATGGTGACACAAAAGTGTCAAAAATGGTCATTTCTTGGTGGTCGCACCACATGATATTTAATGAAATGAACACGATCGGACAAAATTTGTTTGTATATTATGAAAAAAATATAACTGCAAAAGCTTTGCAATTTTGTACAGGAATAAAAAAACTTTGAAAATTATGCCGAATATTGCAGAAACTAAATTGTAATAGATTTAGAGTAATTTCAAAAAAGTTTTCAAAACAGAAGTCATGGCTGGACGGTCGCACCACATGATATTTTGACACTTTGAAGTTCAGAAAAATTACAAAACAATCCTGATTTTTGAAAAGTTGAAGTGGCTCCATATATTAGAGAGATACTACACATAGTATATTTTTTTACATTTAAAACTCTTTGTAACATAAAGAAAATACAGCCGGACAGAATATTTAGGCGTCACATCATTGACCCATATACTGTAGATATACTGTAGGCTACTGCTCTTCACACTGCTAGGAAGACCAACTGATCAAACTTGGACCAGAAAAGCGTTTTCAACTACCCCCCACCCGCCCGCCGATCAGTGCCTCCATGTCTTAACTCCATGGAGACATGCAGTTGCATCAGTAAGAGAAGTAGCTTGATCACTTAATGTATACTGTTGTTTATTCTACTGTTACTGGCACAGCGTAGCAAGGCTAATAGCAGGTGGCTAACTCTAACTTTAGCTTGCATATTACATGATGCCTCACCGTTAACTCAGTGTGACCGAGACCAGCACAGTGAGGAACATTGTGAAGTAGGTTGAACTGAAACTTGTTGACTTATTGTGTATTTCACAAACTGGTTTATTTACCGTTGAGGCGGACCACTCTCCTCCGTGCGTCCCTGAGCTGCCTGCTTCAGATCCGTCAGTCTGCTGTGCTGTGAGGTAGTTAGTGGATGAGGACTGTCATGAGATTGCTGCGCCATCTACAGGATAAGTCAGGAAACTTTTCAAATGCCGGAACATTTTCGAAGTGAAACCAAATCTTACTCTCCAAATTTTATTTCTGAAAATATCAGCGAAAATCAGTGAGTTTTGGCCAATTACGGATTAGTCTCAAACAGGCTAAAATTGGCCGATTTAATTGGCTCGCCGATAAATTGGTCGTGCCCTAATCCAGAGACAAAGCAGGGCTGAGGGCTTGACACTAACTTTTGTTCACATGTTCTCTTAAGTTAAAGAAGTAAGGAGCACACAAAGACTTTAGGGGAACAATGAAAATTGATCAAATATTTGTCTTATTGATCGACCTCAGTACTATTATTAGAAATCAATTTTAGGTCTTTTGGTCACATGACATGGTAGTAGGCCTGGGCGATCTGGCAAAAAAAATGATCACGATATATTTTGCTGTATCCTCCGATCTCAATTATTGTCACGATTTTTTTTTTAAACTGCTAGTTTTAAAGCATCTGTACTAAAAACAAAAGAAACTAGAGATTAGTTCAACATTTTAGTAACATACAAAGTAAATAAAGAATAAGATAAACTTGTAAAAATTTAAAAACCACTTTAACTAAATTCTTAATGATACAGTGAGCTAGTTTACAGTCCTGAGTACTTTTGCAGGTATGCAAGACCCAAAATAAACGGGACAGCAGGTCAGGGTCTCAGCGTCCTCGAAATGAAGGGACAGACCCCTCTGTGAAGGACTTAAGTCATTCTAAAGACCGGTCTCTGCAGCAGTCCTGATATTCTGCCCCCTGCTGGTCAAAGGCACAAACTACACAGACCACTCATAACAGGGGACATGAACCACGTTGTATGTGCACTCGCCGCCATCTTTGTCCATCCTCATCGCCTACGTCATTGGATCTGTTCCCTCCTGCTAATAGAACTTCTGGTTGTGGTGAGGATGGCGGTTATAAAACTGGTTCTGGTTCCCAGCCAGGCAGTTTCTTCAGAGTGAGAATGTTTCTATTTTTAGGATTCAGGCTTGGTGGTTTTCCTCTTCTAAAGTTCTCCTGGAGCTCTGTGACCTCCCGTTGACCTCCCGCCTCAGACAGGATGAGATGAGCAATATACTGACGATAGTCTGACGATGTTCTGTCAGGAGTTTGAGTTTTGTGTTTGGAGAAGTCTCCGATAATTCAAAGAATGTTTGTGACCCAGAGATGAATGTGTGAGAGGCTCGGCTCAATAATGTGACTTCCTGTCACGGTAAGAAAACAGGCGGTTAAATATTTGATGACTGTGTGAGGACCTTTCTCTGTCCGGACAGTTAGACTTGCCGTTTAGCTATTGTCTTTAGGTGCAATAGCTAAACGGGTGCCCCCCCCCCCCCCAGACTGGGTGGGTGGGTCTGTAGTAGGCCTGCACGATATATCGCTTAAGCATCGTCATCGCGATGTACGTGTGCGCGATAGTCACATCGCAGAGCCTGCGATGTCGAAGGCGAATGAACTCAGTTAATTTCAAGGGTAACTGACTGAGATACACTGCATGTGACTCTGCATGTGCTTTGCAGCGATCCACCAATCACCTTTGTTCTTTACTCAGTTGCCAATCAGACTACCCTGCCAGCTGTCAATCAAAATCAGAGAGGAGGAAACCCACCCCTGCACATGTCCTGCACATGGAGGGAGTCGCTACCGGAGTTGAGCCGAGAAACGTGTACGCTGAGAATTACTTTCAGAACATTACTCATCACTGTTTAGCCCAACAAATAAGAACTGTATGGGTTTTAAATTGTACATTTCCGTGGACCACTCTACTATAAGCAGTGCGCGTTTTGTGAGGTGCATGCAATTCTCGGAGGACATGCGTTTCTCAGCACAACCCCGGTGGTAACAACAACAACGATCGCAAACTGAGCAACAAACAGAGAAAACCACCGAAGATGAAGACTTGTTGCCAAAAAGAAAAGGAAAGTCAATTATCTGGAATTATTTCGGTTAAAAGAAGGATGATGTCGACCAAAACACGTGTTCTGTGTTCACCTGTTGCCACAATAACGTCCCAGCACAATAAAAGCTAAAAATATCTCTGAGACAGACAGAAGCCACTCGACTAACATTCACAAAAAGAGGTACGAACAGTGCAGGTTAACTGTCCTCAAGATTTCAGCAGTGCAGCATAACATTAAGTGCTATTCAGGTCATCTGGTGAAAATTCCTCTATTTTTTAATATCGCAATATATATCGCAGGGTTGAAAAAAATCGCAATGTTAGTTTTTTCCAATATCGTGCAGCCTAAGTCTGTAGTAGGGCCCGACCGATCTATCGGGGAGCCGATGAAATCAGCCAGTTTTAGCCCGTTTGAGACTTATCGGTAATCAGCCAAAACTCGCTGATTTTCGCCGATATTTTCAGAAATAAAATTTGGGGAGTAAGATTCGGTTTCACTTTGAAAATGTTCCGCCATATGAAATGTTTCCCGACTTATCCTATAGATGGCGCAGCAACCTCATGACAATCTTCATCCACGAACTGCCTCACAGCAGTGGGGTAGTTAAAAATGCTTTTCTGGTCTGAGTTTGATTAGTCAGTCTTCCTGTTGGCGTGAAGAGCAGTAGCCTACAGTATATGTACGGTATATATATTTTCTATAACTAAATAAAAACTTTAAAAAATTGGCCAATTAATCAGTAATCAGATTTTTATCCCCCCTTATAATTGGTATCGGCATCGGCCCCAAAACATCCATATCGGTCGGGCCCTAGTCTGTAGACCCGGTGAGACCTCTGATTTCAGTCGTTAAAAACACTGATGGCATCTAGCGCTCCAGAGAGCTCGCTGTAAACCCGAGGATAAGCGTTCAGTGGGCGGTCCATCCCTTTTGCTGCAGCTAGCCTTGGTGTAGAATCACCAACTGTTTCATCGGCGGTGTCTGATGGAATTGAACGCTCCTCTGTAACTCTAAAAACTTGCCGCTGTGACTCGTCTGTGCGATCACACAGACCGGAGACTGAGAATTTACACTAACCAATCAAATGACGTCATGATCGGCGGCACAACAAAAATGGTGTCGGCCGTGATCAGGAAGTGAGTTTTTAAGGATTGTTACATTTGTTTCTGCTGTTTAAAGTGTGTGTGTGTGTGTGTTTGTGTTTGTTCAGCTGCTCCATCATGGCCTCCAGTGCGGTCTACTCCCCGACCACAGAGTCTCATCCTAAGTCCTCCTGGTGCTTGGTCCCCTCAGATCACCTGGATACTTCGCGCTTTGGGCTCAAAGTTGTCCAAGTGGTGAGTTCAAGGGCCCTCTGTTTTTTTCATCATCACTCGGTCCTCACTGTCTCTGATCTTTTATAATCGTCACACGGTCCTCACTGTCTCTGATCTTCGTCCTCATCACTCGGTCCTCACCGTCCCTGTTTTTCGTCCTCATCACTCGGTCCTCACCGTCTCTGATCTTCGTCCTCATCACTCGGTCCTTACCGTCTCTGATCTTCACCCTCATCGCTCTGTCCTCACCGTCTCTGATCTCTTTTTTTTTTTTTTTTTTTTACTAATTTATTAGGAGGTTCACATTACAAAACAGCGTATAAAAAAGATGCATAAAAAACCTCACACATCATGTATATACAAATAGATGGAGTGTATACATACAGAGGAAAGAGAGAAAAAGAGAATATAGGTAACCTTTTTCTTTATGTTCAGTCCAACAACCACAATAAGTTTGCCCAGGTTTCGTTACCTCTAGACTCATCCACCAAAAGGTCAATTTTTATTCTTGACCTCAGCGCCGAAAGAAAGACAGATACCCTGTCTGCTGTAGAAAACCATTGTTGATCATCTTTATATCTCATCCAGATTTTAAATATGGACAGTTTTGCTTTTGCTAGAGTCAGATTTGTACAATATCTGTTACTTGCTGATGTGCTGAGACCCAAAATAATATTTGACAGTTCTACTCTAAAAGGTGATATTGAGCTGAGACATAAGTGCAGAAACCTGGTTCCAAAAGCCACCCAGACAACGACATGAAACAAACATATGTTCTGTGTCTTCTTTTACCAAACAAACAGCACATAGAGGAGTGGGGACCAGCTTCCATTTATACAGGTTTGACATATTTGGAAGAATTCCATGTAATATTTTGAAATTGAATTCGGCCAATTTCCTATCTGGAGATAATTTTATTGTTTGTCTCTGCCACACATTGCATCACAGGATGTTGTTTGTTTGGTCAGCTAGTGCAGCATCCCAATATGTCTGCATATATGATGTCTTTATTTTTTCTTTTAACAACAGCTTATAGCTTATCTTGCAAGTATAGCCTGTCAGAACAATGTGTGCATCAGTATTGTTATTTCTTAATGTTATACTGTTGTTCAGAAGTGGGAGCCATTTTTGGGGGATTGCCTTTCTGATGATACATAATTCGCTAATTTCTCTTATCCAGTTTTTAAGCTTTGGTTTTTCCTTTACAGATAGATCTTTAAGATAAATTATGCCTGAGTCAATCCAATGTTTATAGAAAAGGGACTGCCCTCTAGAGTCTGTTAAAAAGGCAGATCCCCAGATGATATGGTTTCCGACTTCATCTGCTGTACACTGTTCCTTCACAAAACCACCTCCTGCTTTGTGCCAGCTTTGAGTAATGCCTTGATAAAAAGTGGGAATTCCTGTCAAATCTGGGCTGTGTTTTTTTTCTTTAAAGTGCATTCTTAAGATAAGGAAATCTTTACCTGGTCTATTTAAATACAATTTTGGTAGCAGTTTCCAATCTCCTGATGATGTATCCACGATGCGCTTTACCCAGCCAGCATGAAGTGCTTCTATATGAGATTGAATATCTAACATTTTTATACCCCCTGTATTATAATCTCCAAAAATAACAGATATTTTGATTTTATCTCTCTTTCCAGACCAGAGAAAGTAAAAAAAAAAAAGTATTCAGCCTGACAGTCACATTATTTGGCACATCACACACAGTAGCCCAGTACAGAATTTTAGCTGCAATCAATGATTTCAGAATAGTTACTTTGCCATATAATGTGAGATTCCTTTGTCTCCATAGATTTGAAGCATTTTCTATATTATTGATTTTCTCATTCCATTGGTTCGTCTCACATGGAAGTTTGTTGTACCCAAAATATACACCAAGTGATTTTACAGGACCAGTTGGCCACCTTATTCCACTGATATCTTTTCGCCTAAGTTTCCAGCAACTAACCCAAATTGCTTCGGTTTTCTCCAAGTTCAATTCAGGGCCTGCAACTTTGCCAAAAGATGATATCATTTCTAGTGCTGTAGTTAGTGACCTTTCATCACCGAGCAGTAGAGTAGTATCATCTGCTACTTGTGAGGTTTTAACCTCATGGGTAGCACTTCCATCTGACAAATTGATAGCTTTGATGTTTTCACTAAGTGGAAATGCTGATTAAGCATTTGCACTTATTGTTATTCTCCTATTTCTTTATTATTAAATGGAAATGCTGATTAAGCATTTCCACTTATTGTTATTCTCATGTTTCTTTATTTAAGTGGAAATGCTGATTAGGCATTTCCACTTATTGTTATTCTGCTATTTCTTTATTAAGTGGAAATGCTGATTAAGCATTTCCACTTATTGTTATTCCTGTCGGCCATTTTTTCTTCATTATTATTATTATTCTTCCGCCGTTTTTTGTCCGCTTTCTCCTCCTTCATACTTAGTGCGATTTCAACCATTCAAACTTTATACTATTCCTCTCCTTAAGGACTTTAGGGCTATTACTTTTCTCATTTCTAACCTTTATACTTTTTTTTTTTTTTAAACTTTTTGTGCCAAAATTTTAACATTGAAGTCAATGGGGAAATCTTCCAATTCTTCCTTTTATTCTTCCACCTTCTAAGCCTTATAACTTCAGCATACTTTCACCAAGAGGCTTTTCACGTTGTTGTGATATCTTTTACAGTAGAGTCGTGTGGTGATGCTGATTAAGCATTTCCACTTATTGTTATCCTCCTGTTTCTTTATTATTATTATTATTATTATTATTATTATTACGTACCTTTTTTTGCAACTTTTCAACTCCTTCATACTTTGTCCTATTTCAACCGTTCAACTTTTAAACTATCCCTCTCCTTCAGGACCATATGAGACACATGAAACCAGGCTCAGTACACAGAGCAATTCGGCTCTATCTCCTACCACAAACTTTGACCTACAGAAACCATTCAGGGCTCCAAAAATTCAGCTCATTGAGGACATTATGGGTGTATTCAGGATGTATATTCATTTAACTTTTCCCCACTTTAAAATTATTCTCATTATGCATGCATTATTAAATTCTTCAGACAAATCCAAACTCATTCAAACTGATTCAAACCTTTCTGATACTTCAAACCTGTTTAACACTTTAGGACTTCTAATTATTTGAAATTTTTTCCATTTCAAAATCATTCTCATTATTTATGTATGTTTTAATTCTTCAAACAAATCCCAGTTTTACCACTACAATTACTACTTATATCACTTTAACTTGTATCTTCACTTCTACCTCCACTACTCTTGCTTCTCTTAATTTTTTTTCACTTCTGCTGTTACTTCTACCACGAGCTCTACTGCTTTGACTTCTACTTCTTCTATTCTAAAACTACTTTTACTGCTTACATGACTACTGTAGCCTTATTTAGCATGAATGCAATTTTAATTGTTGAAGCACATTCATACTATTTGTACTTAGGCAATTTTCACTTTCATCCAATTTCTACTCCTCTTTCTCCAGCCCTTTAACCAATTTTACATTTAAACCTTCCTCCATTTTTTTTTAGCAGTTTTGCATTGCTTTTTCAGCTTTCAGCACTCAGCATTTCCACGCATTTTCTGCAAGGAAATGCAATTTTTCTTGTTAAGTGGAAATGCTGATTAAGCATTTGCACTTATTGTTCTTCCCGTCGGCCATTTTCTTTATTATTGATATGTTATTCATATCTTTATTATTTTTGAGTGGGATTGCAAAGCATTCCCACTATATGTTATTCATATCTTTATTATTATTGAGTGGGATTGCAAAGCATTCCCACTATTTGTTATTCATATCTTTATTATTGAGTTGGATTGCGAAGCATTCCCACTATATGTTATTCAAATCTTTATTTTTATTATTATTATTGCGCCGTTTTTTGGCCCTCAACTACTTCCACATACTTCAACATATTCAAACTATTCAAACTTCAAAATGTTCCTCTGATTGAGGAGATTCCAGCTTGTATTTAAAGTTTTCCTAACATTCATACTTTCCTAGATATTCCCGGTTTTCCGAGCGATTTCTCCCATTAGAAATGCATTGAGAATTTTCAAAATGGCCCCTTTTCTCACAATTCTTCCCACAACTTCAAAAGCCTTCAACTCAGTTATCTTCATGGTCTTGTGGTTGAGTGGTTAAGCAGCGGGTTCTTCCTCAGTGGACACGGGTTCTTCCTCAGTGGACACGAGTTCAAATCCCGACAAGGGAACAATTGTTTCATATCCGGGTTTCGCAATAGCAGCTTAGCGATAGCAATTCAGCTGAAGCAATCCCACTCAAAATTTCTTCAGAAATTTCATTTTCTAGTTGAGTGGGATTGCAAAGCATTCCCACAATATGTTATTCAAATCTTTATTTTTATTGAGTGGGATTGCGAAGCATTCCCACTATATGTTATTCAAATCTTTATTTTTATTATTATTATTGCGCCGTTTTTTGGCCCTCAACTACTTCCACATACTTCAACATATTCAAACCATTCAAACTTCAAAATGTTCCTCTGATTGAGGAGATTCCGGCTTGTGTTCAAAATTTTCCTAACATTCATATTTCCGAGATATTCCCGATTTTCCGAGTGATTTCTCTCATTAGAAATGCATTGAGAATTTTCAAAATGGCTGCTTTTCTCACATTTCTTCCCACAACTTCAAAAGCCTTCAACTCGGTTTTCTTCACGGTTTCGTAGTTGAGTGGTTAAGCATTGGGTTCTACCTCAGTGGTCGCGAGTTCGAATCCCAGCTTCAACAGCCTTCAACTCCTCTATACTTCCATGTAGAAACTTCATTCAAAAACCAAAATATTCACAAATTCGTCAGCATTATTCCACATCTTCAACATTTTTAATCCCATTTGTACTTTTCAAAATATTAAGATTTGTTTAAAACTTAATATATAATAATGGCAGTCAATGGGAAAAGGCTTTCAGACGTAGTCAAATTCAACCTCTTCTCATTCATTCATACTTTCACCTAGAAACTTAATTCAAACTTTAAAATATTCACACATCTTCAGACATTCACTCACTCATTCACCATCTTCATGGCATTCATACTTTTCTCACAGTGACAGTTCAAAAATTCACAGGATTTTCTGACCTCTTCAGGTTTTAACATTAGTGTGTATTGCACGGAATGTTGGCCGCTAGAGTGGGACCTCACAGCTAGAGTGAGACAGGCTGAAAATTGATCCTATATGTGTCCTGCTTCTCACAAAAGGGGTTTCAAATCAGTAAATCCTACCCCTTGGCCAGCAGGTGACCAACTGTCCAAATAGGCGGAAATCTCTCCCATTAACCCTAATGTATTTTTTCTCCCAGAAAATCCTGATGATCACTCAGGCTCAGACTTTTTAAACTCGCTGTTGTGGCCACATTTTTTAGAGTACAGACATGAAAAACACATCATTGTGTTCATGAAGGGCGGAGGATTCGTACGATGTTCTTATTTTCATTCTGGGATTTAAGGAAATCACGCTATGTGAAGAAGTTCAGAGGCCCTAAATTCACTGCAGTCAGGCAGTTTCTCATTCAAACAGTAGGTCAGTTAATGCCTTTGATCTCACAGCTGTAAAGGATGCAATCATTAATGAGACACACACACACACAGTCTGACAATGTGTGTGCGTGTGTGTCTCTGTCTATAAGACCTGAATGTACACACAGTTAATATGTGTCTGCTTCACCACCTATCTCCACCCACAAACTTTGAGCTACAGAAACCATTCTGGGCTTCAAAAATTCAGCTTATTGAGGACATTATGGGGTGTTTTTTTAATTTAAATAATTAATTAATTATAATTAATTAATTGTATCAATATGTTCAGCAGAGTCGTGGGGTTCTCACAAGTTTCTTGTCATGAATGTAGCCGTTACAGAGAATGAGCATCAGGGCATAGTTTTGGATTTTGTTTCTCATCTTCAAACCTTCTTTCTCCTGCTGTAGTGATGCATCTACGGTCCCCATGGCAACCAATTAGTGCACCTGGAGACACAGCTGACTGGAAAGCTGCTTTTAATGGCCATATGAGACACATGAAGCCAGGCTCAGTACACATAGCACTGGGGGTGACATTTAAAACCTTTTACTAGAGCACTTGACAAAATTCGGCCCCTATCTCCTTCCATGAACTTTAACCTACAGAAACCATTCAGGGCTTCAAAATTTAAGCTCATTGAGGACATAATGGGGTGTATTCAGGATTTTTATTCATTTAAATTTTTCACAGTTTAAAGTCACTCAGTGATGATTTATCATTTAATTTTTCAAACTAATTTAAACTCATTCAACTAATAATAATAATAAGAATACATTTTATTTGAAGCGCCTTTCACGTCACTCAAGGACACTTTACAGAACATATAAAACAATAATAAAACACTATTAACAATTAAAATCATCAATCATCAAAACAGTTAAAATCAACAAAGCAACATTAAGACATGAACAACAGCAAAGGAATAAATAAAGAAATGAATAATAGCAATTGAAATTTAATTTTAAAAAGTGAGTTAGGGGTGGTGGGAGGGATAGGCCAGTTTAAACAGGTGTGTCTTGAGTTTGGACTTGAAGAGGGGGGGGGAGTCTATGTTGCGGATGTGTGATGGTAAAGAGTTCCAGAATCGGGGGGCAGAGCGACTGAAAGCTCTGCCCCCCATGGTGCTGAGGTGAACAGGGGGCACAGTGAGGTGGAGAGAGGAAGAGGAACAGAGGCGGCGTGATGGAGTGGCGATGTGGAGGAGGTCAGACAGGTAAGGAGGGGCGAGGTTGTGGATGGCTTTAAAGGTATACAGTAGGATTTTGAACTGGATTCTAAGTGGGACCGGGAGCCAATGGAGTTGCTGTAGGATGGGGCTGATGTGGTGGGACGAAGGGGTTTTGGTGATGATCCGGGCAGCGGAGTTGTGGACCAGTTGAAGTTTATGGAGAGACGTGTGAGGGAGACAACTACTGCTAATGTCAATTAAACTAGTACTTTCCCCTCTACTTTAACTGCTATTGCTCCTATTTCTACTTTCTCTACTGCTGCTATTGCTACTTTTTACTTTACTTTATTACTACTCAGCATTTCCATGCATTTTCTGCAAGGAAATGCAATTTTTCTAGTTTTGATTTATATACAGTGCTAGAATTTCCATGGCAAAAAGAAATAAGATTGCGGACAAAGGGCAACCTTGCCTAATTCTCCGACTAAGGTCAAAGAATTCTGATGTCTATCCGTTGTTGACTACTGCACTACTACAGTTTGTATGAATTGTTTGAATCCATCTTAGAAACATACTCTTAAAGTTGAATTTCTTTAGTGCTTTAAATAAAAAGACCCACTCTACACTATTAAATGCCTTTTGAAATTCTAGAAAGAGAACTATACCAGGAATTTGCATTTCATCTGTATGGCCAATAGCATACGTAATAAGGCGTACGTTTTGTCCAATGAATCTGCCTTTTACATAGGCAGTTTGATTCTCATTGATTAGGTATGGTAACTGTGGCTTTAACCTATTGGCTAGCACAAGGGCAAGTATTTTAAAATCTGTGTTTACAAGACTTATAGGTCTTCAGTTATCTAATAGTTGGTTGTCTCCTTTTTTATAAAGTAATTTCAAAATGGCTCTTTTATGGGAGTCTGCTAGCTGTTCATGTGCAAGACCTTCCCTGATTGAATTAGTAACAAACACTCCTACAATATCCCAATAGCAATGATACAATTCTGATGTAATTCCATCAGTACCTGGGGCCTCATGTATCAACACTTGCGTGGGACTCATACCAGAAACGAGCGCACGCAAGGTCCGTCACGCTGAAAAAAATCCGTATGTATCAAGGTGTGCGGGCGCCAAAAGCCAAGTGTGTTTCCTTGATAAATCCCAATCAGCTTGGAATTGAGCGCAGATGTCGGAGTGACCGGGCCCGTCCCCGTTACGCCCTCCTATAAATATGCAGATTTATTTAAATAGGGTCTCCCTGTCCTCGCACGCAGACAAAATGACAAGAAAAATGAAATTTACGGCGTGCGAGGTGGCGGTGCTGGTGGCGGAGGTGGAGGAGCGACAGCGTGTTTTGTTCGGCAGCCTGTCCAGTGGCGTCAGTGCAAAACGAAAACGCTTGGAGTGGGAGACAGTTTGCGAGAGGCTGAACTCGGTGGGTTCCGAGACACGCACCCCCGCGGAGATTAAAAAAAAGTGGTCGGACCGGAGGAGTACCGGCCAGACAGGTGGGGTTCCGGGGGAGGAGACCCTCACGCCGTTTGAGCAGCGGGTGGTGGCGGCGATTATTATTATAGGGTAAGTGGCGTGTCACACAAATGTCCACATGCTTTGCCATCCCACTGAGCAAAAGACGTATATTAGACATCTAGTCTAAGTTTATACTTCATTTCAACGTTGGGATTCAGTCTATTTTTAGACGTGATTTATACTTCGCCCTTAACTTCATTTTTCTTTCAACTTTTTATGCAATAAACAACTGTAATGTGCATAACTGACCTCTAAATACTGGATTACATTACCTATGATACCGTGGAGAGAGATGTAAACGCTACAGATACACAGAAGCAAGAAGAATTGAAATGAACCAATATTTTTATTGTGTCACAGAAATCAATGTGTCGGCCGTGTCGCCGGCTTGCGGAACCCTGGCCCGTGGCAGCCCGTCCGCCGGCTCGGAGTCGTCGAAAACCGAAAACCCTTTATTCACCAGGGGTTCATCTAGTAGCTGTTTTGCTTCCTCAGATACAGTATGGTCTATGTTTATAATTCTCAGAAAACAATCTACCCTTTCGGGATTTACCACACGTGTTTTATAGAGCTGCTGATAGAACTTCCTAGCTTCACAGAGGATGTCAGCAGTGTGGCAGAATACTTCACTACCAACTCTCAGGCTACTTATAGTATGCTTTTTGTTGTTTGATTTCTCTAAATTGAGGAAATACTTCGTGGATTTTTCTCCGTCAACATAGTGTTTCACTTTTGAACGAATCTTCAGTGTAATATGCATATAATTGGTCTAGCTGGTTTTTTTGCTTCATCATATTTTTCCATGTTTTCCCTATTTGGTTCATGATCTACTTTTCTTTCTAAGTCACGGAGACTGTTTTCTAAGGTAGTCAAGCGTTCAGCTGTAATTCTAGCTTTATTCTGACAATATTTTTTAGTTTTTTCCTTAATCCTAATTTTACACAGATCCCAAAATGTTCTATGATCTTGACCACTGAAATCATTTTGGCATTCCTCAATAATTGTGATCAGAGTATTCCTATACATTTTGTCTTCACAGAGGCTGTTGTTAAAGTGCCAAGTACCTGGGCCTCGAATTGAGTGCTCCAGTGTTATTGTCAACATAATAGCCTGGTGATCTGTTCTTATAGCAGCTTTCATTTCTGCATTTACCACATTCTGTTCTAAGTCTTGATGAATTAGAAAGAAATCCAATCTACAAGCTGTTTCTGGATTCTTACGTCTCCATGTAAACTGCTTTAGCCCTGGATATTTCTCTCTCCATACATCATATAGTTGGAAGTTTTTTCACAAATTTCCAATTACCTCAGCTGCTTTACGATAATACACTGGTGAGTGGGTTATAGGGGGGCTTTTATCCATCTCCAAATTCAAGACAGTGTTGCCCACCTATAATTATGTTATGTATGTCAATACCAGTAAGCCACCTGGACAGTTCATTTAAAAAGATGATCCTATCGCCACACACATTAGGGGCATAAATGTTAAGAAATGAATATGCTTTGTTGGCAATCTTACAATTGACACATATATTTCTCCCAAGATCATGCTTAAACTCTTTCAATTCGATATTGTTCAGTTTAGGGTAGAATAGAATACTTATACCCCTCCTGTGGTTTGTTCCAATATTATGCACAGCTTTCCCTCTCCATTCCTTATTCACTTTTGCAATTAGATCATTAGTAAAAAATGTTTCTTGTAGCATTATAATACTTGCATGTTGTTTACTGATCCAAGAAAAAACTTGGGCTCTTCTATCATTATTTTGAAGCCCCCTAACATTCAGGGAGAGGACACACAGTCTGTCCAAAGCCATATTTAAGTGAAAAAGAAATTATACCCTTATAGAATATCTATGTTAAAAGTATAACCATGATAAAAATATGTATCATGAGTGTGCTTTTTCCACAGTAATCAATTTTTTACCCTCTTTAATCATGGGAAGAGTCCTCCAGGTTTTCTCCTGGCTCCCTCTCCATCCATTCCTTTTTCTCCTTCACCATCTGGGCTGCTGATGGTGCCTGGTGCTTCAGCTGCCTCCTGATGGCCAGTGCCTACTATGTCCACCTTCTTCTTCACTGGTGAAGTTGTTCCAGATTCTGAACTTGGTGACGTCACTTCCCTAGGCCTCTTGGTCTGCAGGAGTGATACTGTTTGGAAGTAAGATTTAATTGATGATGTATCCACATTTGTTACTCTTCCAAGTGAGTTTGACCACCCAGGGTTCATCTTGTTGGTATCTTTGGATCTCACTTTCACACAGTTTATGGGTGTGTTTTCATTTACCTCAGTTGCTTCCTTGATTTCCTTTTTCTTTTTTCTTTTTCTTGTGTTTATTTTTCTTCTTGGTTGCGGTGTTTGTAGCTGCAGTAAGGTCTTCAGCACTGACATCTCCAGACTCATCACTCATTACTCAAGTGATGTTCTCCGTTTCAGCGTCAACTGCTTCTGGTTCAGCTGACCCTGTAGCATGCAAGGTGATGTTCTCCATCTCAGAGTCCACTGTTTTCAGTCTCTGATCTTTGTAATCATCACTCGGCCCTCCTGAGAAAACTTTAGAAACAAACAGAAAATTCCTTTAAGAGAAAATTAACCCTTTACAGCCCCCTCATCAGGCCCTCTGCACATGCTCATTAGTGTCTTTCCTGTTAGCTGTTAAGAGTTAATATCATGACAGTGCTCCTCCCCCAAAAATGGCTGACAGTCAGGTGTCAGCAGGTTTAACTCTTCTGCAGGATAAACAGTCAGTATGGAGAGCAAAAGCAGGAGGAGCTCAGTCCTCTATTAGGACCTCCATCAGGACCTCCTGCTTCCATGGTTGGAGATCTGAGGAGGGTTTCTCTCTTTGCATGAAGGTTAGCGAACAACCAAACAACTAAACCGAGACTCTGACCTGAGGGAGGAAACCAGAGAGAAGAGAGACGATAAACAGAGAAACTGAGGCTCTGACTGTTTACAGAGAAACTGAGACCCTCCTGGAGGTTTTTCTAACCTAAAGTCTGACAGAGTCGATGTTTCAGAAGGTCTTTGTCTTAAATTCTGATCTGAATTAGTGGAAAAGTCATCAGTTGCTCCTCAAAGTTTGTTTTGATCATTTTTAGAAGATGAATCCCGAGAACTGAGCGGACCGTCGGGAACTTTAAAGTTTACAGGAGATAAAAAGTGAAAGAGTGAAAGGATCACTCTGTCATTCAAGAGGAGTCAAAAGTCACCTGATGGTGGTGGACCTGAAGCCTCTGAAGGATCTAAATTAGGGCTGGGCGATATGAGAAAAAGTTTATCATGATACATTTTGTTCATATCAGTCGATATCAATATCAGGGTTTAAAAAATGAAATGTAACAGTGTTTATTGGTCGCATGTCTTTTGCAATACAATGTCTTTTGCAATGTGAGGTCTTTGCTACTTGGTTCTAATTCAGCACATGATTGGTTCAGCGTGAAGTGGACCTGGAGTAACTCCCCTTTTCATTGGCTATTCATCGGCCTGTCACGATAACAAATTTTGCTGGACGATAATTGTGTTACAAATTATTGCCGATAAATGATATTATTGATACCGTTTTTTAAATTATAGATAATGGTAATATATGGCATAATAATGCGAGTACACCATGTCAAAAGCAATAAACTGTAATTGCTCAAGATTAAGAACTTTGAATTTGGATGAACAAATGTAATAAACAAACAAGACAACCAAAAAACTGGTATGGAACAAAAAGTTCACTCCACACATAACTATTAAAAAAATAAATAAAGTGGAGTCTCGAGTCTGTAAACAAAATTGCACTAAATAATTAGCTTTGGGTGCTATTCCTCAACAGGTTAACAAAGAACATGCATGCGCACCTCAAGCACAATCCTCCCCGTGGATGATTGTGCTTGAGATGCACATGCATGTTCGTCGTATTCCCCTTCTTTGTCACCAAAACTTTCGAACAAATGCGACATATCGTCCGTGTTCGTGGGCTCACCTCTTTCATTTTATTTGAAACCGAAATGTTCCCACACTGGGGCTGTTGCGTTGGGCTTAGACACCAAAGCTGTCGTTTCAACATTCATTGCGTTTGCTCCGCACTGTGTCAGTAAGTCTGTGTGTGTGTGTGTGTCTGTGTGCATGTGTGCGCCAGCGCGCGTGACAAAGAGACTGAATGACTGACAGGAGGGTTCACTCACCGCGTTCATTCTGCTATAGAGCCAACGCACCCAGGTGTCGAGAAAAATGCGCAGAGTGAGACCTCTTCTCTCATCCAGCGTGTTTGGTAGCGAGAGAGGAGGAAAACAAACGCACGTTAATTATCGAGGCTGGCAAAATTACCGACCTCGTTTTTATTTACCGAGCGATTAGGCGATTTATTGATTATCGCGACAGGCCTAGCTAGTGCTGGGCGATAGGACGATAGATATCGTGGGCACGATAGAAAATGTCTATCGTGCCATTTTTATTTTTATCGTTTCGGGCGATAGGCTGTATTTTATCCATAGGGCTTGTGCCATCAGATGATTCATAGTAACAACAACAATAACTGCACATTCAGTAAGTGTATTTGGTGTCAAACGGGAAAGAAAACAATATTTTCTTACAAAGAAAAGGATGTGTTGACATGTAGGCTTGCATTTCTCTTTCGATTTTGCGACGTGACGCCGCTTTACGTGCTCTCTTCGTGTCCAGCGTCTCCCGCCGTTGCGGGTTACCTGGGTTACACACGTGAGGGGATCATTGTAAGCAGTGCTTAATTTGTGCCGGAGCAAGTCGGAGCGCGCTCCGGGACCTCTTTTGATCGGACCCAGGACCTATTTCAGCCGCTCCGGCACCTGTTTCATCTGCTCCGGGACCTTCCCTGTAGAGGATGACATTTTTCGGGAACTCCCGTGGGTCACGTGATTCCCGCGGGAATCCCACGGGATGGGAGTCGTTTTTTAATTAATCCCTTGATCGGGACGGAACAGGAAAAAAAGCAACGGGAGTGGGCAGGAGCGGGAACAACATTAAAGGATGATCATTTTCAGCCGTGTTCAACAACCAGATGAACAGGTGCGTCCATTTTTGTAGTCATCTCTCAGTGAGAGCCAACACTCTTGACCGCGCTAGCAACACAAAAGAACTACAACAGTGGTTTGACTTCCTGTCAGCTGGGAGCGCGGCTGCGCATTTGTACTCTTCAAGCCAGCAGCGAGGAAACGTAATTTTGTGACATTCTGTAGTTTTTCAATCATTTCTGGAGTCGTGGCGAATCAAATCACCTTACCTGTCTGCCCCTGATAGGCGAATAAAGCGCTCGGATTCATGCTCGGGTCTTGCTACGTGCTTCAAGAGTAAAGTAAACAATGATGGAGGCAGAGAGCAGCTTTGGAGGAGAAACATCCAGCAGTGTGAACAACCTCTTCAGAAGAGCCCTAAAGACCTACCTTTTTAATAAAGCCTTTGGTTAGTTTTCCTCTATGCTTTATGCTTTTACTACCTTGCCTCTTACATCGCAACTCTATATTTTTTATTTTTTTAAATTCTTTTTTTATGCCAATCTGTGACTGTCATTCTATTGCTTTTTTATTGTTGCTGCTCTTTTTTTACTGTGTACTGTAGCACTTTGAGATTTTTTGTAAATGTAAAGTGCATTACAAATTAAATTTATTATTATTATTATGGAGTGCTTTGGCTCACACTATCGGCGTTTTCTGTGAGTGTTGCATAACTTTGGGTGAGCACAGACATGAACGCACTTCAGCCACGTACTTATTTATTCATTTTGCTAGTTTTAAGTGCTGGTCTTGTACTGGTACTGTACTAGTGCAGCTGTATACACTTAAATTTTTCATAGAACTGAAAGCATACCATAGCTATATCATGATATTTATCGTTATCGTGATATAAAATGATCCATATCGTGATATACATTTTTTTCCATATCGCCCAGCACTAGGCCTAGCTATTCATATAGTCTACCAAAACTTGTCAGAATGCCTGTTAGAAAGTCCATGTTGTTTTCAGTGTTTTTAAGTAGGCCTGCACGATATATCGTTTGAGCATCGTCATCGCGATGTACGTGTGTGCGATAGTCACATCGCAGAGCCTGCAATGTCGGAGGTGAATGAACTCAGTTAATTTCAAGGGTAGCTGACTGAGATACACTGCATGTGACTCTGCATGTGCTGTGCAGCGATCCACCAATCACCTTTGTCCTTTACTCAGTTGCCAATCAGACTCAGTTCTCAGTTGCCAATCAGACTACCCTGCCAGCTGTCAATCAAAATCAGAGAGGAGGAAACCCACCCCTGCACATGTTCTGCACATGGAGTTACTCGCTGGCTGCTGGTGTTGAGCCGAGAAACGCGTGTCCACTGAGAATTACTTTCGGAACTTTACTCATGACTGTTAAGCCCAACAAATAAGAACTGTATGGGTTTTAAAATGTATATTTCCGTGGACCACTCTACCATAAGCGGTGCGCGTTTTGCGAGGTGCATGCAGTTCTCGGAGGACATGCGTTTCTCGGCACAACACCGCTAACAACAACAACAACGATTGCAAACTGAGCAACGAACAAGAGAAAACCACCGAAAATTAAGATTTGTTGCCAAAAAGAAAAGGAAAGTCAGTTATCTGGAATTATTTCGGTTAAAAGAAGGATGATGTCGACCGAAACACATGTTCTGTGTTTATCTGTCGCCACAATAACGTCCCAGAACAATGAAAGCTAAAAATATCTCTGAGACAGACAGAAGCCATTCTACTGATATTCACAAAAAGAGGTAAGATCAGAGCAGGTTAACTGTCCTCAAGACTTCAGCGGTGCAGCATAACATTAAATGCTATTCAGTTCATCTGGTGAAAATTCCTATATTTTTAATATCGCAATATATATCGCAGGGTTGAAAAAAATCGCAATGTTAGTTTTTTCCAATATCGTGCAGCCTTATTTTTAAGTAAATACCTTTCAGTTATTTTGTGTTTTACAGTGAGTTTTCATTTGTCCTATGCTCCTGAACACACCGCACCTGTGTGTGAGATGCTTCAGGTCTGAAAGTTTAGTTTTCCTCCTCATGCAGCAGAGGATAGTTGGTAAATTTCCTCTTCACTGTTTTTACTCAATACTTACATCCAGGTTTATTGTGTATAAATGTCAGAAGTGAGTTTGATGATGTTTCACTGTCGGATGTCATATTGTGTTATTGTTTATTGTTTACTGTAAATATGTCTAATGCTATCTCATGTTACTCCATGTTCATGTTCTGTACGGTGTGAGCTGGACTGATTGATGTTTTGTATCTTTATCAGCAGAACCACAGTCAAATAAATCCACTAAACTGGACATCTGTATCTGTGTCTATTAACGAGGACACACTCACCGTACACCTTACCGCTCTAAACCAGATAAATCCTGGAGAACCAACTTTTCTCTTTTTTTAGTGACTAATATTGAAAAACCATATTGACCATGTTTTATAATGATACTGAGGAAAATTAAATTTCAATATACATCGTTATCATTTCATCGCCCAGCCCTACTTTAAAGGTATAAACGGGTTTGCAGTCAAACAGCTGATCAGGTATTATCACTATGGAGTCGGACTGTAGGGACCAGGATGGATCCACACCAGGGACTCTGAGGAGTGTTTGAAGGATGTGTGTGTGTGTGCGTGTGACCCCTCTCAGACCCCCTCCCAGGAAGTCTTGGATGTGGAAGTGAAAGTCCTGCAGAGCTAACGTTAGCAGATCTCAGAGCTGCTGTTGCAACACGGAGTGAACAGATGTGTGTGTGTGTGTGTGTGTGTGTGTGTGTGTGTGTGTGTGTGTGTGTAAAGGGGGGGGCTAGAGCTGGAGTTTCCTGTTATGAAACTCCAGCTGTGGTCCTGATGTTCAGTTAGTCCTGATGACTCACAGGCAGAGAGGAGGAAGTCTTCAGACACGAACACGAGGACTAACAGGGACTCAAAAATCCTTTTCAGGTCTGGGAGGTCCAAGACTGAGGTTCAGTGGATTCTTCAGCCCTCAGCTTAGTGTTTCTGATCAAAATAAAGTCAAGAAAAGATCAGAACTGCAGACCTGTCCAATCTCTCAGAGTCCAGTTTTCCGCAGAACTATCTGGACCACCGGATCAGGAGTCCAGGAGCTGAAAACGGGTCAGAGGGGGGCTGATGCCCCAGACCGTCTAACCCCCAATTTCCACCACATCATGAACGTCTACGAAAAGGTCGTATCCTCCGATCGTAACCATTCAAGTCAACGTGTCAATTTCCAGCGGCTTCTTTCCATTCCCTTGTGGATCGCCAGACTCCACCGCTGATTGCAAGAGTTCTATTTTTTCTGGACGCTGGAGTACACCGGATAAATACAGCACAGATTAACTTGTGCTGGAAAGGAAGTCAGGGACAGACACAAAATAAAACATCCGGCTTCTTTCAAAATAAAACACTGTGTTTCAGGAGGATCGTATTTCACAGCATGCAAACGGGCGGAGACGACCAAATGATAGGTTTTTAGACGTCATGCAGGAAACCCACTGAGGTCATAGGAGACGGTCTGGACTCTGGTCGACCACAGGACAGAAATACCCAGGACAGAAGGAGGACTCTGAAAAACTTATCTGGATTCTCCTCGATGCGAGAGGGAGGGAGGAAGGAAGGAAGGAAGGAAGGGAAGGGGAAAAAAGAAAGCTCTCTATCGCCCTCATCAGGGAGAGTGTTTACCTTTCATAATCAACAATAACAGTCCTCAGAGTCTGTAAATAGGAACCCCTTAAGGAACTTGGAACTGAGACAGTTTCTATGTACTGTCACTGGAGCAGTTATTACACTGTTTACTGTGTCTGTTATTACAGTGTCTGTTATTTCATGTATGAACATTGATAAACAGGTTGACTGCTTCACTGAATATGTCAACTTCTGTAAAGACACAGTTATACCCACAAAGACTGTTCGCTTTTTACCCAACAACAAACCCTGGATCACAAGTCACATAAAAGCAATCCTTAACCAGAAAAAGAAAGCTTTTAAAGATGGTGACAAAGAACGACTCAAACAAGTGCAACAAGAGTTGAAGAGGAGACTGAAGATGGCAAAGCTGGAGTACAAAAAGAATACAGAGAAGAATCTACAACACAGCAACATCTGTGAAGTGTGGAGAGGAATCAGTACCATCTCTGGACACAGCAATAAAAAGAAAAGACAGCCAGTGGTGAGTGAAATGGAAAGAGCTGATGAACTCAACCTGTTCTTGATCAGATTTGACACTGCTGTCACACCCACTACCACTGCTACTCCACCTTCCTCTCCGCAACAATCTCCACTACAACTTCTCCCCTTCCTCCTCCATCTCGTTTAAATGTCTCAACCACTTCCAACTGCCTCCCTCCTAGAACACCAGTCCTTGTCTGTCACCAAAAGAGAGGTGAGGATGGAGCTTGGAAGACTTTGTCCTGGGAAGGCAGCTGGGCCAGATGGTGTGTGTCCAAGGCTGCGTAGAGACTGTGCTGCAGAACTGTGTCAACCTCTCCACAAGATCTTCAACCCGAGTCCACAGCTGGGGCGGGTACCTACTCTGTGGAAAACATCCTGCATTGTGCCAGTCCCAAAAAAAAAATGTCCTGCAGAACACAATGACTACAGACCAGTGGCCCTCACTTCACACATCATGAAAACCCTGGAGCGGCTGGTTCTACGTCTTCTGAGGTCAGAGGTCAAAGACAAACTGGATTCCCTGCAGTTTGCATACAAAGAACACATTGGAGTGAATGATGTCCTTTACATGCTTCACCATGCCCTGTCTCATCTGGAAGAACCTGGGGTTTATGTGAGGATCATGTTCCTCGACTTTTCAAGTGCATTCAACACCATCCAACCTACCATACTCAAAGACAAGCTCACAGAGATGGGAGTGGATCCTGCCTGTGTTTCCTGGATGGATCACAGATTACCTGACAGGAAGGCCATGGTTTGTGAGGCTGGGAAACTGTGTTTCTAGGACATTAATGAGCAGTACAGAGGCTCAACAAGGGACAGTGCTGGTGCCATTCCTGTTCACACTGCATATGTCAGACTTCAAATACAGCACTGACAATCCAGACACATCCAGAGATACTCAGATGACACCGCTATTGTGGCATGTATCAGAAATGGACAAGCTGAATACAGAGATCTGATAAGAGCCTTCAGTGACTGGAGTCACAAAACTGCCTCCTCCTCAGCACCTCAAAGACAAAGGGGATGGTCTAGACTTCCGTTGATCCAAACCACCTCTTCAGCCAGTGAACACCTGTAGAGTGGACATCCAAGTGCTGACATCATATAAATACCTAGGTGTACATCTGGATAATAAGTTGGACTGGTCTAAGAATATAGACTTCATCTACATAAAGGGGCAGAGCCACTTCTTTTGCCTGAGAAGAATCCGATCAATAGACATCTGTAGTTGGATGCTGCAGATGTTTTATCAGTCTGTGGTGTAAATCTATAGTGTTCTGTTCTATGCTGCAGTCTGCTGGGGAAGAAGCATCAAACAAAAAGATGCAAGACGTCTTAACAAACTGGTGAAAAAGGCTGGCTCTGTGGTTGGACTCAAGCTGGACTCAGTGGAGGATGTGGTGGAGATATCTACACTGAGGAAGGTGGAGTCTATTCTAAAGAACATGGATCACCCACTTCAAAACACTTTGATGGACCAAAGGGCCAATGGTGGTGGACGGCTCCTCTCTCTTCACTGCAGGACAGAATGATTCAGAAGATCTTTTCTACCAACAGCCATCGGACTTTATAACTCTTGTGTAAATAGTAGATAACTTTTAGAGACATGATTAATGAGACAACATTAATAAAGTTCTTATTCTTATTCAGTATCTGTTATTACAGTGTCTTTTATATCAGTGTCTTTTGTCTGTTATTACTGTGTCTTATTGTCTGATTTTCTTCGCTTTCTCTCAGCTGTTTTTTTTTTTCTTTTCAATCATCCTGATGTAAAATGATAAAGTCACTTTGCTGATCTGCAGCTCTTCCTCTCTGTCTGTCTCTCTCTGTCTGTCTGTCTGTTCCTCTGTGTTCCTCTCTGTCTGTCTGTCTGTCTGTCTGTCTGTCTCTCTCTCTGATGTCAGATCTTCTCAGACTCTCAGATGTATCTTACCCTGCCTCCGTGTCTCTCTAATCCCCCCTTCGTGTCTCCAGCTGCTGTCCTTCCTGGCCTTCATCCTGGAGGAGGTGGTCAACAGCTGCATGAGCTGCACCGCCCTCTACTTCTTTGAGTTTGTCAGCTGCACTGCCTTCCTCTTCACCCTGCTGCTCCTCATCCTCCTCTCCACCAGCCTGCACTCCAGAGTGGGCATAACCTGCTGGCCCAAACTGGTAAGACACTTCAACTCCAGGTTTGATTCACCAGCTAGTCGTCACAGGGGCACCAGGTCTTAATTCTCCAGAGAGAAACTCCTCAAACTCCAGCACAGGTGACCAGGTGTACAGGTCCTAACTCTGCCCCCTTCTCTCTTTCTGTAGGACTTTGTTTACACCGCGAGCATCGGCGTGCTTTTCCTCATTGCCTCCATCGTGTTTGCGTCAGACAACGGAAACACATCTGTGGAGAGGGGGGCTGTGGTGAGAGGGCAGCAACACACACAGACACACAGACACACACAAGCAACCTCACACAGAGAATCACGCACAGAAACAAATACACACCCACACAGACACAGATGCACACACAGAGACACACACACACATATGTATGTATGTATATATATATATATATATATATATATATATATATATATATATATATATATATATATATATATATATATATATATATATATATATATATATACACTCACCGGCCACTTTATTAGGTACACCATGCTAGTAACGGGTTGGACCCCCTTTTGCCTTCAGAACTGCCTCAATTCTTCGTGGCATAGATTCAACAAGGTGCTGGAAGCATTCCTCAGAGAGCTTGGTCCATATTGACATGATGGCATCACACAGTTGCCGCTGATTTGTCGGCTGCACATCCATGATGCGAATCTCCCGTTCCACCACATCCCAAAGATGCTCTATTGGATTGAGATCTGGTGACTGTGGAGGCCATTTGAGTACAGTGAACTCATTGTCATGTTCAAGAAACCAGTCTGAGATGATTTCAGCTTTATGACATGGCGCATTATCCTGCTGAAAGTAGCCATCAGAAGTTGGGTACATTGTGGTCATAAAGGGATGGACATGGTCAGCAACAATACTCAGGTAGGCTGTGGCGTTGCAACGATGCTCAATTGGTACCAAGGGGCCCAAAGAGTGCCAAGAAAATATTCCCCACCAGACCAGCCCTTCTGGCACCAACAACCATGCCACGTTCAAAGTCACTCAAATCACCTTTCTTCCCCATACTGATGCTCGGTTTGAACTGCAGGAGATTGTCTTGACCATGTCTACATGCCTAAATGCATTAAGTTGCCGCCATGTGATTGGCTGATTAGAAATTAAGTGTTAACGAGCAGTTGGACAGGTGTACCTAATAAAGTGGCCGGTGAGTGTATATATATATATACATGTACTACAGGCCAAAAGTTTGGAAGCAATGCCATTACAGGCCAAACAGTTGGGAGTAACTTCAAGTTTTTGTTCACAATGTTTTTTTTTTAATCCAGCGTGAGTTTTATGTACTCCATGATCAGATGTTGCTTCCATGGAAATGCACCATTTTACTTCATTTACCTTTAGATATACATTGATGTTAACAGACCATTGCTAAATATATGTCAGCAAAAGATAATAAGGGCTTAGTTTTAGGGTTGAAAACATTTGCAAGAGTCACAACTTCAGTGCAAAAGCAAAAAAAAAAAAAAAATCATAATTGGATTATTCACTTCAACTTGTTGGCTTTTGAGAGCCTGCATACAAAAATCCTCATAAATCTCAACTGCATTTAAACTACCCCAAAAATGGCTAGAAAGAAGCAACTGAGTGTGTCCTCCACTGGTGTATGATTGTGAGTGTTGTGTGGTGGTGGTCGGAGAGGCCATAGGCGCAAAATGGCAGCCACGTTTCCATCAGTCTGCCCCAGGGCAGCTGTGACTACTAAGGTAGTTTATCACCACCAAAGTGTGACTGTGTGATCGAATGAATGATGTATCCAATGTAAAGCGCTTTGAGGGTCTCTGATAAAGCGCTATATGAAATCTGATGCATTATTATTATTATGAGTAAAGAAACAAAAGTACAGATTTGTACATTGAGGAAAGAAGGATATACAGAAAGAGAAATTGCAAAACGCCTAAAGGTGTTTAACAAAGGAGTCCACTACACTCTGAAGAGACTAGAGGAACCTGGAAGTTATGATGATAGAAAAAGACCTGTACGAAATAGAGTTACTCCAAAAGCAGAGGATAAACATAGCATTGTCACCAGTAAAAGAGATCGGCGAAAGACAGCACCACAAATAAAGGAGGAAATCAACATAACAAGGTCGAAACCCATATCTGACAACCGTGAAATGACGTTTGAGAAAGGCTGGTCTGAAGGGTTGTGTATCTGCAAAATAACACTACTTTGTCCACAGAACAAGAAAAAGAGATATGAGTGGGCAAAAGCTCACAAAAATTGACTTGTGATGACTAGAATCAAGTTTGCACTTTTTGGTTCAAAACGCAGAGTCTATGTCTGCAGACAAACTGGTGAACGTCTGAAAGCACCATGTGTTACACCCACAATTCAGCATGGAGGTGGTAGTTACATGGTATGGGGATGTTTTGCAGGTGATAGAGTAGAAGATTTGTTTGATGTAAAGGGTATCATGAAGAAGGAACAGTACCACTCCATCCTCCAGCACCATGCTGCTCCATCTGGACTAAGACTTGTGGCTCATAAGTTTGTTTTGCAGCAAGACAGTGACCCTAAGCACTCTACCAAACTCTGTCAGGGTTATCTAGACAAAAAAGAAGAGAAAGGTGTTCTTCAAAATGGGTTGGCCCCCTCAGTCTCCAGACCTTTCTCCAATTGAGCTTATGCGGGATGAATTGGATCGATCGGTCAGAAAAACGCATCCCACGAATCAGCAGTCTCTTTTAAATAACTTAAGAAAGCTTGGAATGCAATCCCTGGAACATACCTTAAAAAACTTGTGGAACGAATGCCTGGTACATGCCAAGCTGTTGTTAAAGCCAGAGGAGGTTACTTTAAAGAAAGCAAAGTCTATGCAACAATAACTCAAATATCTAATAATTATAGTCAAAATGTCTTCTGATAAGTTACTCTTTACACAATAGTCATGTTTATTGTGTTGCAAATTATATATATGAAACTATGATCTTTTTTTGTACAAATCTGATCTTGCTTCCAAACTTTTGGCCTGTCGTGTATATATAAATGTATTTATGCATGCATACATTTATATATACACATATATAGAGAGATAATTTCCCTACAGGGATCATTAAATTTCTTCTTCTTCTTCTTCTTCTTCTTCTTCTTCTCCTTCATGGTTACCGTCGGTAACATGTTTTCAGTCTCTGTTTGTGTTACACGTGTTTCAGAATTGACAGTAAAGTAACCTTGACCCTTGACCTTTCCAAAATACGATTATCTCTTTTTCCTTTTTGACATCCTAGTTTCCTCCCTTCCTCCCTTCTCTCCCTCTTTGTGTCCTGTCTGTCCTTCTCTGACTCCTCTTTTCCCTCCTTACCTCCTCCTTCATCTCCTTCTTCCTCTTTTCCTTCTCTGCCTCCTCCTGTCCTCCATTTGTCTCCTAACCTTGTCTCATTGTTCTCCTCCTCTCCTCCTCCATTTTCAGGCCTTTGGTTTCCTGGCATCGTTGGCGTTCTTCCTTGACCTCGGCTGGTTTGTGAAGTGTAATGGCGTCCCCTTTAAGAACGCAGAGAAACAAGAACCCAGTAATGTCAGCGTGGCGCCGACTGGTGCTTCGGCAGAGACGGACAAACTGAATGCCGTGGCGAACGGCACAGAAGACGCGTAATTCAGTCTTTGTGCTGCACGCTGAGGTCAGAGAATATTTCGCACTCTGTTCCTTTAATATGACACTGGGGGTGGAGCTTCGATGACCAGGCCCGTTCATGACATCATTTTAAATCAAGTTTTTATAGGCTCAGTGCTGTGGGGTCAATCAGTTTTCTCATAATGAACCAATCACAGAGCAGAACAGGCGCTCGCTTTTAAACAGGCTCTGGTGTTTTTGATCCGGACTCGACCCAGACTCTACCCAGACTTGACCCGAACTTGACCCAGACTCGACCCAGATTTGACCCAGACTTGACCTGGACTTGACTCTGCAGATGTCACTCTCCTCCATGAGCTGAAGACTCAGAAACATTCAACAGCTGCTCCAACCGTCTCCATATAAACTCACCAAACCCGATTCATAAAAACACCGATTTAAGCCCACAGGTCTTCCTCTGCTTTGTGTGTTTGTGTAAGTTCAGCTCAGACACAATATTCACTTCACACACAACAACACAAACAAACACACAACAAAGAGGAGCAGACGGGGGGATGGGGACTCCTCGGGCGTCTGCAGGGATCCTCTCATTAATGCAGTCTGAAGAAGAACTACCGGAGCCTGTCAGGGAGAAAAAGAAGGACTTTATAGCACACTCTAACCCGTTTCCCTGCTGAGATACTTCATTCTTATCCAGATCCTCTTCACAAACAGCAGAGGGTGCTGTCCTGCAGGTTATTCCATCTCCTCTGTATGTGGCTGATCAGACGTGTTCAAATGAGCCTGCAGCAGTTGGAGATTTTACAGGTGTGGGTTCATCAAGACCACCTCTCTCTCTCGCTCTCTCTCTCTCTCTCTCTCTCTCTCTCTCTCTCTCTCTCTCTCTCTCTCTCTCTCTCTCTCTCTCTCTCTCTCTCTCTCTCTCTCTCTCTCTCTCTGTTATCTATCTCTCTCGCTCTCTATCTATTTCTCTCTCTCCAGGAGGGAGGAGTCTCCTCACCTGTTCTACAGGTAACTTTGATCTAAGGTCCGTTAAGACCATCAAACATGTTGGTTTTTGGAGTTTCTCCTCTAAAGCTTGAACATCCACTGTGTTACTGACGGACTTTAGAACTGAACCGTGAGCCCAGAGGAGGACCGGGTCACCAGAGAGGAATTGAACCTCTGACGCCTTTTTTTGACCTTTGAAAATAAGAGAGAGGACAGAAAGGTCATCAGTCATTTCTCATTAGGTTCTTACATTTAACCAAATATAAGAAACTAGATCTCAGCTGTGTGTGTGTGTGTGTGTGTGCGTGCGTGCGTCAGACCCCAGACAAGATCAGTCACTATCAGTTATTATTAATCATTATCAGTCATTATCGGTCATTGTCAATGATTATCGGTCACTATCAGTCATTATCACCATTATCAGTCATTATTGGTAATTATCGGTCATTATCATTATTATTGGTAATTATCGGTCAATATCATTACGATCGGTCATTATCAGCAATTATTTGTGATTATAGGTCGTTATCAGCCGTCGTCGGTCCTTGTTTGTCATCATTAATCATTTTGACTCTCAGTTGTTGGTGAGTTGGAGATCCTGCAGAGGAGGGTCGGAGTAAAAACACCAAAAACACCAGAGTTAATCAATAAATCGACAATCATCATTTTAATCAATAATGTGAATAAAGGCAGAGAGACCCTAAAGCACTGAGCAGGTGAAAGTTCTTCCTGGTTGATGAGCATGAACACATGAATCACACCTTTCAGCCTGTCACAGTATCTGCGGAGTCGGATACCTGTCCTCATGTCAATCTTCCTGTTTGGACCTGAACCCCCTCAGCTCCCTGACTTTTGACCTTTGACATCTGACCTTTACTTTAGACATGTTTCATTTCCTGTGGATGACACTCTGCAGCTTCACTTTCAAATATGTCATTTATAATGTCTCTGACTTTTATTTTGAAATGTAAGAAACGTCTCAGGCTTTTATTTTGAGATGCGAGTGTGTCAGATGGGCTTGTTTGTTCTGTTCTCAGGGGGTCGGGCTTGAGGTTCTGTTAGCAGATAGAAAAGTCCAGAAAAGAAGAAAGGCCTGCCTTAATGATAATTAATGACAATTATCATATCATAATTAATGACTTGATGATAAAATCCAGAGTGTTCTCTGATTATTGAAAGAAGAGAAAAAGTGAAAATGTGAAATTAAGGAGTGAAATGATAAAAGATGATCCGGACGGTCACTGAGGTTTCACTTAAGATCTGATGAGTTTGACTTTTTACTGTTTTAATTACTGAATATTTGATTTGACTTTTTATTCATTTAGTCTCTCCTCTCTCTGTCCTGAAGCTGCAGAGTTTGTTTTTATTCATGTCTTTATTTTTATGGACACGCTGTGATGACCATGGTTCAGATGGACCTGTTAGCTGTTCAGGACCAAAAACCTTCAAATGTCCTGAAATAATGATTGATCAGGTGAAACCACATTCAGACCCTGACCCCCCCCTCCCTGTCCCTGGTCCGACCCTGAACCCTCTCCCTGTCCCCGGAGGGTTTCTGCTGCGTTGGTTGTTTTTGTCTTTATGCCCAGAAAATGAAGTGGACTGCAAGTTTTCAGGAACTTGGTGGATCTGGTGCCTGTCGTAAGTTTTTCTATCTGTATTTTTTTATTCCAGATTTCATAGGAAAAATTAAAAAAAACTTGAACCAGGAGGAATTTCATTTTTAATCTCATTTAATTATGTTTTTCTGAATCTGCTGCTGTAAGAAGTAAAGAAGTAAAGAGAAAGACCAAAAAACCCAGAAAGAGACATCGACGTCCCGAAAATGAGCTTAAAGACGGTAAATGTGGTGTCAGAGTTTGAGTCTTAAATCTGAAGAGTTTATTCTGATGTCTGAGAGGAGAAACAGTTTTATGAAAACAAAGTGAATCAGAGAAATGATGCTCGTCAGAGATCAGAACCACCAGCACAGATTTATTCTGTTCAGACTGCTTCTTCAAAAAGATCTGAAACTAAATCAGACAATCAGACTGAATCTATGATCTGGTTGATCGCAGAGAAAACTTCTGTGAGAAAAAAAACAATCTGTTTTTATATAAGTGAAACTTTCAGGACCAATAAGTGTGTTAGAGCTTTGTTAGGGTTGTGTATATTTCCATGATCCTCCTCTGATAAGTGCCTGTTTTTATACCCACATATGTTAAACTCTGTATGAAGACAATGTCATGTTGTTTCTTACATGATCATTTTAATAACCCAGAACCTAATAAACTGATTTTTAAGAAAGAAGCTGGCTCTGTTTTCTTCATGTCTTTATAAAGACTTTATTTCAGTGATAATAAAAAAAAACCTCTGGTTACTACGGTAACAGTGTTTAAAGTATAAACACAGTCCCCCGTTACTGCAGGTGTGTCCCACACTCTCAAAATGAATGTGTTAAAATCATACACATTTTTTGTGGTATTATATTTTAAGATTTGTTATGTTATATTTACACATCCTGTGTTATTATCCTAGACACTTTTGAGTTAATGCTATTTTAACACATAAAATAGTTATCATGTGAATTAAACACAACATGTGTTAGCCACTGCTAGGTCAAAGAGGTTATTAATAAAAACACCTACCAGGGTAATTTTTAACCAAGCAGTGGCTTTATTAATTGTCCTACTTTTGAGTAATTCTGGAATCATCTTTTTTTTTTTATAAATTCTGTAACTTTTTTCTTTATTTATTTTACATTTTTTGAGAGGGAGGAAGCCCCTCAGCAAGGGAATCAAACCTCCAAACACCCAGTCTCAGGGTGGACCACAAGGCCACTGAACTGGTATCTGAGACCAGATTCTTGAGTAGCACAGTGCCCTGAAGACAGGAGTACACCTTTCCTCACACACAGACATATGGTTCTCTTAATTGACTATGGTTTGGGCTGTACTATTTTAACTCAATAAAAATAAAATATTAAGTTCCATTTCGGGGGGAAATAAATCCAAATATATAAGTCCCATTTCTGTAGGACCCCCAGCTGATGTGTCCACTTTACTCAGACCATAGACTGTATATAAGATGGACAACCTGGTTCCGCCTTCCGCCTTCCGCCTGTATACGGATTTGAAGCCAAAATGCTCTCGGTAATTCCGGGTTTTTCTCCACTTCGTTGAAGCCAGAGCTGCGCAGTAGCAATGCGCGCATTCGGCCGCGCAGTTGCCGAGAGTCCCTGTGATGACGCTCTGCTCAAATAGCGTATCCCCCCGGGAGAGCTACGCAATCCCTGAACACCCATAGGCTGTACCAGGTGTCAATCATAGAAAACATGAACCCCCTAATAACTTTTAAAAACAGAGCTGTACAGAAGAAAAGGACTTGAGCACAAACCAGTCTTACTGTAACTACATGTCAACATCACAAGCAGGGGGGAGAAAAAATTATGTTCTGTGTAATAAATTTCTAAAGTTTGTCCACAGTCCCATAAGCTTTGCTGGCGGAGGCGGGATTTATGACCTGTACTGCAGCCCACCATCAGAGGGTGCTGTTCTCGGAGTGGCTTCACCCAGCAAGGAGGCAGACTCTGTCCATCTTATATACAGTCTATGACTCAGACACCTGGATGGTCCCTGGCTGGGTGACCCTGGGTCATGGAAGCTTGTAGCTGAGAAAGTTGCCACATGAACCAGCTCTGGAAAAAAATCATGTTGTGTAATCCCTTCTTTGATCCTCCTGGGGGCAGCACTCGCCACTGCCTTTGATGGCTTTGAAATGCAACAATGGCAGCTGTGCAAACAGCTAAAGGCTAATAATCAAGCTCGCTGAGGAGTTGGTCTGCACTCACAAATGTGTGAGAGGCACATTTACATTTGCAACTCAAACTACACGCCACGGGAGTAACGGCGTTGTAACCCGGCCCAGTGCACAGCCTCGAGCCGCAGGGGACGGTTGTTTGACATACCATGTCTGTATTTTAGGTGTTCCATTGTTGCACTGATGGTTTAAGAATGAAATGTTTACAAAATGTTTAATGCTTATACTCTGTGTTTGCACTATGTTTCGCTCTCAAGTTTGCACTAAAGTCTTACAAAGTCCAAGATTTTGCACTGCTGCCTGAACCAAATAAATTTTATAAAAGTGACTTGAGATTCAAGCGATTGTTTATTCTTTTTAGTGACCAGGGGGGTATTCCAGAAAGCAGGTTCAACATACTCTGAGTCTATCCCTGAACTCTGAGTTGACTTACTCTGAGATGGGAGACTCTGAGTATCCGGTTCCAGAAAAGCTGATCTGAATTAGTTCAATCAACTCTGAGTATGATAACCTGGAGTTACGCGCATGCACAACCACTATAAAAAGCCATCATCAATGGAGCCCCGATACCACGAGTCACCATGACAACAGAGCAAAAACGGTCAATTTATTTCACCCCGGTGGAGTTGGAGGTCCTTATGCTGGCCTACGGCGAGTATGAGAACATTTTTCGCCGCAAATCCAACACGGCTGCAGCAGCGAAGGAGAGAGAGACGGCATGGGAGAAAATTGCTGCGCGAGTCAATGCGTAAGTTTGAATGTACTATTCCACTGACGTAACATATAAGATCGAAGCATAGTCTATAGTTATGAATATAAGTAGGAATGAAATCTGATTTTCATTTAGGTGCAATCCAACGGGAGAAAAAAGGACTTGGAAGCAGCTCAAAATGAAACATAAAAACATAATTCAAAAAGGTAAGGCATATTTTGCTAGGCTGTGATTGCACCTCACTTTGGTTTTAATTTAATTATTTTAAATGGACTTAGGCTATTAGACAAAGTCAATATTAATTTAAACTAAAATATTAATTCAGCGGCTACTTCAAATTATAATTTAAACCCCAAACAAAATGTAGTTTTTCAACGTCCTCTCACTTAATTCTACAGTTCGTGGATTAACACTTGATACAAACACATTTATATTTTAGACCTATTGAAGTCATTTAAAGTGTGACGCTGTAGCCTACACCAACACTGATTAAAATACTATTTTAAAATAAACATTGACTTCTGCTCAGCCAACAGAAAGAAGGCAGAGGCCCGAAAAACGGGTGGAGGGCCACCTCCACTACATCTGACGGAGGCTGAGGAGCTGGCCCTCAGCCAAAACAGGGGTCGCCCTGTGGCTGAAGGCATCCCCGGGGGAAGCTCATCTGAGCCTGTCACCCCCCAGGACACAAGTCCCTACATCAGATGCAAGTATACACTTATGTCTTTAAAAAATAAAACTAATATATAAATATATATAGCCTACTTTTTAACAAATATATATCCACCCACCCAACAGTTGTGGATGGTGTCATCTGCCTGCTTCAGCCTCCGACAGAAACAAACCATGTAGCTGTAAGTCTTCCATACTCAGATTCCTCAGATGGTAGTTCAAAGTATTCTGAAACAGTATATTTTCCTGCATTACAGGAGGGGGAGGAGGAGGAGGAGGATGAAGAAATACTGTCTGCTGCCACAGGGAGAGATCCAGAGGGGCATCCTGAAGTGTGTCTTAATATATAGCTACTGGCAGTGCCCATTCATTTACATTCTAAAGTGGAATTTGGAGTTTGACATGTACACTGAATACACGACCGGAGAAGGTTATTTAGATAAATTATACTGTTCAAAGAAAAGTGGTAGTGTTCGGAAATAAATTCTTCTGGAAATGATAAAACGTCTAATCTGGGTCGGAAGATTCTCTCGCGACGTAAACCGTTGCGCATTATTCTGGCTTCGATGTCGATCAGATTTTCAAGGAATGGACAATCCATGTTCAACCGCTTTCTTTGTGTGGGAGGAGACATGTAGAAACTCTGGGTCTCTTATAGTAAACCTGTCAGCGAGCAGGTTATGTTCACAGAGTAGGTTACCGCAGTAACTGACCCAGTGTTTAAGTTACCTCTCTTTCTGGAACGGATAACTCAGAGTTTCCCTCATCTCAGGGTTAACTTACTCAGAGTTTTTCACATAACCTGCTTTCTGGAATACCCCCCAGGTTTGGTGATTTAGCAGATAATCGCAGTAGCTCAGGAGGTAAGGGCGGTCGTCCAATAACTGGAAGGTTGGTGGTTCGATTCCCCCCCTATCCCAAGTCTGTCCGTTGTGTCCTTGGGCAAGACACTTAACCCACCTTGCTCCCGGTGTCTGTAACACTAACGCTGTAACATTGACACTGTAACCCAAACACTGTTACACTAAAACTGTAACATTAACACTGTAACGCTACAACTGTTACATAACCACTGTCACATTAACACAGTCAAATTAACACTGTAACAATAAATCTATAACATTAACACTGTTACACTTACGCTGTAACGTTGACGCTGTAACTTTAAGACTGTAATATTAACACTGTAACAAAGATGCTGTAACATTAACTCAGCAACACTAATGCTGTAGCATTAACACTGTAACATAACCACTGTCACATAAACACAGTCACATTAATACTGTCACATATACACTTTAACACCGACACTGTAACACTGCCACTGTTGCATTATCACTGAAAAATTACCACTGTAACATTACGACTGTAACATTGATGCTGTAACATTAACACTGTAACACTGACACTGTAACATTAACACTGTGACACTGATGCTGTAACATTACCACTGTAAAACTTACACTGTAACACTGACGCTGTAACATTAACACTGTAATTCTAACGCTGTAACATTTACACTGTAACCCTAACACTGTTACATAAACACTGTCACATAAACACAGTCACATTAAAACTGTAAGATTAATACTGTTACACTTACGCTGTAACGTTGACGCTGTAACATTAACACTTTATAACTAACACTGTAATATTAACACTGTAACACTGATGCTGTAACGTTAACACTGTAAAATTAACACTGTAACACTGACGCTGTTACATAACACCGTCACATTGACAGTCACATTAACACTAACACTGACACTGTAACATTAACACTGTAACCCTAACACTGTTGCACTTAAACTGTAACATTAACACTGTAACATTTACACTGTTACATAACCACTGTCACATTTACAGTCACATTAACACTGTAACATTAAAACTTTAACATTAACACTGAAACACTGATGCTGTAACATTAACACTGTTACTCTCACACTTTAACATTAGCACTGTAACACGAACGCTGTAAAACATACACTGTGACATTAACACTGTAACATTTACACTGTTACATAATCACTGTCACATTTACACAGTCACATTAACACTGTAACATTAAAACTTTAACATTAACACTGAAACACTGATGCTGTAACATTAACACTGTTACTCTCACACTTTAACATTAGCACTGTAACACAAACGCTGTAAAACATACACTGTGACATTAACACTGTTACACTTAAACTGTAACATTGACGCTGTAACATTAAGACTGTTACACTGATGCTGTAACACTAACACTGTAACACTAATGCTGTAACACTAATACTGTGACACTAACACTGCAACATTAACGCTGTAACACTAACTTTGTGACACTAACACTGCAACATTAACGCTGTAACACTAACACTGTAACATTAACCCATCTAATCCCAATTTTTTACCAGACACAAAAATATCCAAATAATGTGTCATTAGTATCCCTTTGAAATAATCAATCATAATTTTTAGAAATTTTTATGGAAAAGTGTGTGAAAAAGTGTGTTTTATGATCAGTCACAATTGTGACCAGTGGGATACTGTGTTGTATCAACCATTAGACGGACTGAATATAGTTCTGCTTGACCTGTGCAGTGTGTTTTTGTTTGTGTGTGTGTGTGTGTGTGTGTGTGCGTGTGCATGCACATCCTTGTATCAAAGGCTAGTTATGATCACTTTCAAAAGTTCCAGCATAGCTTCTAAATGCTCTCTCATCGTAGTGTGAATATTTTACATATAAGCCTTATACTATCGATTAGCAATATGAATTCTGGGAGCAACGTTATGAATATTGAGGTGAAGACAAAAAACAGCAACAATCATCAATGTATTTCAACACTGTACCTTTAGTGCAACTTATTTCAGTGCAAAATTCATTTCAACACATTCATTTTTAGTGCAGTATACATTGAACACACTGAACATGAAGGTTAACATTTAGAATAGAAGTAGCTGGCTGAACATGCTTTCAAGTATAGGCCTCCACTAGCCCTGTTTACATGGGTAGTTTTCCTCAATCTGATTGAAATCAATCGGATTAAGTGAATCTGAATCCATCTGCATACATGAACTTTAAGTAAAGAGATCCACGTTCAGTCCGCGTTTTCATGGCCCCAGCTGAATCTAGTTGTATTGTATTGTATCAATGGAAATTGTTAATAGGAACCATTGTTTTAGTTCCGTTTTAGAGTTGCGCACGGATGTGTTTGTGTGTGACACCGCCGGAGTTACCAGACCGAGCAGAGTAAGGAACCCTATGTGTTGAAGTTTATTAAAAGTATAATCCAGCCGGGTTACACAGCAAGAAGTGTACGCTTCGTCAGTCACTTGAAACAACACACTTTAACACTCCACCGTCCAGTTTTTCTGTTTGTTCGCCATGTTTGTTTTCGTTTGGGCGCGCTCTGCGTACGTCACTACGTGCCTCTTACGTACTACCGAGCGCCTGCGCAGACCAAACAAGCCTCTCTGTAAACCCAATCCGCTCCACTCAGACGTATATAGGGAGCATGGAGTGGATTATCAATCGGTGTAGACTACCTCTTACAATCCGACCCGAAATACAATCAGATCTGGGTGAATCAGATTGGCTCAGGTGTTTATATGAGACATTTTGAATCTGATTGACCTTTCAATCTGATTGTAAATAGGATTTCTGGACCCATGTAAACAGGGCCACTGACTGACTGAACAACAAAATAAATTAGGGCCCCGGTGGGGCACTGGTGGGCCCCTTCCGGCCGTCGCCTCACGCTCCAGCTCTCGCTTCCCTGCGTCGCTGTCGCGCCCCGGCTGTCGCCTCACCCGGCCGTCGCCCTCCTCTAGTGGTCGTTCGCCGCGTTGCCATGGCCACGCCCCTCACTCCACACGCGACCTTCTGGCACCTAGAGCGAGAAAAAAACACAGTCGTCCTCCTTCACGTGTCAAGTCTACCTCAATGTGACCTGCAATACTTAGTGTTGTAGCTAGGTGGCGCTGTCACATACAGAGCCAAACTTGGTGTTGATGCATCCGGGGCCAGACCATTATCAACATACTAAGTTTTGGTGAAGGTCCGAGCACGTTTGGCCGAGTTACAGCCAAATTAGTTGGCACGCCAAAACACGTGACTTTGCTGCAGCGCCGCGGCCACGCCGTTTGGGGAGGAGTCACAATTTTCATTGTGCAACGACTTTAATGTTCGCTGAGTATTCAGGTTGTGGTTTGATGCCAGTCGGTAAACACAGCCTGAGCTAGGTGGCAAGCGTGAAAAATGAACAGCTGGCGGCCATTTGGCGTGCTGAGAGGAAACGTCATGAAAATTGTACTGTGGCGTCATGTGACTTCAAAGCACCGCCATGGCCACGTCCTTTGATGAGGAGTCAAAATATTCATTTTGCAGCAACTTCAAAGTGTTCAGAGTATTCTGGTCTTGGTTTGACACCAGTCGGAGAAACACAGCCTGAGCTGAAGGTGCAGGCGTAAAAACACACATTTTCTTGCACCACCAGGGGGCACAATGAAGGAAAATAATTTTTTCCTTCATTGTGGTTATTTTTTTTGTCCCAGAATTTTTGAGGCTGATAGATGAAAACATGACAGAAATATAGCCATTTATCAACTGGAACAAAACAGGTGACTTTGGCGGCCCCTGGAGGCCGAATTGCTCAATATTTGCAAACGACCTTCAGAAGTTATATTTTCCATGACGTGTTGGTTGGTGTGAGCAAATGTGGTGTTGATCGGACAAAATACAAAAGAGTTAAAAGCTTTGAAAAACCTATGCGAATGAAAAAAAGTGCCCGAACAACCGCGAATATCCGGTTGCACGTACGTTTTCGAGAAACGCGAATGGTGAATTTCCGTGCGTCTCAGTGAGGTCTATGAGTGTGTAAAATTTCGTGGAGCTGCAACAACAAATTTTTTCATGTTTTTTTGGCGGCCCCTGGTGGCCACATTTTTCAAGTTTTGAAAAAGTTCTAAATTTCTATTCCCCTCGGAGTTAAGATTGTATGGTGCAAATTTCGTGGCGATCAGACAAAATCTTACAGACTTGATGAATTTGGCGTGGGGGGTACGCGACAAACTGCCCGAACAGCTGGAAATATCCGGTTTCCTGTACGTTGTAGGAAATCGGCCGCGCTGACTTTTTTGTACAGCTCATTGAGCTCTATGTGTGTTTAAAATTCCGTGCAGCTATGAAAAAGTGGAGGTTCATGAGAGTCTGTAGGGGGCGCTACAGAGCCATTTTGCATTGAATATTTTGTGGCACTGCAAAATGTCAAATTTTTCACCAGGCCCGAGGGGCGTGCAAAATTTCCTGACTTTTCGTGCATGTTAAGGGGGTCAGATTAGGGGAAACGTAGGCAGTAAGGAGAAAAAGGGAGTATAGGAAATAATCGTGAACCCCTTGGGATCCAAGAGGGCCTTGCCCGTCGGCTGCTTTGCAGCCTGGGCTCGGGCCCTACATAGGTTGTAGAACAGAGAGCAAAGCAATGCCTTGAATGACTAAAAAATAACCTCTTTTCCTAGAACATTTAGGACATTTTGACATTTTTTTTTTTCAGCTTTTCTTCCTAGACTCCAAAGTAATGTTTGTTTGTAACTGTATCTATGCATGCATGTGTGGAAAGTTAGGTACAATTACTTAGCTAGCTAGTCTTCGTGTGTGTGTGTGTGTGTGTGTGTGTGTGTGTATGTGCATGCGTGTGTGTGTGTTTGTGTGTGTCTGTATGTGCGTGTCCGTGTGTAAAATTAGGTAGAAAGTTAGGTAGCAGCAGAAAGTGAGGTAGAACAGTGTTACAGGCTCAGCCTGTGACTGTGACTTTATTATCGTGAGAGGGGCTAGAGTTTACATGGCTTTGTCAGCAGGGCATTCTGAATAACTGTTCATTGTGTTCGCGGGTTTTGATGCAGGGACCTGTGTGTGTGTGACGGACTCTGCAGCCACGAGTGTAGTACTTTATGTTTTCCTTCTGCGAGGAGTGCTGGCATATATCCAACGTGGATATAACATTTTTATGTTACCTCAACGAATTAAACAGGGAGCTGTCCAAGAGTGGTCCACCTACCGCGGTTCGAGGGTCTGCAAGCTTAAGTTTGGTAACACTGGGGGCCAGTCTGGGATTGTCTGGAACTAAGAGACACTGTTTTAATCAGCAAGCAGAAAGAGAAAACTACAGAGAAAGAGACGGCGCTCAGCAGCGATAGTTACCACACAGCGCTAGAAGAAATGGCGGCGCGTGCGAAAAAACCACACCGCTAGCCAAGACGGAGCAGCGCAGGTAATTCACACACAACGCAGCAAGAATCCATTTGTGACGGACACGACAGTGACTTTCGGAGCTAACGTGGCAGATGGCGAGTGCACCAACTGCTGACTGGAGCCCAAGTAATCCTTTTTTAGCTAGCATGAAGCTAACACAGGCGGCTAACCGGGGAGTTTTGCCGTGATGTCGGCGACAGTTGCACCGGGGAAAGAGCGAGTGATGGCATTAAAAAAATGAATACACCGTACGATGCTGTCACCAATCATCAAGGTGGTGGGGGGAAACAGCGGAGGGGGTTGCACGGCTCCTTTATCCGAAACAGGGCAGGTGGCCGGGCTGCGAGGACTCGGCCGTGTGGTGGACACCAGTGGCTGCGGGGATGGTCTGCCATTTCGGTCCGGGGCGACGGCGGGCCCGGCGGAGTTCCGTCGTACTGCCTCTCGGAGAAACCTCTTGCAGGTGGCCGAGGACGTGGTTCGGCTCTCAGAGCGGTGGTCAAGGCGGGTTCCAGAACACCGCGCGACCAGGGACCGACGGAGAGGGGTCCCCTCCGCCAGTGCCAGGCCACATGGGAATCCCTCCGCACGCCAGCAGGGAGGTGTTCTTCGCGCCAGCGCCCGGTGACGTCTGGGAGCTGGTCGCCAGAAGAGCGGAGGCCGCCCGATCCTCGGCCCGGCAAGCCACGAAGGCACCGGAGGACGAGGACAAAGGTCTGGGGCTCCATCGAGTGGCTGTGTAGGAGCCATGGGAGCTCCGGCAGCCGCTGTGGAGGACGCCGCTGTGGAGGACGCCGCTGTGGAGGACGCCACTACGTCACCGCCGAGAGGGGACTGGTTTGTGCTGGTGTTGGCCGGCTTAGGAGGGTGCTCAAGGGCCTCGATGCGGTTAGAGAGGGACAACCGGACTGTAGAGGCATCACTGGAGGGATTTGTCCTGCCACCGGCGAGGAATTTGGACCGGGTCAGTGGATTGCTCGGCGTGGAGCTTGAAGTAAGCCCGGCCGGGTTCCAGGGGATGGTGTTAGTGGTTTGCGTCCTCAGGTGGTCACTTCGGTCCAGGTTGAGTCCTGGTTGGGTGCTGTGGTGGATGGCGGTCGGGTCAAGGTCTTCGGGCTGTGAGGCTCCCAGGGTAGCGTGTCCTGGAGGGTTGCTTGGAGGGAGAACAGGTGGAGGGATTGCCGGTGGGCCACATCCATACAGGTTGTGAGTAGAGTGGATTTTGATTTGAGCTCATTGGACAGTTTTTCAATACGGAGTTTGAGTATGGTGATTGTTTTATTTGCCTCGTGAAGCGCTTCAGTCTTTTTTCCAGGAGTAGGGACTTGCTCATGCTCTCTCTCTCGCTCATGCTCACTCTCTCGCTCATGCTCACTCTCTCACTCATGCTCCTAAGGTTCGGTCTGACTGGGGCAGCTGGTGCAATCACCATAAAAACCCACGGTAGGCTCAGTGGAGTTATCAGCGCATTGTGGAGGAGATTGAGGCTGCCTATGGAACTTGCTCGGAGTATGCTGCAGCCGAAGCCAAGAGGAGGAGGAAATGTGTGTGCAGGTGACAATTTATGGACTAAAAATTTGTGCCTTGCTTGACTCCGGGGCACGAAGGAATGTGCTTTCTCTCCAACGGGACGGGATTTTTTCTCTGGAAGTGGGACGGGACAGGAGGGAAAATCCGCTCCCGTGTCATGCTCTACTCCAGACAGGAGTTTTCTGGACTGCTTTTAGACCAGTTTTGATGCTTACAAATAGAAAATCCTTTTTAGTTTCCACCACAGATGTGAGGATATCCACTTTAAGCTTGGAAAAGTTTTTGCTTTCTAATATTTCTCCTCTTTCATGTTTGACCTCAGTGGGCGAGGCTTCTGAACCACGAATATTTAAGGGCGTAAACATACACCCAACAAAAGCCGAGTCATCAGAAAATTTCTGCAGGTGGCATGACTCAGAGTTGTACTGAAAGTCAGAACACTGCCCAGACAGAAAAAACTGTGGCCTGTCTGTCAGGTAGTCAGTGATCCAGGAGACAATGGAGGTGTCAACACCCATCACCCGCAGCTTCTCACCCAGCAGCAGTGGCTAGATGGTGTGAAAAGCACTCGAGGAATCAAAAAAGGTGATTCTCACAGTGCTGCCACCACCATCCAGATGCAAATGAGCTCGTTGCAGCAGGTGACAGCATCGTGAACTACCAAATGGGGCTGGTAGGCTAACTGTTGAGGGCTTGAGAGCTCCTTTACCTGCTGCCTCAGGTGGGCCAAGACCAACCTCTCCAGCACCTTCATCAGATGGGATGTGAGGGCAACTGGTCGGTAGTCATTGAGGTCAGATGGAGTCGACTTCTTCGGGACAGGAACGAGACAGGACGTCTTCCACAGACCTGGGACTCTCTCTTGACTCAGGCTCAGGTTGTAGAGTTGTTGGAAGACAGAAGACAGCTGGCTGGCACAGGTCCTCAGGATCCTGGGGCTGATGCGTAAGTGTGGGGGAGTGTGGGGGACTGGATGTATGGAAGGCTGCGAGCTGAACCTGTTAAAGAAAGTGTTCAGCTTGTTGGCCCTCTCCAGGCTGCAGGGCATTCTGGGAAACTGTGTTCATTGTGTTCACGGGTTTTGATGGAGGGAGCTGTGTGTGTGAGACAGACTCCACAGCCACGAGTGTAGTACTTTATGTTTTCCTTCTGCGAGGAGTGCTGGCAAATAAAAGTGCAGTTCTTTAAACATGGTCCTGATCATTTTTATGTTACCTCAACGAATTAAACAGAGAGCTGTCCAAGATTGGTCCACCTACTTCAGTCCGAGGGTCTGCAAGCTCAAGTTTGGTAACAGTTAGCCTATCAAATTTTTAATAGTGGAAAAAGCACAAGTTAATCATCAGCCTTCGCTCATCTCTCACCCTTCTCCGTGCAGCGTGTGTCTTCACACTCCCTGCAGTCAGAGATCGCCTCCCCCGTCCCTCCCTCCCCATCCGTAAACATCCAATCACTGTTCAGATGCAAATGAGCCAAGATGCACTGATGTAGCCTGAGACTGTAGTGTCAGGTTTGACGACAGAGCAGGAGACTTTGAGGAAGAAGCAAAACTCCACCAAACTCATCATAGCGACCCGTGAGATATCTAATAATTAGCAACAACTAAAACAAAAGCTAATATAACATCCATACATATTTGTGCTGTCTACTGGGAAATAGACTGCTGTTTTTTACCCAGTGGGAGTGTTTCTCAAGTCACAAGCACAGAGTAGAGTAGTGGAATTGCAGAGTGGAGAGAAAGAAGAGTGGAATGGAGAGAGAAAAATGGTAAGGTAGAGAGAAAGTAGGAGATTTTAGTTATTAAGTTGCTAATAAATAAAGAAAAAGAAAAAATGTCATGCGTGTTATAGCCTATATCTGCTCTGAATCTGTTGTGTTCGACAAATTAGATTTATAACTTTGAGAAAATGCTTGGTGTTGGTGTATAGTAGAGAGACTGGAGAGTGGAGAGAGAGAATAATGAGGTAGAGAGAAGGGATATTTTTTAGTAATTAGCTAATAAAGAAAAAAGTTATAAAATGTTCTGCCCTTTATCTGTTTTGTTTTACAAATTAGTCTGAGAACTTGTGATGCTTGGTGATTTCTTTTCATATGACTACCATTAAGTTTTGTAAATATTGATTATAGTGACAAGTCTTTCCTTGAGGTTGAAATGTAGGGGAGACCAGGGCTTGTTGTCACACTTTTTACACTCATATATTTCTTGCAATCAATACATCATATATAAACAAAATGTGTACCAGATGAAAGACCGAAGTCTCAGGTATATATTTCATATTCATGTCGTTTTCATATCTTGTGTCAGTGCAGAGTTATAGTTGTGTCAGAGTTATAATCAATCAAATAGAGAGTGTGAACATGTGACATGTTGCCCCACCATCGGGTTAGTTGTCTCACTACATGGGGTAAGATGTCACAGTGGATTTTGCAGCTAATAAACAAAATTATTGTTCTCATTTTTTTTACATGAAAGTGAACATCAAAGTCAGGCACTGAAAATGTTCATCGTTGAGTTAAAGAAAAAGTCATTAAAAAAACGTTAACAAAAAATATTATCAACATGCTCCTGAGTTTGGAGATCTGTCTGGCTCTGTATTTCAGCTGGGGTGAACGTTTTGCGGTACCAAGCCAAGGTATGGTAGTTGACATTAAAGTCCTTTATTGTACTCCAGATTGATTTATTAGCTAGGGTCACCTGCTTGACTGCCCTCAGCATCACATCTTGCTCTGTTTTTCTTTTGTAATTCCTGACCATGTTTTCTCGCTTTCTCCTCTCCTTTAAACCACTCTTTTCTCTGTAAAAATAAAGTCAAAATTTCTGTATGACAACTGCTGATAAACAGACTCTACGTTAATTTTAAAACCTTTTAAACATGTGACAACTAACCCCAAAATGACTGAGACATGTTGCCCCAAACTACCATGTTTGCTAATTAACTAATTTGCTTTAAGTTAGCTTAAAATAGAACAATGACTGATGTATGACAGGATGTCTTAATCTCTCCTCTAACAAGTCCAAGTGTTTCACTGCTAGGATTTTTATTTGGACGAAGCTTATTTCATAAATATATAAAGTTAATTTTTTTTACTTTGGGGTTTGCGAAATGGTTTATTGGCGCTCATCTCAGCTCACAATGTACTCTTCTCTTTTCAGACATGACATGACCCCTGACCATGTAAAGGAGGTGGGCCCTCTGGTGGCAAAGATAATTGCAATGTGACAACTTACCAATGTGACAAGGCCCCGGTCTCCCCTATTTGAGAATTAGGCCATCCAGTTAAGATAAATGTTATGTTGTTGGTTGGTAAAATCTGGATGAAAGATATTTTATTTTACTTTTCATTTTTATTTTTCAGTTTTCCCCCTGAGGGATTGCCACCTTATTGTGGTCAGGGGGGTTGTGTGCCTCAGTGACCCTAAGAGCTATACCAGCAGGAGCTTTAGTCCAAAAGTGGAACACCCAAGTTGGACAGGTCGTAGGGTAGAGGCCTGACAGAGTGCAATCCACTTCCCAAAGTTGAGAGCTGGACACAGCTAACAACCCATACCATGAAGAAAACACTAACAGTGTTAAAAATGTGTAAAAAAAGGAAAGCCCCCACACCATTTCTGACTGCCCCCTCATATGGGCATTCCAGAACTGGCCCTGTAGCCTATGTGTATTAACATGTAGATACATTGGGTTATCCAAACGGTCACTATTGTTGCAGGTGACATGTTTGTGAGTTCTGTGACCACATTAAACAAAGCTGAGTAATTGCAAATGCATATATCAATACTAGACACCTTAAATGTGATGTCTACCAAAAATCTATGTCCTGTCTTTATGTTAACATACTTTAATAATCTTTTCTTTGGGAACTTTCTTGCTGCCATCCTCTTCTCTTGGCACAAACAGGAAGTAAACAGCTCTGGTCATGTGACAATTTACAGTAAACATGCGACACTGCATACATTTTATTAAGACCCTTTATTATTTCAATATCTGCTGGAAATGCATTTATATATCATTCAGTAACGTTTTTATAGCCTTAGAAATAAAACATTTTTTTACGGTCACTATTGTGACCGGTGGGATTAAATGGGTTAACACTGTAACAGTAACACTGTAACATTAGCACTGTAACACTGACGCGGTAACATTTACACTGTCACACTTACACTGTAACAATTACACTGTAACACTGACACAGTTATATTAACACTGTAACACTAACACTGTAACATTAACACTGTAACACTAACACTGTAACATTAACACTGTCACACTGACGCTGTAACATTTACACTGTAACACTGACGCTGTAACATTTACATTAACACTGAAAATTAACACTGTAACACTAACACTGTAACTATGATGCTGTAACATTAACACTGTAACATTAACACTGTAAAACTGACGCTGTTATCGCTGTTATCACTGTACCACTAAGGGCTCTATTTTTGTGCTTCACTGGCAATGTGGCGCAGGCACAGCGTAAGTCAGGTCTGCCGCGCCAACAAGCACAATTTGGTATTTTGGTGAGCAGCGCAGCCCAGCGTAAGTATCCCTCCTCCCGAACTCAGCTCCTCCCAGAAGCGTAACGCCTGGTTCACACAGGAAGCGCCGCGCACAGAGTTTCGGATCGGCGCCCGTGTTAACCTATGAGACTGTTCACACAGCTCGCGCGCGGAAGCGCGGCTGCTCCGCTTCTCTCTATTTTTGGCGCGAGCCGCGCGTGCCGATGTAAAGCTGGACAGAGCAGATCGGACCAGACAGGAAGTCGGAACAGGAGATGCGAGAGAATCCGGTCAATTTTCAAAATAAAATAAATTTCAATAAATTAGAAAAAAAGGATTTACGGTGTTGCTTGTCGGTCTATTTTTTACCGATGAACACACACACACACACACACACACGGAGGGAGAACTGCAGAGATTCAGTGATGTTATTGAGACAAAGGAGGGGGACTTTATTACGATACAGTCAATAGCCTCGAGCTAACAAGGCTTTACATACAACGGAGTCGACAGACTCCCCAATTTATTCGTTGTTTACCCCTATATAATAATTTAAAACGATACTTGAAGATGCTGCCAATATTTAATTTATGTATGACGAAATAAAAACGTAAATAAATATTGATTTACCCATTTTTAAAGCGCTCGTAAGTGTGGAAAACTGAGGGCAGACGGAAACGGCCGAGCACTGCTGGGCTCAGTCGATGTCTGACCGGCGTGTCAGAGCGCAGCAGAAAACGCTTTATGTGTGAACAGCCAAGCGTGAGCCGGCGCTGCGCGCGCGGCGCTTCCGTTCCGCGTGCGGCGCTTCATGTGTGAACCAGGCGTAAGTTGTAGGGAAGGAGGAGAGAGGGTGTGGAGTGGGTTTAACACAGCTGAGACCTGTATTGACCAATAACATAAGCTCCTCTCCTCGCCTTGAAATCCGCCACCGGCGAGGCCTATTCCAATTTTTGTGAAGTAGTCAAAGAGACAGCAATGCCACACGATGTCGACAGAAGGCAGCCCCTCAACAAATGTTGGTGTAAGCGCTGCACAGGGCGTCCTCCACACTGTCTCATATTAGCACAGATGGATTTGGTGTGTGTAATGTTGTAACCACTTGACAAACACCCTTTTCCAATAATAAAGACACTCACATAAAGTTGCATATATTTAAACCTCACGTGGCAAAGGTAGGTTGTGTGCACAGATCACAACATAAACTCCAACAATGGCATTAAAATCTGAACCATCTGTGCGTAAAGGACGCATCGCACTCCGTGGCCTGGCCGGATCTCAAGGCGAGGAGAGGAGCTGATGTTATTGGTCAATACAGGTCTTGTGTTAAACCCACCCAAGAAATATAGAGTAATTATCTTTTAGTAAGGAGCTACAAATAATCTAGGTTGGCCTGCTCCTGCAGCCTCATGACCCTGAGATTGTAAGCAAGGCTGTCTTGCAGGAGCCCGAACTATCTGTCCGTTGTAACATTTAATCTCTGCGAGGGTCAAGACGAGCCTAAACAAAGTGTCGTGGGGCAGACATGTCGTGAGGAGCCTTCTGGAGAATTGACACACACACACGCACACACACACACACACACACCTGAAAGCATAAAAGGGAGAAGAAGAAAAGCTAGGGAGGCTTCTCTTGGTCTTGGTCGAGACTCTGTTTGTCATCTGTACTGATTTCTACATCTGTACAATCTGTATTGGCTGAGCGAGATTGTGTTGGTTCGTTCCACTTCAGTGGGGCAACATAAACTGTGATTCATAAAACAGATCTATTGATAGTAAGTACTAAAAAAAAATATCTACTCATGCCATCCTGTCGATTTTTAGTAATCAGTGTTTCGGTGTGGAACTATTTCCTTTCTGCGGCGCAGTGATACTTGCACACGCGCAATAAAATATGCAGAGGGGTGAAGCGTTTTTTGTCACATGGACCAATAGGAGCCGAGTCTCGTTGCCATAGTATCAAAAATACACAAACATGGCGACGAGCGCATCTAGCAGCGAGACAAGCGAAGAGGAGGAAAAGAACGGGAAAAAAAGAAAACAGCCTTCAAAAGTGCATAAAAAAGGAACAAAACAAGGCTATATGCATCTATAATCTGTCCAGAGTAAAGACGTTCTCGACTTTACAAAGACACGTTCGGAAACTAGTATTAGAAAGTGGCTTTCTCTATTATATATTTCATTGTGCTGGGTGCAAATCACTTGAGTTGAGACGTTTTCTTCAAGAAATTTGCTACATTTCATCATCTGAATTCACTTATGCGTATACTAAGGCACCAATAACTGTTTCAGATGTTAGGTAGATGTATTTATGACATTTGAGAAAGATTTTGTCTTGCCAGAATCAACATAGCAGTTTCTACAAGCAAAAACAGCAGCACCATATAATTGCTTTTTGAGTTACTCACATACAGTATATGTACATTTCTGGCCGGTGAAAAAGTCAGACAGCTAGTCTGAGTAGATATTTTAACCCAAAGTCTAGAATGGTATTGTCTATGCAAAAATGCATTGAACAAGTAGCACCAGCGTAGTGGAACGAAATTCACTTTCTAGGCTCTTTTTCCTTTGTTCCAATACAGCCTATAACCTCGAGCAAAGTTTCTTTCGCGGAGTTTCAGATGCCGTGGACGTGGATACATCGGCGATGCTGCCTGAGGGGTTTGACTGACCCGCGGCTGCATCACGTTCTTGTTTTTCAAACGCCTTTTGCAAATAAATCGCTGGTAGCATGTCATGTGAAACCCAGCGTCATAGGGAACATTGTCAAAGTCGATATCAACGCAATGTTCATAAGTTTCTGCAAGGTCCTTTGTCTCACCCTGTAGAGAAAGCCACTTTCTAATACTAGTTCTGTAAGTTTCCCAATGTGTCTTTGTAAAGTCGAGAACATCTTCACTCTGGACAGATGATAGATGCATATAGCATCGTTTGCTCCCTTTTTTATGCACTTTTGAAGGCTGTTTTCTTTTTTTCCCTTTCTTTTCTTCCTTTTCGCTTGTCTCGCTGCTAGATGCGCTCGTCGCCATGTTTGTGTATTTCTGATACTATGGCAACGAGACTCGGCTCCTATTGGTCCACGTGACAAAAATCGCTTCACCCCTCTGCATATTCGATTGCGCGTGTGCAAGTATCACTGCCCCGCAGAAAGGAAATAGTTCGACACCGAAACACTGATTACTAAAAATCGACAGGATGGCATGAGTAGATATTTTTTTTTAGTACTTACTATCAATAGATCTGTTTTATGAATCACAGTTTATGTTGCCCCACTGAAGTGGAACGAGATTCACTTTCTAAGCACTTTTTCCTCTGTCCCAATACAGCCTACAATAAAAGACGCCCAGGCTGTTCTTCAGATCTCATCCTGTCTCCTGTGCATTGTTTTACTAAGTTTATGCTGGATTTTCTACAACATATTGGCGAGCCAACACAAGATTTGTGTTGAGGAACCAGGGGCTGTGGCCAGTAGCGGTTCTAGGCACGGGCGAACAGGGCAGCCACCCGGGGCGGCATCTGTGTCATGACTCATGGGGGGTGGCACGAGCACTTCCAAAAAAGAAAGAAAAAAGATAATAATGATAAACCTGCACAGCAAAGTGGTTTTGTATTGACTCTTGTTGTCAAATTGGTGCCCCCTGCTTGCTGCGAAGGTGCCGCACAGAGGCTGACAGACTGTATGAGACGAGGTGAGGAGAGGGTCGTGGGGGACAGCTCTGCTCTCAGGATTGCTCTCACTCTGCCAGTCACGGTGGCTCAAGCAGAGAGGAGCTTCTCAAAACTGAAGTTGATAAAGTCGTACCTATGGTCAACCATGTCTCAGTAACGGCTCACTGGCCTTGCCGTCATCAATCACTTAACCCATTTAAACCAGGACAGTATGTACACATTTCAGCCTTCAAGCCGGGCAGATACGTCATTTTGTAACATCCTGTAGTTTTTTAATCATGTCTCGAGTCGCGGCGAATCAAATCATTATACCCTTCTGCCTCTGATAAGCTAATAAAGCGCTCGGATTCATGCTCGGATCTTGCTACGTGCTTCAAGAGTAAAGTAAACAGTGATGGAGGCAGTCGTAAACAGTGATGGAGGCAGCTTCAGAGGAGTGTTCAGAGGAGTGTTGCATGACTTTGGGTGAGAACAGAGATGAACACATTGTCAGCCACTTATTCATTTATTTATTTTTTATTTTTTAGAGCTGCTTTTGTACTGGCAGTATACTAGAGCAGCTGCATACCTTTTCAACACTTTATTTTTTATATTTACATTTGTGTTGAATGGACACTTTATCATGACTGCCACTTGTCTTTACTTTTATTTATACAGCCGCTTTATTTCATTTAAGTTTGTTTGTTCAAGGTTTTCAAAAATGTGATGAAGGTTCGCAAAACTAAAAGATAGCTTTCTTGAAAGCCACATGTATAAGCTCTCAAATACTTTTTGAATTTCGTTTCTATCTGCTACAGAGGCTGAGATATCAGCTTTTTCGTAAACCTCAACACTTCAGAAAACCTCAGGATCTGGGGGCCCTTCTCAAAATGGCCCTCAGGATTGTGTTTTTTCAATTGAAGGATTTGTGCAATTGAGAAATATTTAATTTTTGATGTTATAATCATAATAATACTATATAATTATACAAAACTATCTGTTCAAAATTCTATATCTTTTTGTTTGTGTGTGTGTGTGTGTGTGTGTGTGTGTGTGTGTGTGTGTGTGTGTGTGTGTGTGTGTGTGTGTGTGTGTGTGCTGTGGCTATGCGACCTCTCACAGGGGAGACGCTTGGGGCCCCAAAAAGAAAATAAGGTAGGAGATTTCCTAAAAAAATTTCTGAGTGCTTTGCCCTGTGGGATAGCGCAGACCTACGCTCTCTGTTGCCTTCAAATGAAAGAACCTAGAATAGAAAAAGAGGAGACTGTGGGAATGAAGAAAGTCTGAGTAAACTGCATGCATGCAGTCAGCTGATCGAAGTCTGCCAAATTTGTGAGGAAGCCAATTAAAATTGGATATATATCAGCTGAATATAGGGGAAACTGCAGTGGGTTGTGTGAGACCATTATATGTGGAGCTAGTAGACTGGGTGCTAAGCAGCATAAGGCCGGTAGTTGTGTGGAGCTAATTAGACTGGGTGCGAAGGAGCATAGGCCAGTAGTTGGGTGGACACCGGTCTGCAGACAGCCTGGCTCCAATTGTGATATGTTCTTAGGCTGAATGCCAGGGGATAAGGAGGATCTGGATAATTGTTGAGATTTTTTTCTGGCTGTGTGCTCTAAATTTAACAGCAGACAGAGCATGTAAGAAAAGAGATAGAGAAGTGAAGTGATAATTGTACTGTCTCCTGTTGGTTAAAAACAAAGATCCAAATTAAAAATTAATTAATTAATTGAATAAATCAATAAAAATAAAAATAAAAAAATAAATTCTTGTTTTTTACCAGTTATGGTAGAGCAATAATTTGACAAGGGACTTTAAAATAGAGTGTTAATCAGAGACTAAAAACCGATAGACATAACAGATTTTGCAAAAGAATTAAAACTAAAATAGAAAATGAGTACAACTCCGGTTGTACTATTCGGGTGTAGATACCCTGAGCACCTGAAAGACATCCAGAAATTAACAAAGAAATGGGAAAAACGTACCAAAGGGTTGGAATCTGCATGGCCTAGAGAAGGCACATTTGATGCGACTGTGTGTGAGGATTTGGAGAGGCGGATAAAAGATTATAGGACCAAATATAAAAGTAAAAAACGCCAAAACAAGAGAGAATTGGAGCTAAAAGTACTAAACATGTTTAAAAGCGAGGGACAACGCTACTTAAATAATCTGAGAATTGGGATGGCAGAGCTGAAAAACACCAAGGAGAAGGAAAAGTCACAATTTTGGAGGAAGACCAGAACCGAAAAAGAGATACCAAAATCGAAACTGTCACCGGGACCTGTAGGTATATATCCTTCTCTGGTGGGAAAAATCAACATAAATGGCGATTTTGAAGTTGATATAGGGGAAGCGTCACTCCAAAATAACTCAGGTGTGGGAGGGGGAGATAACTGCCCAACTCTAGAAAAAAAAGCTAGTGAGGACAATATTGGACTTTGAAGATGAGACGGTGGGAAAAATGTTGGCTTTGGGAGACATGAAAGCACTTTTTGCACAGTTGCTGGGAATTAAGACAATGGAGGAGATTCTGCAAAAGGCTGGACATGGTTGGATGACAGATCCCATGGCAGATGGGACTGAGTTCAACCCATACTGTGTAGTGTTGTGGAAGACATTACGGACTGAGTTTCCAAGCAAAATAGATGCAAAGGTGTTAAAGGGTGAGCCGCTGTCAGAAACAGGAAACCCTGCTGCATATATCGCCAGACAGCTGAAGAGGTGGAAACAGGAAACAGAAGAGACACTCAAAACAATCCAGTACTAATGACTTTGTTCAGAAATTCTATGGTTGAGGCTCTTCCTGCCCAGGTTCAAGGCTGACTAGAGGAGGTCGTGGGTCTGACATCTTTGCCATATACACAGTTTCGTGATCATGTGGTGCATGCTATCGAGAAGCATAGAAAAGATGAGTGCAGATTAACGGAGCAGGAGAGAAACACACAGAGAAAACTGACACAGCTGCAGCTGGGGGAGCTAAAAAATAAAGAAAAAAACCCAAGCTGCTGTGGTGACACCAGTAGTACTGGCTGCGCAAATAACAGCTGAAGCACAGCCAATCCCAGCCCAGCAGGCACCTGCCCCACCAGCTCCATTTCCAGTTGTTAATGTATATCCTCCATCGAGACGTTTTTTCCCCCGTGGACAACGGTACCAGACAGACAGACGTGACATGTCCAGGGGCTGCTGGGGGTGTGGACAAGAGGGACATAGATGGGGAAATTGCCCCAAAATTGGGGACGCGGCGGGAGGCCCCAGCCCAGGCAACATGGTGGTGGCCCGGTGAATTCTGGTACAGAGCCCTAATTTGACTAGGGTTGCCCAGAGAATCCTGCAGAGGGAGGTGGCTCCGCAACGGAGTTTCCAATGGTAGCCATGGGAGAAAATGAACCGATGTTGAGAGTTGAATTAGAGGATAAACCAACTCCCATGCTCGTCGACACTGGAGCCACTTACACATGTGTAAGTTCAGAATTTGCCACACACCTCCCCAGGTCTAAAAAATTTGTGAAGACAGTAGGATTCTCGGGTAAACGACAGCTAATCCCACAAACGGCTCCAGTGCGACTTTCGGTTGAAAATAAAGAGGTTAAAGTGCCAATTTTGGTGTCTGAGGAAACCCCAGGGAATTTGTTAGGCCGAGATGCTTTGTGCAAACTAAATGTCTAAATTTGGTGTTCACCACAAGTAGGCATGTAGTATGTAGACAGCTCAGGGTTTGAGTTCCAAATGAACATTTAGGCAGACTATGCAAAAACATATTGGTTGGGTGACATTGTTGACCCAGTGTCCAAAGCATTCGACACATGGAAAAAATACATCAGAGTCCAAATTCCAAAAGCTGAAGCACCAATGTCTGAGTATCATTGCACATGTTTTTTGACCCCTCCTGCAGCAGAGTGTTTGAGGAGAAGTGGGACGAAGGCAACAGAGGCGCGACTCCCAATCTGAAAACAAAATACATAGTGATAGGCCAACAAGGAGCAGCGATGAATGTAGAATCAAATCCATTCATCAAAAAGTGGTACAATGTGCCAGAATCAGTACCACACATAACACTGCTGGTAAATGAGTGTTTTGAATCAAAAGACCTTGGGCCAATGATGTGTGCTGCGGCAAAAACAAAGTGGGAGGGAACAGATAATCCAATTATTTTTTTCCTCAGAGAAGGGTGACATGATTAAGATCCTGTGTGAAACAGAAATGCGGTCAAGACCACAAGTGGTGACTGTTCCAATTAAGGAGGCAGCTCAAAATGTGATAAAAACTGAAAATGAAGAAGATGCGCTGAAAGAGGACGTGATTTCAAAGGTTTCTCCTGAGCTCTGGTCGAAGCATGAGACTGATGTTGGACTGGTCACGTCAGCCAGTCCTGTACGAGTAGATTTGAAACCCAATGTGAAATTGCCATATCGGACGCAATATCCTCTGAAGCCACAGGCAGAGGAGAAAATAAGCAAGACAATCGAAGGATTGTTAAAAGCAGGAGCGCTGATTGAGACACAGAGTGTCTTCAACACTCCCATTTTGCCAGTCTTGAAAGCAGATAAATCCAAATATCGGCTGGTGCATGATCTAAGAGCTGTAAATAAGGTCGTGGAAGACTGGCCAGCAGGGAGACAAAGGCAACCATCAGGCAGCCTGGAGAGAGCCAACGAGCTAAACACTTACTTTAACAGGTTTAGCTCACAGCCGTCTGTCTCCCTCATTCATCCAGTCCCCCACACTCCCTCACCACAAAAACCCCCCCCCCCCCCCCCCCCCCACTGGAGACATTGGCACCCCCCCCCCCCCACAACCACCACCACCACACACACACATACACACACACACATACATGACCGTGACTATGGGCCAGGTTAGGAGACAGCTGGAGAGGCTCCACCACAGGAAGGCAACAGGAACTGATGGCATCAGCCCCAGGATCCTGAGGACCTGTGCCAGCCAGCTGTCTTCTATCATCCAACACCTCTACAACCTGAGCCTGAGTCAAGAGAGAGTCCCAGTGCTGTGGAAGACGTCCTGTCTTGTTCCTGTCCTGAAGAAGTCGACTCCATCTGACCTCAATGACTACTGATTGCCCTCACATCCCATCTAATGAAGGTGCTGGAGAGGTTGGTCTTGGCCCACCTGAGGCCGCAGGTGAAGGAGCTCTCAGACCCTCTACAGTTTGCCTACCAGCCCGATTTGGGAGTTGACGATGCTGTCATCTACCTGCTGGTGCTTTTAACACCATCCAGCCACTGCTGCTGGGTGAGACACTGCGGGTGATGGGTGTTGACACCTCCATTGTCCCCTGGATCACTGACTACCTGATGGACAGGCCACAGTTTGTATGTCTGGGCAGTGTTCTGTCTAGCATGGTGGTCAATGATGCAGGAGCTCCACAGGGGACTGTGCTGTCCCCTTTCCTTTTCACCTTGTACACCACTGACTTTCAGTACAACTCTGAGTCATGCCACCTGCAAAATTTTCTGATGACAGCTGTTGTCGGGTGTATAAGCAAGGGGAGGGATGGGGAGTACAGAGCAGTGGTGGATAACTTTGTGGAGTGGGCTGGACGCAATCACCTGAGGCTGAATGTCACCAAGACCAGAGAGATGGTCATCAACTTCAGGAAGAAGAGGACGGCTTCACAACCGCTGTGCATCCTGGGAGAGGATGTGGAGGTCTACAAGTACCTGGGCATCTATATCAAGAACAGACTGGACTGGAAATCCAACACGGACACTGTCTACAAGAAGGGGATGAGCAGGCTCTACTTCCTGAGGAAGGAAGTAGAACGTGTGCAGCAAGATGTTGGAGATGTTCTACCAGTCTGTGGTGGCCAGCGTACTTTTATTTGCCGTGGTTTGTTGGGGGAGCAGCATCGGAGCCAGTGACGCCAACAGACTTAACAAACTGATCAGGAAGGCTGGCTCCGTGATTGGCTGCAAACAGGACACTGTGAAGGCTGTGGTGGCAAGGAGGACACTGACCAAACTGTTATCCATCATGGATAACCCTGACCACCCTCTCCACCTCACTCTGGACAGACAGTGGAGCTCCGTCTCCAACAGACTGTTGCAGCTCCGCTGTCGAAGGGACAGATACAGGAAATCTTTCCTGCCACATGCTATTGCACTATTCAATAACTCACATCTGTCAGACAGGGACTCACATCTGTCTGCTGTACAGTCCATTTTTAAAACTCCTACCACATCACATTACTGAGCACCTTAATTTGTCCGTCCGTTTATTTATCATGCCATCTGTATATTCCGCATTTCATATAATACTCATTTCATATTTATCACTCATTTCAATAGCACACGTTCTTCATATCTCACTTTCTCCTCTTCTCTTTCTTCTTTTCTCTATCTATCTATCTATCTATCTATCTATCTATCTATCTATCTATCTATCTACTGATCTGTGCACCGACATTGGAAGAGTGTCATCAAGAATCAGTGAAAGTGTTACAGCGCCTAGCAGAAGGGGGACATAAAGTCTCCCAGGCGAAGCTACAGTACTGCCAGCCCCATGTAGAGTACTTGGGGAGAATAGTCTCTCATGGAACAATTGCAATGTTACCTTCTCAGTTGGAGGGTGTGAGCAGGGCTTCACGCCCGTGAACAGTCGAGCAGATGATGACATTTTTGGGCATGACAGGGTTTAACTCAGAATGGATTGAAGGTTATGCTGAGAAGACTGCCCCACTGAGAGATCTCATGAAAGAGGCAGGTGATCAATCGTTGAAGACGCAACTGAGTTTGACAGCTGTTGCTAATACAGCATTTGAGACATTGAAACAGGAAATGCAGAGTGCGCCTTGTCTTGCAACTCCAGACTATAGTAAACCATTTCTGTTGTATGTGTCAAATCGACAAAACATGTATGCATCAGCTGTCCTGATGCAGGAGACTTGTAGTGGTCAACAGAAACAACCAATAGCATACTATAGCTCGAAACTTGATAATGTGGTCCAAGGGTGGCCTCCATGTTATCAAGGGCTAGCTGCAGCTGCAGAGAAAGCGTCCACTCTAACTATGGGGTATCCAGTGACCGTTTTGACTCATCAAAAAATCACTGAGTTGATCAATTAAGGGAAAATTGTGGTAACTCAAGCTAGATGTTTGCAGTACATGCCACTGTTGACATATCCTGATGTTACAATAAAGAGATGTACCTCATTAAATCCAGCAGATGTTATTCCTTTTGACTTTCAGGGAGAGCCACATGAGTGCATGGCTGAAACAGTGAGGCACACAAAGTTGAGACCTGATTTGGAGTCCACACCACTCACAGAAGCTGAGGTGATGTATTTTGTTGATGGATCATGTTATCGTGATCATTTAGGGAACCACGCCAGGTTTGCAGTGGTTAAACAGGAGGAGGATGAGTTTGTGACACTGAGTGCAGAGAGCTGCACTCAACCCCATTCTGCACAGCTAGCTGAGCCTAAAGCTCTGACAGAAGCATGCAAGCTTGCATCAGGAAAAGTTGCAAACATTTTTACAGATTCTGTTTATGCACATGGAGTGTGCCATTTATTTGGAGCAGTCTGGAAGCAAAGAGGCTTCAAGAGAGCGGATGGCAGTCCAGTGCAGCATCGTGAACAGATTCTTGCATTGATTGCAGCAATGATGTTGCCGAGAAAACTTGCCATTGTGAAGTGTCAAGCCCACAGAAAAGGGAGCAGTGACATTGTCAAGGGAAATAACGCAGCTGATGAGGCTGCAAAGAATGCATCTAAGAGTCAGGTGTTTGTATTGGCACCAATGTTGTCACTTGAACCTGTTGCAACTCCAGAGGACATTATTTTGATGCAGCAAAATACAAATGTGAACGAGCGTAAAATTTGGCAACAAAGAGGTGCTAGCACTGACAAAAATGGGCTATGGAGATCACATGAAGGGCTGGTAGTGGCACCGGTAGCTCTGTTAACGATTTTGATATCTGACCTGCACAATGTTAATCACTGTGCAAGGGGGGAGATAATGAGACAGCTGAGACAGCAGGGCTATTGGTCACCATACATGCAGGCAATGGTTGATGAAATGTTGAGTCATTGTGATGTCTGTCTTCAGAACAATGTAAAGAGACCTGTAAAACCACCAACAGGGCACATTCCAGTTCCCGAGGGACCATTCAGACATTTAGTCATAGACTATGTGGATATGATTAAAACAGTCCAGGGGAAACACTATATGTTAGTGGTGATCGACAGGTTCAGTCGATGGGTAAAAGCAACAACTACCAAAGATCTTGGCGCCAAGACTGTAATTAAATTTCTTGTCAGAGAGATTTTTCCACGTTTTGGCATTCCATCAGAGATTAGTTAAGACAATGGCTCTGCGTTTGTGCAGAAGGTTGCCAAGGGCATCTTGCAGCAGCTACGAATCAAGCAATGGCTAGGCAGTGTGTATCACCCACAGAGCCAGGGCATGGGAGAGAAAGTGAATCTAACAATCAAAAATCGAATCAGCAAAATCTGCGCTAGCACTAACCTTAACTGGGTAGACGCTTTGCCGCTTGCACTTATGGGCTATCGCATGCAAAAGCACAGAGTGATTAATCTGTCGCCACATGAGATGCTAACTACTAAGGTCCTTACACACCAGGCGCGAATTCGCCAGGCGAATTATTCGCCTTTATTCGCCTTTTTTTAAAACAGCATAAAGTCAATGCAAGCTTCCACACCGGCGGCGATTTTTCCGCGGGGCGAAAAGCCTCTTTTATTTTTTTGCTCTTGTGTCGAATTTTTCGGAGATTCGCAGGCGAATATCTGGACCTGCTAGACCTCTGGCCAATCAAAAGTCATGTTGTTGATGACGCCACAGACCCATGCGGCTGCAGTTCACACCACACACACCACCACTGGCATCAAGACCAACGATGGGGGAGAGTGTGTACCACAGAGTGGTCACCCGGTGTGTAACAGCGAAAGCGATTTTTCGGACGGGCGAATATTTCCGCATTTTCGACTTGCTTTTTCACGTCCCTCGCAAATTCGCTGGTGTGTAAGGACCTGTAGACCTATGCCTTATCCTGCATGCAGAGGACCTTACAAGGGCCCCTCACTTGAGCAGTTGCAGAATGAACTAAAGGAGTACATGAGACAACTGACTGCGATACATAGGTCCATCTATCTGCAGGAGAAAAGCCGTAAACCTGAGCCAAACCGAGAAGTGGAGAAGCCAGTGGAGCCAGGGGATCAGGTCTACATCAAAGTCTTTCGAAGAAAGTGGCACGAACCTCAGAGAGAAGGCCCGTTCACTGTGGTCCGGGCTACACCTACTTCGGTGCAAGTAGAGGGCAGCATGACGCGGTATCATCTGAGTCACTGCACAAAGCTGCAAAAAGACCTAAGGGAAGTACAATTCTTGACGAAAGAGACTCCAAAGATGAATGTGCTACTAATCTTGAAAGTAACTGTTCTCCTGATGTGGTTGCTGAAGGGCAACATGGGAAGAGAGAGGAAGAGAGGGAGAGAGGAGACAGAGGGGGCGCAGATGAAGGTCACACAGGTGCCAATACTACTGTCCGAAGAAGGAGCCCAAGACATTGTAAACGTAGGTGAGTACGATGCAACCCAAACACAATCTACACCACTCCAGACAGTGTTAGAACCCATGCCAACATTCACTGAAGAGCAACACACAAAAGGCCACAGTCATACACAAAAACAGACAAGATTTAAAAAGAACAGACATATATTGTGGGTCAGGGAAGTTCAGCAGCCACCTCCGCAGGAAAAGGTAACAGTACCAGCCATTGTTCCAACCACTCCTAGGGTAGAGACAACAGCACCAGCGCCCAGGACAGGACCAGCACAGCAGCCAGGTGTGACACCTGCTAGAACAGGTCCAGTAACCACAATAAGTGAGGAGGTAAATAAAACACAGACCACAACTCAAACTATGTTAACAACACAGGGTAGGAAGACAGGAGAAAATGACAACACAGATCAGGATGATTATAATGATTATGATGAAGCAGAAAACACTGATGAGCAGCCAGGAATGGATGTATTGTTTAAGGGAAAACCTTGGGGAAACATGAGGCCAATTTTGAGAAGCATTCAGGGTTATCCAGATGAGCGGTGGGAGATGGCCAGGTATAATGGGTGGTATGAATAGGCATTGTTTACAGCTAAGGGGGTAGTTCCTGAGGAATGTATTTTATGTACTGAATCTCCGCTGTCAGTTCCAACCGTAGTTCCTGAAAAGTTCACATTTAGAGAATGTGCACAATACCAAAGTCAGAAATGTAAAGAGGGAAATTTTACCATAGATACAGATTTGCTAGAACCTTTATATCAGGGGTTGTTTAAATATCCTAATTGTGGTATTGTGTGTAGGCTCCTATATGGGTCCAGAGGTAATCATGATTATCTAGATAAATGTCCAACTTGCAAGTTTTATTCTAAATGTGCAGAATTCCAGTTGTCAACTGATCAAATTGAGCCACCAATGAGGTACAATGTAGATTACACACAGAGTTATGAGTGTTTTGCTAGTGGAGGATTCTTAAATGACTCCAGAGGTATAGAAGAAGGGAACACCACTGTACATTGCAATGTTACTTGGGTACTATCTTGGTTTCCACGGGCAAATATAACTTTTATATAATTTTATATGATATAATTTTTGTTCATGAACCGGTGTGGTTTGAGAACACAGGTCCACTTCAGGAAAAGTGTGAAGATTTAACCATGACAACTCCAAATTCACGTCTGTTTTGTGAACAGTCTAATGGGATTGCAGATAGCTACTGGATGTGTGGGGATGATGTGTTACGAAATGTCCTTCCATACAAGTGGATAGGGTTGTGTGCCTTAGTGAGATTACGAATATCAGTAGTAATGACATGTGAGGGTGTAAACCAGGCCCTTAGTATCAGGGAGATTAAAGAGGGAGCATCAAGGGTTAAGCGTCAGTTCACACCTTTTGAAACAATCAAACTGGATGCGATAGTTTTGCCAACAGGCATACCAGATGAATTCAAGGCCCAAAATGAAGTTAAAGCGGGGTTGGAGTCCATACTTCCTTGGATAACAATTAATAAAAATGTAAAGTGGATAAATTACCTATATTACACACAGCAGAGATTTCTAAATTACTCAATTGAAATGTTCAAAGCATTTGGTGAACAACTTCATGCCACAAGCACAATGACATTACAGAATAGACAGGTTTTAGATGGGATGTTAGCAGAAAAAGGTGGGGTGTGTGCAAGATTTGGAAAATATTGTTGTACTTATATCCCTAACAACACAGCTCCTGAGGGAGCTTTCTCTAAGGCCATGGAAAATTTGAGGGACTGAGAGCAGAAATTCAGGAGAATGCTGGTAAAGGGGGATACCTGTCATTGGACTTGTTGGACCAAATTTTAGGAAAATGGGGAGCCATTTTGGCCAAGGCAACCAGAGTGCTGTGATAGTTCTAATTCTGATTTTCTTACTCACATGTTGCATCGTACCCATCCTTCGGAGACAATGTGGGAGGCTGACAGAGAAGCAAATGGGACTCATGGCAAGCTTAGCTCTGGCCCACGAGATGCATAGGATGCCACCGAAACAGCTGGCACAGTGTGTGATATATGAAGGAGGGACTGAGGGACCTGAAAGGTTCCTGGACTTTGAAGGAGACGAAGATGAGCAATGGACTTTGAGCAACACAAACAATATATCCAGTGAGCTGAGATATTAAACTGAACATGTTTCATTCGCAGACTACAAAGACCGCAAAGGACTACACTAATCACACATTGATCAAGGGGTTAATCACATACTAATCAAGGGGTTTGTCGCAGGTTGCTACAATGTAATATAATGGTATTACCAGAAGTTGACACTTTTTCGATGCAAATGATATTATGTCAGCGCATCCGGAAATGGATGGTTGCCAGGGCGCGGGGCTGTAAGATTCTTAACCTGTTGAAACAGCCCAGCAGGGTTTTCAGTCTTATGCGCTGATATAATTTGAAATGATCCTAGCCATGGTATGATGGTGACGAAATTGAACATCAAAAAGAGATATTATTCAACCCAATGAACATTGATTATTACACTTTTTGAGAATTGATATCACAATTTTATAACTATTGCATAATTGGGGGAATTATATCACAATTTGATAAGGTTGCATAATTCACATAACTGGTTAATGCATTTTGATTTTTGTTTCATGCCATATCCAATGTGTCACAAGTCATGTGGTATTATTAAGTCTTAGATGCAGCAAATCACACACATAGCATTTAGAATTTAGTGAACATGTTTTATTTTAATCACGTAAGGATGTTTAGTGTTTGATATGATGATCAGGGTTTTATGAAAGTAAGAACTTTCTAAGGGGGGACTGTGTAGTAGAATCTCTTCATACAATTAGATTAAGAAATATAGAGTAATTATCTTTTAATAAGGAGCTACAAATAATCTAGGTTGGCCTGCTCCTGCAGCCTCATGACCCTGAGATTGTAAGCAAGGCTGTCTTGCAGGAGCCCGAACTATCTGTCCGTTGGAACATTTAATCTCTGCGAGGGTCAGGACGTGCCTAAACAAAGTGTTGTGGGGCAGACATGTCATCGTGAGGAGCCTTCTGGAAAATTGACACACACACACACATGCCGCTCACCAAAATACCAGATTGTGCTTGGCAATGCCTTGTCGGCGCGGCAGACCTGACTCACACTGTGCCTGCACCACATAAATAGAAAATAGAGCCTTTGTGTTACAGTGATAACAGCATCAGTGTTACAGTGTTAATGTAACAGCATTAAAGTTACAGTGTTAGTGTTACACTGTTAATTTTCAGTGTTAATGTAAATGATACAGCGTCAGTGTTACAGTGTAAATGTTACAGTGTTAGTGTTACAGTGTTGATGTTACAGCATCGGTGTTACAGTGTTAATGTTACAGCGTCAGTTATACAGTGTTAATGTTACAGTGATAATATTACAGCATCAGTGTTACAGTGTTAATGTTACAGTGTCGGTGTTACAGTGTTAATGTTACAGCGTCAGTGTTACAGGGTAATGTTACAGCGTCAGTGTTACAGTGTATATGTTACAGTGTTGGTGTTACAGTGTTAATATTACAGTGTTAATGTTACTGTATTAGTGTTGCAGCATAAATGTTACAGCGTTAGTGTTACAGTGTTCATGTTACAGCGTCAGTGTTACAGTGTTTATGTTACAGCGTTTATGTTACAGCGTTGATGCTTCAGTGTAAATGTAACAGAGTCAGTATGACAGTGTTAATGTTACAGTGTTAGTGTGACAGTGTTAATGTTACAGCGTCAGTGTTAAAGTGTTAGCGTTACAGCGTCATTGTTACAGTATTAATGTAACTGTGTCAGTGATACAGTGTCATTGTTACAGTGTAAGTGTGACAGTGTAAATGTTACCTCGTCAGTGTAAAAGTGCTAATGTTACAGTGTTACTGTTACAGTGTTAACCCGTGCTCTCTGTGAGTACAATCCAAAGAGAATAACTACAACTAGTCCAATTACAGGTTGGATGGACAGTACGCCATGCTTTTCTGTCAGTACTCAACATGTGCAGTAAAACAGTCCTTATCCCATTTTCCTATCATGTTCATAAGCCAAGATCTCACACTGACAGAATAAATCCTTCAGTCTTAAAGTTCCTTGAGATCAAAAGCTTTCCAAACTGTTTCATGAACTTTTAAGAGCTGAAGATATTATGTTTGAATTACAACCCTATTCTAGTAGGAATAGTGTAGAAATGTTTAGTTATCTCTTAATGATTTGTTTAGCTTTGTTAACTGTTAGGTAGTTATATTGTTAGTTGATAATCTGAATGTTGGTTTGTAGAGTCCATTATTAATTGTTATGAAGTTCATTTACATGTGTTTACCCTTGTGTAGTTCACAGGTCATATGTGTTACTATCTGTTTCATTTCAGAGTAATTTAACAAGATCAATGAAAAGTGATACTCAAAGCATAATGAGAATGTTTGTTAATATGATTCTACAATTCTTCATCATTCTTTATTTGTTTAGCACCAAATCCTTTATTATGAACCAAGCAATCAATAACATTAATCATAGTGAGTGAATACTTTATCTGACTCCTCTAGCCAAAAGTATAAGTTGGATCAAACAATCAGGGCTCTTGAAAGTCTCCTCTCAGGAAGCTGCAGCTGGAGATCAGGGGCCTCATGTATCAACACTTGCGTGGGACTCATACTGGAAACGAGCGCACGCAAGGTCTGTCACGCTGAAAAAAATTTGTATGTATCAAGGTGTGCGGGCGCCGAAAGCCACGTGTGTTTCCTTGATAACTCCCAATCAGCTTGGAATTGAGCGCAGATTTCAGAGTGACCGGGCCCGCCCCCGTTACGCCCTCCTATAAATATGCAGATTTATTTAAATAGGGTCTCCCTGTCTCTCGCACGCAGACAAAATGACAAGAAAAACTAAATTTACGGCGTGCGAGGTGGAGGTGCTGGTGGCGGAGGTGGAGGAGCGACAGCGTGTTTTGTTTGGCAGCCTGTCCAGTGGCGTCAGTGCAAAACGAAAACGCTTGGAGTGGGAGAAAGTTTGCCAGAGGGTGAACGCTGTGGGTTCCGAGACACGCACCCCCGCGGAGATTAAAAAAAAGTGGTCGGACCTCAAGGTGGAGGTCAAGCGGCGTACAGCTGTCCTCCGGAGGAGTACCGGCCAGACAGGTGGGGGTCCGGGGGAGGTGACCCTCACGCCGTTTGAGCAGCGGGTGGTGTCGATTATTATTACAGGGTAAGTGGCGTGTCACACAAATGTCCACATGCTTTGCCATCTGTTGGGTCTAAAACCTGCCCAAATACCTGAAAACATATAAAAAAGGAGAAAGACAATGGAATATACTCGAGGAGAATGGACAGAGATCTTTCTTTTAGTTATCTCAATACCACTCTAAGGGTTCTTTCTCTGTCCGGCCTCTTTTATTTAGGATTGTCCCTGGTTACACAATGTTTCTAAAAGGTGGGGAAATGGTGCAGCAAAGCAAACATCCTCATAAAGCATAATAATGAACACTTGTGAATATGTGAAGGTCAAGGCGGCATCTAATGAGCTCCTTCTGATAAGAGCGGCACCTCCTCAAAAACTTCCCACGATTTACAGCGGAGGATACATCACTCACACACCCCCACCTGCTGATAGAAAAGACACGGCCACAGAAAACTGAAAGAAACATTGTTGTGCTGTATAGTAAATCTATTGGAGAGAGAAGTTAGGAAACACTCTTATATGATAAAAATACTCTTATATAATGTATTAAAAGAGGTCAAAGCAGTTTATACTTGTAGTATAAACTCTTACATAAGAATATGAGGAATAATGATAACTTCTATATACATTTATGCACATTATTCTAACACCATCCCACTGAGCAAAAGACGTATATTAGACGTCTAGTCTTAGTTTATACTTCATTTCAACGTCGGGATTCAGTCTATTTTTAGACGTGATTTATACTTCGCCCTTAACTTCATTTTTCGATAACTTTTTATGCAATAAACAACTGTAATGTGCATAACTGACCTCTAAATACTGGATTACATTACCTATGATACCATGGAGAGAGATGTAAACGCTACAGATACACAGAAGCAGGAATTGAAATGAACCAATATTTTTATTGTGTCACAGAAATCAATGTGTCGGCCATGTCGCCGGCTTGCGGAACCCTGGCCCGCGGCAGCCCGTCCGCCGGCTCGGAGTCGTCGGCCAGGACCAGCGGCATTCGGGCCACCCCGGCCCCTGGCCCCTGGCCCCCAGCACCAGCATCAGCACCAGCGCGCCGACAAGCGGTGGAGCGTCCACCAGCCGCAGCACTTCCGCTGGACCACCCGGACGCAGTGGAAGGGTCCTCACGGAGGCGGTCCTGCAATCGCAGGAAGAAATTGAAATAGTTTCAACTGGTCATCGAGCCTCTTTTTCATGGTTATCTGCATGATTGTCAAGTCACCTCTGAACGCCATCCTCTGAGCCAGAGTGTTGCAGTGAACCAAAGAAGCATTCAAAGGATCCATAAGGCATTGGTTTTGCGTTCCGGCCTGTGTGCTGTGACTCCCAGCCATATGCCGATATGCCGCCTGTCTACCAAAATACCACGAGACCAGCTGTGTTCTGTCTGCGCTGAAAGCTGACCAGGTTTGAATCGGCGAGCTTTCAGCGCACTTTATACGCCGGTGGCGAGCACGAAAATGTAACTGCGGCAGCTGAATCTGTCGACACCTCCCCCTGCCACACCACCACGCCCAGCTTGGCGGACCTCGGTGCCATTTTTGAAATAGTTTCAACTGGTCATCGAGCCTCTTTTTCATGGTTATCTGCATGATTGTCAAGTCACCTCTGAACGCCATCCTCAGAGCCAGAGTGTTGCAGTGAACCAAAGAAGCATTCAAAGGATCCATAAGGCATTGGTTTTGCGTTCCGGCCTGTGTGCTGTGACTCCCAGCCTGTCCTTCGTCTGACTTTGGTCCTCTTCAGAGCTGAACCTCTCGAACCGGTAGCCTGGACCTTCTGAACCTGCTCCATATTCTCCAAGGACCAGCCTCACTTAAGTATTCAAACCTCCAGAGCTCCAAACAGGGCTGGTGCTGTTAATGCATTCAATTCAGATAACCATATCCAAATTTATCTTTACACCAAAACTAACGTAGGTTAATATGTTAGAGCATATTCACCCATTATTAGCTTTAGTAATCCTAGCCTTACTCAGAATCTTTCATTCATCTGTTATTTTCTATATTCATCTTATCCTCATTTATTGCATGGATGTTGTACCACCATTTATCCTGTAATAAACAGATCATTATTTTTCCAAGTTGCTGTCTGTTAGTGTTCTTCCAGAAGTGGAGTCCCTGGAATGAGAATTTCAGCTTGAGATATGAGATTGGTTAATTTAAAACTAACTTAATGTTTGATTTCTGATTTATACTTTTGTTTTTCTTTATTAACACTATAATATAATATATAACACTATAACATTAACACTGTTCCATTTACATTAACACTGTAACACTGACACTGTAACATTAACACTGTAACACGCACACTGTAACATTCACACTGTTCCATTAACATTGACACTGTATCACTAACACTGTTACATTGTCATTAACACTGTAATATTAACATTGTAACATTAAACTGTAACATTGTAATATACAAAGGATCTGAAAATCATAAAGTCCTCTGAATGTCTAAACAGTAATGATGATACATGCTTGTATTATTGTGGACATCCTTACATGGCACCTTTACTTTAATCAGTCCAAGCAGTCATTGAACTCATCATGGACACTTTAATTTCCTGCTTTTATAAGATGCTATCTCTGTCCATTCTCCTCGAGCATAAACCATTGTCTTTCTCTTCTTTGTATGTTTTCAGGTATTTGGGCAGGTTTTAGACCCAACAGATTTACTCCTACTTCATTTCCTTCAAGATTGATAAATTAAATTTTCAAGTCATTGTCACGTTAAAAAGTGTCTTTACAGTCAGTGCATTAAAAAAGGACAATAAACCATGAGACAGTAAACCAGTAAAACCAGTGCAGTGTTAAAACCAGTAAAGAATTAAAACTACACTCATAAATACATCAGCAAAACTCCTCATCTGGTTTTCATGGAGGTGTTGATGGAACAGACAGGAAAAACTGTTTGACAGTCTTTTTGTCCTGACTTGGACGGTCCTTTACCCTTAACAAGTTTCATCTTTTCCTTCGTTTCTGAGAACGCCCCTGAAGATTCATTTCTGCAGCAGAGAGTCTGAAACTACATTTAAACATGAACATCACCAGGTGTCACTATAAAGCCGAACTTTACAGGAAGAGCACTCTCCTCTGTTACTGTGTGATGACGATGGCGCCCACGATGAAGATGAGCAGAGAGTGAAGTGTGAAGAGAACCACATGGATCACCAGCATCGGGTCAACAGAACCAGAATCTGTGAGAATAAAACACATCAGATTCAGTTAGACCCGGATCAGGTTCTGGGGATCAGGTATTAGAGATGCCTATAAAACAGAAACATCATCAGTTCATCTACAAGTTCAGACTGCACTGATCTAAGTCTATAATATTCTAAGTCTATATCAGTCCACATCTATATCAGTCTGAGTCTATACTAGTCTATGTCCATATAAGTCTAAGTCAATAACAGTCTATGTCGATATCAGTCTGAGTCTATGAGTCTGAGTCTCTTTCAGTCTACACTCACCGGCCACTTTATTAGGTACACCTGTCCAACTGCTCGTTAACACTTAATTTCTAATCAGCCAATCACATGGCAGCAACTTAGTGCATTTAGGCATGTAGACATGGTCAAGACAATCTCCTGCAGTTCAAACCGAGCATCAGTATGGGGAAGAAAGGTGATTTGAGTGACTTTGAACGTGGCATGGTTGTTGGTGCCAGAAGGGCTGGTCTGAGTATTTCAGAAACTGCTGATCTACTGGGATTTTCACGCACAACCATCTCTAGGGTTTACAGAGAATGGTCAGAAAAAGAAAAAATATCCAGTGAGCGGCAGTTCTGTGGGCGGAAATGCCTTGTTGATGCCAGAGGTCAGAGGAGAATGGCCAGACTGGTTTGAGCTGATAGAAAGGCAACAGTGACTCAAATAACCACCCGTTACAACCAAGGTAGGCAGAAGAGCATCTCTGAACGCACAGTACGTCGAACTTTGAGGCAGATGGGCTACAGCAGCAGAAGACCACGCCGGGTGCCACTCCTTTCAGTTAAGAACAGGAAACTGAGGCTACAATTTGCACAAGCTCATCGAAATTGGACAATAGAAGATTGGAAAAACGTTGCCTGGTCTGATGAGTCTCGATTTCTGCTGCGACATTCGGATGGTAGGGTCAGAATTTGGCGTCAACAACATGAAAGCATGGATCCATCCTGCCTTGTATCAACGGGTCAGGCTGGTGGTGGTGGTGTCATGGTGTGGGGAATATTTTCTTGGCACTCTTTGGGCCCCTTGGTACCAATTGAGCATCGTTGCAACGCCACAGCCTACCTGAGTATTGTTGCTGACCATGTCCATCCCTTTATGACCACAATGTACCCAACTTCTGATGGCTACTTTCAGCAGGATAATGCGCCACGTCATAAAGCTGGAATCATCTCAGACTGGTTTCTTGAACATGACAATGAGTTCACTGTACTCAAATGGCCTCCACAGTCACCAGATCTCAATCCAATAGAGCATCTTTGGGATGTGGTGGAACGGGAGATTTGCATCATGGATGTGCAGCCGACTAATCTGCGGCAACCATTTGATGCCATCATGTCAATATGGTCCAAGCTCTCTGAGGAATGCTTCCAGCACCTTGTTGAATCTATGCCACGAAGAATTGAGGCAGTTCTGAAGGCAAAAGGGGGTCCAACCCGTTACTAGCATGGTGTACCTAATAAAGTGGCCGGTGAGTGTATGTGTAACAGTCTGCTCTGCCCTCTCCTGCTCTGCTGCTCAGCCACACCCCTCATCAGCTAACTGCTTCCACCTGCTGCTCTCACCTGCTCATCATCTCCAATCAGGCCAGTATATATGCAGCTTCTTTCCCCTCACTCTTTGCCAGATTGTCTTCGCTCTCATGCCTGACTCTCCAGCGTTTATCCTCGGACTGCTTACCTGGTATCGACCTGATCTGCCCCTGACCTTTGCTTCTCGCCTCAGCCCCGGTAAACCTACCTGCCTTCTGTCCTTGACTACGAGCTTTGCCTGCCTGGTTCCTGCTATTCGTCTGCCTGCGGCTGAATGGCACTCAGCCTGTTCCTGCTCTGTTGAGATCCCCCTTCTCGTCAGCTTCACCTCGCCAACTCACCTCCTCTGCCGACGTTGGTTCTGCCAGCTCCTCTGCAAGCTCTGGATCCTCACCCAGTCCTCACCTGAACCACTCTCCAAGAAATCTTCCTCCAGCTGTGAGTTGAGCGTTTTCCCCTTCACTACACTCGTAGAGCAAATTAAGACTGTGGACAATTCCCTGCTCACGAGTCCAAAACTCTTGCCTGACCTGTGGTTCACTGCTAATCTGCTCGCCTATCACCCGGAAGACCCGAGTTCGAATCCTGCCATACCCACCTGCTATACTCTGCTGCTTCATTGCATTTGGTGTTCAATAAAGACTGTTGTTAAAGTGAACCTGCTTGTTTGTGCTGCAATTGGGTCCAGTCAATACCCGTTACAGTACAATCTGGCCAAACTATGGACCCAATTGAGGGCGTTCTGCAGCAACATGAGGCCATGATGACTGCGGCTGCCGCTGAAGCCAGACTAGCTGCTGAGACCCAGGGACAATCACTAGCAGCTTTAGCTTCACAGATGCAACAGCTAGCAGCTCAACTAACCCAGCTCCCCTCATCTGCTGGTTTTGCCTCTTCTTCGGAAGCTTCACCTTCTGCTCCTGCACCTGTACCCGCCTCTTCTCTACCCAGCGATGCTCCTGAGCCACGGGTGGGAACCCCAGAGCGTTATGACGGAGATCGAGAGACTTGCGGCCCCTTCCTCACCAACTGTTCTCTCCTGTTTGCCCTACAGCCCCGCACCTTCGCCACAGAACCGGCAAAGGTAGCATTTGTCATTAACCACCTGACAGGCAGAGCTAGACTATGGGGAACAGCTGAGTGGGAGAGGCGGTCTCGAGCCTGTGCTTCATTTGACCTGTTTGCTGCTGAGCTTCGGAAGGTTTTTGGGTTTGAGAATTCTGGTTCTGATTCGGCAAGGGGACTGATGGGACTGAAGCAAGGCGAACGAGCAGTGGCTGACTATTCCATTGATTTCCGCACCAGAGCCAGCCAAAGTGGTTGGAACAGTGCAGCTCTCCGTGATGCCTTTCTCCATGGGTTGGCAGATTACATTAAAGATGAACTGGTTTCACATGACACCTCCCTCACCTTGGACGGGGTGATTGACTTGGCTGTCCGCATCGATCTTCGTGTTCAGACTCGTCGACGAGAGAAGCGTCAAGGGGGAACCCAACATACTCGTCCACCTTGCTCCCGTGGGGGTGCTGCTGCAACCAACTCCACCCCATTGGGTCAGCAGTTTCAGGATCCAGAGCCCATGCAGTTGGGCCGCACCTCTCTCTCCCTGGAAGAGAGAGAGCGTAGACGCAAGTCCAAACTCTGCCTCTATTGTGGGGCAGCGGGACACTATATCTCCGGCTGTCCAGCAAAAGCCAGAGCTCATCAGTAGTTGGGGAGACCCTGGTGAGCTCAACTACCCTGTCACCTCCCCAAAGCCAGCGACCCTTGCTCCAAGGCCGCCTCCTCCTTCCAGACGGCCCCCACACCTTGGCTATCTTTATTGACTCCGGGGCTGATGCCAGCATCATTGACGAGGAGGTGGTCCTTCAGCTGGGGCTTGAGCGGGTTCCTTTGCCTCACCCGGTTCCTGCTCGAGCCTTAGATGGACATGTCCTGGGCACCGTCACGCATCAGACCTCTCCTGTTCATCTGCTACTGTCTGGTAATCATCATGAAACCGTCCAGTTTCACATCCTGAGCTCTTCCTGCCTGCCACTTATCCTGGGATATCCATGGCTCCGTCTTCACAATCCGCACATCGACTGGGCAACTGGGACCATCCGGGAGTGGAGTTCCTCCTGTCATCAGAGGTGCCTGCAGCAAGCCTCAGTTCCGCTTCATCCCTCCGGGTGTAGCTCCAGTTCATCACCTGACCTCAGTGGGGTGCCACCCGAGTACCATGACTTCCGCCAGGTCTTAAGTAAAGCCAGAGCCACCTCTCTGCCTCCACACCGACCCTATGACTGCGCCATTGATCTCCTGCCTGGTTCATCACCTCCCAAGGGTCGCCTATACTCCCTGTCTGAACCCGAAAGAAGGGCCATGGAGACGTACATAAATGACTCCTTGGCCGCAGGCATCATTCGTCCCTCTTCATCCCCTGCTGGTGCAGGGTTTTTCTTTGTTGAGAAGAAGGACAAGACATTGAGACCTTGCATAAATTATAGAGGACTAAATGAGATCACGGTAAAGAACCGTTACCCACTGCCACTCATCTCCAGTGCCTTTGAACTGCTCCAGGGGGCCACCATTTTCTCCAAACTCGACCTACGCAACGCCTACCACCTCGTCCGCATCAGAGAAGGAGATGAATGGAAGACGGCATTCAACACCCCTACTGGACACTACGAGTACCTCGTAATGCCGTTTGGCCTCACCAATGCCCCTGCCGTCTTCCAGGCTCTGATTAATGATGTTCTGCGAGACATGATCAACCAGTATGTCTTTGTTTACCTCGATGATATACTCATCTTCTCCAGGTCCAAAGAGCAACACATTCATCATGTCCAATCCGTCCTTCAGCGCCTCTTGGAGAACTCCCTGTATGTTAAAGCAGAAAAGTGTGAGTTCCATGTTCCTTCAGCATCTTTTCTGGGATACATTGTGGCACAAGGCAGCATCCAGATGGACCCAGCCAAGGTCTCAGCTGTTACCTCCTGGCCTGTTCCGGAGAACCGCAAGCAGCTTCAGCGCTTCCTTGGGTTTGCCAACTTCTACCGTCGCTTCATCCGCAACTACAGCTCGGTAGCAGCCCCTCTCACCATTCTGACCTCCCCCAAAGTGCCCTTCCAGTGGTCTTCTGCAGCTGCAGCGGCCTTCCAGTTCCTCAAGGATCGGTTCACCTCATCGCCCATCCTCCTGATGCCTGACTCTGAACGCCAGTTTGTGGTCGAGGTAGATGCCTCTGATGTTGGGGTGGGGGCCGTCTTGTCTCAACGCTCATGCACTGACCAGAAGCTCCATCCCTGTGCCTTCTTCTCCCGACGCCTGTCCTCTGCAGAAAGGAATTACGACATTGGTAATAGGGAACTCTTGGCAGTAAAGATGGCCTTAGAAGAGTGGCGCCATTGGTTGGAGGGCACGAAGGAACCTTTTCTTGTATGGACTGACCACAAGAATCTGGAGTACATACGCTCTGCAAAGAGACTGAACTCTCGCCAGGCCCGCTGGTCCCTGTTTTTCGGCCGTTTTAACTTCACCCTCTCTTACCGTCCTGGTTCCCGCAATGTCAAGCCTGACGCCCTGTCCCGACAGTTCCAGAGGACAGAGGATTCTGTTGTTAGAGCTGAGACCATCCTACCTACTTCCTGCCTTGTAGCCATGTTGACCTGGGACATTGAGGAGAAGGTGAAGGCAGCCACAGAAGGACAGCCGGGCCCCAGCTCCTGCCCGTCTAACTGTCTCTTTGTGCCACCAGCCTTGAGATCAGAGGTGTTACAATGGGCCCACTCCTCCAAGCTCTCCTGCCACCCTGGGATTCAACGGACACAGCATGCCCTCCTCCGACGTTTCTGGTGGCCCACTGTGCAAGAGGACGTCCGGGAATTCGTCAAGGCCTGTCCAACCTGCAGCCAACATAAGACCTCCCGTCGGCCTCCTGCTGGGCTACTACAACCTCTTCCTGTTCCTCACCGCCCATGGTCTCACATATCTTTGGACTTTGTAACCAGTCTTCCCACCTCTGATGGTCACACTGTCATCCTGACAATCGTGGACCGCTTCAGCAAGATGGTCCACTTCGTGCCTCTGCCCAAGCTTCCCACTGCTAAACAGACTGCCCAGTTGGTTCTGCTCCATGTTTTCCGTCTTCATGGTCTCCCTGTTGATGTGGTGTCAGACCGTGGTCCCCAGTTTTCTTCCGTGTTTTGGAGGGAGTTCTGCAGTCTACTGGGTGCTACCGCCAGTCTGTCCTCTGGATTCCATCCTCAGACCAATGGACAGACTGAGCGTATGAATCAAGAACTGGAAACAGCCCTGTGGTGCGTGGCCTCGCAGAACCCCTCTTCTTGGGCGTCACAACTTTTGTGGGTGGAATATGCCCACAACTCCCTCGTCTGCTCTGCTATTGGCCTCTCTCCATTCCAGTGTGCTTACGGCTATCAACCACCACTTTTTCCAGCCCAGGAAAAGGAGCTCTCCTGTCCATCAGTCCAAGCCTTCATCCGTCGCTGCCGCAGAACATGGCTCCAGGCTCGCTCCACCCTCCTCCGTTCCGTGGGTCGTTACACTGCCAATGCCAATCGCCGCCGTACTGCTGCACCTACCTACCAAGCGGGTCAGAAGGTGTGGCTCTCCACCCAAGACTTACCTCTCCGGGTGGAATCCAAGAAGATGGCTCCGAGGTTCATTGGGCCTTTCACCATTCAGAGGGTCATCAACCCTGTGACAGTCCGGTTGAAACTCCCACGGTCCATGAAAGTACACCCTACCTTCCATGTCTCCAAGGTTAAGCCAGTCCACAACAGCCCCTTGGTCCCTGCGGCACCACTACCTCCCCCTCCACGAATGGTCGACGGCGGTCCGGTGTATGTAGTGCGCCGCTTAATTCGTTCTCGGCAGCGGGGTAGGGGTCTCCAGTACCTTGTGGACTGGGAGGGTTACGGTCCTGAGGAGAGATCTTGGGTTCCTGCTCGCCACATTTTGGACCCCAACTTCGTGGCCAACTTTCATCGGCAACATCCTGACCAGCCAGCCAATGAGTCAGCCCGTCAAGAAACCCTCCTCCAGACCCCCTCCACCCACCCTGCTGAAGAGATGACAAGGTCTTGCTCCCAGGAGTTTTAGGCCCAACCCCCCCCCACCCCCAGTTTAACCTTTGGGATGTCGGGAGCCATCCCTTGAGGGGGGGGTTCTGTAACAGTCTGCTCTGCCCTCTCCTGCTCTGCTGCTCAGCCACACCCCTCATCAGCTAACTGCTTCCACCTGCTGCTCTCACCTGCTCATCATCTCCAATCAGGCCAGTATATATGCAGCTTCTTTCCCCTCACTCTTTGCCAGATTGTCTTCGCTCTCATGCCTGACTCTCCAGCGTTTATCCTCGGACTGCTTACCTGGTATCGACCTGATCTGCCCCTGACCTTTGCTTCTCGCCTCAGCCCCGGTAAACCTACCTGCCTTCTGTCCTTGACTACGAGCTTTGCCTGCCTGGTTCCTGCTATTCGTCTGCCTGCGGCTGAATGGCACTCAGCCTGTTCCTGCTCTGTTGAGATCCCCCTTCTCGTCAGCTTCACCTCGCCAACTCACCTCCTCTGCCGACGTTGGTTCTGCCAGCTCCTCTGCAAGCTCTGGATCCTCACCCAGTCCTCACCTGAACCACTCTCCAAGAAATCTTCCTCCAGCTGTGAGTTGAGCGTTTTCCCCTTCACTACACTCGTAGAGCAAATTAAGACTGTGGACAATTCCCTGCTCACGAGTCCAAAACTCTTGCCTGACCTGTGGTTCACTGCTAATCTGCTCGCCTATCACCCGGAAGACCCGAGTTCGAATCCTGCCATACCCACCTGCTATACTCTGCTGCTTCATTGCATTTGGTGTTCAATAAAGACTGTTGTTAAAGTGAACCTGCTTGTTTGTGCTGCAATTGGGTCCAGTCAATACCCGTTACACTATGTCTATATCAGTCTATGTCTATAACAGTCTGAGTCTATAACAATCTATGTCTATATTAGTCTGAGTCTATCAGTCTATGTCTATACTAGTCTATGTCTATATCAGTCTATGTCTATATCAGTCTGAGTCTGTAACAATCTATGTCTATATCAATCTGTGTCTGTATCAATCTATGTCTAAATAACTCATCTGATCGCTAAAATAAATCATCTGTTCAGCCGCTGCAGCAGCAGCTGCAGCAGGATGGGGAGAGCGAGAAATAAGAGGAAGAGGAAGAAAGAATAGGAGGGAGACAAATTACATATCTTGTTAACTTTATCATGTGTATCTATTTACTAGGTATTTAATTTAATTTAATGCGGTTTCAGCTGTGTTGATTTCGTTCAGGTTGTGTGTCCAAACACGTGCCAAACGCGCTCATCAGAGAAGCTATAGATCGGAATATATCTATATAGATCTAAATGTATGTGCTGAGTCAGATTATTAGTTGTTGATGATTATTTTTTTGCACTGAAATGTGCCTGACACTGTGGAAACCTGCCGGTAAGGCATCGGTGACATATGCCGATACGCCGCCGGTCTACCAAAATACCACGAGACCAGCTGTGTTCTGTCTGCGCTGAAAGCTGACCAGGTTTGAATCGGCGAGCTTTCAGCGCACATTATACGCCGGTGGCGAGCACGAAAATGTAACTGCGGCAGCTGAATCTGTCGACACCTCCCCCTGCCACACCACCACGCCCAGCTTGGCGGACCTCGGTGCGCCTCAGTCCACGAAAATACCAAACTGGCTGTACGCCATGCTCCGCCAGACGAAGATACAACTGCGCAAGGTCCACCACCCTCCACCGGCGTACAGTCTCATGACTTCATTTGGAGGATTTGAGTCCAGATGGTCAGACCTCCTGACCTCCTGACCTCACAGTCAGCAGAGATCTCCATCCTGATTGGTTGGAGTCCTGGTTTTTTAGCTCTCCTGGTTTTCTGGATCCATGTCCTGTTTTATGTGTTGCTGTGTGTATTTTTTACTGTTGTGTTTGTGAAGTTTGTTTTTTTCCTCCCTGGGATGCCCTCTGCAGCGCTTACAGCGTTACTTGTTGAGGGGCTGCCTTCTGTCGCCATCGTATGGCGTTGCTGTCTTTAGACATTTCTTCGACTAGTTCACGAAAATTGTAATACGCCTCGCTGGTGAGGAGGCAAGAGAGCTGATAGTATTGGTCAATACAGATCTCGGCTGTGTTAAACCCACTCCACGCCCACTCTACGACTTACCCCACTGGGAGGAGCTGAGTTAGGAAGGGGGGATACTTAAGCCAAGCTGCGCCACTCACCAACATACAAAAATATGCTTGGGCACACCTTGTTATGATGATAATGATGATAATGATGATAATGATAATAATGATAATGATAATGATGACAATGATGATGATGATAATGATTATGATGATGATGATGATAAGGATGATGATGATGATAATTATAATTATGATTATGATAGTGATGATGATGCTGATGATAATGGTAATGATGATAGTGATGCAATTATGATGATGATGATGATGCTGATGATAATGATAATGATGATGATGACAGTAATGATGATGATAATGATAATGATAATGATGATGGTGATAATAGTAATGATGATAGTAATGATAGTAATGATGATAATGATTATGATGATAGTGATGATAATGAGGGTGATAATAATGATGATGATGATAATGATGACGATGATGATAATGATAATGATGATGGTGATGATGATAATATTGATGATGATAATGATAATGATAATGATGGTGATGATGATGATGATGGTGATAATAGTAATGATGATAGTGATGATGATAATGATCATGATGATAGTGATGATAATGAGGGTGATAATAATGATGATGATGATAATGATGATGATGATGATTACGATGATGATGATGATGATAATGATTATAATGATGATGATGATGATGATGATAATGATGATAATGATGATGATTATAATAATGATGATGACAATGATGATAATGATGATGATGGTAATAATGATAATGACGATGATGATGATAATGATAATGATGATGATGATTATGATGATGATGCTCTTACCTGTGACAGTGATGCTCAGTCCTGATTGGCTGGTATAATGCCCGGTTGTGTTGTTGACCTCCATCCTTGTTGCCTTGTCTTCTTTCCTCACATCCTGGATCTGTAGAGTACAGTCCCCCTACAGCTCTCCCAGGTACTGGTATCTGGGGTTGTTGTTTTAGGGGTTCAGACTGTCGTACACGCTCGGGGTCGGGCCTTGGCAGATCAGATGGTTCTGACACCAGAGGACTTTGATGATCTTGATCTCGTTCCTCCCATCCTGATTGGTGTTTGGCATGAAGCTGCTGATGGTGATGCTGGATCTGACCACTGCGCAGACAGAACCTGTGAAAACTGACAGAGAGAGGGACCAAACCCAGACCTTCAGACTCGACTCAGGGCTCAAGGAGACAGGACACAAGGAGACAGGACACAGGGAGACTTTAGAACCAAAAACAGGTCCAGATCAGGATCATGAGAAGATTTTCAGAGTTAAAATGAAGTCCTCACCGAAGACAATGAAGCTCCACAGAAACCATTGGTCCCAGAACGCCATCCTGACCGTGGACAAGTTCATCAGAAAGTGACGACCATGAAACTAACAGAAGGTGTGTGTGTGTGTGTTTGTCACTTCCTGTTCTTTCTTTCTAGAGAAGTACAAACTCAGTATATCAACACTTCTGTCACTCTAACACATAAACACCATCTGAAGCTGCTGCATGAACTCTGTGTGTACCTGTGTGTACTTTTGTGTCTCTATGCGTACTCGTTTGTACCTGTGTGTACCTGTGTGTTCCTGTGTGTACTTGTGTGTATCTGTGTTTACTTGTGTGTCCCTGTGTGTACCTGTATGTACTTGTGTGTACCTGTGTGTATATATATGTATCCATGTGTGTACTTGTGTGTACCTGTTTGTATATATATGTATCCATGTGCGTACTTGTTTGTACCTGTGTGTACTTGTATGTACCTGTGTGACCGCTGTGTGTACTTGTTTGTACCTGTGTGTACCTGTGTGTACTTGTGTGTCCCTGTGTGTACTTGTTTGTACCTGTATGTACTTGTGTATACTTGTGTGACCTCTGTGTGTACTTGTTTCTACCTGTGTGTACTTGTTTGTACCTGTGTGTACTTGTGTGTCCCTGTGTGTACTTGTTTGTACCTGTGTGTACTTGTGTGTCCCTGTGTGTACTTGTTTGTACCTGTGTGTACTTGTGTGTCCTTGTGTGACCTCTGTGTGTACTTGTTTGTACCTGTCTGTGTGTAGGATCAGTAGTTTTGGATCTCTCAGGTCTGACCTTTAGGACCAACCGTACAAAAAGGTTCTGGGTCCGGAGAGTCAAAGTTCCTGGACTGAAATGTTTAATTTGGTCCAGGAGGTCTGAAGGAAGCCCACCTGAGATGGACTTCTCCACCGAAACTCACTGATGTTTGAGTCCAACTTTATAACTTTATAAGAAACGTCTGTGCTGACATCAGTGTTAAAGTGTTTGGAAAACCTTAGCCTCAAGTTACCTCAAGATACATGACCTTATAAAGTGTGATTTATTATTATTACATTGTGTTACCTCACTTAATGGAAGTTAACGTAACTTTCTGTGAAATATCTTGACGTAATATCGCTTTGTTACTTTATTTAGAGTTACAGAACGGTTCCATTGTGTTACTTTACTGTAAAGTAAATGAACAGTTACATTGAGTTACTTTACCTCAGAGTTACAGAACAGTTACATTTTTTTACTTTACTTTAGAGTTAAAAAACAGTTACATTGTGTTACTTTACTTTAAAGTTACATAACCGTTACATTGTGTTACTTTACTTTAGAGTAACAGAACCTTAACATTGTGTTACTTTACTTCAGAGTTACAGGAAAGTTACATTGTGTTTCTTTACTTTAGAGTTACAAAACAGTTACATTGTGTTACTTTTCTTTACTTTTGAGTTACAGAACAGCAACAGGTTTTACTTTACTTAAAAGTAAAAGAGCAGTTACACTGTGTTTCTTTACTTTAGAGTTACAGATCAGTTACATTGTGTTTCTTTACTGTAGAGTTACAGAACAGTTAGATTGTGTTACTTTACTTTAAAGTTACAGAACAGTTACATTGGGTTGCTTGACTTTAAAGTTACAGAACGGTTTCACTGTATTACTTTACTTTAAGGATACAGAAAAGTTATGTTGTGCTGCTTTTCTTTACTTTAGAGTCACAGAACAGTTATGCTGTGTTACTTTTCTTTAGAGTTACAGAACAGTTACGCTGTGTTACTTTACTGTAGAGTTACAGAACAGTTACACTGTGTTACTTTACTTTAGATTTAAGGAACAGTATGTAGTGGCTAAGCCCCAGCTTGAAGCCACTGAGGGGCTGCAGGACAGGCTAAACTTAACAACGCGCTGACTACACTTACTGGCACGTCCAATGAAGTCAAGTCCTCTCCTTGTTTGCTTTATGTGATCTTTTATTTCTCACATTTTGTAGAAATATCAAGTCCAACACCACAGCAATGCATCGGTAACGGCGATAGCGGTGCCAAAAGCATATCTTCTAGCGGTTGAAAAACTGTGCGCTCTTCCGTCCGGCAACACCTGCCCAGTGACACAAAGTTCCCACCTTTATAACAAAAAGAAAACACACCCACCACCCGCTGGCATAAATTGGTATTGCAGCGCAACAAAAATGGCTCCTACACACCGGCCCCTAATTGTAATGGATACCAGACATACAATTTTTTTTCAAATATAAACCAGGGAGCCATAATCAAAAATAATACAATGACCACATTTACAGCACAAAATTATTTCATGTATGATATTCATGTGAATCTTTGACCCTTTGACCTTCTATTCTGTACCTTCACAAAGCCAGCAAAGCTTTGTCACAGGACGTTCAATGACGCTTGACTTTGTCTGTAAACTTACTGAACGCACCTGGGGCCTTATGTATCAACGCTGGCGGCGCCAGAAAATCTTGCGTACGTCAAAATCGGCGCACACGTCCAGATTTATCATCGCGAAACGAGCGTCGGTTCCAGCGCTAATCAACGCAAAGTCAGGAGGTGGTGTAGAAATTGGCGTTACTTGCAACTGATACTTGCGTTGACTGTGATTCGCACTTTGGCGACGCTGTGTGGTGGTGTTTGGTGATTCACTATGTGACAAGCGTGCACCACATCCCCGTGGCCGAGCAGCACGTTGCCCCACATGACGAACCAGCAGCAGACGGAGGGATGCGAGCTGGTCCCTGCCGGGCCGCCGTCCTCGCGCGGGAGAATCTCATCGCCACAGTGTGAATGGGTAAGAAGTGAATACACAGTTCAATGAGCCAAATTAATTTATTTTCTCCACCAGACACTCGAGGACATTTACGAGCCGGTCCAGCCGCTCGTTGATCCCCGCGATCCCCCTGATGATTTCTTCCTGCGATTGCAGGACCCCCTCCGCGAGGACCCTTCCACTGCGTCCGGGTGGTCCAGCGGAAGCGCCGCGGCTGGTGGACGCTCCACCGCTTGTTGGCGCGCTGGTGCTGATGCTGGTGCTGGTGCTGGGGCCAGGGTGGCCCGAATGCCGCTGGTCCTGGCCGACGACTCCGAGCCGGCGGACGGGCTGCCGCGGGCCGGGGTTCCGCAAGCCGGCGACATGGCCGACACATTGATTTCTGTGACACAATAAAAATATTGGTTCATTTCAATTCCTGCTTCTGTGTATCTGTTGCGTTTACATCTCTCTCCACGGTATCATAGGTAATGTAATCCAGTATTTAGAGGTCAGTTATGCACATTACAGTTGTTTATTGCATAAAAAGTTATCGAAAAATGAAGTTAAGGGCGAAGTATAAATCACATCTAAAAATAGACTGAATCCTGACGTTGAAATGAAGTATAAACTTAGACTAGATGTCTAATATACGTCTTTTGCTCAGTGGGATGACAAAGCATGTGGACATTTGTGTGACACGCCACTTACCCTATAATAATAATCGCCACCACCCGCTGCTCAAACGGCGTGAGGGTCTCCTCCCCCGGACCCCCACCTGTCTGGCCAGTACTCCTCCGGAGGGCAGCTGTACGCCGCTTGACCTCCACCTTGAGGTCCGACCACTTTTTTTTAATCTTCGCGGGGGTGCGTGTCTCGGAACCCACCGCATTCACCCTCTCGCAAACTTTCTCCCACTCCAAGCGTTTTTGTTTTGCACTGACGCCACTGGACAGGCTGCCAAACAAAACACGCTGTCGCTCCTCCACCTCTGCCACCAGCACCTCCTGGTTCCACTTTTGCCTTTCCTGCAGTAGAGGTAGATATTCCCGTATCCAGCGTTTCCAGAAAAGGTCAGATATATACTGGACCTGTCTCCATCTTCGCTTTACATACAGATCATGTGGCTCAAACAATCCAGGTGGTAAAGATGGTCTTCCCTTCATGAGCAGAATATGGTTGGGGGTGAGCGGTTCCAGATCGTTTGGATCATCGGAGAGCTTGGTGATGGGACGATCGTTTAAGATGGCTTCAGCTTCACACATCACTGTTTGAAGTCCATCATCATCCAGTCTTTGTTGTTGAAGCACTGAACTCAGAATCCTTCTTACCATGCGGATTATACGCTCCCAGACTCCACCGTGATGTGAACCTGCTGGGGGATTAAAACTCCAGTTAACTGCATCCTTCCTCAAAGCTGCTTGAATCTGATCATGATTCAGTGATGCAAGCGCCTCTCTTAGCTCTCTCTCTGCTCCTATGAAGTTAGTTGCATTGTCAGATTGAATATGAGCAACTTGACCTCTTCTGTAGATGAAACGACGTAAAGCATTGATGCATGAATCTGTATCCAGAGAGTTAGCCACTTCCAAATGGACCGCTCCGTTGGTTAGACAGGTGAAAACCACGCCATAGCGCTTGACTGTACCTCGTCCTTTGGTTACAATAATTGGTCCGAAATAGTCAATGCCAACATTGGTAAATGGCAGATAATCAGGAAGAATCCTTTGCTTTGGCAAATCTGCCATTTTTTGCTTCATCATTCTTCCATTATACCTCCTGCAAACACCACATTCTGCAATGACCTTTCTGACAGCTGAGTTGGCACTTGTGACCCACCTTCTTCTCAGTGTGGACAGAGTGTGATTGCGTCCACTATGACCAAACCGTATGTGAATGTGCTTCAGGATAAGAGTGGTGACATGTTGATCCTTTGAGAGTAGAAGTGGATGTTTAGTTTCCTCTGGCAGTGAGCCCTTTGTTAACCGCCCTCCAACTCTCAGAAGCCCATTATCCAAATATGGATCCAACCTGTAAAGAATGCTGCTTCTGCTCACAGTAGCCTTCCCAGATGACAGTGCAGCAATTTCCTCTCCAAATCTTTGCTGCTGACAATACTGAATGATAGCTAGTTCAGCCTCCAAAAGTTCCTGAACTGTCAAAGCTTGTTTCTTAGGCGTGTCTGATCTTATTTTGCTGGTATTGGAAGCCTCCGTCTCCTTCCTCCTGCAACATTTTTCCAGCAGAATGCCTTTCAGCCTAAGAAACCAGGCAACAGATACTTTAAGCTTCATCCAGTCTAAAAGTAGGCTATTAGCCGACCAGTGGCTTCAGGTGAACCTTCCACATGGATGACATTCACCGTGGCTTCCTTCTTGACCTCTGTGTCAGTTGCTGATATAGCAATATCTACCAGCTTTGCTGGCCAGTTACCTTCTGGTTCATACAGAAACTTTGGACCCTGAATCCACCTGTTGTCCTGTATGAAATTTCCAACTCTCACTCCTCTGGATGCAATATCCGCAGGATTTTCTTTAGAGCTCACATACCTCCATTGTGAAGTTTTAGTGGCCTCTCTGATAGTTGAGATCCTGTTGGCTACGAACGTATGGAAACGCTTGTCCTCATTCATGATGTACTTCAGCACAGACGTGCTATCCGTCCAGAAGACTGACTCCTGCAGCTGAAGCCTCAGCTCTGCCTTTAGCATGAGGTCAACACGAACAGCCAGGACAGCAGCCGTCAGCTCCAAGCGTGGAATGGTAACTGTCTTTAAAGGTGTAACCCTTGCCTTACCAATCAGAAATGCAACATGGATGTCATTTTTCTCATTCTGCATCCTGAGATAGGTGACAGCTCCATATCCTGTTTCACTAGCGTCTGAAAAATGATGTAGCTGAGCATGTATGGGATGTCTAAAATCCTTAGGTTTAACACACCTTCCGACCTTAAACTCAGAGAGCATATCCAGGTCTTCCATCCATTTTGTCCATTGATGCAAAATGTCCTGGGGTATGGTCTCGTCCCATCCAAAATTTCTTCTGCACAGCTCCTGTAGCATGCTTTTAGCAGGCAACACAACTGGTGCAAGAAACCCCAGAGGATCATACACAGAGCTAGAGACGGACAACATTCCTCTTCTAGTGCAAGTCTTTTGCTGGACCTCCATCTTGAAATTAAATGAGTCAGTCTCAGCACACCACTGCAGCCCAAGAGCTCTTTCCACAGGCAGTTGGTCTTTATCGAGATTCAGTTCTATCAGATCCTTAGCTCTGTGCTCCTCAGGAAGAGTTTGCAGCATGGTACGGTTATTGCTAATCCATTTGGTTAGAGTGAAACCTCCCCGCTGGCAGAGAGAAGTCAGATCATTAACCATGTGTGTGGCTTCCTCTTCTGTGCCCATGCTCTTCAGCCAGTCGTCCACATAAAAGTTCTCTTTGACTGTCTGAACCACTGCAGCTGGAAAGTCAAGCTGATTGTCATCTGCTGTTTTTCTTAAAGCAAAGCTGGCACAACTTGGGGAGGACACTGCCCCAAACAGATGGACAGTCATGCGGAATTCAGCCACCTCCTTGGTAAGATCTCCCTCTGGCCACCACAAAAAGCGCAGGAAATCTCTGTCCTCCTCTGCTACTTTGACCTGATGGAACATTGCTTGGATGTCACCCATTACTGCCACCGGTTCCTGTCTGAACCTAATGAGGACCCCTAGCAATGTACTTGTGCGGTTTGGACCTTGCAAGAGCTGTTGGTTCAGCGACGTTCCCTTGCATGCTGCACCACAGTCAAACACCACCCGCAGTGTTCTCTTCCTTGGATGGTATACGCCGTGGTGAGGAATATACCACACCTTTCCAATGTCACCATCAAGCTGCTGCGCAGGTACTTGTTCTGCATAGCCCTTACTGATCATCCCATTGAGGTAAGTTTTATATTCCTCATAAAACTGCTCATTGTTAAGGAACTTCCCTTTCAGACCTTGCAACCTTTGTTTTACCACAGCGAAGTTGTTGGGCAGAGACACATCCTCCTTCTTAAAGGGTAACTTCAAGCTGTAATGACCCTTGCTGAGTGTAGCAGAACTTTCCACAATCTCCATGAACCTCTTGTCCTCCCTCGAGAGCCCCTTTTCCTCTGTAGCTCTCTCGTTAAAGTCATGGTTGTACTGCTCCTTTAGCATAACTTCCAACCTGCTCACAGAAATCCTGTTCACAACCACTGAAGGGACCTTGTCTTCCAAGCTGCTTCCATTTCCTTGTAAAGGGCCATTAATTATCCATCCCAATGCTGTTCTTATAGCATACAGGCCTTCCCCTTGGCTATTTATAACTTCCCAAGGCTCCAATAGCTTGGGAGCGTTGCTTCCAATCAAGAGATCCATGTTAGCCTTTATGTTGGGAATTTTTATCTTTGACAAGTAGGACCACTTTGCCAGATCTTCTTCAGTCACAATGTTGTCTGTGCTTACAGGCATTTTCTTTTGGGTGAGGATTTCAGGAAGGTTGTAGAAAAGGTTAGTCTCCAAACCAGCTATTTCTAAGCCAGATACTGAATAGGCAGGGACCACCCTTTCCTGTCCCATAGTTTGTAGGAGAAAGTTAGTTCGTCTGCCAGCAAGATTGAGCCTCTGCATAAGCTGTTCTGAACAAAAGGTGGCGGTACTGCCAGGATCCATGAATGCATAAGTGTTGATGATACGGTCTCCTTTGATGGATTTAACTCGGACTGGGAGGATGGAAAGAAGACAGCGATCATCTCCGGCCCCTGTATGACCACACATTTTATGAGATGCTGTGATGTTACATGCCACCGGCTCCTTGGAGTACTTTGTGTGTGTCTTATCTTTGTCATTTTGTTCAATATGAAGCACACTGGGGTGGCCTCGACTACAAACCCTGCAAGTCAAGCGCTTATCACAGTTTTGACTCATGTGCCCAGCACATAAACAGCCGAAACAAAGCTCCTTTTCCTTTAGAAAGCTTATTTTGTCTCTGTGTTTCTTCTTTTCAAACTGCTGACATGCTTCCAATAAGTGGCTTCCAGAACAGTACACACAAGTTAACTTCTGCACAAATCCATGCACCGGTGAATCCACCTTTAACCTTCTGGAGTTCTCCTCTGATTGTGCTGGTGTAATGGTGGTGGCGAAGCTGTTTCCTCTCAACTTACTCACTGGCTGTGACCTCATCCTGGGGTTGACCTTGGAAATAGATAATCCAGAAGGAACATCTCGAATGTCACCAAATAGAGGGACAGATATTATTCTGACATGTTTTTCAATGAATGCAACCAGATCCCTGAAAACAGCTCTATGGTCAGATGCTTCTAATATTTCGTGTGCCACAGTCCTCCATCGTTCTCTCACCTTAAATGGTAGCTTGGACATGACTGCTCTCGTGGTACTTGGACTGTCTAACTCCCTCATGTACTGCAGTCTCTCCATGACATTGCAACATGAACGCAGAAAGAGAGAGTAACTTTGCATTGCATTCACATCTTCGGCTTTTATTGCAGGCCAAGCCAGAACCCTTTCAATGTATGCAGTAGCGATCTTATACTCATTGCCAAAGTGTTCTTGAAGCAGCTGTTTTGCTTGAGTAAAGCCGTAATCTGGAGCCATATGCTGGCAGCTCCGAACCAGTTCCCTTGGCTGCCCTCTGATGAACTGCTCGAGGTAGTACAAGCAATCCCCTCTGCTGACCTTGTCCTCCACTCCTTGCTCAAAGGCTCGCTTGAAGGAAATGTACTGAAGAGGATCCCCATCAAATATTGGAATGTCACGTGCTGGCAGTGACATTAAGCGTTGCTGATGTACAAGAGCTGCTGTTATTTCATTCTGCCTTTCCATTATGGCACAGATGTTTCCAAATTGCCTCTCATCCGTTGACTGAGCGCTTAAAAGTGTAGGTTCCATAGGCTGTGAGGATGCATCCAGTCGCACTGTGCATGGCTGCCTAGCCTCCTCTGCTATTGTAGCAGTTGGTGGAAGATCATGTGCTGGCAGTGACCAATCCTTTGCCTCCTGTTTGCTCTGAGTTGCTGGTTTGTATGTTTTTGCCATTGGGTTGAGCCTTTTAGAAGCTGTTGCCTTTTTGTGCTTGTCCAGGTAGGAATTCATTGCATTTGATGCTGCTGTAGAACCACTCCGAGACTCAGAAGCTTGTAGCACTGCTAATTTAGCAATAGATGCAGCTAGCTTTGCTTCCAGCTCCAGCTGTTGCTTTTTCCTTTTAAGCTGTTGCTCTTGTTCCTCCAAAGCATGCATTTTCTGTAAAGCTGCAGCATGAGCAAGCAACTCTGCTTGCATTAACCCTTTAATTTTTTCTCTTAAGCCACCTGCCTTACTTAGCTTAGCTTTCCTAGTAGCTTGCAACTTATCAAACTTTTCAGCCAAGGCTTTAGCAGTCAGAGTTACAACGCGTTTTGGCTTGTCCTTTTGCGCATTATTGTCAATGTTCATGTTCATTTCGGCTGATTGCGGAACAGCCTCTGCGGGATTTTCCACAGTTTCACCAACATCCACATTGATTTAACCACACGCGCAACTTCGATCACGTTCGTTGTTCGCCATCTTTGACCACCAATGCATTGGATTTACGCACTGAACAATTTTGCACTTAAACATGAATGGCCATTCATAAATTTGTAGCGCTACTACTCACGGTGGACGCCTTGATGATCCCGGTGAATGACTCCTTTGCCGGCAGCGTTTGAAGGTTGGCTCCCGGTGTCCTTTCTCCCGGTGTCCTCTCTCCCGGCGGCGTCCTCTCTCCCGGTGTCGCATGCGATAGGTGAGCTCCCTCAGGTACGTTGATGTCGGCTTTCCCGGATCCCATCAGCTAGAAACTGTAGCGTCGTCCGCGACATCCAACGCCGCCTGACGGTGAAGCTCTTCCCACTGACTTCAGCAGTTTTTCATCTTGTGTAGTGGCTAAACCCCAGCTTGAAGCCACTGAGGGGTTGCAGGACAGGCTAAACTTAACAACGCGCTGACTACACTTACTGGCACGTCCAATGAAGTCAAGTCCACTCCATGTTTGCTTTATGTGATCTTTTATTTCTCACATTTTGTAGAAATATCAAGTCCAACACCACAGCAATGCATCGGTAACGGAGATAGCGGTGCCAAAAGCATATCTAATAGCGGTTGAAAAACTGTGCGCTCTTCCGTCCGGCAACACCTGCCCAGTGACACAAAGTTCCCACCTTTATAACAAAAAGAAAACACACCCACCACCCGCTGGCATAAATTGGTATTGCAGCGCAACAAAAATGGCTCCTACACAGTAACATTGTGTTATTATACTGTAGAGTTACAGAACAGTTACATTGTGTTACTTTACTTTAAAGTTACAGAACAGTTACATTGGGTTGCTTGACTTTAAAGTTACAGAACAGTTACACTGTATTACTTTACTTTAAGGATACAGAAAAGTTATGTTGTGCTGCTTTTCTTTACTTTTGAGTTACAGATCAGTTACATTGTGTTACTTTACTGTAGAGTTACAGGATAGTTACATTGTGTTGCTTTACTTTAGAATCACAGAACAGTAATGCTGTGTTACTTTTCTTTAGAGTTATAGAACAGTTACATTGTGTGAATTTACTTTAGAGTTACAGAACAGTTACATTGTGTTACTTTACTGTAGAGTTACACAACAGCTTCATTGTATTACTTTACTTAAGAGTAACAGAACAGTTACATTGTGTCATTTTGCTTTAGAGTAACAGAACAGTTACATTGTGTATTTCTACTTTAGAGTAACGGAACAGTTACACTGTGTTACTTTACATATGAGTTACAGAACAGTTGCGCTGTGCTACTTTACTTAAGAGTTACAGAACTGTTACATTGTGTTACTTTACTTGAGAGTTTCAAAACAGTTACACTGTGTAACTTAACTTTACTGTAGAGTTACAGTTACATAGTTTTACTATACTTTAAAGTAGAACAGTTTTATTGTGTTAGTTTACTTCATGGTTACTGAATAGTTACATTGTGTTACTTGACTTTAGAGTTACAAAACAGTTGCATTATGTTACCTTACTTTAGAGTTATAGAACAGTTAAACTGTGTCACTTTACTTTAGAGTAACAGCAAGGTAACTTTGTGTTACTTTACTTCAGAGTTACAGAACAGTCACATTGTGTTACTTTACTTGAGAGTTTCAAAACAGTTACACTGTGTAACTTAACTTAAGAGTGAAAGAACAGTTACACTGTATTACTTTACTTAAGAGTTTCAGCCCAGTAACATTGTGTAACTATACTTAAAATTTATAGAGCAGTTACATTGTGTCACTTTACTTTAGAGTAACAGCACAGTTACATTGTGTTACTTTAGAGTTACAGAACAGTAACATTGTGTTAATTTAACAGAAGAGTTACAGAACAGTTACACTGTGTTACTTTGCTTAAGAGTTGCAGAACAGTTAGATTTTGTTACTTTATTTTAGACTTACAAAGCAGTTACATTGTGTTACTTAACTGTAAGGTTACAGAACAATCAAATTGTGTTACTTTGCAGTTACAGAACAGTAACATTGTGTTACTTTAATTTAAAGTTACAAAACAGTTACATTTTATTACTTTAATGTAGAGTTACAGATAAGTTACATTGCTTTACTTTAGAGTTACAGAACAGTTACGCTGTGTTACTTTACTTTAGAGTAACAGAACAGTTACACTGTGTTACTTAAGAGTTACAGAACAGTTACATTGTATTACTTTACATCAGGGTAACATAACAGTTACATTGGGCTCTATTTTCGTGTCCGCCGGCAGAGGGTGGCAGTGTCTGCACAGTGGTATTTTCATCTGGCGGAGCCCAGTGTACAGCCAGTTTGGTATTTTCCTGAGGTCCAAGGTCCGCCAAGCTTGGCTTGGTGTTGGGGCAGGGGGAGGTGTCGACAGAATCAGCTGGTCATTACAGGTCTAGACTGTGTTAAATCCACTCCATGCCCTCTGTCCATCCTCGCATCGTCTTACGTCGCTACTTTACATTAGAGTAACAGAACAGTTACATTATGTTACTTTACATCAGAGTTACATAACAGTTACATTGTGGTACTTTACTTTAGAGTAACAGAACAGTTTCATTGTTACTTTACTTTAAAGATACATAACAGTAACCATTTTTTACTTTACTTTAGAGCTAAAGAACAGTTACATTGTGTTACTTTACATTAGAGTTACAGAACAGTTACATTGTGTTTCTATACTTGAGTTACAAGAGAGTTACATTGTGTTACTTGTAGCAATCAAGACAACCCTGTATGTGAAACTCACACATTCCTTGCAGGAAAGTTTTCTTATCTGGTACCAGGACACAGGATATAAATCTTTCCAGACTTGTTTGCACTTTCAGGTTACCTAACTGACACGACCGGAGGGTGACCAAACCTCTGACTTTTCACGATTGGTCAATTCGGAGAACAGAGACAGAGTTTTTATTACCTTTCAAACTGACGCCATCGCTGACCATCTAAATAATCATTCATGCCTCAATCCAGGTCTCCCATTTGTGATTTACTGTCTTAAACATACAGACCCCAAGATAAGCTCTGAGGAGCAGGACACTGACCTCCAGACCTCGGTCGTAAAACCCTGCTCAACCATGTACTGATAAAAACTGCATTCCTTTGGTGAAAGAATACAAATGACTGATCATGACATCTTATGCATTCAGCAATGTACTAATCTGTCTAATCATGAAATTTGTTTTAAAATGAGATGTTTCCCATTTTTCTATGTGCTCCAGAAGCCGAGTTATCACTCTGACAGAATAAATCCTTTATTCTTTAGTTTCTTTAGACCAACAGCTTTTCAGACTATTTCATGAACTTTTAAGAGTTAAATTTATTGACTATGAATCATAACTTTACTCTAAGTAACAGAAATGGTTTAGAAATGTTTGGTTTATATTTTAATCGTTTATTTAGTATTTTTAACAATTAGGTGGTAATAATGTCATTGAATAATCTGAATGTGAGTATTTAGAATCCATTATTAATCATGATGACGTTCATTCACATGTGTTTACTCTTTTGTTGTTCACAGTTTCTATGTGTTACTTTCTGTTTCATTTCAGAGTAATTTAGCATGTTCAATGTGATACTTGAAACATAATGAGAATGTTTGATATGATCCTACATTTCATTCATATGTGTTTAGTATCAAATCTTTTTCATGAAACCAAGCATTCAATGATATTAATCATAGTGAGTGAGTATCAGATCTGACCCTTTACCAGCCAAAAGTATAAATTAGATCAAATAATCAGAGATCCGAGGTCTCCTCTGCAGCTGGAGACCCCACGACCCCTGCTCTTTCTCCTCACACACACACACAGCAGAGACACTCCCAGTGTGAGAAGATAAAACCAGAAAGTGGGGTTGCTCACATACCCTTATACTCTTGTTCCCTTTTTCTCTTACACCCGCTTCTTCACTCACTGTCCACACCCTTCTGTGTTCCTCTTCTTTGTTTTCTCTTAGCTCTTTTTCTTAGTCTTCTAAGTTTTACGCCACGTGTTGATTCACGTTGATTTTTCTTTAACATCGTCTTAGTTCAAGTTTTGAAACTTCAACTTTTTGTGCGCATAGCAATTCAAGATTAAGCCTTTGATTGATTTTTCTTTAATTTCGCAAAGCCATTTTTGAAAGTTTCCACTGGTCATCGAGCCTCTTTTTTTCTGAGTTATCTGCGTGATTTCAAAGTCACCTCTGAACACAACCCAGCAGGCCCAGATCATCCTCTGTGCCAGAGTTTTTGAGTGAGACCAAAGAAGCGTCCAAACAAGCATCCACAGGATCCACAGGCGTCAGCTTTGCTTCGGGCCCGGGTGCTACAACTCCTGGCCCATCCTTTGGCTGACTTCAGTCGTCTTCTGAGCTGAACCGCTCGAACCTCCGGTAGCCCCAGACCTTCGGAACCTGCTCCATCTTCTCCAAGGACCAGTCTCACTTAAGTATGCAAACCTCCAGAGCTCCAAAGAGGGCTGATGCTGTCTCATGCGGTGGTAACTCAGATATCCACTTATTCTGGTAATCTTAGATTCCTCCAAATCCACATCCAAATTTATCTTGACACCAAAGTTAGTGTAGGTTAATATGTTAGAGCATATTCACTCACTATCATTAACTTTAGTGCTCCTAGCCTGACTCAGAATCTTTATTTATTCACCTATTTTTATTTATCCTCATTATCTTATTGTCATTTATTGCATGTGTGTTGTACCATCATTTATCCTGTAATAAACAGATCATTATTTTTCTAAATCCAGGTCTGTTAGTGTTCTTCAGAAGTGGAGTCCCTGAAATGAGAATTTCAGCTTAAGATATGAGATTGATTAATTAAAGATTGACTTGATGTTTGACTTCTGAGTTAAACTTTTCTTTATTTTCCCACCATTAAGGGTGGGTGGTGCCCCTTTTCAACAAGTGCATAAATGTCATAATTTGAGATTATTAATCTTCAGACATTTATTATTAATTCAAATCGCTACATACTTTACTTAAGTGTAACAGAACAGCTACTTTTTGTTACCTTACTTTAGAGTTGCAGAACAGTAACATTATGTTACTTTACTTTAGAGTTACAGAACAGTTACATTGTGTTACTTAACAGAAGAGTTATAGAACAGTTACATTGTGTTACTTTAATGTATAGTTACATACCAGTTACATTGTGTTACTCTACATTAGAGTTACAGAACAGTTACATTGATTTACTATACTTGAGAGTTACAGAACAGTTACATTGTGTTACTTTAATTTAGACTTACAAAGCAGTTACATTGCGTTACTATATTTTAAAGTTACAGTACAGTAACATTGTGTTAATTCAAAGGGGCCATGGCATGAAAAACTGACTTTGTTAACGGGAGGGGGGTGCATATCAGGGATAGAAAACTGCTCCAATCCCCCAAGTTCAAAAAAATTCCATCCAGTCGTTTTTTAGGTATCGCCGTATTTAGGAACTGTGTGCTCAGAGCTGGCTGTTCTGAAAACTCCACTGACATGACGTCATGTCAGTGCTGGCGGGTTGATGGTACTGCCCATGGAGCCGCCCACTGCCCTGCCCCAAAAAATGTCAAAACAGCGCCATTATTCCCGGCTGCTGGCTTGCATTGCTCCGGTTAGAACCATGGTGAAAGTACGATCTGAAAAACAGGCAGCGTTTTCTCTGTTGTTGGCTGCAAAAACGAGCACAAAACTCTTTTGAAAACTCCCTCGTAGGAGGATTTGAAATATCTCTGTTTTATCAACGAGGGACAGTTCAACGCTTGATTTGCTAGATGTCTGAAGAAAAAGAATGGATCCGTACCAACTATCCGTGATCCTACTACAAATGTGGCATCTGTAAGTATGAACGCTTTGTTTTGACCTACTGTTTCGCCTAAATTCCCCCCGGTGCCTCATCACGGCCACCACGCTTTGATAAACACACCATATCCGCGCCGGTTTACCGGATCCTCCCGTATTTTAGACGCTCGCTTCTTCCCCGACAAAATACCCCTCCGGAGCAGCATGTAGCTTTAGCATTTACCTGTGCGGCGACGCGCCTCTTTTGGCTCAAATACGGGACGTCCCGGCCAGAGCAGTGGATTAAAACAGGTCCCGGCTAATGCTGGACGGTCGGCCATCCTATTGATTAGCAAAGGCTTCAGAGAAGTTTTAGAGCACCAAAATCTTACATTGTAGCAGAGCTCTGGTTGTAATTTTTTCTACATTCATATCTTCCTCCTTAAGCGTGACCCTTCTGGCGGCTTTGAATAATACATAGGATGTGTCGACTAGGTCGCTTCAAGTCGCGTTTGGTCTGAACGCGGCTAAGAGTTTCTTCCGGAGCCTCTCCCTCTGGGTCAGACTCTGGCTTAAACTGGAAGGATGTACGAGCGACCTTCTTGCAGCCATGACCGAGCCAGTGTTAACATTAGCACATGGCTATCGGAGCACAGCAACAGCCCCTTCCAGAGAGATGGATGTAAAGTGGACATGGCTTAGGTGCAGCTCATTTCATTAAAGAGACATGGCCCAAAACGGAGGATTTTGAGCAGAGCTGTTTTTAGCTGATAAAAAGAGCACTAAAATAATTGATCCAAATCAAATTTTGACCGAAGGACGTCACAGACATGCTATTAACACACAACAGGACTATTTTAAGTTGTGTGAAATTGGCATGCCATGGGACTTTTTACAGAAGAGTTACAGAACACTTAGACTGTGTTACTTTGCTTAAGAGTTACAGAACAGTAACATGGTGTTACTTCACTTCAGAGTTAGAGAACAGTTACATTATGTTACTATACTTTCGAGTAACAGAACAGTTACATATTATTACTTTACTGTAGAGTTACAGAACAGTTACCTTGTGTTACTTTACTTTACAGTTACATAACAGTAACATTGTGTTATTAGGGCACGTCTCCGGCAAGGCATGAAAATAGAGCCCATTGTGTTTCTTTACATCAGAGTTACATAGCAGTTATATTGTGTCACTTTACTTTAGAGTGACAGAACAGTTACATTGTGTTACTTTACTTCAAAGTTTCAGAACAGTTATGCTGTGTTACATTACTTTAGAGTAAAAGAAAAGTTACTTTTTTTTACTTTACTTTAGAGTAACAGAACAGTTACATTGTCTTTCTTTGCTTTAGACTTAAGAAACAATTACATTGTGTTACTTTACGGTAGGGTTACAGAACAGTTACATTGTGTTACTTTACAGTTACAGAACAGTAACATTGAGTTACTATACTTTAAAGTTACAGAACAGTTAAATTTTGTTACTTTACTGTAGAGTTACAAAACAGTTACGTTGTGTTACTTTACTTTAAATCTACAGAACAGTTACATTGTGTTACTTTACTTTAGAGTTACAGAACAGTTTCAATGTTTTACTTTACTTTATAGTTACAGAACAGTGACACTGTGTTAGTTTATTTTAAAGTTACAGAACAGTTACATTGTGTTACTTTACTTTGAAGTTACAGAACAGTTACAATGTGTTACTTAACTTTAGATTCACAGAACAGTTACATTGTGTTGCTTTACTTTAGACTTACAGAGCAGTTTCAATGTTTTTCTTTACTTTAAAAATACACAACAGTTACATTGTGTTACTTTACTTTAGAGTTAAAATACAGTTCCATTCTGTTACTTTACTTAATAGTTTCAGAAAAGTAACACTGCGTAACTTTACTTTAGAGTTACAGAACAGTTGCATTGTGTTATTTTAGAGATAGAGAACAGGTACATTGTGTTACTTTAATTGGCGTAAAAGAACAGTTACATTGTGTTACTTTACATAAGAGTTACAGAACAGCTACATTGTGTGACTTTACTCTAGAGTAAAGGAACAGTTATATTGTGTTACTTTACAGTTACAGAGCAGTTACATTGTGTTACTTTACTTTAGAGTTACAGAACAGTTACATTGTGTTTCTTTACTTTTGAGTTATAGAACAGTAACATTGTTACTTTACTTTATATTTAGAGACAATAACACTGTTACTTTACTTCAAAGTTTTAGAACAGTTAGGCTGTGTTACATTACCATAGATTAATAGAACAGTAACATTGTGTTACTTTTCTTTAGAGTTACAGAACAGTTACATTGTGTTACTTTACTGTATAGTTACAGAACAGTAACATTGTGTTAATTTACTTTAAAGTTACAAAGACAAACACCCTTTTCCACAAATAAAGACACTCACATAAAGTTGCATATAAATTAAACCTCATGTGACAAAGGTGGGTTGTGCGCACAGATCACAACATAAACTCCAAAAATGGCATTAAAATTGGAACCATCTGTGCGTAAATGACGCATCGCGCTCCGTGGCCTGGCCCCTTCTTTCATAGATGTTGGCATATAAAATAAATTTGGCTCACAAAACTGAATATTATAATATCCGTGTGTAGGCTTAAAGTAAATAACTCATCTGAGCACTGAAACAAATCATCTTTCATCATCATCATCTGCACAACCCACCTTTGTCACGTGAGGTTTAAATATATCCAACATTATGTGAGTGTCTTTATTTGTGGAAAAGGGTGTTTGTCTTACCAGTGGGTCCAACATTACACACACCAAATCCACCTGTGCTCATATGAGAGAGTGTGGAGGACGCCCAATGCAGCGCTTACAGCGTACACTTGTTGAGGAGCTGCGTTCTGTCGCCATCATGTGGCATTACTGTCTTCAGACATCTCTTGATGTGCTGCTCACCAAAATACCAAGAGACATGTCCAGGTTGAGCTGCAAGAGACGTAAGAGGAAGAGGAAGAAAGAAAAGGAGGGAGACAAATTACATGTCTTGTTAACTTCATCATGTTTGTCTATTTACTAGATATTTAATTTAAGTTAATGCGGTTCCAGCTGTGTTGATTCGGTCAGGTTGTGTGTCCAAACGCATGCCAAACGTGCTCATCAGATCAGATATAGATCAGAATATATCTATATAGATCTAAATGTATGTGTGATCATTTATTGCACTAAAATGTGCCTGACACTGTGGAAACCTGCCTGTGAGGCATTGGTGACGTATGCCGATACGCCGCTGGTCTACCAAAATACCACTAGACCAGCTGTGCTCTGCCTGCACTGAAAGCTGACCAGGTTTCAATCGGCGAGCTTTCAGCACACTTTACACGCCACTGGCAAGCATGAAAATGTCACTGCGCCAGCTGATTCTGTCGACACCTCCCCCTGCCACGCCCAGCTCGGTTTGCCTCCGTGTGCCTCAGTCCACAAAAATACCAAACTGGCTGTACGCTGGGCTCTGCCAGACAAAAATACAACTGCACGGGGTCCACCACCCTCCGCCGCCTCACCAGCGTACACGAAAATGGAGCCTATTGTGTTTCCCTACTTCAGCGTTAGAAAACCGTTACATTGTGTTACTTTACTTTAGGGTTTCAAAACAGTTACATAGTGTTACTTACTGGAGAGTTACACAACAGTAACATTTTCTTATTTTACTAAAAATTTAAAGAACAGTTACATAGTGTTACTTTACTTGAGTAAAAGAACAGTTACATTGTGTTACTTTAGTTTATAGTTACATAACAGTTACATTGTGTTACTTAAGTATAGAGTAACAGAGCAGTTACATTGTGTTGCTTTACTTTAGACTTACAGAGCAGTTTCAATGTTTTTCTTTACTTTAAAAATACACAACAGTTACATTGTGTTACTTTACTTTAGAGTTAAAATACAGTTCCATTCTGTTACTTTACTTAATAGTTTCAGAAAAGTAACACTGCGTAACTTTACTTTAGAGTTACAGAACAGTTGCATTGTGTTATTTTAGAGATAGAGAACAGGTACATTGTGTTACTTTTATTGGCGTAAAAGAACAGTTACATTGTGTTACTTTACATAAGAGTTACAGAACAGCTACATTGTGTGACTTTACTCTAGAGTAAAGGAACAGTTATATTGTGTTACTTTACAGTTACAGAGCAGTTACATTGTGTTACTTTACTTTAGAGTTACAGAACAGTTACATTGTGTTTCTTTACTTTTGAGTTATAGAACAGTAACATTGTTACTTTACTTTATATTTAGAGACAATAACACTGTTACTTTACTTCAAAGTTTTAGAACAGTTAGGCTGTGTTACATTACCATAGATTAATAGAACAGTAACATTGTGTTACTTTTCTTTAGAGTTACAGAACAGTTACATTGTGTTACTTTACTGTATAGTTACAGAACAGTAACATTGTGTTAATTTACTTTAAAGTTACAAAGACAAACACCCTTTTCCACAAATAAAGACACTCACATAAAGTTGCATATAAATTAAACCTCATGTGACAAAGGTGGGTTGTGCGCACAGATCACAACATAAACTCCAAAAATGGCATTAAAATTGGAACCATCTGTGCGTAAATGACGCATCGCGCTCCGTGGCCTGGCCCCTTCTTTCATAGATGTTGGCATATAAAATAAATTTGGCTCACAAAACTGAATATTATAATATCCGTATGTAGGCTTAAAGTAAATAACTCATCTGAGCACTGAAACAAATCATCTTTCATCATCATCATCTGCACAACCCACCTTTGTCACGTGAGGTTTAAATATATCCAACATTATGTGAGTGTCTTTATTTGTGGAAAAGGGTGTTTGTCTTACCAGTGGGTCCAACATTACACACACCAAATCCACCTGTGCTCATATGAGAGAGTGTGGAGGACGCCCAATGCAGCGCTTACAGCGTACACTTGTTGAGGAGCTGCGTTCTGTCGCCATCATGTGGCATTACTGTCTTCAGACATCTCTTGATGTGCTGCTCACCAAAATACCAAGAGACATGTCCAGGTTGAGCTGCAAGAGACGTAAGAGGAAGAGGAAGAAAGAAAAGGAGGGAGACAAATTACATGTCTTGTTAACTTCATCATGTTTGTCTATTTACTAGATATTTAATTTAAGTTAATGCGGTTCCAGCTGTGTTGATTCGGTCAGGTTGTGTGTCCAAACGCATGCCAAACGTGCTCATCAGATCAGATATAGATCAGAATATATCTATATAGATCTAAATGTATGTGTGATCATTTATTGCACTAAAATGTGCCTGACACTGTGGAAACCTGCCTGTGAGGCATTGGTGACGTATGCCGATACGCCGCTGGTCTACCAAAATACCACTAGACCAGCTGTGCTCTGCCTGCACTGAAAGCTGACCAGGTTTCAATCGGCGAGCTTTCAGCACACTTTACACGCCACTGGCAAGCATGAAAATGTCACTGCGCCAGCTGATTCTGTCGACACCTCCCCCTGCCACGCCCAGCTCGGTTTGCCTCCGTGTGCCTCAGTCCACAAAAATACCAAACTGGCTGTACGCTGGGCTCTGCCAGACAAAAATACAACTGCACGGGGTCCACCACCCTCCGCCGCCTCACCAGCGTACACGAAAATGGAGCCTATTGTGTTTCCCTACTTCAGCGTTAGAAAACCGTTACATTGTGTTACTTTACTTTAGGGTTTCAAAACAGTTACATAGTGTTACTTACTGGAGAGTTACACAACAGTAACATTTTCTTATTTTACTAAAAATTTAAAGAACAGTTACATAGTGTTACTTTACTTGAGTAAAAGAACAGTTACATTGTGTTACTTCAGTTTATAGTTACATAACAGTTACATTGTGTTACTTAAGTATAGAGTAACAGAGCAGTTACATTGCTTTACATTACTTTAGTTACAGAACAGTAACATTGTGTTACTTTTCCTTATAGTAACAGAACAGTTACATTGTGTTACTTAAGAGTAACAGAACAGTTACATTTCATTACTTTACTTTATAATTACAAGACCGTATCATAGTGTTACTTTACTTTAAAGTTACAGAACCGTTACATTGTGTTACTTAAGAGTTACAGAACAGTTACACTGTGTAACTTTACTTTAGAGTTAAAAAACTGTAACATAGTATTACTTTACTTCAGAATTACGGAAAAACTACATTGTGTTACTTTACTATAGAGTGACAGAACAGTAACATGGTGTTACTTAGAATTACAGAAAAGTTACATTGTGTTACTATACTTTATAGTTACAGAACAGTTACACTCTGTTACTCTATTTCGGATTTTCAGAACAGTTACATTGTGTTCTTTACTTTAGAGTAACAGAACAGTTACATTGTGTTACTTCACTATAGATTTTACTTAAGAGATACAGAGCTGTTACATTGTGTAACTTTACATCAAAGTTACAGAACAGTTGCATTGTGTTACTTCACTGTAGAGTTACAGAACCATTAAATTGTGTTATTTTAGAGTTACAGAACAGTTACACTGTGTTACTTTACTTTGGAGTGACAGAACAGTAACACGGTACTACTTTTAAATTGCCTTCATCAAAGTTACAGAACAGATACATTGTGGTACTTGATGTCAGAGTTACAGAACAGTGACATTGTGGTACTTTACTTAAGAGTAACAGAACAGTTACATTGTGTTACTTTACTATAGAGTAAAAGAGCAGTTACATTGTTTTACTTTACTTTAGAGTTACAGAACAGTAGCATTGTGTTACTTTACTTTAAAGTTACAGAACAGTAAGATTGTGTTAGTATACTATTAAGTTACAGAACAGTTACATTGTGTTACTTTACATCAAAGTTACAGAACAGTTGCATTGTTACTTTACTTAAAAGTAACAGAGCAGTTACATTGTGTAACTTTACATCAAAGTTACAGAACAGTTGCACTGTGTTACTTCACTGTAGAGTTACAGAACATATTCTGAGTCAGCACATACATTTCGATCTACACTCACCGGCCACTTTATTAGGTACACCATGCTAGTAACGGGTTGGACCCCCTTTTGCCTTCAGAACTGCCTCAATTCTTCGTGGCATAGATTCAACAAGGTGCTGGAAGCATTCCTCAGAGAGCTTGGTCCATATTGACATGATGGCATCACACAGTTGCCGCAGATTTGTCGGCTGCACATCCATGATGCGAATCTCCCGTTCCACCACATCCCAAAGATGCTCTATTGGATTGAGATCTGGTGACTGTGGAGGCCATTTGAGTACAGTGAACTCATTGTCATGTTCAAGAAACCAGTCTGAGATGATTCCAGCTTTATGACATGGCGCATTATCCTGCTGAAAGTAGCCATCAGAAGTTGGGTACATTGTGGTCATAAAGGGATGGACATGGTCAGCAACAATACTCAGGTAGGCTGTGGCATTGCAACGATGCTCAATTGGTACCAAGGGGCCCAAAGAGTGCCAAGAAAATATTCCCCACACCATGACACCACCACCACCAGCCTGAACCGTTGATACAAGGCAGGATGGATCCATGCTTTCATGTTGTTGACGCCAAATTCTGACCCTACCATCCGAATGTTGCAGCAGAAATCGAGACTCATCAGACCAGGCAACGTTTTTCCAATCTTCTATTGTCCAATTTCGATGAGCTTGTGCAAATTGTAGCCTCAGTTTCCTGTTCTTAACTGAAAGGAGTGGCACCCGGCGTGGTCTTCTGCTGCTGTAGCCCATCTGCCTCAAAGTTCGACGTACTGTGCGTTCAGAGATGCTCTTCTGCCCACCTTGGTTGTAACGGGTGGTTATTTGAGTCACTGTTGCCTTTCTATCAGCTCGAACCAGTCTGGCCATTCTCCTCTGACCTCTGGCATCAACAAGGCATTTCCGCCCACAGAACTGCCGCTCACTGGATATTTTTTCTTTTTCGGACCATTCTCTGTAAACCCTAGAGATGGTTGTGCGTGAAAATCCCAGTAGATCAGCAGTTTCTGAAATACTCAGACCAGCCCTTCTGGCACCAACAACCATGCCACGTTTAAAGTCACTCAAATCACCTTTCTTCCCCATACTGATGCTCGGTTTGAACTGCAGGAGATTGTCTTGACCATGTCTACATGCCTAAATGCACTAAGTTGCCGCCATGTGATTGGCTGATTAGAAATTAAGTGTTAACGAGCAGTTGGACAGGTGTACCTAATAAAGTGGCCGGTGAGTGTATATCGATATATTCTGATCTACATCTGATCTGATGGGCGCGTTTGGCACTCTACCTGACTGAATTAACACAGCTGAAACCGCATTAAATTAAATATTCAGTAAACGGTCACACATGATGAAGTTAACAAGATACTTAATCGTAGTGTTTGTCTTACCAGTGGGTCCAATATTACACACACCAAATCCATCTGTGCTTAAATGAGACAGTGTACAGGACGCCCTCTGCAGCGCTTACAGCGACACTTGTTGAGTGTCATGTGGCATTACTGTCTTCAGACATCCCTTGAGCTCTTTGACTACTGCACGAAAATTTTAATATGCCTCACCGGTGGCGGATTTAAAGGCGATGAGAGGAGCTGATGTTATTGGTCAATACAGGTCCTGGCTGTGTAAAACACACTCCACGCCCTCTCTCCTCCCTTCCTACGCTGCTGGGAGAAGCTGAGTTAGGGAGGGGGGAGACTTAAGCCGGGCTGCACTGCTCACCAAAATACCGAATTGTGCTTGGGAACACCTTGTCGTCGCGGCAGACCAGACTTACGCCGCGCCTGTGCCACGTCTCTGGCGAGGCACGAAAATAGAAGAGTTACAGAACAGTTACACTGTGTTGCTTTACATAGGAGTTACAGAACAGTTACATTTTGTTACTTTACATCAAAGTTACAGAACAGTTGCATTGTTTGAGTTTGAGTTTATTTATTTAAACCAGGGACAATACATATTAATGAACATATACATGTAAATATGCAAGATTATAGCCAACGGCTAATTTCCATCTTTAGTCCCTTCAGCAGGTTGATGACAACAACGTAAGATAATAAAATCAATAAAACTACAGTAACAGCAAGTAGAACAGTTAGCCTTTATGGCCAGTGTGAGCAGGGGGAGTAATTACAGAGAGGGAAATTGTGTCTTTGAAAACACAATAGGACAGAAAATGAAAAATAAAAGCAAGAACAATGAAAAGTATAGTGGATCATGAAACATATAGGCCAAGAGTCAGGGGACCATATGTATTTCACTCGCATTAAAATGCTAAAATTAGCTATCAAAGGGCTGATTAAAGTGCAGAGTGCTGAAGTGTTAAAGTGTTAGGTGCGTAATTATATTGCAGATTGCACGATTGCACAGTAAATATAAATGCATTTTTAAATGCACAATACTCAGAATATAAAGTGCATGTGGCCCTAATGCCTAAAAAGTAAATAAAGATATCATAAATAGTAAAAATATTGATGTCAACAATGTTCAGGCACAGTTGTGGCAACAGTGTTGTTCTTGTGTTTGGTATTGTGTTCCTTTCATCAAAGTTACAGAATAGTTGCATTGTGTTACTTTACTTGAAAGCATATAACAGTTACATTGTGTTACTTTACTTTAGAGTTACAGAACAGTTACATTGTGTTACTTTCCCTTAGAGTTACAGAACAGTTAGATTGTGTTACTTTACTTTAGGGTTAGGGTTAGGGTTAACCCATCTCCCCACAGTACCTGGAACCCCCAAGCAACACAAGTCCCCCCATCAAGCAGGAAATCGGAACACCGTAGGGTAATGTGGCCCGCCGCCAACAACAAGGAGTGGTCAAAGCTGGATGAGGATGTCGACAAGTGCCTGGAATCCATCTCTAAGGGCAGTGTCGACCAGAAGCTCCAAACCATGTGTACCATCATAATGAACATGGGAGCAGAGCGGTTTGGAATCATTGAAAAACGCAGCGCAAATAATCCAGCAAAGCTAAACCGGCGAGAATCCAAAATCAGCTGAGACAAGAGCTAAAATCCCTGAGACGTCAGTTCAAGACGGCCAAGGAAGACGAAAGAAGTGCCCTGACAGAACTGACAAACATCATAAGGAGGAGACTCATCTCGCTGAGGAGGGCAGAATGGCACCGAAGGAAAGGGAAGGAAAGGGCTCGGAAACGCAACGCCTTCATCAGCAATCCCTTCGGCTTTACCAAGAAACTACTGGGCCAGAAGCGAAGCGGCCACCTCGCTTGCCCTGTAGAGGAGATCGACCATCATCTCCACGCCACCTTCAGTGACGCCATGAGGGACCACGAGCTCGGACCTTGTAGGGAACTGGTGGAACCACCAAAACCAGGGACCCAATTCAACAGCGATGAGCCCACTTTGAAGGAGGTAGAGGAAGCTGTCAGAGCTGCGAGATCCAGTTCTGCTCCTGGCCCCAGCGGTGTTCCCTACAAAGTTTACAAACAGTGCCCTCAGCTCCGCAAACGTCTCTGGAAGATCCTGAGGGTGATCTGGCGGAGAGGAAAGGTCGCTGCACAATGGAGGTATGCTGAGGGAGTCTGGATCCCGAAGGAGGAGGGCTCTTGCAAAATTGAGCAGTTTCGCATCATCTCGCTGCTCAGTGTCGAGAGCAAGATCTTTTTCAAGATCGTGTCCCAGCGTCTGACAAACTTCCTCCTGAAGAACACCTACATCGATACCTCAGTCCAGAAGGGAGGAGTCCCAGGAATGCCTGGATGCATGGAACACACGGGTGTGGTGACGCAGCTGATCCGGGAGGCAAGAGAGAGCAAAGGAGACCTGGCAACTCTCTGGCTTGATTTGGCCAACGCTTACGGATCTATCCCACACAAGCTTGTCGAAACCACACTGGGAAGACACCATGTTCCAGACAAAATCCGCAAACTCATCATGGACTATTACGACAACTTTAGCTCACGAGTCACTTCAGGCCAAGTAACATCTGCCTGGCATCGCCTCGAGAAAGGGATAATCACCGGTTGCACCATATCGGTAACCCTCTTCTCACTGGCCATGAACTGGATCGTTAAGTCTGCCGAAGTGGAATGCAGAGGGCCCAAATCAAGATCTGGGACTCGGCAGCCCCCCATAAGAGCCTTTATGGATGACTTAACGGTGACAACAACATCTGTTCCAGGGTGCAGGTGGCTTCTGCAGGGGCTTGAAAGGCTCATCTCCTGGGCAAGGATGAGCTTCAAGCCCGCTAAGTCCAGGTCCCTGGTCCTGAAAAAGGGCAAAGTGTCCGACCAGTTCCGCTTTGCCCTGGGAGAGACCAGGATCCCATCAGTGACCGAGAAACCGGTCAAGAGTCTGGGCAAGATCTTCGACAGCTCCCTGAAGGACTCAGCTGCCATACAGCAAACCAAGAGTGAGCTGTCCACCTGGCTCACAGCGGTTGACAAATCTGGCCTCCCTGGAAAATTCAAAGCCTGGATCTACCAGCATGGAGTCCTGCCAAGAATACTCTGGCCCCTGTTAGTCTACGAAGTACCCATATCAACGGTAGAGGCTCTAGAGAAGTCCATCAGCCAGTTTCTCAGGAGATGGCTGGGGCTCCCTCGGTCCTTAAGCAGCATCGCCCTGTACGGCCATTCCAACAAGCTGCACCTTCCCTTTAGTGGACTAACAGAGGAATTTAAAGTCACCCGTTCCAGAGAGGTGATGATGTACAGGGACTCCGCAGACACCAAAGTCGCAGCAGCAGGAATCCTCGTGAAAACCGGGAGGAAGTGGCGGGCACAAGAAGCCGTCACTAGAGCCGAGTTGCGACTGAGGCACAAAGTGCTGGTGGGCTCTGTGGCAACGGGACGAGCAGGTCTTGGTTCCTTTCCTAAGCCGCGTTATGATCTGGCCTGTGGAGAGGAGAAGCGCCGACTGATCCAGGACGAGATACGTGCAGAGGTGGAGGAAGAACGCAGCAGTAAGATCGCTGGCATGTCCAAACAAGGAGCATGGACCAGGTGGGAACAGGCTGATTCCCGCAGAATCACCTGGGCAGAGCTCTGGAAAGCAGAACCATCTCGCACCAAGTTTCTCATCCGGTCAGTGTATGACGTCCTCCCCAGCCCGGCCAACCTACACATCTGGGGACTGGTAGACACTCCCGAGTGCAAACTGTGCCAGAAGAGGGGCACCCTGGAGCACATCTTAAGCTGCTGCCCTAAAGCGCTAGGAGAGGGGCGGTACCGCTGGCGCCATGACCAAGTCCTAAAAGCTTTGGCAGAAACCATCAGCACAGCGATCCAGCACAGCAAGACCCAGGCAGCCCCCAAACAGGCAATCACATTCATTAGAGCAGGGCAGAAGGCACAACATCACCATCCCAACTCTACAGGGGGGCTCCTTACCACCGCTCGTGATTGGCAGCTTCAAGTCGACCTCGGAAGACAGCTTAAGTTCCCAGCCAACATCACAACTACTTCTCTCCGCCCAGATGTGGTACTAACATCGGAGTCCACAAAACAAGTAGTTATCCTGGAACTAACAGTCCCCTGGGAAGACAGGATCGAAGAGGCCCACGAACGCAAGAGAGCCAAGTATGCAGAGCTCAGCACAGAGTGCCGGAACAATGGCTGGAAAACCCGCTGTGAGCCAGTCGAGGTCGGGAGCCGAGGCTTCGCTGGCCAATCACTTCTGAGAACCCTCAAACTCCTTGGAGTAAAAGGACTGCGATTGAAGAAAGCCATCAGAAACATCCTAGAGGCCGCAGAAAGGGCCTCGCGGTGGCTGTGGATCCGTAGGGGGGATCCGTGGAACATCACGCCACTTGGACACAAGTCGGGGACTGATCACCCCCGGCTGGGTCGCCCGGGTGAGGGTGTATGAAGATTAAAGACCCGAAACACCCTATGACCCCGGGTACTTCACTGATGACGTGTCCAAGTAGCACCAGCAGGTGTATCCAAATTCTAGAGTAACATATCAGTTACATTGTGTTACTTTAATCAAGAGTTACATAACAGTTACATTGTGTTTCTTTACTTTAGACTAACAGAACAGTTACATTGTGTTACTTTACTTTCGAGTAATCGAACAGTTACATTGTGGTACTTTACTTTAGAGTTACGGAACAGTTACACTGTGTTACTCTATTTCAGATTTTCAGAACAGTAACATTGTGTTACTTTACTTTAGAGTAACAGAACAGTTACATTGTGTTACTTCACTGTAGATTTTCAGGACAGTTTCATTGTGTTACTTTAAGTCATGTTAGTTTATGTTAAACGACTCGAGGTAACTTTACATCATGATTTACATTGAGTCATATAGAGATGTGTAATATTTTAATATGTTACTAAGTTACATTTATTGAAGGCACATTTCACATTGTAACATGATGTTACACTCAGTCATGTTACTGTTCATAATCTTACTCAGCATTTTTATTTTTTCATAACTCTGTTAATTTTTATCATGTTACCTTACCCTAGTTACAGTATATATATATATATATATATATATATAAAGTATATATGATGTGTTATAGTATATAACTTACTATAAAGTATATATGATCTTTTACAATGTATTTGAAGTGTAGCCAGTGGTTCTGTTACAGTATGTTATTATATGTTATTATATGTATTTGTATGTTATTATATGTTTTGTTTCTCTCCAGTATGAATTGGCAGGATGTGATTGGAGTGTTTTGGCTTCACTTTTAGGGGATGGGGAGGTCATGCTGTTGCTGAATTTTTACACTCTATACACATCATTTTAAAACCAGATCCAGGACCAAATCAAAACCAACATGTGGTCACCTCAAACACACCTTCAGACCCTCAGACCCCCAGACTCTCAGACCCCCAGTCATTCTGACTCTTGTTTTTTTTTCTACTTTGTTTTTATGCATGAAGTGAACTCTGAAGATCAGCTGCAGCAGCTCTGATAACCTCTGCCTCTCTTCAGCTCTGTGTAAACTTTGTTCTCCTGCTGCTCAGGTGAGCTGAACGTCTCAGGTGAGCCTAGGGAGATGATGTGAAAAAGAACAGATGTCACACCCACCATCTGTGTCTCTCATCCAATCAGAGGGCTCCACAGCTGGCTGCTCACCCCCTGAGCTGTGACCGAGGGCTCGTGGTTCCAGTGTGATGGACAGAGAAGAGGAGGAGGCGGGGAATGAAGGTGTGTCTGTCCTCCTCATGGTGACTCAGCAGGTCTGCAGGTTTATAATCAGGCAGAGACTGTGAGTCCGTCACCACAAAGACCATGGCCTGGCTGCTCCACATCACCTGGATCCTGGTCTGCTGCCTGCACCTGCTGCAGGGCAGAGCTTCAGGTAAGACTACCTGAGTCCTCCACCTGAACCCATCCCTGTCTGCTAACCTTTATCCAACTCTATCTACCTGTCCACCTGTCCACTTGTCCACCCCTATCTACTTGTCCACCTTTCCACCTCTATCTTCCTGTCCACCCGTCCACCCCTATCTACCTGTCCACCTATCCACCTGTCCACCTCTATCTACCTGTCCACCTATCCACCTGTCCACCTGTCCATGACCTTCTAGTCTGAGAACAATTCCTCTGTACAGACAAACATTTTCACTTAATATGATTTTAATCAAGCTTGGAGATGATGATGATGACAATGATAATAATTCTGATAATAATTCTGATTATATTGATTACTATTCTTACAATTATGCTGATAATGATGCTGATATTGATAATGATAATGATGATAGTGATAATGATAGTGATAATGATATTTATAATGATGCAGATATTGATATTGATAATGATACTGATAATGATTATGATAATGATATTGATAATGATATTGTTAATGATGCTGATATTGATAATGATATTGATAATGATTATGATATTGATAATGATGCTGATAATGATATTCATAAGGATGCTGATAATGATAATGATAATATTATTGATAATGATATTGATAATGAAAATGATATTGATAAGATCAGTATAAAAATTTGCTGATGATGTCACTGATGATGTCACAACTTTCTTTTGCTGTGTGCAGAGTACCAGCTGGAGTCAGAGACCCTCAGCCAATGTGAGCTGCTTAGGGGTGTGGCTGTTGCCAAGCAACAAGGAGATGTCCCTCACTGTACAGAGGATGGCAGGTTCAGGTGAGAGCAGCATATTTACAGACTATCAAAATCATTTAAGGGTCATTCTGCTGTTTTAAATGAAAGGTTCTCAGTAATGATGATATGATACTATCAGCAGCAGATTTCTGTTGGTTTAATTCCACTTTATAACGTTTGCTATAAAGTGGTTTTATGGCTCCTCCATCACATTTCCTGGTGCTAAAATCAGTCGTTTATAATGCTTTTATAACTCGCTGTATTGGCGGCTGTAACGCTCTTCTTCTACCATAAAACAACATCTACATATTCAGCTGCTGCAAAGACCAGGCAGCGAGCCCACATTAAAGTATCTGCATTGCCTTCAGCAGCTTTTAGAATTGATTTAAGGTTCTTTATTTAAAACTCTAATCTTATTTATCAGATTTTCTTTTACCACATGAGCCTGTGAGAGCCTTTAGGTTTTTGTTATGGTGTTAAAAGTCTAAACTGAGAAAGGCCTGCAGACCTGTGGGCGGCACAGAGTATTCATAATCTCAAGGCTGATCTTTTTTAGTCTGGTTTTAACTTTAATTTCTTCTGCTTATCTTAAAATGCTCAGATATATCAGTTTAAATGTTGTGATGGGGCACCGCTCTGTCACAGGAGTTAAAATTACTTTATTGTATTTGAACCTGTGGTTAAACAAAAGAAGGTGGCCTTGATTCCTGCTCTCCTAAAAAACATGAAGACCCCAACCTGCATTCTTGACCCTGTCCCATTCACTTTCATCAAACACTGTCTCCCTTCCATATCCCCCCTCATCTCATCCATCATCAACTCCTCCTTCATCTACGGCTCCGTCCCACCATCCCTCAAACTGGCCGCCATCACCCCGATCCTGAAAAAACCCGGCCTTGACCCCAACTTCCGCCCCATTTCCAATCTACCATTCCTGTCAAAGATCTTAGAACATGCCGTCACCTCACAACTCACAGCCCACCTCCAATCCAACAACCTGCTTGAACCATTCCAATCAGGATTCCGCAACAAGCACAGCACAGAAACAGCACTGCTAAAAATCACAAGTGACCTCCTGCTCGCCTCTGACTCTAACCAGCTAACCATCCTCCTCCTTCTGGACCTGTCTGCTGCTTTCGACACCATCAACCACTCCATCCTCCTAAACCGTTTATCATCCGACCTCCACATCACTGGCACCGCACTCTCAGGGATCTCATCATACCTCTCCAACCTTCATCCATATCAACCAGTGATCCTCCTCCACCGCCCCACTCCCCCAAGGTATCCCCCAGGCATCCGTGCTTGGTCCCCTACTCTTCACCCTCTACCTACTCCCTCTCTGCAATATCACCTGGGAACATGGACTCAACTTCCACTGCTACGCTGATGACATCCAGCGATACATCTCCTCCCGCTCCATCTCCTCCACCACCCTTGCCACCGTCACCTCCTGCCTCAACGCAATAAAAACCTGGTTGCATCACAATTTTCTCAAACAATTTTTTCATATCACCCCCTCATCACTCGTCTGCAACCTTGGAATCCATCTCGACCCCAACCTCACTTTTGACCACCATATCTCCCAACTTGTCCGCTCCGCCTTCCTTCACCTGAAAAACATTGCAAGACTCCGCCCCTTTCTCTCCCAATCTGCTGCCGAAACCTTAATACACACTTTCATCACCACCAGACTGGACTATTGCAATAGCCTTACAATAGATTACTATTATTATTATCATCATTATTGATATTGGTAATATTATTTATGATAAGTAGTAGCAGTTGTACTGTTATAATGAATATTATTAGTTGTAGTAGTCGTAGAAGCGTTTTTGTTGTAATCATTGTTATCATTATTAGACAAAAATATTGATACAGTATTTTATATATCAGAGTTGTTTATTTTTGTGTATGCATTTGTGTGTGTGTGTGTGTGTGTGTGTGTGTGTGTGTGTGTGTGTGTGTGTGTGTGTGTGTGTGTGTGCGCGTGTGTGTGTGTGCAGGCCTGTGCAGTGCAGTGGGCGGAGTCAGGAGTGTTGGTGCGTGGACGCTGAAGGTCATGAGGTGGTTGAGACTCGAACCAACGGCTCTACTCCTCACTGTGAGAAACACACACACACTTGAACACAAACACACTTTCACACACACTTAAACACACACACTCTGTTCAATAACTAGATCACAGAACGGTCACAGCTGCTGGGTCCATGTGTGGTTCCTGATCCTGAAGGGCCTTGGACTACCAGTTCTGCTCCAGTCTGATGTTTAGGAGGAGGAGCAGACGAACTGTTAGAGAGAAACTCTATATTTATATATAATCAATAAGATACGAGCTGGAACTGAAATCATCTGTGTCACCTGGAAGTCAAAACTCAGGGATGTAAAGTCAGCCTCTGCTCCTGAGCTGATACAGAGAACTGGATCACTCAGGTGATATCTGCCTCACCTACTGCCTGACCCTAACCCTAACCTGTTGAACCTGTCTTCCTGTCCTTTTCAGGTGCGTCTCCCTGCCAGCTGCAGTCCGTTCTGCGTTGTTCTCCTTCAGGCCAGTTTGAGCCTGTTCAGTGTGACTCCAGCAGGGGGCAGTGTTGGTGCGTGGATCAGGACGGGATGGAGCTCTACGGGACCAGAGAGAGCGGGCGACCTGAGCGCTGTACGTATAAACAGAACCTCACACTGACACCTACTGCTACCTGAGGTGAATACAGCTCAGGTAGTTCGCTCACTACGCATGTGGAGCTCAGGTGGAGCTCAGGTAACTCACTCACTTCTCAGTGTTGCTCAGGTGTGGCTGAGGGGTGGTTCATGTGTTGCTTAGGTGTGGTTCAGGTGTGTCTCAGGTGTAGCTCAGGTGTGGCTCAGGTGTAGCTCAGGTGTGGTTCAGGTGTCTCTCAGGTGTGTCTCAGGTGAAGCTCAGGTGTGGCTCAGGTGTGGTTCAGGTGTAGTTCAGGTGTATTTCAGGTGTGGTTCAGGTGTAGTTCAGGAGTAGGTCAAGTGTAGCTTAGGTGTAGCTCGGTTTTGTGTCAGGTGTAGCTCAGGTGTAAGTCAAGTGTAGCTCAGGTGTGTCTCACGTGTAGCTCAGGTGTGGCTCAGGTGTGGTTAAGGTGTGTCTCACATTTGCCTCAGGTGCAGCTTAGGTGCGTCTCTGGTGTGGCTCAGGTGTGTAGCTCAGGTGTGGCTTAAGAGTCGCTCAAGTGCGTCTCAGGTGTGTCTCAGGTGTAGCTCAGATCTGTCTCTGGTGTTGCATAGGTGTGACTCAGGTATGATTCAAGTGTTTAGCTCATGTGTGTCTCAGGTGTGGTTAAGGTGTGTCTCAGGTGTGGCTGAGGTAAAGACTTTAATCTTCTACCTGAAGAACTCCTCTGATTGGCTCTCACAGCACTGACTATTATGAGATTCAACCTCACCAGGTGACCTTTGATCTTCAGGTCCTGGCAGCTGTGAGGTGAGGTCACGGCGTCTCCTCCACGGCACCGGCTCGCTCTCTCCTCCTCAGTGCAGCGAAGATGGCGGTTTCCTCCCTGTTCAGTGTCAGTTCATTAACATGACGGACAAGAAACAGCTGGACCTGCTGCATGCCTTTAACAGGTGACTCACCTTACTCACCCTCTCATCATGGAGGAATGAACTTATGAAGACGTAAACTAACCTGAGTGTGTGTGTGTGTGTGTGTGTGTGTGTGTGTGTGTGTGTGTGTGTGCGTGTGTGTGTGTGTGTGTATGTGTTCATCTCTCAGGTTCCCAGAAGCCTTTAAGACATTCAGCAGCTTTAGAAAGTTTTTCCCCGGCGTGTCGTCCTACTGTTCGTGCTCAGACAGCCGAGGACGAGAGGTGGAGAACACAGGTACACGCACGCACACACACACACACACAGACACAGACACACACACACACACAAACACAAAAAAACACAGATACACACACACACACACGTACACACATACACTCACACACACAAAGGCACACACACACACACAGGTTCACACACACACACTCACACACACACACACACACACACACACACACACACACACACACACACACTTACACTCAGGTACACAAACACACACACGCACACACACACAGGTACACACAGGGACACACACACACAGGTATACACACAGAAATACACACAAACACACAGAAATACACACAAACACACAGAAATACACAAAAATACACTCACACAGGTACACACAGGTACTCACAGGTACACACACACAGGTATACAAATACACAAAGGTACACACACAGGTACACAAACATAGGTACACACAAACACATACACATACACACACAAAAACACAGGCACACACACATACACATACACAGGTATACACACACACACACACACACACACAGATACACACACACACGCATATGTACACACACAAACTCCTACACAGGTATACACACACACACATGTTCACACACACACACACACACACACACGTACACACACACAGATTCACAAAGTTATTAACACAGGTACACACACAGACACACACAGAAATACACACACACAGACACACAGACACACACAGGTTCATACACAGGTACACACACACACACACAGATCATGATGAAGATGATGATGATGACGATGATTATGGTAACCCTGACGATGACCTTAAGGCCCCCCCCCCCCCCGTTCTTCTCCAGGTGTGGAGCTTCTCCTCTCAGAAGTCTATGACTCGGCCTTCTCAGGTGTCCAATCAGGTCGCTCCTTCTCTCAGACCAACATCTACAAAGTCCTGCAGAGAAGGATGCTGGGAGTTCGCCTCGCCCTGACCGGACACTTCAGATGTAAATGATTCCCCTGGTCTGATGGTTTACTTGGTTTAACTGGTTTAAACTGTTTTAACTGTTTTAACTGGTTTACTTGGTTTAACCTGGTTTATCCTGGTTTAACTGGTTTTAACTGGTTTAAATAGTTTAATTAGTTTTAATGGTTTAAACTGGTTTAAATTGGTTTACTTGGTTTAACTGGTTTAACTGGTTTAACTGGTTTAAACTGGTTCACCTGGTGTAACCTGTTTTATCCTGGTTTAACTGGTTTTAACTGGTTTAAATTGTTTAATTAGTTTTAATGGTTTAAACTGGTTTAAATTGGTTTACTTGACTTAACTGATTTAAACTGGTTCACCTGGTGTAACTTAACTCAACCTCCCCCTCAGGCCCCTCGCCCTGTGAAGAGGAGCGGCGGGCGGCGATGGCGGCATCCAGCGTCTTTGTTCCATCCTGTGACCTCAGAGGGTCCTTCAGTCCTCGGCAGTGCCAGCAGGGGGGGCAGTGCTGGTGTGTGGACCCTTCAGGGATGGAGGTTCCTGGGACCCGACAGCAGGGGGACTTCCTGTTCTGCAGTGAGTGACCTCTGAGGACAGACCGCCTTTGACCTTTGAACTCATTTTGATATTTGATCTTATTTTTCCACTCTCTCCTCCTCCTCTCTCCTTCCTCCTTCTCTCTCTTTCCTCTCTCTCTCTCCTCTCTCCTCCTCCTCCTCCCTCTTTCCCCCTTCTGCTCTCTCCTCCTCCCCTTTCTTTCCTCCTCCTCTTTCTCTCCTCCTCTCTGAACTCTCTCCTCCTCCTCCTCTATCCTCCTCCTCTCTTCTCCTCTCTCCTTTTTGCTTCTCCTCCTCTCCTCCTCCTCCCTCCACCTCTCTCCTCCTCTCTCCTCCTCCTCTCTTCCTCCTCCTCTATGCTCCTCTTTCCTCCTCCTTTTCTTTTCCTCCTCCTCTCTCTCTTCTCCTCATTCTCTGTCCTCCTATCGCCTCCTCCTTCCCCCTCCAATCTCCTCTCTCCCCGCTTTCCTCCTTCTCCTCTCTTCCTTCTTCTGCTCTCTCCTTCTCCTCCTCCTCCACCTCTCTCCTCTCTTCCTTCTCCCTCTGTTCTCCTCCTCCTCCTCCTCCACCTCTCTCCTCTCTTCCTTCTCCCTCTGTTCTCCTCCTCTCCCTTCCTCCTCCTCTCTCCTCCTCCTCTCTCTTCCTCTCTCCTCCTCCTACTTTTCCTCCTCCTCCTCCTCTTCCTCCTCCTCCTCCTCAGATTCCGGTCCTGTGGACTGTCCCTCTCAGCGCCGTCTTGCTCTGTCCCGGTTCTTCTCTGGTCCTGTTGATCCGTCTTTCCAGGTGTCTCCTGACAGACCTCAGTCCTCCTGCCTCCTCCGTCCTCTCCTGCCGGTGGAGACTGACCCCGCCTCCTTCCTGTCTCAGCTGGTGGAGGTCCTCCATGGTCTCTTCCCCTCAGTGGGCGGGGCTCTGCAGGCTCTGTCTCACTCCTTGCCGCCTCGTTTCCAAGAGAACCTGTTTGGAGGGAAGTTCCTCAGGAGCGCCGCTTTCTTTAACTTCAGTGGGGCAGTGGGAGATCAGGGGGCACTGGGTCTGGACCCGCTTTCTGCTCAGACCAAGAGTCTCAAAAAGAACCAGAACCTGGTCCTGACTGTGAGCCTGATTCTGGATGACCCGGCCTTCCTGTCAGCTCTTCAGCAGACTCTCAGAGGACTTAGCCCATCTGAGTCTGAACCACTGGACCAGGTCAGATCAGACACACACACACACACACACACACACACACACACACACACACACACACTCACACACACACACACACACACACACTCACACACACACACACACACACACACACACACACACACATTTGTATACACACACACACACACAACCACACACAACCACACACACATTTGTATACACACACACACACACACACAACCACACACACACTCTCACACACACACGTCCATGTAGATTCTCATTCATCCAGGTCATGGTTATCTTGAAAACTTAAAAACAGGCAACTGGACTGTTGCCTGTTTTTAAGTCTTCAAGACACACACACACTCACATACACTTTACACACACACACTTACACGCACACACGCACACACACACACATACTTGCGGTGATTTCCACTTCAGAGTCCTGTCTGTAGATGATGATATCCACTCAGGAACTTTATCCTGAAACTGTTGAACTGTTTGCTCACATGGTCTCTCACAGAGTCCTGAACCTCTGAGAGACTCCGCCTCTCTGAAGGTCTGTCTTAGACCCGGTCATGTGACTAACCTTTTGGACATTCACCTCCATAAAAGTTGATGACATTACTGCATGTTTGTTTACAGTTACAACGTTTTTTATTTGTTTTGTTTTTATTTGTGTTTGCCTCAGCTGATCTGCAGATCTTCAGATCCAGTTTTATCACCATTTCACACAGAGTCGAAATCATCGGGGGTCTTGGTTGTTGTCAGCATCCTGTCAGCTGTTATTCGTGTCTGTTCACAGATCCGTTTATTCAGTTTGGCGCTCTGTGGTCAGATTGCAGATGACTTCATCCCCAATTTCCTCCTTCATCCTGAACATCTACAAAAAGGCCGTATCCGCCGATCATAGCTAATCGTAACCATTCGAGTTTACGTGTCTATTTCCACCAGCTTCTTTCTGTTCCTCTGCGGACTCCACAGCTGATCGTAAGAGTTCTATTTTTTCCAGATGCCGGAGCATGCCAGATATATTCAGCACAGATTAACCCGTGAGTCGTACTGTCACAGATCTACGGCCGAGTCTGTACAGATTTTACTCTTAAAGTTGGGACAATTTTCCCCAAAAGAGAGTCAGAAATCACATCAGACTGTAATCACAACAGCTGAAATAAACACCCTCTGAATACTACTACTCAAACTAGCTGAGTAGACCCTCTGCTCTTTGAAACTAAGGATGAAGCATCTATGATTTCCAGTTCTTCGTTGAAAGGACAACTGGACTTACTTGAGACGTTTCGCCAAGTAAGTCCAGTTGTCCTTTCCAAAAGAGTGTTAGATTTTGATCCATCAGACCTCAGGACAGTTCACGGACAAGTGATATGAAGACCATGCGGTGACTAGCTGATTGTTACCATTCAAGTTAACGTGTCAATTTCTACCGGCCTCTTTCCATTCCTCTGCAGATCGCCAGACTCCACAGCTGATCACAAGACTATTTTTTCTGGACACTGGAGCATGCCAGATAATTGAGCACAGATTAACCTGTGCTGGAAAGGAAGTCAGGGAACAGACACAAAATAAAACATATGGCTTCTTTTCAAAATATAACACTCCGTGTTTCAGGAGGATCGTATTTCACACCATGCAAACGGGTGGAGACAAACAAGTGAAAGGTTTTTAGATGTCATTTCACCCCAATGACAGCATGGATGAGGAGATGCTGATTCTAGAAGTCTAGAAGTAGATTTCCTCCTCTGGAGGGACACAATCAACTGCTTATATCTATGTGGCTGTCTTTATATTGAGCCACATAGATTCCTGCTGTGTGTAATCCGCCACGAAATTCGCCTCATAAACAAATCCGGTAGGAACTGTCTAAAAATCGCCACTGTTCCAGATGCGGTGAGAATTGGGGGTTACTGTTGTCTCTGTCTTCAGGTTCTGACTCCTCTCCTGGGATCCTGCTCTGAAGACAAGGACGACATCTTCATCCCCAGCTGCACAACCAGCGGCGGTTTCCAGGAGGTCCAGTGTCAGGGGACGGACTGCTGGTGTGTCGACTCTGAGGGTCAGGAGGTGGCAGGGTCTCGTGTCTCCGGGCACCAACCTAGGTGTCCGTCCCACTGCGAGAGGGAGCGAGCCATGGCCTTAAAGGTCAAAGGAAACATGGCGGCTGGGGCAGAGATCCACATCCCAGTATGCTCAGAGGACGGAGACTTCCTGCCGCTGCAGTGTGTCGGATCACGCTGTTTCTGCGTCGACACTAAGGGGAAAACAATGGCTGCCGAGCCAACAGGGGGCGCTGTGTCCTGTAAGCTTTCCTACCAGCATGTTTCCAGATCTGGTCTTTGGTCCTGAAACAATTGTCCTCTGAGTTCACTTTGTCTCTGTTTCAGGTCCAGAAAGGGAAATACCGAAGGCTGAAGGTCAGAGGTCACCACGAACATTACACTCGCCTTTTACACACACATAAGGTCATTAACAGGGTCCAGTAATCTGGATTAAGGTAATCTGGATCAGAGATTTCTATCCAGGGTCCAGGTCTGACTTTGGTCCTGTTGGTTATTTCAGAGATTGAAGGTGGGGTAGTCAGGATCTGATGAGGTTCCAGTTTTTGGGAGGAATCTTGAATGTAAACTTTACCCCTCCCAACCAGTTTTCCCCTCAGCTCCTTCTCTCCCCTCCCTCTCTGCTCAAGCAAGCCCCGCACACAAACAGACGCTCCTGCTTGCTCGTATCGTTCCAATTAAATTCAGATATAATCCAGATAAATACTTAAGATAATTACAGATGGGGCCCAGTCAACGTGAAAGTAAAAAGCATTGGTGCTACTGTAAATGCCAACAGACTACCAGCAAACACAAATCAAATCAAACTTTATTTATATAGCACTTTTCAGGCAAAAAGAAATGCAGCACTTGCTTTACAATTTAAAACAATGAGCCCCCCCCCGTATCCAGCCTGCCACCTGACCCCCCGACCCTCACCGAGAGCCCACCCCATCACACACACACACACACACACACACACACACACACACACACACACACACACACACACACACACACACACACACACACACACACAAATAATGCAATCTTAAAAGCGTGTGGCTAAGTACAGAGGAGCCAAGTTGGGAAACGTCAGGAGGCCGACTGCACTGGACGCTGCTCACAGCCCAGGGCCAGGACACCTCCACCCGGGTGCACACCCCGCTACAGGCCAGTAAGGGGCCCACAGCAGCAAGCACTGCTGCAGACCACCACCTGGCTGAGCTGAGTGCACACCACGAGGCAAAGAAACCCTAGACAGAGCCAGTCACAGCCTCCAGTGCAGGTGGCCCCCCTACTGAGGAAACACTGGAGAAATGCAATAAAAACATAAACTAAATCAGCTAAAAACATCAAACTAGATAAAATTATAAAATACTGATAAATAGCTAAAATACCATTTAAAAATAAGTAAATAAATAGAATAAACATAACGTAAAATGAGGACTAAAATACATTAAATGAAATTAAATAAGATAAAAATAGGATAAAAATATAGATTAACAATAAGACATTAGTCAAAAGCCAAATGAAATAGTTGGGTCTTGAGCCTGCTTATAAAAATATAAACATTCTCTGCGGCCCTAAGGTCCTCCGGCAGACTATTCCAAAGAAGGGGGCCATAGTGCTGGAAAGATGCCTCATCGTAAGTTCGTGTTCTCACTTTGGGGACTATTAAAAGGCCAGAGGATCTCAGAGTCCTCGAGGGTTCATATTGTAAAAGCAATTCTGAAAGATAAGAAGGTCCAAGACCCCTAAGACATTTAAAAACCATTAAAAGGACCTTAAAATCAATCCTTAAGCACACAGGGAGCCAATGCAGCGATTTTAAAACCGGTGTAATGTGTGCCCACCTTCTGGTCTTTGTCAGCACATGTGCTGCTGAGTTTTGCAACAGTTGTAAACTTGCAATGTTTCTTTTTGGAAGATCAGAAAGCAGGGTGTTACAATAGTCAAGACGACTGGAGATAAAAGCATGCATTAGCGTCTCTGTGATAGCCCCGGAGAGAAAGGGACTCTGGCTATATTCTTTAAATGATAAAACCCTGTTTTTGTTATATTTTTAATATGTGGGATAAAAGTCAGCTCAGAGTCAAAGATGAAGCCCAGATTCTTTACCTGATTTGTTGAAATTAAAGACAGGGTTTTAAGTTTTGTTAAAAGTTTCTCTCCCTGAGCCTTACGATCAATAATTAAAACCTCCGTTTTGTCCTGGTTGAGCTGTAGGAAGTTTTCTGCCATCCAGGATTTAATGTCTAGGATACAGCTAAAAAGGGCATCGATTGGCCCTGTGTCATCAGGAGACATGGATATGTAGAGCTGTGTGTCATCAGCATAGCTGTGAAAAGTGATACCATGCCTCCTGATGACATCTCCCAGTGGGAGCATATATAAACTAGAAAATGCAATTTCTGAAGAAATTGCAAGTGGGATTGCTTCAGTCGAAATTGCTATCGCTAAGCTGCTATTGCGAATGGCTGAATCTTAAAGATATGTGAAAAGTAAAAAGGTATGAAGTATGAGGAAGATTTGAATCAATTTGAATAAACTCAATTGAATGAATTGAATAATGCATGAATAATAATTTTGAAAATTCAACGTGTGAAAATTAAAATGATTAAAAACCCTGAAGCATGGGGAAGGCTTGAAGAATCAATAAGGTTTAAATCAGTTTAAATGAGTTGGAATTTGTTTGAAAGAACTGAAAAATACATAAAGAATAAAAAATGATTTAAAACTGGAAAATAAAAAGGTTACAAATCTGGAAGAAAAAGACGTTTGAAGAATCAAAACGGTTTAAATCAGTTTGAAGGAGTTTAAATTAGTTTGAAGAGTTAAATAATGCATTTTCAATGAATGATTGAAAAATGGGGGAAATGTAAATGAATAAAAATCCTGATTAGACCCCACAATGTCCTCAATGAGCTTAATTTATTAAGCCCTTGATGGTTTCTGTAGCTCAAGGTTTGTGCGAAGAGATAGATGACAAAGTTCGTCGAATAATTCTATTGAAGGGTTTTAAATGTCACTCCCAGTACTCTGTGTACTGAGCCTGGCTTCATGTGTCTCATATGGCTGTTAGAAGCAGCTTTCCAGCCAGCTGTGTGTCTCTAGGTGCTCTTATTGGTTGCCATGGTGACGATAGATGCATGACGACAGCAGGAGAAAGGAGGCTTGAGGCCGAGAACGTAATGCCTAAGCAACGTCATATTTCTCATCCTCTGTAACTGCTATCTTCATGATAAGGAGCTTGTGAAAACCACAAGACCCGGCTGAACACGTTGATACAACTTCTGTGTCTGTGGAGCCAAAAATGCCTTCACTAGGACAAGTTAAAAACATGTCCAGTTTGTGTTTCCTCTGAAAATTCTCCTCTCGGGTTTATATTGGAGTCAATGGAGAAAGCTGGAGAAATGTTGGGGATGTCTGCGGCAGTTGGTGTCTGCCCAGGCCACTGTGTGTGTCCTATGGCTTTGATTTTTTAGATGAAGAGTGACAGCGAGTTTTGCCATCACTGTACCAAATTTTATCTGTGTAGAGCAAAGTGAGTTGCCACAATCCTTTTGTAAAGACAAAGTTTTGAGGATAAATTTTCAGCCCCTCTCACTCTAGCTGTGAGGTCACCCACTCTAGCTGCCAACATTTCGTGCAATACACACTAATGTTAAAACCTGAACAGGTCAGAAAATCCTGTGAATTTTTGAACTGTCACTGTGAGAAAAGTATGAATGCCATGAAGATGGTGAATGAATGAGTGAATGTCTGAAGATGTATGAATATTTTAAAGTTTGAATGAAGTTACTAGGTGAAAGTATGAATGAATGAGAAGAGGTTGAAGTTGACTACGTCTGAAAGCCCTTTTCCCATTGAATCCCATTATAATGAAGTTTTAAACAAATCTTAATATTTTGAAAAGTACAAATGGGATTAAAAATGTTGAAGATGTGCAATAATGCTGACGAATTTGTGAATATTTTGGTTTTTGAATTAAGTTTCTACGTGGAAGTATAGAGGAGTTGAAGGCTTTTGAAGTTGTGTGAAGAAAATGTGAGAAAAGGGCCAATTTGAACATTCCGTAATGCATTTCTAATGGGAGAAATCGGTCGGAAAACCTGGAATATCTCGGAAAGTATGAATGTAAGGAAATTTTTTAATACAAGCCGGAATCTCCTCAATGAGATGAATCTTTTGAAGTTTGAATGTTTTGAATACGTTAAAGTATGTGGACGGAGTAGCGGTCCAAAAAATGGTGGAATAATAATAACTAGAAAATGCAATTTCTGAAGAAATTGCGAGTGGGATTGCTTCAGTTGAAATTGCTATCGCTAAGCTGCTATTGCGAATGGCTAATTTTTAAAAATATGTGAAAGGTAAAAAGGTATGAAGTATCAGGAAGATTTGAATCAATTGGAATAAACTCAATTGAATGAATTGAATAATGCATGAATAATAATTTTGAAATTTCCACGTTTGAAAATTAAAATGATTAAAAACCCTGAAGTTTGGGAAAGGCTTGAAGAATCAATAAGGTTTGAATCAGTTTAAATGAGCTGTAATTTGTTTGAAAGAACTGAATAATGCAGTAAGAGTAAAAAATGATTTAAAACTGGAAAATTAAAAGGTTACAAATCTGGAAGAAAAAGAGGTTTGAAGAATCAAAACGGTTTAAATCAGTTTGAAGGAAATAAATTAGTTTGAAGAACTAAATAATGCATTTTCAATGAATGATTGAAAAATGGGGACAATGTAAATGAATAAAAATCCTGATTAGACCCCACAATGTCCTCAATGAGCTGAATTTATTAAGCCCTGGATGGTTTCTGTAGCTCAAGGTTTGTGCGAAGAGATAGATGACAAATTTCGTCAAATAACGCTATTGAAGGGTTTTAAATGTCACCCCCAGTACTCTGTGTACTGAGCCTGGCTTCATGTGTCTCAAATGGCTGTTAGAAGCAGCTTTCCAGCCAGCTGTGTGTCTCCAGGTGCTCCCTTTGGTTGCCATGGTGACGATAGATGCTTAACAACAGCATGAGAAAGGAGGCTTGAGGCTGAGAACGTAATGCCCAAACAACGTCATATTTCTCATCCTCTGTAACTGCTGTCTTCATGACAAGGAGCTTGTGACAACCACAAGACACAGCTGAACACGTTGATACAACTTCGGTGTTTGTGGAGCCAAAAATGCCTTCGCTACGACAAGTTAAAAACATGTCCAGTTTGTGTTTCCTCTGAAAATCCTCCTCTCAGGTTTACATTGGAGTCAATGGAGAAAGCTGGAGAAATCTGGGGGATGTCTGCGGCAGTTGGTGTCTGCCCAGGCCACTGTGTGTGTCCTATGGCTTTGATTTTTTAGATGAAGAGTGACAGCGAGTTTTGCCATCACTGTACCAAATTTTATCTGTGTAGAGCGAAGTGAATTGCCACAATCCTTTTGTAAAGACAAAGTTTTGAGGATAAATTTTCAGCCCCTCTCACTCTAGCTGTGAGGTCACCCACTCTAGCGGCCAACATTCCGTGCAATACACACTAATGTAAAAACCTGAACAGGTTAGAAAATCTTTGGACTTTTTGAACTGTCACTGTGAGAAAAGTATGAATGCCATGAAGATGGTGAATGAATGAGTGAATGTCTGAAGATGTATGAATATTTTAAAGTTTGAATGAAGTTACTAGGTGAAAGTATGAATGAATGAGAAGAGGTTGAAGTTGACTACGTCTGAAAGCCTTTTCCCATTGAATCCCATTATAACGAAGTTTTAAATAGATCTTAATATTTTGAAAAGTACAAATGGGATTATAAAGGTTAAAGATGTGGAATGATGCTGACAAATTTGTAAATATTTTGGTTTTTGAATGAAGTTTCTACGTGGAAGTATAGAGAAGTTGAAGGCTTTTGAAGTTGTGTGAAGAAAATGTGAGAAAAGGGCCAATTTGAACATTCCGTAATGCATTTCTAATGGGAGAAATCGGTCGGAAAACCTGGAATATCTCGGAAAGTATGAATGTAAGGAAATTTTTGAATACAAGCCGGAATCTCCTGAATGAGATGAATCTTTTGAAGTTTGAATGGTTTGAATACGTTGAAGTATGTGGAAGTAGTTAAGGTTCAAAAAACGGTGGAAGTTGCTATAATAAGAAGAAAAATAACTAGAAAATGCAATTTCTGAAGAAATTGCGAGTGGGATTGCTTCAGTTGAAATTGCTAGCGCTACGTTGCTATTGCGAGTGGCTGAATTTTAAAATATGTGAAAGGTCAAAAGGTATGAAGTATCAGGAAGATTTGAATCAGTTTGAATAAACTCTGTTGAATGAATTGAATAACGCATGAATAATAATTTTAAAAATTCAACATGTGAAAATTAAAATGATTAAAAACCCTGAAGTATGGGAAAGGCTTGAAGAATCAATAAGGTTTGAATCAGTTCAAATGAGTTGGAATTTGTTTGAAAGAACTGAATCATGTATTAAGAGTAAAAAATATTTAAAACTGGAAAATTAAAAGGTTACAAATCTGGAAGAAAAAGAGGTTTGAAGAATCAAAACGGTTTAAATCAGTTTGAAGGAAATCACTTAGTTTGAAGAACTAAATAATGCATTTTCAATGAATGATTGAAAAATGGGGACAATGTAAATGAATAAAAATCCTGATTAGACCCCATAAGGTTTTAAATGTAACCCCCAGTACTCTGTGTACTGAGCCTGGCTTCATGTGTCTCATATGGCTGTTAGAAGCAGCTTTCCAGCCAGCTGTGTGTCTCCAGGTGCTCCCTTTGGTTGCCATGGTGATGATAGATGCTTAACAACAGCAGGAGAAAGGAGGCTTGAGGCTGAGAACGTAATGCCCAAACAACGTCATATTTCTCATCCTCTGTAACTGCTGTCTTCATGACAAGGAGGTTGTGAGAACCACAAGACACAGCTGAACACGTTGATACAACTTCGGTGTTTGTGGAGCCAAAAATGCCTTCGCTACGACAAGTTAAAAACATGTCCAGTTTGTGTTTCCTCTGAAAATCCTCCTCTCAGGTTTACATTGGAGTCAATGGAGAAAGCTGGAGAAATCTGGGGGATGTCTGCGGCAGTTGGTGTCTGCCCAGGCCACTGTGTGTGTCCTATGGCTTTGATTTTTGACATGAAGAGTGACAGCGAGTTTTGCCATCACTGTACCAAATTTTATCTGTGTAGAGCGAAGTGAGTTGCCACAATCCTTTTGTAAAGACAAAGTTTTGAGGATCAATTTTCAGCCCCTCTCACTCTAGCTGTGAGGTCACCCACTCTAGCTGCCAACATTCCGTGCAATACACACTAATGTTAAAATATGAACCGGTCAGGAAATCTTTGGACTTTTTGAACTGTCAATGTGAGAAAAGTGTGAATGCCATGAAGATGGTGAATGAATGAGTGAATGTCTGAAGATGTGTGAATATTTTAAAGTTTGAATGAAGTTTCTAGGTGAAAGTATGAATGAATGAGAAGAGGTTGAAGTTGACTACGTCTGAAGCCCTTTTCCCATTGAATCCCATTATAACGAAGTTTTAAACAAATCTTAATATTTTGAAAAGTACAAATGGGATTAAAAATGTTGAAGATGTGGAAAAATGCTGACGAATTTGTGAATATTTTGGTTTTTGAATGAAGTTTCTACGTAGAAGTATAGAGGAGTTGAAGGCTTTTGAAGTTGTGTGAAGAAAATGTGAGAAAAGGGCCAATTTGAACATTCCGTAATGCATTTCCAATGGGAGAAATCGGTCGGAAAACCTGGAATATCTCGGAAAGTATGAATGTTAGGAAATTTTTGAATACAAGCCGGAATCTCCTGAATGAGATGAATCTTTTGAAGTTTGAATGGTTTGAATACGTTGAAGTATGTGGAAGTAGTTAAGGTTCAAAAAACGGTGGAAGTTGCTATAATAAGAAAAACTAGAAAATGCAATTTCTGAAGAAATTGCGAGTGGGATTGCTTCAGTTGAAATTGCTATCGCTAAGCTGCTATTGCGAATGGCTGAATTTTAAAAATTAGTGAAAGGTCAAAAGGTATGAAGTATCAGGAAGATTTGAATCAGTTTGAATAAACTCTGTTGAATGAATTGAATAATGCATGAATAATAATTTTGAAAATTCAATGTGTGAAAATTAAAATGATTAAAAGCCATGAAGCATGGGAAAGGCTTGAAGAATCAATAAGGTTTGAATCAGTTCAAATGAGTTGTAATTTGTTTGAAAGAACTGAATAATGCATTAAGAGTAAAACATGATTTAAAACTGGAAAATTAAAAGGTTACAAATCTGGAAGAAAAAGAGGTTTGAAGAATCAAAACGGTTTAAATCAGTTTGAAGGAGTTTAAATTAGTTGGAAGAGTTAAATAATGCATTTTCAATGAATGATTGAAAAATGGGGACAATGTAAATGAATAAAAATCCTGATTAGTCCCCATAATGTCCTCAATGAGCTGAATTTATTAAGCCCTGGATGGTTTCTGTAGCTCAAGGTTTGTGCAAAGAGATAAATGACAAATTTCGTCAAATAACTCTACTGAAGGGTTTTAAATGTCACCCCCAGTACTCTGTGTACTGAGCCTGGCTTTATGTGTCTCATATGGCAGTTAGAAGCAGCTTTCCAGCCAGCTGTGTGTCTCCAGGTGCTCTTATTGGTTGCCATGGTGACAATAGATGCTTAACAACAGCAGGAGAAAGGAGGCTTGTGGCTGAGAACGTAATGCCCAAACAACGTCATATTTCTCATCCTCTGTAATGGCTATCTTCATGATCAGGAGCTTGTGACAACCACAAGGCCCGGCTGAACACGTTGATACAACTTTGGTGTTTGTGGAGCCAAAAATGCCTTCGCTACGACAAGTTAAAAACATGTCCAGTTTGTGTTTCCTCTGAAAATCCTCCTCTCAGGTTTACATTGGAGTCAATGGAGAAAGCTGGAGAAATCTGGGGGATGTCTGCGGCAGTTGGTGTCTGCCCAGGCCACTGTGTGTGTCCTATGGCTTTGATTTTTTAGATGAAGAGTGACAGCGAGTTTTGCCATCACTGTACCAATTTTTATCTTTGTAGAGCGAAGTGAGTTGCCACAATCCTTTTGTAAAGACAAAGTTTTGAGGATCAATTTTCAGCCTGTCTCACTCTAGCTGTGAGGTCACCCACTCTAGCGGCCAACATTCCGTGCAATACACACTAATGTTAAAACCTGAACAGGTTAGAAAATCTTTGGACTTTTTGAACTGTCTCTGTGAGAAAAGTATGAATGCCATGAAGATGGTGAATGAATGAGTGAATGTCTGAAGATGTGTGAATATTTTAAAGTTTGAATGAAGTTTCTAGGTGAAAGTATGAATGAATGAGAAGAGGTTGAAGTTGACTACGTCTGAAAGCCTTTTCCCATTGAATCCCATTATAACGAAGTTTTAAACAGATCTTAATATTTTGAAAAGTACAAATGGGATTATAAAGGTTGAAGATGTGGAATGATGCTGACAAATTTGTGAATATTTTGGTTTTTGAATGAAGTTTCTACGTGGAAGTATAGAGGAGTTGAAGGCTTTTGAAGTTGTGTGAAGAAAATGTGAGAAAAGGGCCAATTTGAACATTCCGTAATGCATTTCCAATGGGAGAAATCGGTCGGAAAACCTGGAATATCTCGGAAAGTATGAATGTTTGGAAATTTTTGAATACAAGCCGGAATCTCCTGAATGAGATGAATCTTTTGAAGTTTGAATGGTTTGAATACGTTGAAGTATGTGGAAGTAGTTAAGGTTCAAAAAACGGTGGAAGTTGCTATAATAAGAAAAATAATAAAGATATGAATAACATATAGTGGGAATGCTTCGCAATCCCACTCAATAATAAAGATATGAATAACATATAGTGGGAATGCTTCGCAATCCCACTCAATAAAGATATGAATAACATATAGTGGGAATGCTTCGCAATCCCACTCAATAATAAAGATATGAATAACATATAGTGGGAATGCTTCGCAATCCCACTCGATAAAGATATGAATAACATATAGTGGGAATGCTTTGCAATCCCACTCAATTAAAAAGTATGGGGCCTAAAATTGAGCCTTGGGGCACACCACATTTAATGCTATGAATCTTTGAAGAGCATGTGTCCAAACTTGCAAGAAACTTTCGATCTGTGAGATAGGAGTTAAACCACTGAAAGGCAGTACCAGAGAGGCCTACAAGGTGCCATAGTCTATTTAAAAGAATTGTGTGATCTACTGTATCAAAAACAGTGCTTAGATCCAGTAGCACAAGGACTGTAAGCTTATGTGAGTCCAAGTTGCACCTAAGATCATAAACAATTTTCAGTAGTGCAGTCTCTGTACTGTGGTTTGTCCTAAATCCAGATTGAAATTTCTCCAGAATGGAACGGTTATTTAAAAAATCATTCAACTGAATAAAAACAAGTTTTTCTAAAATTTTGCTTAAAAATGGTAAGCTGGACACTGGTCTGTAGTTATTACTACAGACCAGGGGTCTCACTACTGCCGTTTTAAGGGCAGCAGGGAAAGAGCCTGTCTGAAGAGAACAATTCACTATATTTAAAAGCTCACCTTCAAAGAATCCATAAAATATTTTAAAAAGTGATGTGGGAATTCGGTCTAAAAGGCAGGTTGTTGGTTTTATTTGGGAAAAAACTCTACCAAGCATCTCAGCATCAACCAGGGCAAAACTGTCCAGTGTTTCCTCAGGTAAAAACAAGCTTTCCACTGTATTAGAAACAGTGTTTTGAATGGATAAAATAGAGGATCGTATAAAATCAATTTTACCCCTGAAGTGGTCTGCAAAACCTTCACAAAGTGTGTCTGAAGGAGTGATTTGATATCTGTTAAAAACCGGGTTGATTAAAAGATCAATTGTAGCAAAGAGGATTTTAGGGTTATTTTTATGATCCGTGATTATGTTCGTGAAATAGGTGGATCTTGTGTGTCTGAGAGCTTTATTGTACATTTTCAGTTGCTTGCAGTACATTCGATGATTAATTGTGATTTTATTTTTCCTCCAACTCTGCTCAGCTACCCTGCAATTTCTTTTTAGTTTTTTGATTTCCTCATTTCTCCACGGCGGTGTGCACTTAGGCAGTACCTTTTTTGTTCTCAGTGGAGCTACAAGGTCGAGTGTGGTTTCAAGTTTGTTGATAAAATGTTGAACAATAAAATCACAGGATGCAGGTAGAGTAGCTGAGGGATGCTTGCTCAAGATCGCGATAAAATTTGCAGCCACTTCTGATTTAAAGTAGCATTTCCTGACAGTTCCCACCGAGGTCTCCCACTGAACAAAACTGGTGATATTAAAAAACACACAATAATGGTCCGACACAGCCAGGTCAGCAACAGAGGACACACTGGCTGACAGGCCATAGCTGAGGACTAGATCCAAGGTGTGTCCTCTGTTGTGAGTTGGCTGTGTGACGTGTTGTATAAAATCCAAGCAACTAAGTAGATTTAAAAACTCTTTTGCCATTGAATCAGATGAATTGTCTATGTGTAAATTAAAATCACCACATATAATAATAAAATTGTAAGTGGCATGGATTATTGCTAAAAATTCAGAAAATTCACTGATAAAAGCAACATCATGTTTTGGTGGTCTGTAAACAGTTATACAAAAAATTGAGGGACTGTTAAAAACAACTGCATGATGTTCAAAGGTGGTGTACTGATCGAATTGTATTTCTTTTGTGCTTAGTGAGTTGTTGATTATTGATGCAGTACCACCACCTTTCCTGCCACTTCTAAGAGAGAACGTAAAGTCAAAATTAGGTGGGGAGGTCTCAGTGAGAACAATTGGCGCGTCTGTACCCAGCCACATTTCAGTTAAAAACAGACAATCAACCTTGTCTAAAATCAGGTCATGGACAATGAAAGATTTGTTTAAAAGAGAGCGAATGTTTAAAAGTGCTATGTTAATGTTGACAGGTGATTTACAGATTGTGTGGTAAGATTGTTGATGTTTGGGGAGAGGTCTAAGGTTAGTGAAGTTCACAGAGTGTACGTGATGGAGTCTGGTAGTCTCTTGCTGGGTGATTATGACAGGAATGGGTGAATGGTTAATGAAAAGAGAGGATCCAAGTCCAGTATTGTGTGTGACAGAGGTGGAACTAAAATCATAGGAACTGGGACCTGGGGGACATCAATCAGTGGCAGAAAGGTCAGTCAGTGTACGTTTGGGGTGATGGGAGGAAAGTGAGAGTTGAGCAAGTTGTGGACCGTATGCCAGGATGGCAGCCAGGATGGCGGCCAGCATGCAGGTGCCAGCTGTATTAAGATGAAGACCATCCGAGTCAAAAAGATGTCTCCTCTCCCAAAAAACATCGAAATTGTCAACAAAGCCGACATTGTGGGTTCTGCAGGCTGATGAGAGCCAGGTGTTCAGGCTTAGCAGCCTGGTGAAGTGCCCAATACCTCTGCCACAGGTGGGAGTGGGGCTGAAGATAAAGTTGCGCAGCTGGGGCCGTGAGAGTTTGTTAAAAAGCTGTGTGAAATCACGCTTTAAAAGCTTGGGCTGTTGTCTGGAGGTGTCATTGGTGCCCACATGTATGACGACCCTGCTTACCTGTGGATGTGAATTCAGGGTGCTTGGGATTTTCTCAGTGATGTCTGCAACAGTGGCGCCGGGAAAGGACGGGGTGAACGCTCCCCTCAGACGGACGTGCCGAATGATGGAGTCCCCGATGACTAGTGTCGTGGCCTGTTGCCTGAGGGGGGCGGCTGGCTCCGTGGACTTGTCCTCCCCATCAGGCGCCCGGGGATGAGGACGTCCAGTGTGCCACCTCCGCTACGACAGATAAAATAAAATAAAATAAAGTAAAATGAAATAAAAACCCATACACAGTAAAAGTTCAACTTAAAAGCCAACAAACTCTTAAAATGCAGTCTTAAAAGTTGTTTAAAACCGGTTAAAATTGGTTAAAAAGTTGGTCACAGGAGAGAGAAATGGGTGGGTGCCATACGACACAACAATGTTTGCAGGACTTCTACAACTAGGATAAAGTGACACAGTCCAGGTCAACAGTTTCTACAACAGTGCTACAACTGTGGGAGCGAATAATACACGTTTATGAGCAAAGTTATTGCAAAACAGGATACAGGACACAGCCAGAGTCCAGGTCATGGTGAACTTTCCACACAAGAATAATTGTTATCTCGAGTCCAAAGAGGAAAATTGGCAGAGCCGACCAGCAAAAATATGTGCATGTTTATAGAAGAGGTCACGTTGTTGGCTATCAGACAGCAATGTGTGGGCTGCATATAGGAATAAAGGTCCTTACACACCGTGGCCGACGCGAATATAGAACGCAAAATTATGAAATATTCGGAGGCGAATTTTGACGCGCCTGACTATACACATCAAGCCCGATGCGATTTTGCGACTTTCCAGGTGGAAAAAGACGCATTCCAGGAAAGACTTTTCCCGGGGAAAGTCCCACCTTCTTCGCCTCTGATTGGCTAGAAAAGCTGGAAACGTCATCACATGCTTAAGCCAAATGGTCAGCACTTATAGCCAATCAGAGGCAATAAGATAATCGCATGAAACTATGGTAATAACCGTTAGCATACGTTAGCACACATGAAAGTTATAACAAAGACATATAGCAAACTGTTAAAGCACACAAACCATCGTCATATGAGAAATCCGACGCTATGACTCTCTACAAGTTGTCCTTCAGGTCGTTATCTGTCTTTTATCAAAAAGCACTCTGTTCTCCGACACGTGAACAATCAGCCAGTCAGCTATGTTGGATATATTGGTGAATCTGATGTCGCAACAACACAAAATCTGATTGGTCAGAAGTGGACACGCAGTATGCGAAACTTTAGAAAAATCAACCATGATCTGAAAAAATAAATGCCGCAATATCGCAGGATGGGAAAATGTGGCTGATGTGAATGCTTGTATTGACAGGATATGGGTCTGAGAAAAAATATTGATGTCCGAAATAATTGCACGACAAAAACGGTCCCGGTGTGAAAAGACCTTAAGAGTAATGACGCTATTGGGGCAGTAAAAGAAAGCAACGAAGGAACAGTTCTTGGGATTTTTGGGGCTTTTACTGTCCGTCTTCAGTCTGTTCATTAAACAAGATTGTCATCAGTGGTGTTTGATGCTGTAACTAAAATAAAATCCTGCATTTTTGTTCATTTTTGCACCTCTGCATCTATGAATTCGACAATATAAGTGGCGAGCCAAGCCAAGTTTTTGCCTAAGGCCTGGGGCGGTGGCCTCCCAACACAGGTGAAATCCAGGTGACGGCACAAAAAGGTAGGAGAAGTTATAGGATCGCAGCAGGTCCCGTTTGACAAGTAACACTTATGTTACAGACACTTGGCTTACTTTGTTAAAGCGGTTTACATGTCCAGCAGAAAGCCTACAGGGTCAGCAAGATCCCAAAGCGTCCCCCATCATTTATGTTGATCTGTCTTTTTAGATCTTGTCCGGTCTACCTCTGTTTTAAGCAACTGTTATTCCGCCAGAGTCTCTGGTATTTACTTTGTTTTCTTGCTTGTGTCGGAAGTCGTGGCCAAAGGAGTATTGAGACTATTTTCCGAACTTTCTGGTTGGTTTCTGGTTGGCACGCTAACTTTGTTTGGGCTCTCTAACTTTGTTTGGGCTCTTGAACGACACGGGGGAGCAGCGTCTGCCTCACAACCGACCAGGTCGGGTTAGGTGGAGAACGGCTTAATTAACAGTCAGAAAGAGCGGACCGCTCAAAAATGTAAAAATGTTGACAATACAGATATAAAAGAACACAGAGATATTGTTATATTCCCAAATGTCATCAATAACTTAAAACTATTGACTGAAATTAAAAGATTTTTGTAAATACACCACAAAAAAAGATGATTCTTTGCTCTGATGATCTGATGCTAACTCTGATCTGATGCTAACTATCACTCTGATGCTAACTGTTGCTCTGATGTTAACTCTGATCTGATGCTAACTATGGCTCTAATGCTACCTATCGCTCTGATGCTAACTGTTGCTCCAATGCTAACTCTAGTCTGATGCTAACTATCATTCTGATGCTAACTATAGCTCTGATGCTAACTCTGATTTTATGCTAGCTGTTGCTTTGATGCTAACTGATGCTTTTATGCGAACTGGTGCTTTGATGCTATCTCTGATGTGATGCTTACTATCCTCTGATGCTAACTGTTTCTCTGATGCTAACTGTGCTCTGATGCTAACTCTGATCTGATGCTAATCATCTCTCTGATGCTAACTGTTACTCTGATGATAACTCTGATCTGATGCTAACTATCACTCTGATGCTCACTGTTTCTCTGGTGCGAACTGTTGCTCTGATGCTAACTCTAATCTGATGCTATCATTCTGATGCTAACAATCTCTCTGATGCTAACTGTGCACTGATGCTAACTCTGATCTGATGCTTAATCTGCTCTGATGCTAACTGTCACTCTGACGCTAACTATCGCTCTGATGCTAACTATCAGTCTGATGCTAACTATCACTCTGATTCTTACTATTGCTCTGATGCTAACTGTTGCTTTGATGCTAACTCTTTCTCTGATGCTAACTGTCACTCTGATGCTAACTCTGATCTGTTGCTAACAATCACTCTAATGCTAACTGTTGCTCTGATGCGAACTGTTGCTCTGATGCTAACTCTAATCTGATGCTAACTCTAATCTGATGCTAACTATCATTCTGATGCTAACAATCTCTCTGATGCTAACTGTGCTCTGATGCTAACTCTGATCTGATGCTAACTGTCACTCTGACGCTAACTATCGCTCTGATGCTAACTATCACTCTGATGCTAACTATCACTCTGATTCTTACTATTGCTCTGATGCTAACTGTTGCTCTGATGCTACTCATCCTCTGATGCTAACCATGGATCTCATGCTTATTGCAGGTAGCTGCTCCCTAGCATTAGCTGAGGTCACGGCTTTTAGACAGGAAGTGGCGGACATCATCACTCTCTCTAACTCCTCCCACTTCCCTCTTGGATATGGATTCCTATTGGCTAAAGGTTTGCCTCTGACCCCAGAGGAGCTTCAGATCAGCCAATCAGAGGAGGCGCTGCAGATCACCAATAGGCTGCTGAGTTACTCCAAAGCTGCCCTGAGATTGGCTGCCTTCTCCAGTGAGTCACTGTCAAACAGAGTATTTTTCCTCACTTGTCGCCTCTAATGCTCACAAACCGCAGGTTCTTTTTAATGTATTTGACTCTTTAGTAAAACCCTGTGATGCTGTCTGTGTTGAGCCTTCATCTTGTCTCTGTGAGGACTTTGTGGTGGTGGTAAGCTTACGTCCTGCTAACAGTCCATCTGATAGCATTCCTTCCTGTTTGTTCAAGGAGGTACAGTTCAGTCTTTTATTTTTGCTGTGTCCGAATTGCCCGCTCGCATACTACATGCTACTGCTACGTGCTACTGCTAGATCCTACTCCTACATACTAAACACGTTGGCCCAATTCAGACACACTAGACGAGCGGTGGGGAAAGACGACCCCTGCAGGCAGAGAGTAGGTACTGCGCCCGTTTTAGACTCTGAATGGTAATTGTGCAAGTGATGGATGCTGCTGTATTATATTCCTGCACTGCTTTAGAAATTCACAAAGTAGCTTTTCCATTACTTTTAGCCTTCATTCACTCACGTGGTGATCGTTTGTTCAATGAGATCTGCCTGATTAGTGCAGCTGTGCAGTTTAATGATGGAATAAGTGAGCTTTACCTCCATGATGTCGCCACATGTTTGCTCATACAATGATTACTTGGGCAAATATGACACCATGACATGACAAAGAGATACAACCGCACATTTTTTTAGGACAGTGTGTGAAGTTACATTAAAATTACATCTGTACTGCTGTGGTCCTGCCTCCTGCTGCTGCTGCTGCTCCGCCATGGTGCGCACTGCTGTGGCCAGCCGGCGTTCGCGACACATTTAAATAGGCAGAGCAGCTGGTGGCGCATAACATGCGCTTCTACAACTTTTAAGAGGACGAAGAAGAAGCCCGCTGTGCATTTTGGGTCAGTAGCACGCCCGTAGGATGCACCGCGACCATCCTACAATGTGAGCGTGTCTAGTATCTGAAGTAGTATCTGAAGTAGCATGCTACTCGCTCCGGTGGCCAATTCGGACATGCTACATACTACTTCGACTACTACTTGGCAATTTGGACGCAGCATTTGACTCTCATTAATCGGTGTCTCAGCTCTGGAAGTGTGCCTTCCTCCTTCAAACATGCCACAGTGCAGCCTCTCTTGAAGAAGAAAAACTTGGATCCCTTGGTTTTGTCCAATTTTAGGCCAATATCCAAACTCCCTTTTATTTCCAAGGTTTTAGAAAAGGTTGTCTCTCTCTTTTTTCAAGGGGCAAATGTTTCAGTCTGGTTTTAAGTCTCATCACAGCACTGAAACTGCTCTTTTAAAAGTTTTGAATGATCTTTTGTCAAACCTTGATTCTGGTAACTGTGCCTTTTTAATCCTCCTTGACCTGACAGCAGCGTTTGACACGGTGGATCACTCAATCCTCCTATCACGCCTTGAACATTGTGTAGGCATCATAGGCACCGCTTTGAGCTGGTTCAGATCATACCTCTCTGAGAGATCTTTCTCTGTGCACATGGGCCAGTTTTCTTCCACAGTTGTCCCTCTGATGTGTGGGGTCCCCCAAGGGTCAGTTCTGGGTCCCCTACTATTCTCCCTCTATATGCTACCCTTGGGGTCAATTTTTAGAAAGCATGGTGTTCCTTTTCACTGTTTTGCTGATGATGTGCAGGTGTATTTGCCTGTGAAGGTCCCAACCAAAGACTCTCTGCAGGTCATGCTTAACTGCATGAGTAATGTAAAGACATGGATGGATCTTAATTTTTTAACATTAAATGAAAACAAAACAGAGGTCATCTTGTTCAGTCACCAACTTTGTGGAACGCTTTCCCCCTGACAGTGCGTACTGCTAACAGCCTTTCCACTTTTAAAACACTTCTGAAGACGCACCTGTTCACTTTAGATTTTAGGGAAGTATAGTTACTTTTATTGGGTATTTTATTTTTTTTTGTTTATCTTTATTGTTGTCTTATGTTTTTATATGTTTTATGCTTTTATTGTTTTATAGTTTTTTATTGTTTACTGTCTCTGGCTATTTTACTGTAAAGCACTTTCGTAGGCCACTGGCTGTTTTTAAATGCTCTATATAAATAAAGCTGACATTGACATGGAGTGTGTTCATGGATATCAGCTGATATCCATGAACACACTCCATGATAAAGATCAAAATATTTGATAAAATAATAAAAAACACAAAAAAATTTATTTTCTGTTTTTTCAGCTGTGCAGATGTTTCTTCCTCCTCATCATCGCTCCTATCAGCCGTTCACTCCTCAGTGTGACGCTGACGGACACTGGCTGCACACACAGTGTTACCACAGCTCAGGTATCACACACACACACACACACATACACACACACACACACACACACACACACACACACACACACACACACACACACACACTTATGCACAAGTTAAAGCTGCAGAAGTGTCCTTTAAATTGAAGCTTTCTGTGTGTGTTCAGGTCAGTGTTGGTGTGTCGATGAAGAGGGAGAGTATGTCCAAAACACTCTGAGCAGCCGATCACTGCAGCTGCCGAAATGTGAGAAAACACACACACACATACACACACACACACACACACACACACACAGATTCAGCTCTGTCTTCACCTTTTTCTCTCCTGCAGGTCTGACTCGCTGTCAGAGAGCCCAGGCACACATGATGCTCTCTGGTTGGTTAAAAAGCTATGACATCACAGCAGCATCACCTTACAGCCCGCAGTGTGAGGAGGTAGGACGACACACACACACACACATATACACACGCACACACACACTAGGGGTGTGAATCTCAGCACTGAGGATGATTCGATACGCATCTCAATGCACTGCCAGCGATACGATACTTTAACGATACATGGAATTTTCTGGCGATACGATGCGATACGATTCACCCTCTTCACAATGCGATACGATACGATAATCATTTAGTTCAAATCAATGCGATCCGATACGATATGATGCAATTTGTTGCGTTATGATGCAATTCAACATGATGCAAATAAGCAAAGAAAAAAAAGAAATAAAAATAAAAGATGGAATTCAGTATGGTACTACAAAAATGATTTGGCTTTATTCCTTAAAGGCACTTTAAGGCAGTAAATTCAACAAAAGTGCTTTTTGTCTTTTTTCTATGCTCCTTTGGGTTCCATTTTGTACAGTTACACAGATTAGACAGACCTCCTGCAACTGTTAAGGAATCTGAATCAATAAAATCAAAAAAAAAAAAAAAAAGGATTCCAATCCTAACCCTACATCACACAAGTGCTCTATACTTGTTGGGTAATATTACAGTACACATTATTAAACAACTAATGCACTGCCTAACATGGTGCAAATAAACCATTCAGTGGCCATACTACTGTCTGCCAAACCAATGTGCTAGAGTTGACTTTCTAACTGGCCACTGAAAATCAGTGATTTGAGTGAGTTCTGCAATAATAAAAGAGTAAAACAATTACACAATAATTACTGCTGTAAAAAGTACAGTAAACAGCAACCACAAAACACTCTCAATGAGTAACCTAAAGTGACACTTTCAACAGTGCAATCAATGTTAAGGGAGGGAAGGTGGCGTTACACTTGATGTGGTGTACTCTTTTTAAGTGGGTCTGCATGTTTGTCGTGCTGCCGTTGTACGGCTTCTTAACGCGGCATTCTTTGCAAATGACGGACGTTTTGTCGAGCTTTCTGTCTTTCTTTGCAAATCCGTAGTGTTTCCAAACATATGATTTAAACGTAGCGGGTGCATTACATATAAACTCTTCCTCGCTGCTGCTCACTTGAACGTGGTCCATGCTGTTTTTATTAGTAGTGCATTGTATGTCCCTCACGGCTTCCGTCCGTATTCAATACAAAACGCGAAATAATGATGGTGCATTCAATGCGCCTGGGGAACAGCAGATTGGGTGAAGTTTAACATGAATAAAACGGCGCTTGCATCGGATTTTACCGATACCCACCAACGCATCTAGATGAATCTAGATTTATCCCGTCAATTGCATCGATACCCAGTGAATGAGCCGACGCAGTCGCATCGCGCACATGCGCATCGATTAATTTAGATTATTTTCCACACCCTTAACACACACACACACACACACACAGAGACTAAACTGAGGAATAAATAAAGTTGATAAAGCTGCATTAGAAAAAACATTTTCAACTCAACATCTTAATATACAGTGTTTGATTATCTTTTATTTTGAAAATCCGAGCTGTGACTGATTTCCTTGTTTGTGTTCCAGGACGGTCGTTTCTCTGTGCTGCAGACAGGGGGCACTGCAGGCTGGTGTGTCAACCCTCAGACTGGAGAAGTGATGCAGACGGCCGTGAAGGGCGCCGACGGACAGATGACATGTACACACACTTACTTACACACACACACACAATCACTCTGTTTCCGATATGTTCACTGACCCCCTCTGTAAACTCTCTGCGGTGCGTTCAGGTCCCAGCTGGTGTCGGCTCAAAGGCTCTCAGTGTCGCCGTGATGGCTCCTTCATTCCTCTGCAGTGTGATGTCACTTCCTGTTGGTGTGTCTCTGAAGATGGCCAGGAAGTGGGTGGGACTCGAACCCTTAGACAGACAGGAAGGACCTTGTCATGTGACCGTAAGAGCCTCGTACAGCGCCCTCTGGTGGAGAGCTGATGAACTGCCGAGACTCTGATACGTCTTCTCACTCGTTCTCTTCAGGTCCTCTCTGTCCTGCCGCCGTAACCCATGGTGCACTGGTCTGCCACCCTGCAGTTGATGGTCGTCAGACTTGTGACCTTGTCTGTCACCATGGTTACCAGATCTCACTTCCTGCCAGCATCTTCCAGTGTGAGACTGAAAGTGGGAAATGGTCCGGAGGAAACCACCCGCTGGAAGGAGCCTGTCAAAGTAAGAGGGCCGACTGATAAAGGAACATTACGCAGTTTTAATGTTGAACTGTGTCAGTGCTGAAACTCAAACACACTGGAGTCATGTGATCAATATATGAGACGGTTAATCTAAGTCTGAAAGGAGAAGTAAAGGATAAAAGAATCAAGTAATGGGGGTTAAACATGAAAACACGGTCAAATTAGAGCATTCATGTGTTCATCATCCCATCATCATCATCATCCCTCCTGCTGTAGTCAGACTTTGAAACTCATGAAAGTCGAAAAGTCTGACTTTATGATTTCTGTGGGTAAAATGAAAAACAACTCAGAACTGGCTAATTAGATTATCGATGATGAAGAAACAGTTGCCCCCAATTTCCACCTTCATCCTGAACGTCTACTAAAAGGTTGTATCCTCCGATCATAGCTGATCGTAACCATTCAAGTAAACTTGTCAATTTCCACCGGCTTCTTTCCGTTCCTCCGTGGATTGCCAAACTCCACAGCTGATCGCAAGAGTTCTATTTTTTTCCGGACACCAGAGCATGCCGGATAAATTCAGCACAGATTAACCTATACTGTCACAGATCTACAGCCGAGTCTGTACAGATTTTAGTCTTGAAGTCAGGACAAATTTCCCGAAAAGAGAGACAGATATCACATCAGACTGTAATCACAACCGCTGAAATAAACACCCTCTGAATACTGACCTCAAACAAGCCGAGTGGACCCTCTACTCTTTGAAAGTAAGGATGCAGCATCTATGATTTCCAGTTCTTTGTTGAAAGGACAACTGGACTTACTTGAGACATTTGCCAAGTAAATCCAGTTGTCCTTTTTCAAAAGAGTGTTAGATTTTGATCCATCAGACCTCAGGACAGTTTACAGACAAGTGATATTTAGCCCATGCGGTGATCCAACTACAGAGTCCTGATGCTCCTAACCCCCAATTTCCACTGCATCCTGAACGTCTACTAAAAGTTTGTATCCTCCGATCGTAGTTGATCGTAACCATTCAAGTTAACGTGTCAATTTCCACTGGCTTCTTTCCGTTCCTCTGAGGATCGCCGGACTCCACAGCTGATCACAAGAGTTCTATTTTTTCTGGACGCCGGAGCATGCCAGATAAATTCAGCACAGATTAACCCATGCTGGAAAGGAAGTCGGGCACAGACACAAAATAAAACATCCAGCTTCTTTTTGAAATAAAACACTCTGTGTTTCAGGCGGATCGTATTTCACACCATGCAAACGGGCAGAGACGAACAAGTGAAAGGTTTTTAGACGTCATTTCACCCCGATGACACCATGGATGAGGAGACGCTGATTCTACAAGTCTAGAAATAGATTTCCTCCTCTGGAAGGACACAATCAACTGCTTATATGTCTATGTATCTGTTTTTATAGAGACAACTCGTTATCGCGCGATTGAACGTGAATCCGTGGGTTCTTGAGATTTTTCATGATTACCGCTGTCTGTAATCTGCCACGAAATCCGCCTCACAAACTGATCTGGTGGGTATTAGTGGACGGGGAAAATTGCTGCCGTTCCGGATCGGAGCCGTTCAGGATGCGGTGAAAATTGGGGGTGAAAGTCACATGAACAAGATTTTTAAGGATATTATTATTGAATGACTCTCACAAGAAGGTCACACAGGAGTCTGACTGAACTGGATTTAATGAGTGATAAACATGAACAGACTGATCAGTTTGACATTTCAGTGAAATCGAAGAGTCGACATAAAAACATGAAAACATAAAACATCCTTTCAGCTGTTTGATGATCTGAAGTCAAAGTCAAATTTATTTATATACTTCACCTCAAACAAACACGATCAGTTGGACTGATATAAGTGATTCAGACACATTCACTCGTGTGTGTGTGTGTGTGTGTGTGTGTGTGTGTGTGTGTGTGTGTGTTTGTCTGCAGTCTCTCAGCCTCTTCAGTCTGTGTCATCCTCTCAGCTCTGGCTCTTGTCGTCGTCCTGCTCTCAGATCAGCCATTTACAGACTCTGCTGTCAAACACCATGAGGGGCAGAGGGACCTGCTCTGTACAGGTAAACTCACCCGAAACACACCTGTGTCTGACCCCGACCCTAACACTGACCCATCACTACACCAGCAGAGATCTGAGGAGGATCTCTGTCTCTACATGAAGGTCAGCTGACAACCAAACATCTACACTGAGACACTGACCTGAAAGAAGAGAGACCATCTACAGAGAAACTGAGACTCTGTTTACAGAGAAACTGAGACTCTGAGTATTTACAGAAAAACTGAGACTCTGAGTACTAATGGATAAACTGAGACTCTGTTTACAGAGAAACTGAGAATCTGACTGTTAACAGAGAAACAGAGACTCTGACTGTTTACAGAGAAACTGAGACTGAGTGTTTACAGAGAAACTTAGACTGAATGTTTACAGAAAAACTGAGACTCTGAGTATTAACGGAGAAACCGAGACTCTGTTTACAGAGAAACGGAGTCTCTGAGTGTTAACAGAGAAACTGAGACTCTGAGAGTTTACAGAGAAACTGGGACTCTGACTGTTTACAGAGAAAAAGCTGATATCTCAGCCTCTGTAGCAGATAAAAACAAATTCAAAAAGTATTTGAGAGCTTAAAAAGATAATTATCTTGCAAGCCACATGGCTTTCAAGATAACTATCTTTTTATTTTTTTTATTTATTTTTCACATTATTCAAATCACATTATTGAAAACCTTGAACAAACAAACTCAAATGAAATAAAGCGGCTTCATAAATAGAAGTAAAGACTCTGCTCTGGAGAATAGCAAACAATTTTCTTTCTGTAAAACAAGTGGCAGTCATGATAAAGTGTCCATTCAATACAAATGAAAATATAAAAAATAAAGTGTTGAAAGGGTATACTGCTGCCCTAGTAAAGTGCCAGTACAAAAGCAATAACTAAAAACTCAAAATAAGTAAGTAGTAAGTGTCTGGCAGTGTGTTCATGTCTGTACTCACCCAAAGTCATGCAACACTCAGAGAAATGGCTGATAGTGTGAGCCAAAGACCTCAATATGAAGAGGTTGTTCAAACCCTTTACAGACATCGACTGGAGGTCCACCAGATGTCTTCCTCGTCGTCCAAAAACATTCCTCTCATCCTAGTGTGGCCCAGACAGTTCAGAATAGAGGTCGTCAACATCATCATTTCTGTCAGTATCACAACCTTTGTTAAGGCTGGATGCTTCTCCTCCAAAGCTGCTCTCTGCCTCTGTGATTGTTTGATTTACTGATGAAGCACATAGCAAGATTCAAGCATGAATCCGGTTGCTTTATTAGCCTATCAGAGGCAGACAGGTATAACGATTTGAATTCAAAATAAATGTCCTAAAATAATAGAATTAAATTATGACATTTATACACTCGTTGAAGGGGCACCACCCACCTTTTCTGGTGGGAAAAAGACTAACAAAATTCAATTGAGTAATCAAAGGCTGAATCAGTCTTAAACAGATTTAAATCAATCTTACATCTGAGGCCAGAATTCTCATTTCAGGGACTTCACTTCTGGAAGGACCACTAAGAGACGACAACTTAAAATTAAATGGACAATATATTGACACATGCTAGGTGATAACATAAATTCAATAAATGGCAATCAAATAATGAGAAACTAAAAGAACATCTAGTGAATAAATAAAGGAATGGTTTGAACTGAAACTAAGACTGGAGGTTAATAATAGTGAGTGAATAAGGAAAAATCTAACCTACGTTAACTGGGTTACGAGGATAAATTTGGAAGAGGAATTGAAAGAAACTAAACTATAGTTAAAATTATAAGCTCTGAATGCTTGACAGCATCACCGGTTCTTCAAGGTGTGTTTGCCTACTTATTCGATGATGGTTCTCAGCGACAATCTTGGAGCGGATCACTGAAGGCCCAGGCAACAGAGGGTCTTTGCGGGGCGACTAGCAGCCGGCCGAATGGAGTCTTTGTCGTCACACCCAAATGCACGCGAAATGCACCCCGTGGGTCCCACAGCGCTCTCCTTCCGGAATCTTGTGTCAAACGCAGTGCGGCAGATGATGCAGGTCGGTCCTCCGGGTGTTCAGGATTAGCTTTACTGCAGATTAATTCGCACTAATAACTGGCCAGCCGATATTATTCTCAGGAGTCACTTTAGCGAACTAAACAAAAAAAAGACTTAGACTTAGGTACTCTATGTGCACAGCTGATTACTAATGTTTCAAAAGGAACTTGGGTATGGTTTCATCCAAGTTTCTGCAAAAGTCTGAAAAATTAGGGCAAATAAAAAAAACATGGGAAAAAGTTACAAGACGATGGATGGAGACAAAAACACACGAGACAAAAAGACGGTAAGAGCAAAGATGGTAAGAGGATAAATAGAGTGAGTAGCGTCAGCTCAGCGCTTTAAACCCATTTGATGTGGGGCGTGAACCAAAGGGGGGGGGGGGGCAAGCTCTGCACTCTTCGTTCACAGCGGGGGCTGATCAGGCTGGCAGCGAATTGATTTTAACTTGCAGGATTAATAAGCGAGTTAGGTCTAATTTACTCACTCACTATGATTTGTGCTGTTTATCAAATCACATATGATATAGTTTCACTTCATCGTTTCTTATGAGCAGTTGCATCAAACCATAACATTAAATGCAAGGTAAACTTTAATCACCCGTTTTCCTGGTAGTCTATAACCTGAGAATTAAGAAGCTCTTTGAAAGTTAGAGAGGGATGAAAACCAAGTTATCTTTCTAACAGAAACACCATCACGCATAAACACATATGTGATAACACTTAATTGGAATATAACCTTGTCAATCTGTACTTAGTAAATGATTAAAATATATATTCTGATGAGGTAGACAAGCATAGCGTATAAATGATCAAAACATTCTTAACTCATGTATAAAAGAGTTTTCAGTCACTACTTCTAATATTGCTTACCTATTTTGGGAAAACCATTCACTAAGCTACAAAGTATACAACAGGCAACATAATTAAATAAAATAATGACCAAAATCATATTGGGAAAACACCACTAGGGGGAGCTCTTGGTCCATAGAAAACCTGGAATAAATTTGTGAAGTTAGCAGTTTGGCTGAAACATGCTGAACAAATGGGACAAGGACTGTTTCACTGCTGATGTGGTGTACAGATGGAAAATCCTGGTGAAGTGTCTATTAAACCTGAAATAGAATCATTTGCAGTTATTTTCTTTATTCTGCACCTAAAGAGAGTCACAGGAAATACAGCCACTCTGAAGATTTATGGCTGTGGTCTGTTTCACAGATGAATGCTTTTGATGCACTCTTGAGTTGAGTTCTCATGATCTTCTAAGGTACCTTTAAAGTTAAGGTGTCAAATTTGAGAGTCCCCAGCCAAGAGCAGAGGAGTGAGTGTTTATCCAGTCCGGGGGTTCTGCTGGAGATTAGCAACTTTGTCTCTTTGAAATGCAAAAGATTGACTGTCTGTCTTTTGGGAGATCACCTCTTGGTTAGTTTCCCACAGACAGGAGGTTGTAAAAGACCATGGTTTGGTGTGGAAATTCACCCCCCATCTCCTTTCAGTGACCAGAGTCACTGCATTCCTTTGAGGGTGAATTAAAGATGAGAAAGCAGAAACCAGTCGTCTGCTACACAGGTTTGATGATTTGATTCACCACAACTCCAGAAATGTTACAAAATGAAGTATCCGCGTTCCCGACTTAAAGGGGAGAAATGTGTTCATACTGTTTAAATGGGTTAATCACCAACAGGAGACATATAGTGTTATTATTAATGTGTGTGTGTGTGTGTGTGTGTGTGTGTGTCCATCCGTCCGTCCGTGTGTGTTTGTGTCCGTATGTGTTGTGTGTCCGTGTGTGTGTCCGTCTGTGTGTGTGTGTTGTGTGTCCATGTGTATGTGTGTGTGTCGTGTGTCCACGTGTGTATGTGTAGCTCCCCTCAGGTCCCTCCTTGTCTCTGTGTGATCCTTCCCTCCTGAGTCTTCAGTGTGATGATAACGACACTCTGAAGGTTCTGATCCAGTTCACTGCTGACCTATCTGACCTCCCGACCTTTGACCTCCCAGACCTCCATGACATCAGTGAGTAGGAGCACTCGCTCTGTTGGACCATGTGACTGAAGGACACTGTTCGAACCTCCTTGGATCTTCTCTGTATCAGGTCTGGTTGTGAATGAGTCCAGACTCCTGGACCGGGTTCAGGGGGTCATGACGTACATCCGCTCCACGCTTACATCAGAGCCCAAACTGGTTTCCATGATGACAGCGACTTTCGGCTGTTCCCGAGGTTTCCGCCTGACCTCAGATGGCGACGGCTGCGGTGAGTCAGTTATTGTCATTCATCCTCAACGCAGGGACTCCAACTCCCATGATGCCTCAGTGACAGTCAGTGATCTTCTTCTCTGGTATCTGTTCCAGTTCTGTGTCCTGCTGGAACTTTCTCCGGAGAGGGGGCGTGTCCTCTGTGTCCTCAGGGAACCTATCAGGATGAAAAGGGGCGGGACTTCTGCAACAGGTGTCCCAGAGGAACTTCACCTACTGGAGCATCATCTGTCAATCAGTGTGAGTCTTTTCTGACTAAACCCTCCTTATAGTGCCCCCCAAAAGGACAAATGCTGCGTCCGAATTGCCCGCTCGGATACTACATGCTACTGCTACATACTACTGCTAGATCCTACTCCTACATACTAAACACGTTGGCCCAATTCGGACACACTATAGGCAGAGCAGCTGGTGGCGCTAGCATCACATGCGCTTCTACAACTTTTAAGAGGATGAAGAAGAAGCCCGCGGTGCATTTTGGGTCAGTAGCATGCCCGTAGGATGCACCGCAACCAACCTACAATGTGGGCGTGTCTAGTATCTGAAGTAGTATCTGAAGTAGCATGCTACTCGCTCCGGTGGCCAATTCGGACATGCTAGATACTACTTCGACTACTACTTGGCAATTCGGACGCAGCTAATGTCTAAGAAAACTTCCAAATCAGTCATGTGACCTCTGTGTGTGTGTATCAGGTGTTACAGAGTGTCAGAGGCGGGGTCTGCGCTGTTCAGGAGAGGGTGACTTCCTGCCAGCACAGCCTGACTTCCTGTCTGGCAGGTGGAGATGTGTCAACAGTAAAGGGGTGGGGCTTGATTGGACGAGTAGTGAAGAACCTCTGACTGATGACGAGTGCTCAGGTGACTCTTCCATGCTGCACTTTTTACTTTCTGCACAAATGTTTCTTTTTTTGATTTCTTAATTTCCTGTTTTTACTTTTATACTTCTATAATTTTTTATTCTGAATGTTTTTAAGTTACCTCGGCGCCATGGTTCCTTCAGTTACACAGACCAGATGTGTTGTTTGAGTGTATTATCCACAGGGGGCGATCTCAGTCCACTGTTTGAGTTTTATTTATTTCAGAATTAACGATAAAGCTACCTTGAACTGTGACCTTTGATTCTTAGCAGCCATTCAGAGAGCAGCTTTCGTTTTTATCACTCTAGATTTCACTGTGATAAAGGTGTGTGTGTGTGTGTGTGTCTCAGTTGTCAGTAGGTTTCAGCCTGTTCCTAAATCAGATGTGATTGTCAGAGCTGAAAACGCTGAAATCCTGCAAAGATTGACCTCTGACCTCACATCCTGCGTCAAAGGTAAAACACACAAACACACACACTCTCACGCTCACATACACATACACTCTCACGCTCACACACATACACAGTCGTGGCCAAAAGTTTTGAGAATGACACAAATATTGAATTTTCACAGGTTCTGCTACTTCACAGTTTTCAGGGAGTTTTGTCAGATAATTCTATGGTATACTGAAACACAATTTCAAGCATTTCATAAGGATCAAAAGCTTTTATTGAAAATTTCACAGAGTTAATGCAACAAGTCAATATTTGCAGTGTTGACCCTTCTTTTTCAAGACATCTGCAATTCTCCCTGGCATGCTGTAAATCAACTTCTGGACCAAATCCTTACTGATGGCAGTCCATTCTTGCGTAATCAATGCTTGGAGCTTGTCAGAATTTGTGGGTTTTTGTTTGTCCACTCGCCTCTTGAGGATTGACCACAAATTTTCAATGGGATTAAGATCTGGGGAGTTTCCGGGCCATGGACCCAAAATCTTTATGTTTTGTTCCCCCAGCCATTTAGTTATTACTTTCGCTTTATGGCAAGGGGCTCCATCATGCTGGAAAAAGCATTGTTCATCACCAAACTGGTCTTGGATGGTTGGGAGAAGCTGCTCTTGGAGGACGTTCTGGTACCATTCTTTATTCATGGCTGTGTTTTTTGGCATGATTGTGAGAGAGCCCACTCCCTTCACTGAGAAGCAACCCAACACATGGATGGTCTCAGGAAATTTGACTGTTGGCATCAGACAGGACTGATGGTAGCGCTCACCTCGTCTTCTCCGGGCTTTTTTCCAGATGTCCCAAACAATCGGAAAGGAGATTCATCTGAGAAAATCACTTTACCCCAGTCCTCAGCAGTCCAATCCCTGTACTTTTTGCAGAAAATCAGTCTGTCCTTGATATTTTTTCTGGAGAGAAGTGGCTTCTTTGCTGCCCTTCTTGACACCAGGCCTTCCTCCAAAAGTCTTCGCCTCACTGTGCGTGCAGATGCACTCACACCTGCCTGCTGCCATTCCTGAGCAAGCTCTGCACTGGTGGCGGCCCGATCCCGCAGCTGAAACAACTTCAGGAGACGGTCCTGGCACTTTGTGGACTTTCTTGGGTGTCCTGGAGCCTTTTTGGCAACACTTGAACCTCTCTCCTTGAAGCTCTTGATGATCCGATAGATGGTTGACTGAGGTGCAATCTTAGTAGCTGCTATAAACTTTCCTGTTAGGCCCTTTTTTGTGCAGTGCAATGATGACTGCACGTGTTTCCTTGCAGGTAACTATGGTTAACAGAAGGGGAACAATGATGTTAAGCGCCATCCTCCTTTTGAAGTGTTGAGTCTGTCACTTTAACGCAATCATGACAGACTGATCTCCAGCCTTGTCCTCATCAACACCCACATCTGTGTTAACAAGGATTCATGTCATTGAAATGATGTTAGCTGGACTTTTTGTGGCATGGCTAAAATGCAGTGTAAATGTGTCTTGGGGATAAAGTTCATTTTCAATCTAAAGAGGGACTTTGCGATCAATTGCAATTGAGCTGGTCACTCTTCCTAACATTCTGGAGTAAGTGCAAATTGGCATTAGAAAAATTGAAGCAGCAAATTTTGTCAAAATCAATATTTGTGTTATTCTCAAAACTTTTGGCCACGACTGTACACACACACACAGACCTAATGAGGTATTATCTGTCTTTATGAAATGATGAAGGTCCAAATTAAACTCCATAAAGGACAGTTTTGTGATTTACTTAGTGCTGATTTTCTGTATAGGGTTTGGTGGCTTTGTAAAATAGGTTGGATTGATACTGGATTTAAAAAAAAAATGATTACAATAAAAATCAAACATGAACTTTTTATTAATTATCTTCATAGAATTGGTCAAACTTCATCCTGATGTCTCTAGTGTTCAGGTTCTTACAGTCCAGATTCTGGTCCTTCAAAATTCTCGAGTCTCACTGAGTCGTTGCTTCTGCTGACTCTGTTTTCTTTGTTTCAATCTCAGCCTGCGCAGAAGAGCCTTCCTGCCACCATGTGGCACTGTTCAACGGACAGACTCATTGTGAACTGTACAGCACACACACACTAAACACACATTGCAACACCTCCCAACAGGTAAACACCTGCTGCTGCTCTGCCCACCTCCGCACCAGCTCCTCCTCTTTACACTGTCTCTTATTTTACCTGTTGTCTTTGCTGCTGCTCTTCCCACCTTTGCACCAGCTCCTCCTCTCTACGCTGTCTCTGATTTTCACTGTCCTCTTTTCAGCTGCTCTCCGCGCCTCCACACAGCTCCTCCTCCCTACACTGTCTCTGACTTTACCTGTCATCTTTGCTGCTGCTCTCCCTGCCTCCACACTAGCTCCTTCTCTCTATGTGTTTCTTATTTTACCTGTCATCTTTGCTGCTGCTCTGCCCACCTTTGCTCCTCCTCTCCAAGCTGTCTCTGATTCGCTGTCCTCTTTTCAGCTGCTCTCCCCACCTCCACACAAGCAACTTTTCTCTATGCTGTTTCTGATCTTACCTATTGTCTTTGCTGCTGATCTCCCTGCCTCCACACCAGCTCCTCCTCTCTACGCTGTCTCTGGTTTTACCTGTCATCTTTGCTGCTGCCTTCCCTACCTCCACACCAGCTCCTCCCTTCTATGCTGGTTTTAATTCTACCTGTCATCCTTGCTGCTTCTCTGCCCGCCTCCACACCAGCTCCTTCTCTCTATGCTGCTATTAAATTTACTGGTTGTTTTTGTTGCTGCTCTCCCCACCTCAACACCAGCTCCTCCTCCCTATGCTGTTTCTGACTTTACCTGTCATCTTTGCTGCTGCTCTCCCTGCCTCCACACAAGCTCCTTCTCTCTACTTGTTTCTTATTTTACCTGTCGTCTTTGCTGCTATGCCCACCTTTGCACCAGCTCCTCCTCTCTACGCTGTCTTTGATTTTCGCTGTCCTCTTTTCTGCTTCTCTCCCCGCCTCCACACCAGCTCCCCCCTTCAACTCTGTCTCTGATATTACCTGTCCCCTTTTCTGCTGCTCTCCCCACCTCCACACCAGCTCCTCCTCTCAATGCTGTCTCTAAATTTAACCTGTCGTCTTTGCTGCTGCTCTCCCCTCCTCCACACAAGCAACTTCTCTCTATGCTGTATCTGATCTTACCTATTGTCCTTTCTGCTGCTATCCCCGCCTCCACACCAGTTCCTCCTCTCTACGCTGTCTCTGATTTTACCTGTTGTATTTGCTGCTGCTTTCCCCAACACCACACCAGCTTCTTCTCTCTACGCAGTCTCTGATTTTCGCTGTTGTCTTTGCTGCTGCTCTCCCTGCTTTAGATTTTCATATGTGTTTATCAATCACAGGAAGGTCATCCCTTAAAATGACCACATTAAAAATGACTATTGGTAACACTGACTGTGACACCGCCCTTTTACTCATGCAGGTGGAGGAGTGTTGAGCTCTTTTTATCTGTCCTGACCAAAGACTGTATATAGATTGGACAGAGTCTGCCTCCTCGCTGGGTGAAGCCACTGCGAGAACAGCACCCTCTGTTGATGGGCTGCAGTATAGGTCATAAATCCCGCCTCCGCCAGCAAGGCTTATGGAGCTGTGGACAAACTTTAGAAATTTATTACACAGAATATAAATTATTCTCCCCCCTGCTTTTGGTGTTGACATGTAGTTACTGTAAGACTGGTTTGTGCTCAAGTCCTCTTTTTTCTGTGAAGCTTCGTTTTTAAAAGTTATTAGGGGTGGTCATGTTTGCTATGACTGACACCTGATACAGCCTATGGGCGTTCAGGGATTGCGTAGCTCTCCCGGGGGCATACGCTGTTTGAGCCGAGCGTCATCACAGTGACTCTCTGCGACTGCACGGCCGAATGCGCACAACGCTACTGCACAGCGCTGGTTTCAGGAAATGAAGAAAAATCCCGGAAATACCGAGAGCTTTTTGGCTTCAAATCCGTATACAGGCGGTAGGCGGAAGAAGGTTGTCCATAGTATATACAGTCTATGGTCCTGACTGAATCGTTGATGTTGATCACATGACCTTTTATTTCAGACCAGTGGATTTCTGGGTAATCCTCAGGCTGAGCTTTTCGATTCGCTGAGCTGCTCTGTGAGAGTAAGGGGCGGAGCTTCAGATCTCGTGGTCATCAGAAAGAAAGGTACTGTCAGCTAACCTCAGGTGACTGAAAATAAAATCATAATCCACTTATTCAGTTTTTGTTACAGGTGTGTTCAGGTGTGCTTAGGTGTGTGCGTACCTGTGTGTGTCTCAGGGGCTGAGTTTTCCCTGCAGAAGCAGCAGCAGCAGAGTTTTGAGAGGATGAGGATGAAGAAGGTGGTGTCAGGTGTGTTCAGGACTCAGGTGTTCTCCTCAGCGCAGACCTCTCTGTCTGATGCTCATCGTTTCTGTCAGGACGGCTGTCGCCGCGACACCTGCTGTGACGGGTTCATCCTCAACCAGAACGTCCTGAACGGCGGTACGTTACCATGGAGACAAACCACACCTTAGTGAGCAGCTGCATGAATGAATGAAAGAGGATGTAGGTGAACGGATGAATGAATGAAACCTCTCTGTCCCACCCTCTTAGGTTCCCTGCTCTGTGGTTGGCTGAGCGCTCCGTCAGTCTTGATGTGCGGGGATGAGGACTGGGATGTTACAGGACAGGGACAAGCCAATCGTATCTGCGGGGCGGGGCTTACATACAACGAGCAGCAGAAGAGCTTCGTGTTCGACTTTGGGGGTCAAAACTTCATTATCAGTAAGATAGAGAGTTCGACTTACAAAGTTCTGAGTTTTAGCACAGGTCAAGTTCTGATAGGCTGTATTGGGACAATGGAAAAAGTGTCTAGAAAGTGAATTTCGTTCCACTACGCTGGTGCTACTTGTTCAATGCATTTTTGCATAGACAATACCCTTCCGGACTTTGGGTTAACTATCTACTCAGACTATCTGTCCGACTTTTGTCACCAGCCAGAAATGTACATGTTTGTGAGTAACACAAAAAGCAATTATATGGTGCTGCTGTATTTGCTTGTAGAAACTGCTATGTTGATTCTGGCAAGACAAAATCTTTCTCAAATGTCATAAATACATCTACCTAACATCTGAAACAGTTATTGGTGCCTTAGTTAACGCATAAGTGAATTCAGATGATGAAATGTAGCAAATTTCTTGAAGAAAACGTCTCAACTAAAGTGATTTGCACCCAGCACAATGAAATATATAAAGTAAATTTAGCTAAAAGCTTCATACTTAAAAATGACACAACCTACTGTGTAATAAAAGCAATAAAATATGAACAGCACACCATGGCCATAAATGGCTGAAAATCAATCAAATTGCTACCACGCCCCCCAAAATTGGACTAATGGAAAAAATGTAACAAGACAAAAATAAATGCACAAAAGGTCTGAATTAATTCACAATATGGTATAAAACATTTATTCAAGTATCACAGTGTCAAAACATTTGACATTTATCAATCCCTCCAGAGTATGAAAATAAAGATCAAAACACAAACGCAGACAAATGTAGAACAAACATAAAAATAATAAAAATCTCAAATCTCGGTGTAGCAATCCTTTAAACAAAAAAAAATTGTACATGGTGACATGGTCACTATTTGTCATTTTTATGTATGAAACATAAGCTTTTAGCTAAATTTACTGTATATATTTCATTGTGCTGGGTGCAAATCACTTGAGACGTTTTCTTCAAGAAATTTGTTACATTTCATGATCTGAATTCACTTATGCGTATACTAAGGCACCAATAACTGTTTCAGATGTTAGGTAGATGTATTTATGACATTTGAGAAAGATTTTGTCTTGCCAGAATCAACATAGCAGTTTCTACAAGACAAAAACAGCAGCACCATATAATTGTTTTTTGTGTTACTCACATATATGTACATTTCTGGCTGGTGACAAAAGTCGGACAGATAGTCTGAGTAGATCTTTAACCCAAAGTCCAGAATGGTATTGTCTATGCAAAAATGCATTGAACAAGTAGCACCAGCGTAGTGGAACGAAATTCACTTTCTGGGCACTTTTTTCCTTTGTCTCAATACAGCCTATGACCTCGAGCGAAGATGCCGTGGACGTGGATGCATCGGCAATGCTGGCTGAAGGGTTTGACTGACCCGCGGCTGCATCACGTTCTTGTTTCTTTTCGGCCAAACTCAAACGCTTATAGCAAATTAATCGCTGGTAGCATGTCATGTGAAACCCAGCGTCATCAGGAACATTGTCAAAGTCGATATCAATGCAATCTTTATAAGTTTCTGTAAGGTCCTTTGTCTCACCCTGTAGAGAAAGCCACTTTCTAATACTAGTTCTGTAAGTTTCCCAACGTGTCTTTGTAAAGTCGAGAACGTCTTCACTCTGGACAGATGATAGATGCATACAGCATCGTTTCGTTCCTTTTTTATGCACTTTTGAAGGCTGTTTTCTTTTTTTCCTTTTCTTTTCTTCCTCTTCATTTGTCTCACTGCTAGATGCGCTCGTCGCCATGTTTGTGTTGTTCTGATACTATGGCAACATGACTCGGCTCCTATTGGTCCACGTGACATAAATCGCTTCACCCCTTTGCATATTCGATTGCACGTGTGCAAGTATCACTATGCCACAGAAAGGAAATAGTTTGACACCGAAACACTGATTACTAAAAATCGGCTGGATGACATGAGTAGATTTTTTTTAGTACTTACTAACAATAGAGCTATTTTATGAATCACAGTTTATGTTGCACCACTGAAGTGGAACGAACCAACACGATCTCATTTAGCCAGTACAGTCTATGACTGGTTCTTGTTTCAGTGGACTCCGCTCTGCCGGCTGAGAGTAAGAACAAGAAGGACTACCAGGCTGCCATCATCAAGTTCCAGGCCGTCTACCTAAACACAGGTATGCTGATATATGTGTGTATGTGCAACTTTACCTTTAATGTAACAGAGACTCAAAGAGACAGAACCCAATATTTAGAAACTGGACAAAAAGGAACTTTTTAGGAATCCAGCAGTCAGTTAGAAACAGTCCTGACCCTCACCCTGACCCTGACCCTGACCCTAACCCTCACCCTGACCCGGACCCTCACCCTCACCATGACCCTCACCCTCACCCTAACCATGACCCTCACCCTGACCCAAACTCTCACCCTGACCCTGACCCTAACCTTAACCCTAAGCCTCACCCTGACCCCAACCCTCACCCTAACCATGACCCTCACCCTGACCCAAACTCTCACCCTGACCCTAACCTTAATCCTAAGCCTCACCCTGACCCCAACCCTAACCATGACCCTCACCCTGACCCAAACTCTCACCCTGACCCTGACCCTAACCTTAACCCTCACCCTCACCCTCACCCTAGCCCTGACCCTTACCCTCACCCTCACCCTAACCTTAACCTTAAAGTTCCCAGGAAGATCTGACAGCACCGACTCTCTCCACAGTCACACAGCATAGGAAGAGGCAGCGGGAGGGAGGACCCAAATACAAAAGAACAGCTCAGGGATTCAGAGGTACAACAACAACAACAACAACTGTTGTTGAACACAGGAACCAAAAGACAGACAAACAGGAGAGGAGGAACTTACAGAGATACCAGGAACCAGCTGAAGAGAAGGGACCCAAATGCAGACAACACTAGAGTGTTTCACAAAGAGACGACAGGAGTCTTCTTAAAGGTCACTCAACTAAAACTGAACAGAAGAAGTAAGAACCAAAATGCAGACAAACAAGAATAGATTGGAAATTAAAAGGTAAAAAGAAAACGTCATTAGATATGTTTGAGAGTCCCAAAGATGATAAAGATGCAGCTGGATTAAGAACCCAAATACAGATTCACAATCAGGAGGAAATTATTCGGGGGGGTTCTTTTTTTTTTTCTTTTTTTTGTTTACTGTTGTTTGTTTGTTTGTTTGTTCAGATACCTTTTCAGCAGCTGGTGGCTCTAGTTCCTCTTCCTGTGCAGCAGCAGCAGAACTCCGACCTCCTCTGGATGGTTCGTATCAGAAACATGAAACTCCTGATTCAGATCTTTGACTGACAAAATGAAAACCGAAAAACAGAAAAAATGAGTCTGTATTTTTTTTTAATCTAAGGTCTTTGTAAAGATGTAAATCTGTGTTCTCAGCTTCGGTTCAGCAGAAGTTTAAGTCTCTGTCAGAAGATGATGTTCTCGTGGATCCTCAAAGGAAACTCTCAGTGCTCTCCTTCCTGCTCAACAAGAACAACTACAACTCCCAGCAGGCTTTGCTCTGGTGCCTCACACGTACGTCACAAACCCTGAGAGACAGTCAGCAGTGGTAGTTTATGAATCAAACAGACTGAATTCAAGTGTGTGTGTGTGTGTGTTTTATTGTGTGTGTGTGTGTGTGTGTGTGTTCCAGGTTGTGACTCAGAGCCGCTCTGCGCCGTCGCTGACCTCAGAGACTCGGACGCTCCTGGATTCGTCAGTTGCTCTCTTCTCCCCGACAGCAGAGTCTGTGGAGCGTACGACAAACCGCTGAGACGCCCCTGTCGCCCCCTGCTGGACAGAAGTCCCAGTCATACCTACAGAAAGAAGGGTAAGAACATCACTGCTGGAGCTGCAGGTGGAGGGGTAGGTGGAGCAGGTGGAGCTGCAGTTGGAGGACTGTTGTGAGCGACTGTGTTTGTATTTTCAGTGGATCTGTCCGGAGCTGTGAAGAGCTTCTACCAGAGAGTTTCCTTCCAGAAGATGGTTTCTTATTCTGTACGCAGCCGAGTCAGCATGTCTGGAGACACACCGCTGTCTGATGGGTAACACACACACGCACGCACGCACACAGATGGTTTTTGGTGGACTCCTTTAGACCTTCTTGTCTGGAGACCTTTCCTCAGACAGTTTGTAAAGACCAGGTTAAACTGATGGAGACTTTTGGACATTAAACTCCAATGAGTGTGTGTGTGTGTGTGTGTGTGTGTGTGTGTGTGTGTGTGTGTGTGTGTGTGTGTGTGTGTGTTCAGGTTCAGGGAATGTGAGCGCCGATGTGATGAAGATCCTTGTTGTCGTGGGATCGGTTTTGTCCGAGACACCAAATCAGCAGGTAACCCTCATCCTCCTGTTTGTTTGAAATCATTAAATCATTTTATTTTAATTTATTTGTTTAATTCCAGTTTATTTGAGTGAATCTTATTTGAAGAGCATGCTTCAAAGGGCTTTATTTTAGCACTTTATTTTCTGTAACACACACACACACACACACACACACACACACAAACACCACACACACACACACACACACACCACCACCACCACACGCACACACACAAACACAAATGAGATAGAATTTTGAACAGATAGTTTTGAACAGATATTTGTATTTCTCAATTGCAGAAATCCTTCAATAGAAAAACACAATCCTGAGGGCCATTTTGAGAAGGCCCCAGATCTGAGGTTTTCTGTGTTAAGGTTCATCTCTGTTCTCACCCAAAGTCATGCAACACTCACAGTAAAACGCTGATAGTGTGAGCCAAAGCACTCCATATGATATGAGGTTGTTCACACTGCTGGATGTTTCTTCTCTGAAGCTGCTCTCCGCCTCAGTCATTGTTTACTTTACTCATGAAGCTCATCAAGCACTTAGCAAGATCCGAGCATGAACCCGAGCGCTTTATTCGCCTATCAGAGGCAGACGGGTACGGTGATTTGATTCACCACGACTCCAGAAATGATTAAAAAACTACAGAATGTTACAAAATGACGTATCCGCGCTTCCGGCAGAGTAGAAATGCGCAGCCCGCACTCTCTGATATGCTGACATGCGTACACAGAGCAGAGCTGTCCCCCCCGCGACCCTCTCCCCGCCTCGTCTCATACAGTCTGTCAGCCTCTGTGCAGCACCTTCAGAGCAAGCAGGGGCGCCTACAGCAGCGGGGGGGGGGGGGGGGGGTCATGACACAAATGCCGCCCCGGGCGGCTGCCCTGTTCGCCCGTGCCTAGAACCGCTACTGAGTCAGTGAGATGTGCGCCATGATCTGAACTTTGACCTTCATTTCCCACATAAACGTTCTGTATCCTGGAGTATTTTAGATTCTTAGACATCAGTGAGTATTCCAGGGATCTCAAACTAATCCCAGAGGATTTGGACTCGGTTCAGGAGTCCCGGTCCGGCTGCTCTCCCTCTTGTTTAGTCCTTGCTCCGTGGTTTCAGTCTTTCCTGAAGTCCCTCAGTTTTTAATCTGTTTGACACAAAGTGAAGATCATTTTGGATTTGAACAACCTCAGAGATTTTTACACTGAGACGTTAAATTGTTTTACGTCTTTTAAAATTGTACACTTATCATGAACCTTCACTGCTGACATATGGAAGCGATTTTGACTCATATCTCAAATTCAAAAGCATTAGCAGAAATGCGTTTTCATTTCAGTCATGGCTGCAATATTTGACTCAAAAATAAAAATAAAAAGCAATATTCCAAAATGCATTTTCATTTTCTTCTTCAAGACTGCCCATTCTGTGACAAAATTGAAAAGAAAAAACAAACTCAGAAATGCTTTTTCGTTTTCGTGCTCGCCCCGCAAAAAGTGTCTCATAATTCAATCTGATTCGCAATCTCAAGTGGCGCCAGGAAGTGACGTCACAGACCCGACTTGTTCTGGCCCCTTCTGGCCGATAGGGGGCAGTGAATCCGTGTATCATTGAATGAATTCAAACTGCGGATCGCGGCTATCTGTTTCAGCGGACTAATGGACTTTATACTCCTCATTGTTCTCATCACTGATCGATGGATTTGGGATATTTTGCAAGTAAAGGGTCATAAACACAGTGAGAAACAGACAAAATGGTCATAGAGATGCTTTAAAAATACATGGCACGGAGGCAGAATCACTGCAGTCTCTGTCCGTGTTAACCTGTGACTGTATGCAGATGTCAGCGGTGTGTCAGGTGTGCTGGTCCTTTTACTCACGCACTTACAGCATGGAGACGTGGACTCTCCACATTTTATCTTCAGTGGACTAACCTGTGACAACCTGTACTCTAATACAGGGGTGAAAGTTGGATGAGGTTCTTACTGTACCTGTAGGCTTCGTACAAGAGGAGCACACCCAAGTTTGATTGATTTATTGATTGATTGTTCAAATGATCCTTAGTCGGCACCTTGTCAAATTTTTATTTATATAGCGCCAATTCATAACAGTCGTCATCTCAAGATGCTTTTCAAAAACAAGAGCAGGTCTAGACCACGCTCATAGTTTGATGATCAAGAACCAACCTAAGATGGGTTTTGGCCCATCTCAACTAACATGAGTAGCAGTGGCAAGGAAAAACTTCCTTTTAACAGGCAGAAACCTTGGGCAGGACCAGCCTCATGTTAGACAGCCACCATGCCGCTGCTGGGTTGGGGAGGAATGTAGAGAGCAACAGCTCATGTAATGGTGAAACAAAATGAGTTCAGTTTACAGGGTTAGGATATGAGTGATTATGGACAATGTTAAATTAATTAAATGTGATTACAGTCAGCAGGCCTACTCGTAGACAGCTCTAGTTTATGTTATTAATGTCAGTAATGTCAGTGAGGCTGATGTTCATGTTCAGGTCTGCAGCAGCCATCAGTCCGGAGCAACCAGGGGGCAGGGGGTGTCTGCAGCAATGGTCCAGAGGAGCCAAAGAGATGGAGGAGCTCAGGGCCCAGGGTGGACAATCAGGGATGATGCAGCTGGGGTCAGGCAGTTCCACAGTAGACCGTCTGCGGCATTAGTCCAGTGGAAGCTAAGAGACTCAGAGACACTCAGAGAGACAGAAAACTGGTTAGTGACTTATATGGGACATAAAGATCTAAAGAAGAGATAGAGACAGACTCTAGCTCAGAGTGCCAGATAGCCCAGGCAGTCTAGACCTATAGCAGCATAACTAAGAGCTGGCTCAAATCAGCCCAGACTACAAGCTTTATCAAAGAGGAACGTTTTAAGTCTACTCTTGAAAGTTGAGAGGGTGTCTGCCCCCCGAACCTCGAGCGGTAAATGATTCCAGAGGAGAGGTGCCTGGTAGCTGAAAGCTGTTCCTCCAGTACTACTTTTAGAGACATTTGGTACAATGAGCAGAACAAGAACAATAAAGAAAGTTGCACACTCTTATCTCCTATGCTGTTTTATTACCTTACCATTTCAGATACTGTACCCCTGAAATAAACTTTGCAACAACATACACAAAATTCAACATCGAGGCATGCTGCTGCAGTGTTCGAGCTGTGAGCTGCACAGAAGCAAGCTAACAGCATACAGTACAGGTGCTCCTCAACAAATAAGAATAAATATATTCTCATTTATTGAGATGGGATACTTGAATACACTGTGCAACAGAAGCCTGCAGATGACTTTGAAATTAGAATATTTTTAGTCCACTGAAGATAAAATGTGGCGAGACCATTCAATTTGACATTTCAAATTGAATTTTGTTACTTGTTTGCTGGTGAATGTTTTGAAAATTAAATGTTAAATGTGATTTGCTTTTGCTTTTTAATTCAGTCACAAAATGAGCAGTCTTGAAAAAGAAAATGAAATTGCATTTTGGAATATTGCTTTTTATTTTTATTTTTGAGTCAAATAGTGCAGCCATGACTTTGAAATGAAAAAGCATTTCTGCTAATGCTTTTGAAATTGAGATATGAGTCACAATTGCTTCCATACTGACAGGCCGAACTCTAACTCTTTATTCATATGAACGGTGAGTCTTTATCAAACATCGGTCTAAACAATCCTGTACCAGCCAGCAGGTTTTGGATTAATTGGAGTCAGCTTGTTGTGGGTTCAAGGACGACATTTGTGTCAGCTGTTATCTTTTTGGCTTCACAGAATTCATAAACCAACAATAAAAGCTGTCGCAGCACTGGATCCACATTATTAGGATGATATTAAAGTCAGCAGTAAATGGGCATGTTTTGTGTGTTTTCACTGTGTGTGTGTTTTCACTGTGTGTGTGTTTTCACTGTGTGTGTTTTCACTCTGAGCTCTATTTTCATGCCTCACCGGCGGCGTGGCATTGGTGCGGCATAAGTCAGGTCTGCCGTGCCAACGAGGCATGCCCAAGCACATTTTGGTATTTTCGTGAGCAGCGCAGCACGGCGTAAGTATCCCCCCTCCCTAACTCAGCTCCTCCCAGCGGTGTAAGTCGTAGAGAGGGAGGAGAGAAGGTGTGGAGTGAGTTTAACACAGCCGAGACCTGTTTTCGCCAATCAGAGCAGCTCCTCTTCTCACCTTTAAATCCGACACCAGCGAGGTGTATTACAATTTTCGTGAAGTAGTTCAAGAGATCAAGAGATGTCTGAAGACAGCAATGCCACACGATGGCACCAGAAGGCAGCCCCTCAACAAGTGTAGCTGTAAGCGCTGCAGAGGGCGTCCTCCACACTGTCTCATATAAGCACAGATGGATTTGGTGTGTGTAAGGTTGGACCCACTGGTAAGACAAACACCCTTTTCCAGAAATAAAGTTGCATATATTCAAACCTCACGTGACAAAGGTGGGTTGAGCGCACAGATCACAACATAAACTCCAATAATGGCATTAAAATCTGAACCACATGTGCGTAAATGACGCATCGCACTCCGTGGCCTGGCTCTTTCTTTCATAGATGTTGGCATATAAAATTAATTTTGCTCATGCAAATGAAAATTATAATATTCGTATGTAAACCTAACTCCGGATTAAATATTCACAGAATTTTAAGGATGTGAGGACATTAGATAAACGGGCTATTTTGAATGAAAGTTTCTTTTACTTTTTTGTTCAAATTTTTTAAGTTAATAACTCATCTGATCACTAAAATAAATCCTCTGACCAGCCTTGCCGCCACAGCATCAGGACGGGGAGAGAACACACAGACATGTCCAGGTCAAGCTGCGTGAGAAAAAAGGGGGAAGAGAGAAAGGGGGACGACTTAAATATCTTGTAAACTTCACGTGTGTCTATTTACTAGATATTTAATTTAATTTAATGCGGTTTCAGCTGTGTTAATTCGGTCAGGTTGTGTGTCACATGCAAAACGTGCTCATCAGATCAGATATAGATCAGAATATATCGATATAGATCAGAATATATCTATAGATCTAAATGTATCTCGGTGCGCCTCAGTCCATGAAAATACCAAATTGGCTATGCACCGGGCTCCGCCAGACAACGATACCAATGTGAGGGGTGTGCCACCCTCCACCACACCGCCGGCGGACATGAAAACAGAGCCCTCAGTGTGTTTTCACGGTGTGTTTTCACTGTGTGTGTTTCACTCTGTGTATGTTTTCACTGTGTTTGTGTTTTCACGGTGTGTGTTTTCACGGTGTGTGTTTTCACTCTGTGTATGTTTTCGCTTTGTGTGTGTGTTTTCACTCTGTGTGTATTTTCACTGTGTGTGTGTTTCAGGAGGTTCAGACCTGGTCTGTCTGTCTCTGATCAGTCTCGGGGTTCAGACCTGTGCTGAAGACGACTCGACCACCTGGAGGAGTCAGGACTGTAAACCGTCTGTGATAAAGACCACACCGGACCCGTTTGGATGGTACCAGAAACCAGGTACTACCAAAAACACCACATCTTCATGAAGACAATAATAACTCTAAATCTGATTAAACATGTGATTTTTAGTTCTAAAACCTTTTTTTTAAGTTGCTTTAAAATCATTGCATCTTTTTAAAAATATCTCATATTAAAATTTTACTTTTTTTAAATCTCAGAACTTTTTTACAGATTTATTTTAAAGTTTTTAAAAATTCACCACGAAGAGAGTCAAACATGTTAACATGGGTCTCTATGGGGACTGACTTACTTTAGAAGGCAGCCTGTAGTGGACACTCATGGAACTGCAGGTTTGGATCAGTGTGTGACAGTGTGTGTTTGTGATGTTATGTTTGTGATGTTGTGTATTTGTGTGTTTGTCTGCTCAGTGAATCAGTGGAGCTCGTCTCCGGCGCTCTGTCCTCCGTTTAATCTCCTGTCCACAAAAAGCAACGGTGAGTCCAAAAACTGTAATACTATCACAGTATTACTGCTAATACTGCAGTTCTACAGAACATTATCAGGTACTACTGCAGTTCTACAGAACATTGTAAGGTACTAATGCTGCAGTTCTACAGAACACTATCAGGTACTAATATTGCAGTTCTACAGAACACTGTCAGGTACTAATACTGCAGTTCTACAGACCACTATCAGGTACTAATACTGCAGTTCTACATAACACTGTCAGGTACTAATACTGCAGTTCTACAGAACACTATCAGGTACTTATACTGCAGTTCTACAGAACACTCTCAGATACTAATACTGCAGTTCTACAGAACACTATCAGGTACTTATACTGCAGTTCTACAGAACACTCTCAGATACTAATACTGCAGTTCTACAGAACACAGTCGGGTACTAATACTGCAGTATTGATGTCCTCAGTGTCTCTGGACCAGTGGACACTCCTCTCTCTGTCTTCGGTTCTGGTCGATCCGTCTCTCTCTCAGTATGATGTCATCCATGTCAGCCGGGACATCGCAAGCGACCCCGAGAAAACAAGAGACTGGTGTCTCCATGGTAACCACCACGAATAAACTAGCACAACAAAACATTGTTTACTTTTTAGGACTCACCCCCTCACTTCCTCTTCACTTCCTGTTTACTTCCCGTGTCAGCCTGTCAGGAGGCGGAGTCTTGTGCTGCCGTGTCACTGAATGAGGTGGAGTCAGCAACTCGCTGCGTCCTCTATCCTGACACAACAGCCTGTGGATTAAGCTCCTCCCCCACCTCAAACAGCCCCTCCTATTCCTGCAGGCTGGTTCTCAGAGAGCCCGCCCCTCAGGTCTACCTGAGGACAGGTGAGTTACCATGGAGCAGGAACTATCAGCCGTCTGGTCTAAACTCGTCATCTCCACTGCACGGTCTTGTTTTCTTTTCAGAGCTGTTGCCAATGGTTACATCTGTCTCCATCCCCGGTCATGGCGTCCTTCAGGGTGTTGCCATGGAAACCTCGATTGGCTCCGAAAAAAAGACCATTGTTCAGTTCCTGGGAATCCCTTATGCCCGTCCACCAATCGGATCGCTCCGCTTTGAAGCAGCACAGCCAGCTGATTGGAGCAGGACCTGGGACGCCACCGCACCTCGGTACATACCTGTCCTAACACCGTCCATCTGTCCACCTACCTGTCCTAAAACCATCCATCTGTCGGCCTACCTGTCCTAACACTGTACCTGTCCCAACACCATCCATCTGTCCACCTACCTGCCGCAACACCGTCCATTTGTCCACATACCTGTCTCAACACCATCCATCTGTCCACCTACCTGTCCCAACACTGTCCATCTGTCCACCTACATGTCCCAACACCGTCCATCTGTCCACAAAGCTGTCCTAGCACCAGTGGCGGTTCTACACTACATTACTCCCCGGGCGAGACCCCCCCCCCCCCCCGAGCGTTTTGAGAAGCTCCTCTCTGCTTGAGCCACCGTGACTGGCAGAGTGAGAGCAATCCTGAGAGCAGTCCAAAAGTTGGGATAGATCTCTGATAGATCCTTATCATCCATGAAAGTGATCAGCTCAAGGAGGCTCATGGTTTTTGATGGCAGGTCAGGGAAGCTCTTGATTTCCTGCACAAGCTGTGTACAGTCTAAATCTGAGTCCCCTTCAAAGGACAGTGTGGTGCCTAGTGCCTCACATTGTTCTTCCAGCTCCTTGACTTCCAGACTTGGGAAACTAGTCAGAACGCTGAATGTGTTTCCGACATTTTCCAATGTGGAAAACCTCTCAGTGATGGCTTATGTGGCAGCATCAACAACAACATTGAAGAATTCAATTTCTAATTTCTTCAGTGCATCACTTAGAGGCTCATCATGAGACTCATAAGAGAAGTGGCGCTTTGTGGACCTCAGCCTTTTTTGCTGAAGGACAGCCTCCACATTCATTTCTTCACAAATGTCTTTGGCTGCCACATGTGCTGTCACAAAGCCACTTGCTCTGTAGCTCTGAAGACCTTGCTCAGTCTTCTTCAAAAGACTCAGAGCTATGTCCAAGTGCATATCTGGAGACTGCATTAGTTTGCTGACATGCTGTATTGCAGACAGCATGTCATACCAAACAACCGTGCAGATGTTGAAGCGGTACGACCCCACTTCCTCAGACAAAGACTGAGCCTCATTCCTTATTGCAGGGTCTTTGGTGTTGTCTCTCACCTCAATTAATGCATCTCTCATGGCAGCTCCATGGTATCTCATGGGCTCAACGCTCTTGATCCTGCTCTCCCACCTTGTTTCTGCCCACATCTTTAAGGTGCTCACATGAGTCTTCAGTATGGCCCATCTTTGGGTGGAGGCTGAAAACAATGTGTAAAGCTTTTGCAGGACACCAAAGTAGCTTAGAGCATCAACAGAGGCCTTAGCAGCATCACATACCACTAAATTCAATGTATGTGCTCCACATGGCACAAACAGAGCTCTTGGATTCTTTTCTAAGAGCCTGGCTTGAACTCCCTTATTTTTTCCTCTCATGTTTGCCCCATTGTCATGAGACTGTCCTCTGCAGTCTTCAAAAGGAATTCCCAACTCCTCAAGTCTTGTCAGTATCATGGATGCCAAGTGCTGACCTGTGGACTCCTCTGCCTCCAAAAATCCCATAAAATGTTCCCTGATATGGGGCTTCTCCATCAGTGACACCACTCTAATGACCACTGACAACTGTTCTGTGTGGCTTATGTCTGGGGTGCAGTCAAGAATAACTGAAAAAAACTTTGCCTGCTTAATGTCATCCACCAGAGCAGATATTATTTTGCCACTCAACAAATCAATCAGCTCATTCTGCACATGATGGCCAAGATAGCTGTTGTGATTTGCTGTTCCTCTTACAACACGGTCAAGGTGATTTTTCATACTGGGGTCAAACTTGGCCATAAATTAAACCTCCTTGAGAAAATTACCATTTGATGGTGTGAACAGTGTTTCTGTGTGTCCCCTTAGAGCCAAATTTCGGACTGCCAGTGACTGCACAATAGCAGTCAGACGTGTCAGCACTGCCCTCCATCTAACCCTCTCAGCCTCCAAAAGTGCCATCTCCTGCTTATCAATGGTTTCCCCACTTCTTAACCTCACTGCCAGTTCCTTCCATGCTTTCATGCAATTGAGGTGTTTTGGACTGTTTTCATGAGATGTGAGATAAGTGCTTGCATGTTTCCAATTTGTCACCCCTGAACTTGTTAAACGAATGTTCCTCTTGGAAAACAATTTGCAGCAGAAGCAAATAAGGCTATTATTCTCCATGGAATATATCAGCCAACTTCTTGCCATTGTTTCACCACTAATTAGTGTCTTTTTAAAATATTGGTGGTGGCAGCTTCTCCCATCACTCTCATTCCGACAGAAAACAAAGTCAGGTGGCACCTTACTGGGTCCTCTGCGAACCAGCTCAGTTCGAATCCTGTCAGTCAAAGGTGAAGGCCACTTAGCAGGGTCAGTTGACAGAGGCTCATCCTCAGCAGTGGGGCTGAGTGGGCGTTCAGCTTCAGGCATTTCTATCAGACAGCATGGTAGCACATTAGTCAGAGCACATAGCAGTGGAACATAACTCATCAACTAAGAAATGATCAAAAATAATGTATTAAATTTACATTAAATTGCACTTGTCTTACCCTAGGCATACCCCCTCTAAACAAACATACACAGGCAGAGAGAGAGACAGACAGACCTGCAAACCCACCTGAAGGCTCATGCTGGGGAGAAGTAGAAGTAGAGAGAGATTTTTGTGGAGACGAAGTGGCTGTAGACATAGATAGTGGCTCATCATCAAGGGTTGAGACCATTTCAGAAGAGGCCTGTGTAGCTGATGAGGTAGATGGTTGCTCCTCCTCATCTTGTCTGGTGGGGGAGGTAGATGGCACATCCTGACCAGTGGCAGAGGCTCCAAAATATTTCAGAAGTGCCCCTGAAATTACAATTGAAATAATCATCAAAAACACAGTATGCAATATTCAAATTAAAATAAAACCTCCATGAATTGCACATTTCATAAACATGCCCTTACATGCTTAATGTTTTATATCAGACTAAAGCATGGTGAAACAAGGTGGAACAATTAGCTTCTTATTGTTTTAGTTATGACTGGTTAAACTAGCTTTGTCACGAAATGGAGTTGTAGCTAAATGGCATGGCAAATGTATGTTGAAATAGGCTACCTAATGTTAACTTACAGATACATTCTGTTAATACAGGGCCCAACGTCAACCCAAATGATGGAAATAAGTAATAACTCAACTTGTAACAGTTGTCTTGCAAAGCACAATCTAATGGTGAAATGAGATCTCCTGTTTGTTGGGTGAAAACCGAAATAGTAGGCTATTGTTTTTAGCAAGAAGGCAAACTAAACGTTATACATAAGCCCTTTATTTACGACATGGATAACGTAATCTAATCATATAGAATATTCTCACATTGTAATCATATAGAGAGAACTAGTTACTTACCTTTATCTTTCGCTCGTTTCTCCTCATCTTCTTTTCTTTTTTTCCTAAATTGAGCACCTGATGGCTTGGGCCGTTTTCTGTCCATCTCTGCACTTATTTGGCACTCGACAGTCAACAGATTTCCCATCCCCCAACACTGTCACTCAAGACCAGAAGTCAGGACTAAACCAACTCACCTGATTGACCTCATAATCAATTTTGTATCACCTATTTGTATCCATTTCATGCAATTCAGAAAAACACGAGTTGGCCTGTATTTTTTTTTTTTTGAAAGACAGGAGATGTGATCTGATTATGCCTACTAATTCCATTACAGTATAGTAATATACAGTGAATCCCCCCCGCCCCCCTCCTTTCCGTTCCACTTGAGAGACCCAGAGGTGAACTGTCCCCCGCGACCCCCTCCCTGCTTCGTCTCATACAGTCTGTCGGCCTTTGTGCAGCACCTTCGCAGCAAGCAGGGGCGCCTTTTGCAGCAGGGGGCGCCAATTGACAAGAGTTAATACAAAACCGCTTTGGGGCGCAGATTTATTTATTTATTTATTTTTTACTTTTATTTTTTATTTTTTGGAAGTGCTCGTGCCACCCCCCATACAAATGCCGCCCCGGGCGGCTGCCCTGTTCGCCCATGTTTAGAACTGCTACTGCCTAGCACCCCCGTCTGTCCAAAACCATGTCCGTCCAGCTGTCCTTACACCTGTCTGTCCCTCTGTCCAATAACTGTCAGAATTTTTCTCCCACAAGTGGTGCTTTAAACCTTTCTCTAACTCATTTTCTTTCTTCTCTTTGTCTTTTTGTCTCCTCCTGTATTTGTGTCTTTGTCTCCATGTGTCTGTGTCCTTGTCTCGTTTCTTTGTCTCTTCCTGTATTTGTTTCCCTGTCTCCTTGTGTCTTTGTGTCCTTGTATCTTTGTCTCTTCCTGTATTTGTGTCTTTGTCTCCTTGCATCTTTGTGTCCTTGTTTCTTTGTCGCTTCCTGTATTCTTCTCTTTGTGTCACTGTCTTTTTGTGTCTTTGTCTCCTCCTGTCTTTGTCTCTTCGTTTCCTTGTCTCTTTCTGTCTTTGTCTTCTTTTTTGCCTTGTCTCTTTGTGTCTTTTTCTCTTTTATCCTTGTCTTTTTGTGTCCTTGTCTCTTTCGATCTTTGCCGCCCTGTCTTGTTGTCTCTTTTTGTCTTTGTCTCTTTGTGTCTTTGTGTCCTTGTCTCTTTGTGTCTTTGTCTCCTAGTCTCTTTGTGTCTTTGCCTCTTTCTTTCTTTGTCTTTTTGTGTCCTTTTTTCTTTGTTTCTTTGTCTCCTTGTTTTTTTGTCTCATTGTTTCCTTGTCTTCCTGTGTCTTTGTCTCTAACCCCTTTTGTCTCTCGTCCCTAAGTCCCAGCTGTATCCAGCCCGGTGATCTTGAGTCTTCGTCCTCCAGTGAGGACTGTCTGTATCTGAACGTCTTTGCTCCTGCTGCTCAGGTCAGTCCTCTTACTGTTTTTTTTTTAATTGGTTTATTTGTTGTTTTGTCTAATTTGACTTGAAGTCCTGACTGTTTTTGTTTTTAAACATTTTTTAATTATTCCAAAAAGCATCCATGAAAGTTTGATTTTATAGAAACTGTCTCAAACTTTCATCATTTTCATCCAAAGTTGTTATTCTGTAAAATCTGGTTCACTACTGTGAGGCGGATTGGACTGTAGTTTTAGTCTTTTATTCACTGTTGGAGGTCATGATTCCATCAGTTTATCTACTTTGATAAAAACTGATGGACATTAATCTTGTGAAATAAATGCTCATAATAATTCCACCTGTCTGTGTTGTTTTATGTTTTATAATCGGACTTTAACATTTAGTCCCTCAGAGTTTGACATGGATGTGTTTTTCAAAAGTTTTGGACTGTTGAGTCCTGAGTCCGGTTCTGTCAGGCCACCAAATTATTTTAATATAATTATTTTAATGATTTTAATTTAATTATTTTAATGATTTAAACCTAATGTTTAAAAAATCATTGAAGAAAGTCAGAAAATAAAAACAAAAAATTTAAGCGTTTTAAATCATCTGAATTTATAATAAACTTATGTGTGTGTTCATGTATGTGTTCCTGTGTGTTCATGTGTGTTTGTGTGTGTGTGTGTTCATGTGTGTGTGTGTGTGTGTGTGTGTGTGTGATCGTGTGTGTGCTTATGTGTGTGTGTATTTTCATGTGTGTGTTCCTGTAATTAATTAACAGAGGGGGCGTGTCCCAGTACTGGTATTCTTCTTTAACCCTCCGGCCAATCAGAGCCCAGGACTGTTGGATGGCTCTGCCCTCGCTGCTGTGGGGAATATCGTCGTGGTAACAGCGAGTTACCGAACAGCGGCGTTGGGGTTCCTGAATACAGGTGATCTCCAGGTGATATTCACACAATCGTACACACAAACAGCCGCTCAAAGTTCTTGCTCTGTATGCAGGTTCCTCTGGTCTCCATGGTAACTACGGTCTGTCAGACCAGGAGGCGGTGCTGCGCTGGGTTAACGCCCACATCCCTCTGGTAGGCGGGGACAACATGAGAGTGACGGTGGGGGCGGAGCGACGTGGAGCTGACATCAGCAGCCTTCATCTCCTCCTCTCCTCCTCCTTCTCCTCATCTTCTCTGTTTCAGAGGATGTTACTGATGGTGAGAGAAACTGATCTTCATCATCATCATCATCAGAAGAGTCCTGCTGAGAAACCTGACTCATGCGGTTCTGACTCATTCCCCCATGAAAACATTTGGACCATCAGGACCCCGAAAACCAGACTCTGCTCTCAGACCTCCACTCGAACCCTCGCCCTCCATCTTTGATCTTTTCACGTTTTCCTCCCACAGGGTGGCTCTGCATTTTCACCATCGCTGCTTCAGACTCTGCCCACCTCTAGATGGCAGGCGCTCGAGCTGGCCAAAAAGCTGGGCTGTGTGACCTCTGACCCCGCTGACGATGATGAGATGATCACCTGCCTGAGATCAACACCTGTGCACATGCTCAACGCTGCTCAGACCAAGGTGGAGATCTACACCTGAAAACTGAATCTAAGAGAGGCGACCTAGGCTCACCTGTGTTTGTGTGTGTGTGTGTGTGTGTGTGTGCGTGTGTGTGTGCAGCTGTTGGCGGTCAGCGGTCCATTCCAGGCCTGGTCTCCAGTCCGTCAGTCAGTCACTAACTCGTCTTTCCGTGGCGTTGACCTGCTGTTGGGAACTTCGGAGCAGGACGGTCTGATAAGCCGTGCACGCAGGATAAAGGTCAGAAGTCTCTTGATGTCGCTGTTATTGTTTGTTGGAGTCATTTTCTCTTCTGGACCTCCTTCTTATTCTTCTTCGTCCGTCTCTGTGAGTTCAGGACTTCGAGGCGCTCCAGGGCCGGGCAGATGGTAAGACAGCGTTTTATGAAGCTTTGAGTCGCTCGCTGGGCGGGGTGACAGGAAGTGAGCTGCTGAAGGAGGCAGCGTCCTGGTTCTACTCTCTGGATCACAGTCCCTCAGCTGCTGGATACAGCTTGTTCTCCAGAGCGCTCAACAACGCCACCAGGTGAGAGCCTGAAACACGGCAGGAGTTACCGACACTCTGAGACACTCAAGTTTATTTTAGAGTTTGTTTTTTTTTTAAACTAAAACTGAATTATTTAGGAATAAAACACTGAAGTAACAAAAACAAAAGAACAACAACGACAACAATAGTCATTATAATAATGACAATAACAATAATAAAGATAATACAATAATTCTAATAATAAAAAGAAGAAAAGTGATAATAAAAATAATTATAAAAATAAATATGATCATTATAATGATTATGAAAATTATGATCATATTAAGTAAGGAGTGGGACCATCAGTGACTGACTCAGGAAGAGTTAATTAAAGTATTTCTGCTGAACTCAGTAAAAATTTACTTAAGTGTACTTTAAGGTCCATCAGTCACATCATTGAATTTTTCCACTTTTAGTTAACTTTTCTATCCATCATTAAAATCAAACATTTGAAAGTTAGAACTACGTTTGACAATTATAATTAAAAACCTAAAATTCAGAGTGATATTTTATATTTTGATGGACATCAAAAAGGTTTTGTAACACTGAAAATTTTATATTTATTCACATTTTGATTTAAGCTAAATTTAACATTTTAATCTATATCAAGGTTTAGCATTCAGATTAATTATTTATACTTAAATCATAGTTATAACAGTTAAATCAGTTTTTAAGATTTTAAATAAAACTTTTTCTTCTATACTTAACATTTTAATACAACACATTGAAATTTTGTGTAAAGTTTAAATATTTTACACTTGGATTTAATATTCAAATTTAATACTGAATATTTGGATTTAGCAAACAGATTCAGCATTAAGAATTTGGATCAATAGTCAACATTTTTCACCTTTATTATATATTCTGGTCTATGTTTTAAATTTTGTCCATCTTTACTGAAGATTTTCAATTTCAATCCATTTCTAACCATTTCATTCATCATTCAACATACAATTGTGGCGATTTGAATTTATAACAAATGAAGATTAATAATCTCAAATTATGACATTTATGCACTCATTGAAAGGGGCACCACCCACCCTTAATGGTGGGAAAATAAAGAAAAACTAAAGTTTTATTCAGAAATCAAACATCAAGTCAATCTTTAATTAATCAATCTCATATCTTAAGCTGAAATTCTCATTTCAGGGACTCCACTTCTGAAGAACACTAACAGACCAGAACTTAGAAAAATAATGATCTGTTTATTACAGGATAAATGATGGTACAACATACGTGCAATAAATGATGATAAGATAATGAGGATAAATAATAATAGGTGAATAAATAAAGATTCTAAGTCAGGCTAGGAGCACCAAAGTTAATGATAGTGAGTGAATATGCTCTAACATATTAACCTACACTAACTTTGGTGTCGAGATAAATTTGGATGTGGATTTGGAGGAATCTAAGATTACCAGAATAAGTGGATATCTGAGTTACGACTGCATGAGACAGCATCCGCCCTCTTTGGAGCTCTGGAGGTTTGCATACTTAAGTGAGACTGATCCTTGGAGAAGATGGAGCAGGTTCCGAAGGTCCGGGGCTACCGGCGGTTCGAGCGGTTCAGCTCAGAAGATGACTGAAGTCAGCCGAAGGATGGGCCAGGAGTTGCAGCACTCGGGCCCAAAGCAAAGCCGGCGCCTGTGGATCCTGTGGATGCTCATTTGGATGCTTCTTTGGTCTCACTCAAAAACTCTGGCACAGAGGATGACCTGGGCCTGCTGGGTTGCGTTCAGAGGTGACTTTGAAATCACGCAGATAACTCAGGAAAAAGAGGCTCAATGACCAGTGGAAACTTTCAAAAATGGCTTCTCGAAATTAAAGAAAAATCAATTAAAGGTTTAATCTTGAATTGCTATGCGCACAAAAAGTTGAAGTTTCAAAACTTGAACTAAGACGATGTTAAAAAAAAATCAACGTGAATCAACCCATGGCGTAAAACTTAGAAGACTAAGAAAAAGTGCTAAGAGTAAACGTAGAAGAGGAACACAGAAAGGTGTGGACAGTGAGTGAAGAAGAGAATAAGGGCAACAAGAGAGTGAGCAACCCCACTTCACTGGTTTTATCTTCTCACACTGGGAGTGTCTCTGGCTTGTGTGTGTGAGGAGAAAGAGGAGGGGTCGTGGGGTCTCCAGCTGCAGAGGAGACCTCGAATCTCTGATTATTTGATCTAACTTATACTTTTGGCTGGTAAAAGAGTCAGATCTCATACCCACTCACTATGATTAATATCATTGAATGCTTGGTTTCATGATAAATAATTTGATACTAAACACATATAAAGAAATGTAGGATCACATCAAAATTTTTCATTATGTTTTAAGTATCACTCTAAACATGCTAAATTACTCTGAAATGAAACAGATAGTAACACATAGAAACTGTGAACAACAAAAGAGTAAACACATGTGAATGAACGTCATCATGATTAATAATGGATTCTAAATACTTACATTCAGAATATTCAATGACATTATAACCACCTAATGGTTAAAAATACTAAATAAACAACTAAAATATAAACCAAACATTTCTAAACCATTTCTGTTACTTAGAGTAAAGTTTTGATTCATAGTCAATAAATTTAACTCTTAAAAGTTCATGAAACAGTCTGAAAAGCTGTTGGTCTAAAGAAACTTAAGAATAAGGATTTATTCTGTCAGAGTGATAACTTGGCTCCTGGAGCACATAGAAAAATGAGAAACATCTCATTTTAACACAAATACATTGCTGAATGCATAAGATGTCATGATCAGTCATTTGTATTCTTTCACCAAAGGAATGCAGTTTTTTATCAGAACATGGTTGAGCAGGGTTTTACGACCGAGGTCTGGAGGTCAGTGTCCTGCTCCTCAGAGCTTATCTTAGGGTCCGTATGTTCACACACTTTAAGACGGTAAATCTCAAATGGGAGATCTGGGTTGAGTTGTAATGTTTATTTAGATGGTCAGTGATGGAGTCAGTTTGAAAGGTAATAAAAACTCTGTCTCTGTCCTCCGGATTGACCAATCATGAAGAGTCAGAGGTTTGGTCAACCTCCGGTCGGGTGAGTTAGGTAACCTGAAAGTGCAAACAAGTCTGGAAAGATTTATATCCTGTGTCCTGGGACCAGATAAGAAAACTTTCCTGCGAGGAATGTGTGAGTTTCACATACAGGGTTGTCTTGATTGCTACATAATCTGTAATCTTTGGTCAATATTTAACATCAAGATTTGACTTTTAAATTTCGGTTTTGTATTCATCTTTTTGCTTTAATAAACATTGAAATTTCAGATTTTAATTTAACATATATATCGATCATTTAGATCATTCCAAAACATCAACATTTTTATCTATATTTTATGTTTTAATTGTTGACATTTGGGCTTACAATCAATATTAAGAATAGGCATCGAGGTGTAACATTAAACAACCAGGGTACGCAATAGGCGGACCGCGGTCCACATCCGGACCGGGGACTACCTCTTTGTGGACCCAGAGCAAAAGAAAAAAAATCAACAACACGGCACGGCACTCTCTCTGACTGACTGACGCGAGGTTAGACTGGCCGAGAGAGAGAGAGCGTGTGTGTGTGTGTGACTGTGCGCGTGCTCACACTTGCATTATGGGCTGCCGTTCCCATGACAACGATGCGCTGATTGGCTGATAACTACACAAACCGGCAGTCACACATCTTCCTCCTTCAGTCTGTCTTCTCTGCACGGCGCAGGCAGCAGTAATGTCTTTGCAGCAGGACCGTTGCTCACGTCCAGCACCCGGCATCAAAACGGCAAATCAGAGAAAGACGGACACTGAAAATCACTGATTCACTGACGAATGGACCGACATATGATTATCTTACCTCCTTCAAGCATAAAGCCAATGTGTCTTTTGTGCAAAGCACAGTTGCTCTGATAAGTGAAAACATAAAATGCCATTATGGGAAGCAATTTTGATAGAGATTGCCCCCCAAAATCTGAGCTACAAACAGATAAAATAAAAAGCTTATTTTACTTTATTGAGTAATACTAAGCAAGAAAGAATATCAGTGTGATGCTGAAAATGAATGTTTTTGTGCCCTCCAATAACTCCTGATTATTAAAGTACAGTACACCCAGCCTAAAACTAAATAAAAACATTAAAAAAAGGTAAAAAAAAAAAAAAAGCCAATTTTTTTTGCCACCATGCATGCGCTGTGGACCTATGACTTCCTCAAAATGTATTTTATGGACCTTTTACATTTCTAATTGAGAACCCCTGTTATACAATATGATCAATACATTTTTATCTTTAGCCTTTGTTTAAAACTTAACTCAATATTTAACATTAACATTGAAATGTTACTCTTTGTTCTAAATATTATGTTTTGTTTCCTTTTCAAATATGAAACTTTTCCATTTGGGTGTAAATTCTACAACATTTCGTTGATAGATACATCTATTATTAATTTTACATTTGGATTTAATGTTTTACTTTTGGTTTTAGCAATGATACTTAACTTGCACAGCCACAATAAATGAGACAAAGTTTACAAATATTTTGTAAAATTTGTTTTAAAAAGTGAGAGAAAAATTTACACTCAACAAAGTGAAATGTCCCTTTAAATGAAGCTGTTTTATGTTTTTTAGGTAAAGGAAGTTCAATAAAATCATGTGCAGGTTAAAAACAGAGATGAAAACTAACTGTGACCTGAAAAAAGAGCTGTATTAACAATTTTAAATGGCTTTTATTCAGAGATCTGTTCATCATCTGTCCCAGTCTGAAGATGGCGAGCCACTGGGCTAACAGTAAAGCTAACGTCTTTTTGTACCACCTACCATCCACCAGCGCCAGCAACAGGTACTGACTATTTCCTGGATCATGTGGACTCTTCGCAGGAAGTTATCTATGTTTGAAATTCACATTAGAGGAGAAAAGAAAAACTGATCCGTTTTCTGCCATGAAAACGAATCAATTTGACTTAACGTGATGACTCAGCTAAAACTGGTCTAGCGTGTTCACATTCGGAGGTTATCGACATAAATCTTTATGGGTTTTTTTAGACCTTATGTTCAATCGATGTTCTAAAGTCTTCTGTCACTAACAGGTGAAGAGTGTTATGTTTTTTTCATTCTCATCATTTCTGAATATTGATTATTGATTTCTCACTGTCTGCAGGGCTGACGTGTCAGTTCCTCTGGACGTTCAGTTGGCGTTTGGGATTCCTCATCATTCAATCAGCTCTCAGCGTTTCACCTCTTCTGACCGCCGTCTCTCTCTGGCTGTCATGAGCTACGTCTCCAGCTTCATCCGCTCAGGGTCAGACTAAAAATGACCTCTAAATTATCTTTAAATGACCTTTGAATAACCTCTAAATGACCTCTAATTAATTGATCAATAATTCGGTGATAACCATCAAATAGTCAGCTGACAAATTAAACAGCCATGTTAAATTCAACATGTTGGTGTTTTTTTACCGCAGGAACCCGAACCCATCACCTGTGTGGGCGGAGTCAGCTCTCCCTCGCTGGCAGCAGGTCCTGTCATCTGAAGCCCCTCCTACCTACCTGCAGCTTAGCCCCACCCTCCAGCATCAGCAGGGTCTGAGTCAGAAGGCGTGTTCGTTCTGGAATAACCTTGGAACCAGACTGAGTGGTCTGAGCGGTGAGAGACCACAAGAGTTCTTATCATTTTTCTGATGCTACAGGACGAATCATGAGAAAATAAGTGTAAAATCACATTTCTGAGTATTCCTTATCTAGATCACTGTGAATCTCTGGCAGACACAAACAGCAGGATAAGATTCAGTAAGATTTCCTACATCACAAATCCAAGCTCCGCCCCCAGAGCCTTGCTATGCAGGTCACACTCTGAGTAATAGAGACGATGATCACGGAACAAGTGTGTGCATTAGAAGATTTTATTGCTCGTAAGAAAGCTTATTATAATATTAACTTTCATCATGTCGCTTAAGACATTAGTGTCCGAGAGCTGAATAATCTGATGTTACCTGCTTCTTCTACGACACCGGCAATGTTAGGCTACAAGCTAGTGTGTCTTCGCTCAGGACTTAGAGGCAAATTATTAATGAGCTATTGGAGCTCTGCAGAAGAAAAGTCCTTAAAAATGACACAAGAAATGCGATTTTGGCTAAAAACCTCGTAATCACAGTTAAAAGACCACTGAAAACACTTCAAGTAGTAAACATAAAAACGATCGGAGTGGGACTTTAAGTGAACTTTAATCTGATTTTTATGTTTCACTGGATTAAAACTCGACCTTCTTTTTCTCTGTGACCTGTTTGAGAAGGTTGTTTTTGATCTTAACTCTAACAACAGACTGGATAAATCCCAGTCCAGCATCAGATCCAATGGGAGCACTGGAACAGCATTTTAAAGGGTGTTAATGATCCAATGACGTGGCAGCGCTGCTTTAGCTTGGTTTGACTGAAGAATATTCGTTAAACAACAGTTTAGTTTCTCAGGAACTTGGATGAAATTGTCGAGTAGAAACTGTAATTGTGATTCTGTGTCATCAGTGTCTGACTTTAGATACGGTTTAGAAAACCTAAATTCTAAGAAAACCTAAATACAATATAAGTGGCTGGCTCGCCACTTATATTGTAGATTTCATAGATGCAAAGGTGCAAAAATGAACTACTCGAAGACAGAGTCAAGTTGGCAAATAATCCCAAACAATTTACACAGTCCAATGACATCAGTCGATGTTCTTTTCTTCCTATAAGTGTACTTCACATTGGTGTCTGAGAGCCAACAACATGACTTTTTCTGTTAACATGTTTTGCCATGTGTGACGACTTCAGGTCGACATGACCTCCCTGGCCATATCCTACATCATGTTTTTGCAACAAACTGCAAAAACAGGCCACTAAGTCTGCTCTATTGCGCAGACTTTCTTTGCTCAAATCTATTGTCTATATTTTCCCCTACAGCTAACAGTTTGGTTTCTCAGAAACAAGGATGAACTTGTCGAGTAGAAACTGTGATTGTGATTCTGTGTCATCAGTGTCTGACTTTAGATATGGGGCTCTATTTTCGTGTACGCCGGTGAGGCGGAGGAGGGTGGCGGACCCCGCGCAGTTGTATTTTCGTCTGGCGGAGCCCGGCGTACAGCCAGTTTGTTATTTTCGTGAACTGAGGCGCACCGGGATCCGCCAAGCTGGGCATGGTGGCGTGGCAGGGGGAGGTGTCGACAGAATCAGCTGCCGCAGTGACATTTTCGTGCTCGGCACCGGCGTATAAAGTGCACTGAAAGCTCGCAGATTAAACCTGGTCAGCTTTCAGCGCAGGCGAAACGCAGCTGGTCTTGATGTGATTGTCTTTATTTGTGGAAAAGGGTGTTTGTCTTACTTGTGGGTCCAACATTACACATACCAAATCCATCTGTGCTCATATGAGAGAGTGTGGAGGACACCCTCTGCAGTGACACTTGTTGAGAAGCTGCCTTCTGTCGCCATCGTGTGGCATTACTGTCTTCAGACATCTCTTGATCTCTTTGACTACTTCACGAAAATAGTAATACGCCTTGCTGGTGGCGGATTTAAAGGCGAGGAGAGGAGCTGATGTTATTGGTCAATACAGGTCGCGGCTGTGTTAAACCCACTCCACGTCCTCTCTCCTCCCTTGCTACGACTTACGCCGGGTTGCGCCTCTCACCAAAATACCAAATTGTGCTTGGGAACGCCTTGTCGGCGCGGCAGACCTCACTTATGCCGCGCCTGCGGCACGTCTCCGGCGAGGCACGAAAATAGAGCCCATGGTGTTCCTCAGGGCAGTTTATTAGGCCGCTTTCAATCAGACAAATAAAAATAACTAAATTCTTCTTGTCAGACCAAAAACTGAGCAGCAAAGATGTGAATCAGTTTATTTCAGTCCAGCCTTCAAAGGTCAACCTCATGTCACAGATTTTGGAGTGAAGTTAATCTGTGATCTTTATTTATCAGACAGGTTATCAAGGCTGCAAAATTACTATTTTTTAATCCCAAAATCAGATCACAATGAACCCAGACAGCAGAAACATCTCTACATGCTGTTATCATCACTCTGATTTCTGCAGCTCTCTCTTTCCTGGGCTTTAAGTCTCAGCTGTCCATAAGTCAGCACTTCTCATATCCCCATCGTTCCTTTCTTTCAGGAGTTTCCAGAGTTTTAAACAACAGTTCAGGTGGAGCAGCTTTTAGATTTAGAGCTTTGAGAAATATTAATAAATTTGTGTTTTTGTTTTAAACAAAAGGTGCTGTGTAAATGAAGTGATTATGTTATTTGTTTAAATAAAGTGATTCTGTTATTATCTGTGTAATGAAGTGATTTTATTATCTGTTTAAATGAAGTGATTTTGTTATTATCTGTTTAAATAAAGTGATGATGTTATTATCTGTTTAAATGAAGTGATTATGTTATTATCTTTGTAAATGAAGTGATTGTTATCTGTTTAAATGAAGTGATTATGTTATTATCTGTTTAAATGAAGTGACTATGTTATTATCTGTATAAATGAAGTGATTATGTTATCTGTTTAAATGAACTGATTATGTTAATATCTGTGTAAATGAAGTTTTCATGTCTCTTATTAATCATCACTGACTCCTCTTCCTTCAGGTAACTTGGGCGCGGAGCCTGTTCAACCTGTACTGACCCTTGACCTCCCTGTGGCTGTTCCCTCCAGCCAATCACAGACAGAGAAAGATGCCTACAGTTGAACTGATGACATTATCACTTCCATATGACATCACAGTTTCCTGTTTTCAGATTGTTTGATTTCAAAGTACACTTTCTGTTTCATTCACCAATAAAAGCATTTTAAACATTCAGTGACGTCTGTCTGTCTGTCTGTCTGTCTGCTTATGTAAAGCTGTAGTTTCTCTGACCGCCACCAGGTGCTGCCAAATCACCTCTAACTTGTTTTTTTTCTATGAGGTTTTTACACAAGATCAGCTCTCTATAGTTTGAAGTAAAAATCTGATTTTAAACATTTTTAGAAAAAAAAAGTGATTTCATTAGGGCCTGAGCTCATGCTGAAAGCAGAAGGTGAGGGCCCTGTTGAAAGTGTAGGAATTTTTTTTTTTTATCATACTTTACTACTTTACATTCTTTAACATACTATACTATGACAATTTTTATCATACTATACTATGACATTTTTTGTAACATACTATACTATTGCATTTTTTATCATACTTTACTATGACATTTTTTACGAAACTATACTATGACATTTTTTATCATACTATACTGACATTTTTTAATCATAATAGACTGACATTTTTTTATCATACTATATTATGACATTTTGCAACAAACTACACTGACATTTTTTATCATACAATTTTATGACTTTTCTATCATACATATGACATCTTTTTTAACATACTGGGCTCTATTTTCGACAGAATCAGCTGCTGCAGTGACATTTTCATGCTTGCCAGTGGCCTGAAAAGTGCGCTGAAAGCTTGCCAGTTCAAACCTGGTCAGCTTTCAGCGCAAGAGCGCAGCTGGTCTAGTGGTATTTTGGTAGACCGGCGGCGTATCAGCATACATCATCGATGCCTCATCGGCAGGTGTCCACAGTGTCAAGCACATTTCAGTGCAATAAATAATCATCAACAACCAATATTCTGAGTCAGCACATACATTTGGATCTATATCGATATATTCTGATCTATATCTTATCTGATGAGCACGTTTGGCACGCCTTTGGACACTTAACCTGACCGAATTAAGACAGCTGAAACCGCATTGAATTAAATATCCTGTAAACAGTCACACATGATGAAGTTAACGAGATATTTAATTTGTCTCCCCGCTTATCCTCCTCCTTTCTCCCGCAGCTCGATAGGTGTTATGCCGTAGAATGCACCCCCGCCATAAAATGCACCCCTGCATCCCATCCACTCATTAGCTTCTTAAAGTGGAAGAAAATGAACACGAGTATTGGATCATGACAACATGTCAAATGGAGCAGCAAACTTTCATTCTGTTTTTAGGTATTTAAAAAATGCACCTACAGCGGTGCACTTGGGTATATTAACTGTACAGTAAACTGTTAAGGTAGAGAATATTATAATTTTGGGGCAGCAAATATTCAGAATCAGAGGGCTATTGTTTTCGGCATATCTGAATAGCCTGAATGAAATCATCAAAGACATATGCTTTAGAATCAGTCCAACAGTGAGGAAAACTTGGATTATTTCACCTTGTTGTGTACTTTCAACCGCGCTCTGCATTCTAAGGCAGGGGTGCATTCTATGGCACAACACCTGACGTGTCTCTGTGTCCTTTCTCCGTCCTGCTGCTGCAGCGGTGGCATGGCTGACCAGATGATTTATTTTTGTGATCAGATGAGTTATTTACTTCGAAAATTTGAACAAAAAAAAGAAAAGAAAAGAAACTTTCACTCAAAATTACCTGTTTATCTGATTCTCACATCATTAAGATTCTGTAAATATTCAATCTGGAGTCAGGCCCACATACGAATATTGTAATATTCGGTTTTGTGAGTCAATTTTATTTTATATGCCAACATCTATAAAGGCTGCCATTTTGGATTTTCCCCTTTAAAAGGCATTTAATGGGTCCGAATTTTAGGGCACCCCTTCTGAGATGATGAGATACACCCTAAAGAATGTGTGTACCAAATTTGGTGCTTTTATCCACCGCGTAACGATTTGGCAATTTTTTCAAGTTAACAGACCCTACTAGAAAGAACCAGGCCACAGAGCTCGATGCGCCATTTACGCACAGGTGGTCCCGATTTTAATGCCATTACTGGAATTTATGTTGTGATCTGTGTGCACAACCCACCTTTGTCACGTGAGGTTTGAATATTTGCAACTTTATGTGAGTGTCTCTGTTTGTGGAAAAGGGTGTTTGTCTTACCAGTGGGTCCAACATTACACACACCAAATCCATCTGTGCTTGAGAGTGTGAAGGACACCCTCTGCAGCGCTTACAGTGACTCCTTGAGGGGCTGCCTTCTGTCGCCATCGTGTTATTGCTGTCTTCAGACATCTCCTGATCTCTTTGACTACTATAGAAAATTGTAATACGCCTTGCTGGTGGCGGTTTTAAAGGCGATGTTATTAGGCAGGCACAAAGATAGAGCCCTAAATTTCAACATTTTTATCCTTATATACTATAAGATTTTTTAACAAACAGTACTCAGACATTTTTCAACATACTTTACTCTGACATTATGATCATACTATACTACAACATTTTTTTTGCATGCTTTACTATGACTTTTTTGTCATACTATACTATGACATTTTCTTAACATACTTTATCATGACATTTTAAATCATACTTAACTGTGAAATTTTTGGTCATACAATACTTTGACATTTTTAAAGCATACTATTATATGACATTTTTTATCATATAATACTGTAAAAAAAAATTAACATTCTATACTATGACATTTCTTTACATACTATACTATGACATTTTTTTAAACATATTATATTATGACATTTATTATCATACTTTACTATGACATTCTTTATCATACTATACTGTGAAATTTTTTATCATACTATACTATGACATTATGATCATACTATACTATGACATTTTTTTTAAACATACTTTACCATGACTTTTTTTTTATCATACAGTACTTTGAAATTCTTTATCATACTATACTATGACATTTTTTATCATACAATACTATGACATTTTTTAACATACCATACTATTGTAAGGATTCCTAGCCCATGTTCA